>OX359295.1:31537582-32755082 GCA_947179395.2 Pulicaria dysenterica | reverse complement strand
GGTGTATTCGGCCGAATGAGGGGAGAGCGACAGGAGAAGAATAAATTCTAAGAACTTTAGAATTGGTGTAAACTTAATTCTTAAACCTTAAACTCCTAATTATATTAATTAGGATCAAGTTGAAATTAGAAAACATATTTATTCTTTTCTAATTTTGAATTAAAAAGGACTTAATCACAGAGTTATTCATTAATTGATATTAATAACATTAGAAAAAAGATAAAGTAATATATATGTATATGGCCTTTCGGCCGTACATACATACATATATATATATATATATATATATATATATTTCAACTTTTTTCTTTCTATTAATTATTAATTAATAACCCTTTTCTAAAATAGATAAATTAAACTTAAATTATTAATCTTGAATATAATTAATTAACAATAAAAATTTATTAACTAATAAATATATATTTTCTTGTTAATTAGTCAAGTTGGTAATTTCTCCCCTACGTAAGTTAAAAACGTAACTTACGACTTCTGATTTATAACTAACTAGTTATAAATTCGTTCTACGGGGTGCGGTTGCATTATTTCTCGTATTATAGGCCCTCACAAGTGCGACCCTTATGCTTACATTTGTTGTTTAAAGTTTTTTCAGGTGATGACTACGGCAGTGCTCCAGCACGTGTTTGACATCTCATCTTCATTGCTTCCGCGGGATTTCCTTAAATTGTTTTAATTCATTTTTTAGAGTTCAAACATTCTACTCGAGTTGTAATTAACATGTGACAGTACTAATTTCAATGGTTTGTCCAATTATAGCTTGGAACTTTTCTGATGTTATTCATTTAAAAAATTGCGGTGTTACAACTTGATATCAGAACCTCAGTTTAAGGGATTCAGATTCGTTTTTGGGTGTTTAACTTAAACCATGGTTCATAAAAATTCTAAAACACTATTTTACAAACTTCTAGTGTCGAGTTTGCGATCGGCTGGAGTTAGTCCAAGTGGTCGCAAGTGCGAAGTTCGAGGTACATAAGGTTATATGATTTCTGATATTTAACTACTCTAAAGTAACGATAACATAGTACAACTTTTATTACGTGATGACTATACATGAAACCTTATATGTTTTATGAGAACGATTGATACATGGCCTAACCTAATGAATCGAAATTTCTAGTGGTAATGCTAAGATCCGGTACGTGTGATGTGTTTGTAATAATGTACGGGCCCATATTATTATCTGCACACGATATGTGATGGAACTTATGAATATCCTTGGAATCTTATAAATCCGGTAAGGGGTACTTGTAGATAGAATACTTGTAGCTAGGAGTGCCTTAGAACGTTTAGGGTTACTTGATAGCTAAGGATATGATATGTGATACGTGAAATATGAACCGACATGGTAATGAGGACTATATGGCAATGCCGCATATTAATAAGTGCACTGTCTATGCATCTAGTATGTGACTACAAGAAACAGATCTGTGATACCAGCGGAGATGGGTCTCGGGAACCCACCGGATGGATCTGATGCGAGTGTGACGGGGGAGAATGCCCCCCGTATGCAACTTCATGAAAATGAGGAGGAAGAGCTAGTGGAAATGAACATGACTAAATTCGTGACCACGACACGTTGAAAGAACTTCTACCAAAGATAATGGAAGACTTGAAACAAGATATGAGGACAATGATTGATCAAAAGTTGGGTGCTTTGTGGTATGCTGCAAAGGAAGCTACTACAACAGCTATCGCCGCCCAACTGGTAACGCCAGCTGCCAACCAATTGGCTGAAGGAGGAACTTTTTAAGACTACTCGGCCTGTCAGCCGCCGGTTTTTGAGGGAGTGCCAGATCCTGTATTGAGCACTAGGTGATCTCGGTAGTAGAGGGAGCTTTCTTTACTATTTGATGTGCAAATGACACTGAAGTTTGGTATGCTTCCAACTTGTTGAGGGGAGAAGCCAAGGACTGGTGGAATTTACCGCAAAAGATGAAGGGTGAGGTGATTACGAGAATAACTTGGGAGGAGGTCACTGAAGTGTTATATGAGGAGTATGCACCCAAGGTTTAGGTGGAACTTGTAATGGATGAGTTCCTGAAGTTGGAAAAGACTACTGTTGGTGCAATTAAGATTAAATATTTATATATATTACTAGGTTAGACACCAGTGTATTACACGGGTTGGTTCAAAGAAAGAAATAATAAAATAGTTTTAAAAAATGTAATGAAAATGAGACTTTTACCTAAATGAGAGATGTAAGAGATATAGAAATAATTATAAGTTATAAATTCCAAAAGCTCACCCCTAAACACATGAAAACTTGTGTAGTATAAAAATAAATGGTACTCCAAATTACATGAGATTGGATTTAAAGCATACACGTAGACATTAAGTGTGTGTAAGAAGATGATGATTATTTGTGATAACAATAAATAAGCATGTGATCACAAGCTTCAAGAGCCCACACGAAAGATCAATTGTTCAGAAGGTTGAAATTCTACAGTTGCAATATAGGTATTATATGAAATCAAGTTCCAAAAGTCACATCTTAATACATACTTAAACAATTATTCATATGGCTCCCCGAGTCTAAAATATCGCCAGAGATTTCTTAGGAGGCAAATAACCACCTACTTTCAAGAATTAAATTATTCTCATTGATCAAGCATTCTGTCTAAAACAATAAGAAGCTTAAGTAATTAAACTTGAAAAAGCCAATTAAAAACACGGTGTACATAACAAAGTATAACAGTGATCTATCCACAACCATTTTTACTCACAACATAAGCATGAACTCAAAATTGTGAATCAGACAGTGACCATTAATAGGAGACTTGATGGTTTCTTGTTCTAATTAGGAATGTGTGTTGTGTGTGACTATAAGCTTACATAATCTAAATTCATCAATAGCTTGTTTGCAATATAAAATGATTTAGTAAGATACAGAAAACCACAATTGCCTAATTTTTTTTAGGTAAGGGACGGTACCCGGCAAATTTTATTAGAAAGAGAAAAAAGTATTTACAAAGTGTTAAGTGGGCATACCCACCAAAACCACTACTCTAATTGATCCCCCAACACATGCTTTGGGAAATGGACCAATAACAAATTCATAACTCTATAACCTACCACTTGGTATCCAAAATAAATACATGAACCAATATAAAGTGTTCTATTCATTTGATCTAACATTACATATTTTAAAAACAGTAAAAATAGCATGTCTTCTATCATAACTCTTCAACACTTGAACCAACATAACTTCAATCTTTTGAATCAACCTGTATTTTTGACCACTTTCACCAACTGCTGAACCATGAACCAGCAGGCCCCTTACAGCACTCCATTATGAACCCAAAAAAACAAGCAATGAACCATGAACCAGCAAAACTAAGACTGTGTGTCAGTATGGTGAAATCAATGTAGAAGTTAAAGTTTTTCTAGACAATTAATGTGGTCCATTAACCCCAAATCAACAAAAACTTTTTTGCATGCTTTCTTTGTAAGACAACACACACTCTTATTCGCTTTCTTAAAATGGTAGTCAAATGAGCAACATAAATAAGAGCCTAATAAGTTGAGTGGTTAATTAAACATCAACCTATTCAAGTAAAAAATAAAGATGTTAAAAGTAGGTATGTTATGACCATTGTTTCATCCACACCTTTTTCTTGCAACAGAAGAGGAATTGGAGTTTACTACTTACATAATCTAAGGTCTATCAAGTTCCAATCATTTTCCCACTTTGAGTTCAAGAGACAGAACATAGAGATGTAACTTAAGAGTACATAATGTACATACCTTGCAACTGGATGTACAATTGGTGCAAGTGCATTAAATTCATTTTAGAAAAGATAGATTAAGCATTAAAAAAAGCAAATACAATTCTTCCCTGTTACTTGATTTGCATTGGAGCATTTCTTCAAACACTTTATGGTCAACCATGAGATAAATTTAATGCAATAAGCAGTTCAATCATGTCGATGTAAACAAAGCCATTATACACTTTACAGATCTTTAATCCTACATACAAAGCCAAAGATATGCAAACAATAATAATGCCCATATCAATTACATTCATTTCGAAATATAATGTTATTTAAACCACAAATAAAAATCAGATGTGAGTTACTAATAAAAAACACATGGTTTAAACCATTGATTAGCAATAAACCAAAAAACAAAGAATATCAAAACAAATCAAAGAATTATTAAAACTACCTATATCCATAGATTGATGAAATAACAATCGGAAGTGAGGTTAACTATCCCTAAATTCAAGTTACTTGATTTCAAACATCAACATCCAATTCAATTGATACAACCAAAAATTGCTTAAACTAGTTGGTTTAAAAACAGAAATTGAAACCCTAATGAAGTTATTTTACCTTTAATCAATAGGTTGTTATTGACCATATCAATAATCGCATATTTTCTCATCTCCACGACAGAAAATCTTCATTCTTCAAATGCTAATATCATCGATTGATCATATTCTTCTTTGAAATGCGATTTTTCTGGATGAATACGAAAACCATTTACTTGATTTAAAACCTAGCGGAAGAGAAGGAACCATAGTTTAGAAGCCAGGGGCAACAAAGAATAGAAATTCTGGGCCAGGAGGGAAGAGAAGGACACGTGGCAATAGGAAAGGACGAGTTAATGAGCGGGAAAACATCAAAATGAGGGTCTAAAAATAGGACATCTGGCACTTAGTTAGCTGTTTATTAGAATTTAAAGATTTTGATGACGCAATTTTAATATTTAATTAAAAGAAATTTTTACAAAAATCCAAGTAAATATGAAAATAATAAGTTTGGCAAAATAAGACTTTAAATATAAATTTGTATTGATCACAACACTGATAAATAATTAGGATTAAAGTTGCAAATTTTATAAAAGAGCCAAACGTTTGAAAATAAATAAAGTAAAAATGACTATCAAACGTCAACGACAAATATATAAAAAGTCATTTTTACTTAGAAGTATTTTCATTTATAAAAAAAATTCATATGATCCTAAAAGATATTTATTTATGGTAGAGTAAAGTTTTTATAAAACAATTAGCCAATTATTATTAAACGAAATATTTTATTTTGGCAAATATGAAAATACGGATTTTGGTATACAAGTTAAATATCCTTAAGAGTTATTATTATACTGTGTATTTATGATTTGTGGAATGATATCTCAAATGATATCTTGTCTTGGATTTGGTGCCCCCAAAAAGTAAATAGGTAATATCATAATAGCCAATCATCTTGGATGAACACTTGTATTAATCTTTAAGCCAGTCAGGGTACACGGTATAACAATATTTTATTCTGGATAGTTAACTGCAAAAATACAGGTTTAAAAGAGAAACCCAAAACATAACGATTACATTTTTAATCGGCTCAAAAAGCTATGCAAGTGTGCCACGGTCCCAAGCGACCGTCGACCGTGGGCTACGACTGTCCGACCACTTCAAAGCTCATCTTTCTCTCTCTACAACCTCTATATATACAACACCATTTGTTCTTCACTCCTCACCCTTTTGCAACAAATTCTCTAAATATTTATGATCATTTACTTTTATATTTATATGTGTGATTTTTGATGTTTTTATAATCTTTAATTTATTCAAACAACAACCTAAGATTTAGCAAGAGGAGTCAAGAAAATAGAGAGTGTTCTTCATCTTCATATTCATATATTTACCTCTCATTGTTTGTGATTGTGACATACACCATTGTTATTGATCAGTGAGATTTATAAGTTTTTTTCTTGTGGGAAGAACAACATTGTTATTGGTAGGTTTGACTATTCCCCACTTGTGTTTGTTGTTCAAGTTCTTGGGGAAGAACATGTTCATATCTTCTTGTTGAAGAAGATTTGTGTTCTTGGTGAAGAACACATTTGAGCTCTTGGATTAGAGCTTGGAGTGGTTGTCACCTACCATACAAACGTGATTGTATTCGGTGATTTCTTCCGATCTAAGAGAATTTTTGCACGTTGTGCTAGTGAAATTCTTGACAGAGGTCAAAGAGTGGATGTAGGTTGTAGTTCAATCTAACCACTATGAATCTCGGTGTCATCTTTCTAACCCTTAAACTCTTTAATACTTGCATTTATATTCTTGCATTTAAGTTATTGCTTTAATGTTCTTCCTTTTACATTTCAAGTATTTAGATTCTTGTCTTTACATTCTTGCACTTACATTTACGCAATTACTTTCAAGTCATTTACTTTATTGTCAATAATATACTTATATATATATATATATATATATATATATATATATATATATATATATATATATATACACACACACACACATATTTATTTATAATTATACACATCAATATCTATATATATATATATATGTACACACACACACTAAAAACCTATACTTATATATTATATATTCTTGCGTTTATATATTCTGCTCGTTATCATTTGATATGTGTTTATTAGTGTGCAAGTTATTATTTAAAGTTTAAAAAGTGGTCATAGAAAATATTCAACCCCCCCCCCCTCTAGTTTTTATAAAAACTAAATATTTCAAATTTTGAGTTGATCCGTGACACAAAGAAATTATTACAAGGGTTGCTCCATGTCTATAACACCTATGTTTGAATACACTGAATTTCACTAGTGGAAACTAAGGTTTGAAACTTATGAAAGAACAAAGTATATGATCTCTGGAAAATTATTGAAAATAGTGATTTTTAACCAAATGATAATACAAATCTAACTCTAAATGATTTATTCTATTTTAAGAAAAATAGTGAAGCCAAATTAATTTTTTACAATGTTCTATAAAAGATAGAATATGGAAAAAAAATTATGTGTAAAACTTCAAATGAAATTTGGGAAAAATTAATAGCAACACACCAAGATGACATAACATTCACAAACCACAAAGATGATGTAGTTGAAGATGAACATTTTCGTACCGTAGATAGAGACACCACATAAGTGGAAATACAAGATAAAATATGAAACAAAGATGATTAAAAGTTCAATGAATCTTCAACATCCGAAAGAGAAGAAATACGTTAGCATAAGATAACTAAAGGCTATGATCACAAAGAAGAAGATGAAACATTTCTTATGATTAATAAGACAAAAGAGGTACACTCAGTTATCTCATATTATAGTTGTGATTATTTTGATGATGATTTAAAACAAAAGTATCACAAATGTGAAAAACTCCTTTTCAAAAAAAAAATAAGAAAATGAATCATTAAAACATGAAGTTAAAATGTTAAGAGAATTACTAGCTAAAAATGAAAAAAACTATTAGAAACCAAAAACAAAATTTTTGAAAATAAAAAAAGGAACCACTTGTCGAACCACCACATTCGACCATCAATCATACTACTGCAACCGTAAGAAAATTTTCAAGCCTCTCTCGAGTTGACCGTGGGGTCTAGTCAGAATACGATAATGAATTAGAATTCTTTTAAATCGCATTCATTATCTTACATGTACCTCTACAAGCGAAATACAATTTCTCTAAATACATGCAATCATAAAAGAACTTTTCCTACATTTAAAAGAGTCCAAAGAACAAACAAAAATCCTCAACACTTTTCAACATATGATCATCAAAGAAATCTTTTTAAAAGGTATAAACCAGTCACCACATACAAGAGAGGTTATGAAAATGACCATAATATGGCCATTATCAACAAAAGAAAATTTTAAGTCAACTTACTATTCCAAAACATGGCATTCCTCATATAAATGGATAAAGTATGAATGTTTGATGATAACAATCCTGGACCCATGAAACATTGGGTACCAAATTTATCAACCACTTGAATTTGACAGGAAGCCAAAGAACATCTACACACTAATGAATGGATTCTTGATAGTGGATGTTCTAAACATATGACAGAAAATAAAGAACTTTTCACCTCATATAAGAGATGCAACAAAGGTCAAGTAATCATTAGTAGCAACATTAGAGGTAATGTTGTCGGTAAAGGTAACATCTCACACAATAATCTAACAATTACTAATGTTGATCATGTAGACAATCTAAGTTTCAATATCTTGAGTGTAGGTCAACTATGTGATAACTCCTTGAAAGTCATATTCACTAAATATCATAGCTTAATTTCTAAAGATAATAAACTTCTAATTATAGGAAAACGCAAGAATGGAATATATACTTATGAACCAAATAATTGTGTATCCATTTAAGTTTGTCTCACATGTTTAAATGATCAACACACACTTTGACACAAAAGATTAGGACATGCATCTATGAAATCAAATCCACTTGGACATTATTTTTAAAATCGAAAATTGAAGCTTTTGAAAAGTTCAAAATTCTTGGTAAACAAATTCAAAACCAACAAGGAAACTTGATCATGTCTATTCAAACTGACCAAGTAAAAGAGTTTGAAAACAATTCTTGATTTGTAACTTTTTGTAATAAGCATGGTATAACTCATAATTTTTCTAATACCGAAAACTCTCAACAAAATGGTATTACAAAAAGGAAAAACCAAAAACTACAAGAATTAAGTATAGCGATGCTAAAAGATAAATGCATGCCACAAAAATTATGAAGTGAGGCCATAACAACAACTACATATATCCTTAACCAAATAACAGTAAAGTCTTCCTTAGGTAAAACCTCTTATGAATTGTAAAAGGGGAGAAAACCCACTTTAAGACACCTAAGAACCTTTGGAAGCAAATGCTTCATTTTGAATAACAAAGATTATCTTACAAAATTTGATCCAAAAGCCTATGAGGGTGTATTTCTAGGATACTTACTAACAAGAAACTCCTATCGAGTGTTAAATAAGAAAACCATGATTATAGAAGAATCTTTAAATGTCACATTTGATGAATCACCCTTAAAAAATTCATTAGCTGAAAATGATCTCAACGAAATAGAAAAGTTAAATCTTCAACTCACAAACCTTGACATTAGGCCCATCACTGTTGAAGAAAATAATGAGATCATATTAAATAAGCCCAATATTACAAAAGAAATTAGAAACCATCCCATAGATCAAATAATTGGAAATATAGAAGAAAGAAACACTAGATCCAAGACCGCTCAAATGAGCTCTACAACATTAGATTAATTCATTGAGCCCAAAAATATTAAGGATGCATTGAAAGACAAAAGTTGGGTCATGACTATGCAGGAAGAATTAATCCAATTCACAAGAAATCAAGTATGGGATCTAGTGCTGTCAGGATCGGATATAGATTATATCAAATAACAAGAACTAACTTTTTAAAATAATAAATCAGAGTAAAATAAAAGTTAATCTTTAACTATGATCACAATCAACTAAGAAGTTGCGGAATCACACTTAATTGATTAAAGAAGGTTTTAAACACAGATCAATTCAATCAAACAGTAGTTTTATTAACCAACCAGAATGATTACAAAAACAAACTTCACCCCCAATCTAACTTATTATGTTAGACGAAGAACACAGACTGTTCTTAGGTTTCAACGAGAAACTTAGAGGCTTAGCACTATTCAGAAAGCAATTTACAATTTTAAGAACAAATGCAAAAATATAATCAATGTGTAGGTACGTACAAATTATGAATTCTAATCTATTATATATACTCCTTGATCTTCCTTGATTTGCTGACAGTTAGGTAATCTTCTATCTTCTGAGATAATCTTGGTGATCTTCAAAATATTTCGAGATATCTTCAAAGATAGGATTCTTCCATATATAGCTCAACAGAAACTGTTTAATGAATACAACAGTTCTTGATTCTTCTAACAGTCTTCAACTTCAAGGTCTTCAAACAGTTGTAGACATTTACACTAACAGTTCTCAACTGTTTTCATATTTTCAACAAACAGTTTTAAACTATTTCACCAACCTTCATCAAACAGTTCTCATCTTTATGTTCAATAACTTAGATTATTTCCCAACAATCTCCCCATAACTTAAAGTATTGAACAATACATTTAAGTTGTTGGTTCGATCATAGACAAATTAATATAAGTAATGAGTCACATTTCTTCTAACCTCCTTTTGAATCTGTTCAGTAAGTCTTCCTTCTGTTTTGAATCCCCATGGAATTTAGCTTTAATCAAAAACTCCAGCTTAGTCTTGTGATGCTCAATGAAGTTCAAATCAAACCACTCATGCATTGTATTTCCCATCACCATGTAGTATGTCCTTGATTTTGCATATACCTTCACTGCCTTTATGGGAAAAGTTTCCTCTGCTGTCAGTTTGGGCATAATCTTCAATGGGTTGCAAATGCTGGTAAGATATTCCATCACTAAAGTGCTTAATTCCATATGCATACAATTCTTGTACATCTTCTGGTGATATTCTTGTCATCATTTGTACAAAATTGTCATATACCTCAACAGATCCATCTTCCCTGGCAATAGTAATGCAATGTTTGTCACTTGCTTTTTCTTCAAACTTCCATTCAACAACATGAGACTTTTCACCCAATTCTTTTTCCAATTGGTCAATCCCTTGCTGAACGTCTACTGTCAGTTTATCTTTCAGAATTTTGTGAACCACAGCAGCTTTGTTTGAAGTGGGAAGTTTCTTGGTTGGCTTGACTGTAAATGCTTTACCTTTTATTACCCTTTTTCTTTTCACACCTTTTTGAGATCTTTCCTCTTCATCAATTTCAGCTGTGATTTTCTCACCTAGCTGAAGAGCCATAGCAAAATCGTTTTCTTCTTGTTCCTTCTTCTTGGCAGCAAGCAATTCTTGATCCCTTTCTTCAGCTGCCAGCCTCCAAGCCAACTGATAATCATCTTCAAGTTGTTGAGGTTTTTTATGAACTTTAGTAGGAAGAACAGCAACTTCCTTTCCTTTTCCTGAACCAGAAGGCATTTGATCAGCAATTCTTTCTTCCTGAATTGCAATGCCTTTGAATCCTTTCTTTGGTGGTAATGGTTTCAGCTCCTTCATACCTTTGAATTTACCTTCCAACCAACCATCCTCAATACTTTGTGCCATCCTCTTGGTGTTAAATCCAGTAGTTTGAGCACATAGGTCAATCAAGTAAGTTTGTTTAACCTTGGACCATGACTTGAAGACTTCAGTAGTTGGATAGCTAGCAGTAACAGCCATCTTGTTTATCATCATCCTATCCTCAGCTGACAAAGTTTCTTCATCTTCAGTAACAGCTGTTGGGTCAATGGTTGCAACTGTTTGTTCAGTTTGCGGAACTGTTTGTTGAACTCCTTCCTGCTTGGATTTTCTACTTCCTTTAGCTTGAGCAGTTGAAGATATTCTCACCAAAGATTTGGGTTTAAGCATCATCTCATGAGTATGAAGAACATTGGTTGCCTTCTTCAGATTCTCATCAAGAAAGTTCAGCTGCTTATCTTGCCTTATAAGCACCTCATTGTGAATTGCTACTACCTTGAGTACTTCAGTTGCCTTCTCCAACTTTTCAGTCAGTTCTTTTATCTTCTCATCTTGAGTAACTATCCTTTTGTTTTGAAGGGCAATCCTTTTCTTTAGGTGTAGATGAGCAGCAAGGTAAGGTGCAAAGTTAGGATCCGTCAATGCATGTTGTTTCAGTCTAGTCTCAATGTCAGTTAGTGTTTCCACTGTGACCATATCATTGACAGTTTTCACTGGTGGTTGACTCCCCTGAGTCTCACCATCAGTACCCCTCTGTTCTTGGTTCTGGGGATTACAAGAAACTGTTTTACCAGTCTCTGTTGCCATGGTTGAGGTCTTAGCTACGTTAACACTGTCCTGGTTATCCCTTGCGGATAAAACAGTAGTGTCAGCCTCAAAAACCATATGATCACCCTCAAAAGAAGTGATCACCTCCTCATTGTGCCTGGGAGACAGCACAAGGGATTCCCTTTGGATATTCTGCACAGGTGAATGCACATGTTCAGGGTTAACAGTTTCAGTTTCAAGAACTGTGGTGGAAGGAGCACCAACAGTTCGTTTCCTCTTCTTTTGAAATATTTTTAGTGCAGGGGCTTGTGTTGTAGCTTTTTCAAAGGAAGCAGGTTGGGAATTTTGAGTATCTTGGACTGTGGGTTCCAGTGTTGGGGGTGTAGCAATACGATGGGTTTCATGCTCAACACTGGCAGTCCTGTTTCTTGAAAGAAACTCCACCATTTCAGAGAGTGGTAGAGTTATGGCACCAGAGAAACTCTTGCCATTAACCAACAGTTTGCTCAAAGTGGAAGCCACATGAGCAGAGGGAATAATGACCCTCTTGTGTATTTTAAGGTTTGGAATCAAAAAGTTTAAACAAGTTTGCACAAACCGTGGATACATAAAAAATAGACCATACTTGGTCCCCAGATGTTTTACCATACCATTAAATATCAATTTTGAAAAATTAAAACATCTGTTGTTGGCTAGACAGATGAGTGCGAGAGCAATGTTGCTCCCAAACTCATTCCAGCCCGTTCTCTTAGGGCTTATGCACTGCTGGAGAGTATGGATAATGAACTTCCAGTGTACGAAAAATTGCCCTTTGTAGAAGGTACCCTTACCCCCAGGTCCCTCATACCCAAGTTTCAGTAACTCGGTGTGTAGATATTCTAATGCAACCGAATCAGAATACTCACCATTAAGATCATTCAGTTGTAGTGCATGGCGAATAGTGTCTTCGGTTATAGAAACCTCCATATCATCAACAGTTGTAGAAATCTGTTGCACTCCATCAACTTCTTGGACTTTTGCATTCTTCCAGAAGTTCTTAATATGTGAGGTATAGATTGTGGGGTTGGCAGTTAGAGCATAATGAATGTTTGATACCGTGAGATAATCAATCATGATGTGGAAAGCGTCAAGATTGTCTGGTTTTTCAAGATAAGCGATCACATTGTGCTCTTTGACAAATGGAAGAGGAGTCATTTTGATTTCAATCTCTGAGAGTTGTTGAGGGTTAGGGTTTGTTTCTTGTCAAAGTTCGTTTTGGACGTGTGAGTTGCTTGATAAGGAGGGAATTGCCTTATATATGTTTCGACTGTTGAATGCAATCCAAAAGTTTCCAAAATTCTGCAAAGACCAAAGCACCCTTTAATAGCTTAACAGTTGACGGACAGAATAAACTAACAGTTTTAAAGCTGTTTTCATAAAAAGTGACAACTGTTATTCAAAAGTTTAACTCCCTTTTGTTTGATCATTTATTTGGATTAACAGTTGTTTAGTGTTTACAACTGTTCTCATATCTCTCCCTTAGTTGACGAATTTCTCCCCCTCAGTTGCACATGGACTTTGCCTAACAGTTGTGGAAGCCATATACTAACAGTTGAAAACTGTTAGTATTGATTGAAACAAAATTGTGCAACTGTCAAACACACTTTAGCTCATATAAGTCAAATGCTGAAGCAACAATAACAAATCATTAGTGAACACAGGTATCAACATAAGATGTATTTTATTCAAGATAATCACAATTGAGCTACAATAATTCTGAGAAAACAATACTGTCTTTTGCTATAGATCTAAACACAGCTTATAAGAACTGTCTTAACTCCAAGATCTACATGTGACAAATTATCGTTAACATTTTGTATCTTCAAAGCTGAACTTTAAGGGAAGACAATCATCATCACATTCTTGCTCGAGAATGTCTTCATTATTTAAGAATCGAGTTCAGAATAGCCTCTACAGTGCCGCCATAGCCTTACTGAGAAGCCTGTCTTCAAAGAATGGTCATGTAATGCACAAGCCATTGTTGGTACTGCTTATCTAATTGTGCAAGGTCGTCTCGTAGGTGTGGGAGAACAATGATCTACACCGTAAGTGTAGACAACTTTCTCCGTGAACAGTTGACATGCCTTAAACAATTTTCAAAACATACAACCCACCAATGGGTGTTCAGTAGACCTTCTCATCATATGCACCACCAGAGACGATTGTCATAATTTGCCTCTTGGGAAGATGGTGAATGATACTAATTCAACATCAGTGGAACTAGTCATCTAGTACAATGACTTCCACTGCATCATCATCCGAAGCCCTCTGGTGGTTATGAGTATTATATCTTCGAACTTTGAACCACACTACGGAGTTTGTAGTGCCTGCCAGGTTCAAGACGAATCTTAGACAACATGGTGTAGGCAATTCATGGAAGAGAGTGAAATTTTCAAAATCAACTCTTATACGAATATGATCAATTGGTTTATTTGGCCTACGTGGATCTGGATGTTGTGTCAAGGTGAACCTATCTCGATCATCATGCATCTCAAGAACACATGATGAGTATTGCCAAAGCTCATGCATTCTTACAAATGGGGCAGGGATGGTTACATAACTTTGTCTAACATTAATTTCTTTAAAGTTTATGAGAAAGAAGTTAGTAGCCATTTGCAGAGAGAAGTGTGTGCAAATGTAGGTGTGATTTGTGGAGTATGGGTGCAAAGCTATTTATAGAGAAACTGGGAGGCATTAATGTCCATTAATAGCCATTAATGACTATTAATGTCCAGTAATTTCCATTAATAGCATGCAGTGACTTGTCATATCAAATTCACTATATTACAAGCAAAATGACTCACCTTTATCAGTTTGGAACTGTTGTTTCAAGAAAGTGAATTTACCTTTACCTCTTAACAAGGACAGTCACGGGTGTGAAACTGTTTGTGAGACAGATAAGCAGATATGGCCAAAACTGATGTGTGAAATTGCATTTCCTTCTCTGAATACTTAAAAGAACAGTTGTTAGAAAACGTAACTAACAGTTTTAAACTGTTAGTGTGAAAAACATGGAATAAAGAACTACTGTTAGTCCAAGTTAATCATTCCAATGTTGGAAATCAAAAAGTTGAATCTGCTCACATCAAAAGCTTTAGTGAACAAATCAGCTAATTGATCATCAGTATGAATTTTCATAACTTGGATTAATCTCTTTTCATTGCAGTCTCTTATGAAGTGAAATATGATTTCAATGTGCTTGGTTTTAGAATGCTTCACTGGATTATTAACTATGCTAATAGCACTGGTGTTATCAACATAAATAGGGGTATTTAAGAAAGACAAACCATAATCCAGAAGCTGATTTTGGATCCATAACACTTGTGAACAGCAGCTTGATGCAGCAATATATTCAGCCTCAGCTGTTGAAGTTGAAACTGTTGTTTGTTTCTTGCATTGCCATGAAACCAGCCTTGATCCAAAGAATTGACATCCTCCAGAGGTTGATTTTCTGTCCACATTTGTTCCACCATAGTCACTATCAGAATATGCCACCAAATCAAAAGGTGAATCTTTAGGATACCAAAGTCCCAATTTTGGTTGGCCTTTGAGGTATCTAAAGATCCTCTTCATAGCAAACAGGTGTGACATCTTTGGACTGCATTGAAACCTGGCACAGACACAAACAGCAAACATTATATCAGGTCTAGAAGCAGTTAAGTACATTAATGAACCAATCATTTACCTATAGAGGTGTATATCAACATCCTCCCCCTCAGAATCTGCTCCCAACTGTTTGTGTGTCTCCATTGGAGTACTTGCTAGCTTCACATCTTGATAGCCAAACTTGTCCAATATGTCCTTGACATACTTAGATTGGCTTAGAAAAATACCAGTGGGCTTCTGTTTGACTTGTAATCCCAAGAAAAATGTGAGTTCACCCATTGAACTCATCTGAAACCTTTTGTGCATAATGACTTCAAATTCTTTGCACAGGCTGTCATTAGTGGATCCAAAGATTATATCATCAACATAGATTTGAACAAGCAAAATCTCTGTTTTAACAATCTTTGTAAACAATGTTTTGTCAATTGTGCCTCTCTTAAAACCATTCTCAAGAAGGTAGGATAATAATGTCTCATACCAAGCTCTAGGAGCTTGATGTAGTCCATATAGAGCTTTATCCAACCTATATACCTTGTCAGGGTACTTTGAGTCTTCAAAGCCAGGGGGTTGACACACATATACCTCCTCATCAATAGTTCCATAGAGAAAAGCAGACTTGACATCCATTTGATACACCTTAAATCCTTTGAAGCTTGCAAAAGCAAGAAATAGTCTAATGGCTTCAATCCTTGCAACAGGTGCAAAAACATCATCATAGTCTATTCCTTCCTCTTGTGTGTATCCTTGTGCAACCAGTCTTGCATTATTCTTGATTACAATCCCTCTTTCATCTTTCTTGTTTCTGAACACCCACTTGGCGCCAATTACTCTTTTGCCTCTTGGAAGCTCAACCAACTTCCAAACTTGCTGAATTTGAAATTGTAAGAGCTCTTCTTGCATTGCTTCCACCTATGAAGGGTCTTTCAATGCCTCAATTGCTTTCTTTGGTTCTATTTGAGATAGAAAGCACGCATTCACATCAAATTGGGCAAGATCCACACCACTGTTTTCATTTTGCAGCATATTCCTTGTTCTAATAGGAGTGGTTGGATCACCAATTATTTGTGATATTGGATGAATCTTGTGAACTCTTGATGTAGGAATGTTTTCTTCAGTCAGTTCATTCCCTAGATTAGACAGATCAAACTCACATTCACTTGAATTTTCAGCATTATCACACACTTGATCAGCAACTGTTTGGGATGCAGAGTCAGTGTGTTGTTGAGGATCATGAGATTCCATGTCCTTTGAAGATATAGCATCAATCAATGGATCAACAGCATTGGAGAACTCTTGTTGAAACATAGGAATCACAACAAAGTCTTCAGTAACTTTGTTTGAACCAACAGTTGTTGGTTTCGAGCTAACAGTGTCAAAACTGTTCGGGCTGGTGGAAGCTGTTTGATGATTTTCACCAGCAGTTGTTGGGGTACCTGTAGCTATTTCAGTAGAATACTCAAACGAAAGAGATTTAGACAATGCATCAATATCAAATAACCAACCAGGTCCATTACATGCAATATTGATCCTATTCTCATTGAAAGAGACATTCATACTATCTTCTATGATTCTAGTGACATTGTTAAATACTCTATAAGCTTTACTTTGAGTGGAGTATCCTACAAAGAAACCTTCTTCAGCCTTACTCTCAAACTTGCCTAATTTTGATTTGGTATTAAGGATAGTGCAAGGACAACCAAATGGTTTGAAGAAGTTGATTAAAGGTTTTCTCTTTAGGAACAACTCATAAGGAGTTTTCCCTTTGGACTTGACTACTTGTACTCTATTCTGAACATAGCAGGCAGTGTTCACTGCTTCTGCCCAGAATGTCATTGGAAGCCTAGAATCGGCTAACATGGATCTAGCAGCCTCTATCAAAGTCCTATTCCTTCTCTCAGCAACTCCATTCTGTTGGGGAGTCCTAGGGGCACTAAACTGTCTTTCAACACCTTTACTTTCACAAAAACTGTTTAGCTCATAGTTCTTAAATTCAAAACCATTGTCAGATCTAATGACTTTCACCTTTAAATCAGATTGATTTTCAATTTTAAGAATAAGAGACTTAACTAGCTCTGCAGTTTCATCCTTAGTTCTAAGAAATTGAACCCATGTGAACCTAGTGAAATCATCAACTATGACTAAACAATACGCTTTCTTCCCTATACTCACCACAGATGTAGGACCAAAAAGATCCATGTGTAACAATTGTAAAGGTACAGTAATAGAAGAAACTTCTTTGGTCTTATAAGAAGTTTTGTGTTACACATGGACCAAAAAGATCCATGTGTAACAATCCTGAACTAAATGATTAGATCTCCCACAAATGTAGCACTTTTTGGTTTTCACAATAGGTAAACCAGTTCTTTGTGACCAGAATTGGTTTTGATTTCTTTGATTTCCTCTAACAGCTGCAGATTTAGGAAACTTTTGGACACCATGTTTTTGGCATGTGCATGCAGGCATTTCAGTATGCCTTTTCTTAGGCTTGGGTTTAGCCTGAGATTTTGAAGCTTCCATCTTCTTCTTTGCATACACCACCTCACCAACTTTCTCCTTTCCTTTGGCTTTTGTACTAACAGTTGGGCTTTTTAGCTTAGAACCGTTTGGGTTCTTGTTGGAACTGCTAGTGTAAAAATGGGGACTATTGGCAACAGTTGTGGAACTTTCAATGGATTGGATAGCTTTTGAAGGTGTTGGCTCAGTGATGAGGGATTCTGTGGATGCTTTTACAAACACCACAGGCTTGAAAGATGGTTTTGTGGAAATGGGTTCACAACAGATGTGATTTTCATATGGAATCACTTCATCTTTCTTCACAACTATCTCAATATCTTCAACACTTACTATAGACAGAACTTCATCTTCATAACTCTCAAACTTTGGATCAGCTGACTTTAATTCATCTGCCAAAGGTTCATTGACATATCTATCAGCTGCCTCAGACAAGGGTGTTATGTATGTGTGATTGTATGGAGGTGGGGTTTCCTTATATCCAAGTCCAGTTTTCACCTTGTCTCTTACTTGAGATTGTAGCAGAGTCTCAAGCTTAAGATTTGCAGCCTTGAACATTCCAAGATCAATGTCCACACCCTCCAATTTCTTTGTGAGTTCATCCACCTTGCTTTCTTTTTCAACCAATTTCTTTTTCAGACTATCAATCTCATCTTGAAACTGCTCTTTCTCCCACTTATGATATTTTCTATCATAGTCCATTTGCAGTTCATTAGCCTGATAGTCTTTAATTTTCTTTTCAAGATCTTCTATCACAGCAGTATACTCATACCTTCTCTCCTCCATTTTACTTAGAGCAGCACATACTTTCTTATTATGCTCTCTAAACCTCTTAACAATAGCTCTACATTCACCAGGACATAGTTTAGAAGATACCTGTATGTCCTCAGATTCTGGAGAATCCATTTTGATGGAGGAGTCAGTCAATGCCATCAAAGATTTGTTGCTGGTAGCCTCCTCTGCTTGATTACTCCAATCAAATCCATGGCCTTCTTGTGAAACCAATGCTGAGGTGGTATGATTCTGAGTTGGCCTCTGACCTTGATTCTGAACTTGTCCACCAGATCTGCATTCTCTTGCAAAGTGGCCAAGTTGTTGACATTTGAAGCATCTCACCTTTGACTTGTCAAATCCAGCCTTGCCATCAGCTCTGAAATTCATGTTTTGCCTTCCAGTCCTTTTAATGAACCTCTTGGCTCTAACAGTAAGCATAGCCATCTGCAATTTGAGATCCATTTCCTCAAGATCATCAGGGTGCACTTGTTCAAGATCCTCATTGGTGAGGGTTGAATGTGCATGGCTGGCAAGAAAAGCTTCAAAAACAACATCTGGAGTGTTTGTATCTAGTCCAACAGCAGAACTAGTACCTGCACAACTATCAATAGAGTTAGTTAATGAATGGTTTGATTCCATACCTGAGGAAGACAGGAGAGCAGCATTGTGGCTAGGGATAACAGTTTTTCTTTTTCCCTCTATCTCTCCCTCAAACACTATCAAACTATTATAGAGGTCATCTAACTCTATGTCTTCAAGAGAATCCTTGGTTCTCCATTGTGCAGCAAACACAGTCCATTCATCACCTAGAGACCTAAGAAACTTTCTATTTATCTCATCTTGATCAAGCCTAACCTTAGCACTCTCCAGTTGACTCACCAGTTTGTAAAACCTATCAAAGATTTGGGTGATACTCTCATTCTTCCCACTGGTGAAGTTCTCATAGGCTTGTTTAAGAAGATCTCTTTGGTTTCTCTTAGAACTAGCATTCCCAGCAAACCTCTTCTCCAGAGCATTCCAAAGTTCATGAGCATCATCAAACTTTTTGAATTGATGTTGATACTCATTGGGAATTGCAATCTGAAGGATGTTGAGGGCTTTCATCTCAATCATTCTATCCTTCTTTTCAGCATCTGTCTTTGGTGGTGGTTTCTTCTTTGGTTTTCCATTCTCATCCAGTTCAATGGGATTAGTGGGAACAGTTTTAATGATTTGCCAAACAGCATAGTCCATTAGTTGGACATGCTGTTTAATTCTTAGTTTCCACATCTCAAAATCAGATGGTTTGAGCATGGGAACACGAATGTTGGACCCTGACCCACTGTTATCAGAAGAACCTCCCCAATCCATTGGGACATTTTGATTTAAAAACAGTTTTGAAAAATAAAGCAAGGTAATGCAAAAACCTTCAACTGGTGATCAAATGAACCTTAATGATAAGGCTCTGATACCACTTGTCAGGATCGGATATAGATTATATCAAACAGTTCTCATCTTTATGTTCAATAACTTAGATTATTTCCCAACAAGTGCCTACTCCTAATAATCATATCATAATAGGCACTAAGTAGGTCTATAGAAATAAAATTGATGAAAATGAAATTGTAACTAGAAACAAAGCTAGGCTAGTTGCCCAATGATATAACCAACAAGAAAGCATTAACTATGATGAGACTTTCGCTCCAGTCGTCCGACTAAAATAAATTAGGATTCTACTTGCATATGAATGTGCTCAAAACTTTAAATTTTATTTCAAACGGATGTCAAAAGGGCATTTTTAAATGGTTTCATCAATGAAGAAGTGTATGTTGCTCAGCCACCAGACTAAGATTTTCAAAAAACCTAATCTTGTGTTTAAATTAAAAAGACACTCTACGGCTTAAAACAAGCTCCTAGTGCTTGGTATGACAGCTTAAGAACATTTTTTGTTAATCATGATTATCGAATAGGAAAGGTAGATTATACATTATTTGTGAAAAAAAATAAAAGACATTATTCTTGTTCAAATTTATGTAGATGACATTATATTTGGTTCAACAAATGAAGACTTATGTGATGAATTTTCAAAATTGATGCATGATGAGTTTGAAATGAGCATGACGGGAGAATTAAATTACTTTCGTGGTTTACAAATCAAAAAACTAGAAGATTGAACTTTAATTAATAAATCAAAGTACATTAAAGATATGTTAAAAAGGTTTGATTTTGAAAATATTAAACCAATGGCCACTCCCATGGGAAGTACGTGTTACTTATCAACATATGAGAATGGTGATGTAGGAGTTCTTAGAAACACAAAACAAGTGGAAGCATGGCACAAAACATGATTTAAAACCGATTTTTCAAGAACTCCAACATGGTCTTACTTAAAGGAAATGAATGCAACCAAGAACACAAGGGAGAAATAAAAAAATATACCCTCTTCTAAGCTCCTTTGTGCTGGAATAGAAGTGTAAAGCAAAATGGGATGAATGTCCAAGTCAAATTGTGACATCTATCACCAAATCCGGTTAGTCATTTAACCGCACCTTTTGAAACCCTAATTTTGCTCGTACATTTTAGATTATTTCTAGTATTTATAGAATATTAGTATTAGTCTTAGAATATTAAGAAAACCTAGGTTTAACTTAGGTTGCTTTTTGTGCTTAGTTAGGTACACTTTTAGAAAAATGCCATAGAATGCCACATACATATATTTGGCCAACCCCTCTCCCCTCACCTTCATACGTCGACTTCAGCCCTCTCACTCTCCTCTTTTTCGATCTCAATCAAGAACACAAGGATCCAGCTTCAAGTCCGGGGTTTGTGATCATTGGTATCAAGGCAAACCTCCAATCTTTCTCATCTTATGATCCTCTCTATGTCATCTTCTCATCTCTTATTCATCTCATTCTTGAGTCCATAGAAACATGTCTAAGATCCTCAAATATAGGTTCAAAAACGTTTTATGATGTGTCTAAGACTTTTTACAATAAAAAAATAGGTTTTTACTCTTTAAAAGTCAATAAGCATGAAACTGGTTTTCTGGACAGAAAGTATGGTCGTGTTTGGGAAGGCATATCAGGGAATATTCGTGGAGTTTTCATTCGGTTCTTGGGTCTACAATGTATTTTTTGAGTCTAGTTTCACCAAAACTAGGGTTTGTATTTTTTTGAAGGTCGTTTGGTCGGTCAAAAGTATTTTACCGTAGAAGTGCGCAAAACTGCCAGTGTATCCGGCAGATTGGAGGGTAAAGTTTTGGTTTAGAAACCCATTCAAAACTTAGTATTTTGAAACAATATTCTTACACTAGCATGTTCATAAAGTCTAGGGTATTCTGTAAAAAGTTCGTGAATTTTAGATGTCATTTACTATTTTTACAAAATTCGAACATTCTGTTACGCATGTACAGATGTTTCTCTGTCAGTAGTAGCTTTCGTTGATTTTTATAAATAGCTATCTAAGTTGGTTTATTCTAGAAAAATTACACGATATGGTAGACATTGAACCTACTGTAATATAAATTTGAGGATCAAACTCGGACGTTTAGTATTTTTTAAAATTACTTAAAGTCAGCTTATCAAAATCAGTAAACTTGTACTGTGGCATTAGGTTAATATAAACAACACCACATGCCTTTGGGCTATACTAGGGTGTTCAAACACCTACATACATGACTTATGTGCACTTATATTTATTGTAGATCTCGCGCCTATTCCTTTGCAAGATTAGTATTCATTGAGAAGCTAAGGTGAGTACTCGTAGCCCCTTTTTCGTGTATATCTTTTGGGGGAAAATGACACTCAACATGTTTTACTATACCATGTTTTAAACTTTTTAATGACAATTGTATGTTGCATGATTATGTTCTTGTGTGAACTTGTATTGGTTGATGCCTATGAGATGACGATAATACTTGAGCCAACTTATGTTCCCGGCCGGCTATAGTATGTTGGAAGACTATTTACTCTTGAACCGAGGTGTTTCGGTTATTGCTATGCTCTAAATGCAAGCACTTTACTATCATGCAACAATTGTCATATCAAAATGCTATACACGGTAAACTTTTTTCTTTTTAAACCTACCAGCTCACCAACCTTTGTGTTGACATTTTAGAGTGTTCATTTTCCGGTAACGCTAATAACACTACCTAAGGATGACTAGAAGACTCTAGATTGACTTAGCAAGACTTATCTAATTCTAGACTTTGAACACGTTTTATTTATTATTGCTTTAGACATGGATTACTTAGTTTTGGGCTTGCATGCCCTGTTTTACCTATCCCGGGTTGTGGGATTTATTTCCTGCGTACTTATCACTCTCATTTGACTATGATGCCGTGAATATCGACTTATCACGGCACAAGTCCCCTCTTGTGTTGGGGAAACGTCGTGACACGTTGGTTATTTGCATTTAGTGTTTTTCTATGTAATGGTATCAATGTGTTATCACGATCCTCTCCGTCACACTTCGTGTTTCCGCCTTGGCGGGGTGTGACAGATTGGTATCACAGCCATTGGTTATAGAGAATTAGGTGGATTGGCCTAGACTATAACCTAAGCACCACATGTAGTTGCATAATCGGAACTATGTGTGCATTTATACTTATATAACTTTTCGGGGTTTTGACTACGATATGACCCAACTCAAGCATGGCGAACAAAGGATACTCACCATACGTCATTCCTCCACGTCCTGGAGCTCCAAAGAAGCCTTACCGTGTAAATGGCAAAGGACCACTAATTTGGGAAACGGCTCGCAAGAGAGTCCCACCGATCCAAAAAATTACCTTCACGATCCCTAAGGAAGCCCCAAAGGAACCGTCTGATCAATGGTCTTCCAATCAATCACCGGAAGAGGATCCCTCCGAGGAGCCGTTCGAGGAGGAACCCTCCGAAGAACCATTTGAGGAAGATCCATCTGAGGAAGAACCGATAGAAATATCGGGTGATGACTCAAGCGAAGACAAGATCGACTCGGATCTCGAATCCGACGCACGGAGCTGATTTAGACTCTAGATGCGCCGATTATCTATCCTAGCACCACTATAAGGATTTCCTACTTTATTTCAATTATGATGCCTTATTTCTTTTGTTACTATAAAAAAAAATCTATGAATAAAGTGGTGTTTTTTTGTGTATTTCCTTATATTTTAGTGCAATGTTCAAGTTGAAAACTCGTATGCTCAATGAAATAACTAAATTCCATGAAACTTTGTATACACCACTTATACTTGTATGTGGATGAACCGCAACAACTATCGCTCAAAACACCACATTACGACATACTATTATACGTGAAACCTTTATGTGATTACTTGTTTTTTTATTGATCCATGTTATAGAGGTAATATTAGGAAAGGGAAAGGGTTGAGTGAATACTCCAATAACTATGCATGAGAAAGAAATATATAGACTCAGAATTCTTAATCCAGCTTTATTGCATGTTCTTGTTTGATTGTTTCCTTAGAGTAGGATTAATTATTCGAAGGACTATATAATTTAGCCTTTTGCACAACAAAGTATTCATGAAAGCCTGGACCCATAGGTTACTGTAGCGTCTCATGCAAGTGGAGCAGCATGTTTAGTAATACCTTATGAGAAACTGTGATAAGCATGGATGCATAGCGTCTGGCCAGTGCCATGCACACACGCCTATCACAAGGACCTGTAAGGTAGTACGAGGCATTCTGTGAAATGAGCTACGGATTAGGATGCAGGAATCACATGGGATAACAATATTGCTATGACAGTATGACCCCACGAAGCTTAACATGCCCGTACTGCGGGTAAAGCTAGCCAACACATACTATTTATCTAACCCATCAAATCTACCTTTCGTATAGAATATGCCTCCTAGAAGATCAAACTGTTTGAACGGACGTGGACGTGGTAGGGGAGATGTTGGGGGTGGCCGCGGGCGTGGTCGTGGTATTGGTGCTGGGGGAGATGGTGCTCAGCAACTACAAGCACTCATCACAAACCTTGTGACTCAAATCAGCAACAATCTTACTCAGCAAAACAACAATAACAACAATGGAGGCGGAAATAACACCAATGGGGGAGGTAGAAATAACGACTAGCATAATGACGAGACTAACAACCATGGGGGTACTGGATGTACGTATAAGGAGTTTTCGGCCTGTAAGCCAAAAGAATTCGACGGGAAAGGAGGCACCTTGGCCTTTACCCGAGGGTGGAAAAGATGAAGTCAGTTATGGATATCAGCAACTGTGCTGAACACCAGAAGGTGAGGTATGCCACCTGTTCCCTAGTTAATAAGGCATTGACATGGTGGAACACCCAGATTCAGGCCAGAGGGAGGCCTGTTGCTATAGGAATGACTTGGGAGGAACTTAAGGCGTTGATGGAGGAGGAGTTCTGCTCGAGCACCGAACTTCAGAAGTTAGATGGTGAATTATGGAACCAAAAGATGGTGGGTGCAAACTATGTTGCTTACACTGACAGGTTCCACGAGCTGGCAAAACTTGTGCCACGATTGGTTACTCCAGAGTCCATACGAATCGAGAGGTACATTGCGGGACTTGTACCCCAGCTTCGGGAGATGGTTAAAGCAACCGAACCACCGACGATTCAGAGTGCTATACTGAAAGCAGGGGTACTTACGGAAGAAATGGTTAAGAATGGCACCTTGACCAAGGGTACGGAGAAGAGAAAGGATGCTGAAGAGTCAAATAAGCAGGGGAACTCTAGATACAATAACAAGAGGGCGAAGGTGGCAACTGGCTACGTGGCAGCTAACCCGGTGAGGAAAGAGTATTTGGGTGCTGCACCAAAATGCGCTACTTGCAACTATCATCACTACCAGAACATACCGTGTCAACACTGCACAACATGTAATCGATTGGGGCATTATGCGAAAGACTGTATGACAGGGGAAAGAATGGTGACTCCGATAAACACTGTGAACCCAACGGGTAATCGGGGTACATGTTATGAATGTGGTAGTACTGAACATTACTGAAACACATGTCCAAGGCTTAATCGAACACCTGTAGCGGATAGAAATAGACCAAACCCACCTTTAGCTCTGGAAGGAAACTGGAACCCAGGGAATCAAGGCAACCAAACTCGTGGAAGAGCGTTTGTCATGGGAGCAAATGAATCCCGCCAAGATCCCAACATCGTTACTGGTACTTTCTCTTTCAATAATTTCTATGCTACTATACTTTTTGATTTTGGCGCCGATTATAGTTTTGTCTCTACTGACTTTGTAACCTTAACGGGAATGGATTCTAGTGATCTAGGCACTATTTATGTAATAGAGATAGCTGATGGGGAAAAAGTAGAGATTAGTAAGGTTGTCCGGGGGTGTACTCTAGAGTTAGAAGGTGTTACTTTTGGTATAGATTTGATACCTTTTGGGCGGGGGAGTTCTGATGTGATTGTGGGGATGGATTGGCTGTCGAATTTCAAAGCTGAAATTGTTTGTCACGAAAATATAGTGCGAATCCTTTTACCGTCTGGCAAGATACGTCTAGTTCAGGGAGAACGACCGGAAGGAGACACGAGACGACTCATGAGTGCTAAATCTAAAGAGAAGAAACTCGAAGATTTCCCCATTGTTCGGAATTTCCCAGAAGTGTTTCCCGAGGACTTTTCTGGGATACCTCCTGTTCGTCAAGTGGAATTTGCCATTGGCCTAATACCGGGAGCTACTCCTGTAGCGAGGCCACCGTACAGGTTGGCACCATCGGAGGTGCAAGAATTGACCAGCCAACTACAGGAATTGCAGGATAAGGGTTTCGTCCGACCTAGTCACTCATCTTGGGGACCACCCGTTTTATTCGTCAAGAAGAAGGATGGATCGTTTTGCATGTGCATCTACTACCCGAATTGAATAAATTAACCATCAATAACCGCTATCCCCTCCCTAGAATAGACGACCTGTTCGATCAATTGCAGGGCTCTCGACATTTTTCCAAAATAGATCTTCGATCAGGTTACCATCAATTGAGGGTGCATGAGGAGGATATACCGAAAACCGCGTTCAGGACCGGTTACAGGCACTTCGAATTCACGGTTTTGCCTTTTGGGTTGACCAACGCACCTTCGGTGTTCATGGATCTTATGAACCGAGTATGCAAACCGTTTCTGGACGAGTTTGTGATCGTTTTGATCGATGATATACTGATCTATTCCAAGGCCAAGGAGGAACATGAGGAACACCTGAGGCTGATTCTAGAATTGCTTAGAAAGGAAAAAATTTACGCCAAAATCTCGAAATATGAGTTTTTGTTGAATGAAGTACATTTTCTCAGCCATGTGGTTAACGGCAAGGGGATTCATGTGGACCCCAACAAGATCGAGGCCATTAGTAAATGGAAAACCCCTATGACGCCATCAGAGATTCGTTCGTTTCTGGGCTTGGCCGGATATTACCGAAGATTCATCGAGAACTTCTCAAAGATCGCCAAGCCACTCACACTGTTAACACAAAAAGAGAATAAATTCGAATGGAATGAGGATCAAGAAGAAGCATTTTAGACTTTAAAGGCTAGATTATGTAATGCCCCGATTCTAACTCTTCCTGATGGTCCGGATGACTTCGTGGTGTATTGTGATTCTTCTCACCAAGGTCTAGGTTGTGTGCTCATGTAGAGAGGTAAAGTGATTGCATACACGTCTCGACAACTGAAGACACTCGAAAAGAACTACACCACTCACGATCTGGAGTTGGGTGTTGTGGTCTTTGTGAAGGGTTTTGTAGGGTATAAAAACATGCACAGCGGAATAAAACCCCCTCCAGTGATCTCATCTAACTCGTACAAGAACTTAAAAGAAGAAGAGGATTAAAAAGTTATACCTTGATGAAAACCAAATCTTTTCTTTAAACCTCTAGACAGCTGCAGGTAATCCACCGCTACTGCACCACCTTGAACTGGTTGCTAGACTGCCTAAGGATTAAACCTTGGATCAAAATGTGACCCGCGATGTGTGTGTGTGTGTATCGCCGCCGCCGAAACAAGAAAGGGAGAGAGAGTGTCTGCCGCCGAGAGAGAGTGCCGGCCGCCGAGAGAGAGAGAGAGAGAGGGATTAGGGTAATCTTTTTCTCTTTTGTAATTAACTTGTAATTAGATTAAAGGCTAAATAAGGTTTATATAATAAACCCTTATTAGGCCCAAGCCCGTGTAATTAAAGCCCAGCTTTAATTAAACTATTAATCAATTAAAGAAAATACCCTCGACCATTCTAATTAATTAATAACTACTAATTAATTGGTCTCGTTAATATTTAAACTAAATATTAATTTCTTCTCTTTAAATAATAAATAACTTTTATTATTTTTCTCTTTCTCAATAATTAATTAAACTATTAATTATTGTGATACGCAAACAGGTAAAATCCAAAAGGTTCTAATTGGGTGTGTAGCAGTGTGATCCTTTAGTGTCACATAGTATTGGACACGATGATACATGTTATTTATCTCTGCACATAATCCAACAGACTCCCACTTGTGCAAGATAAGTAACACTCCTTGTACATCGTTGGCCTAAGGAGGTCCCTAGCCAGACGCTTAGGTTAACCAAACTATGAGATCTCTTATATCTAGAGACATAGTCCACGCCTTGGATTATCTAGGTTTTTCCTTTTGCATCGCGATATTCCATAATGTGAGTATTTGACATGGAGCAGGGATCTTATTAAATACTCAGATTTTCTCGACTCTGATTTCGACACTCTGCAGTTACGGTTTACCGAATGAAAAACTACCATTCTAACCGAGCGCGGCCACGCATTTTCAGTAGTCTTAATCGTCGAGGAGCTCAGAAAATGTCTCTCCTAAAAAGGAGGTGCAAATCCCATCTTGACTATTTGCAATTTGAGCACATGGCTTCCGCTGCACCTAGACATGCCCCTTATAATCACCTTGTTACGGCGTGACATTAGAACACGCTAAAGTACAGAAGTTACCACGCCCCAAACCAAATATCTCAGGTCTAAGGACAACCTATTAAGTTTACTTATGTTAACGCTCCATGAAGTAAATTCGATGTGGATCACCCCAATATTTATCCCCTGATAAATATCTATGAATAGTTGGTCACAATCCTTGTGCTTTTATTCATACCCGAATAAATCATCAAATATCCATAATAGTGTTACCTCCCTAATGTAGCTCACACTACATTAAGTAGCTACGGGCATTTAGACAATTCATCACTTGACTTGTCATGGATAGGTTAAACATGCTAAAAATAGACAACTAGAAACAATTATGTAAAAACCTCCTATTTCAATCCCATGAAATGTAATTACATAATAAAAGAGTTTCAAGTTACATCTATAGTAATAATCAAAAACCCGAACTAGCTGCTATGTTCTAAGTACTGCATTCCTATAGAACTCACATGCCTCTCATGCTTAGCCCAAGCTAGCGGCTTTGTCAACGGGTCAACAACGTTGTCGTCCGTCGGTATCTTTTGGAATCTAAAATCATCTCTTCCAATGATCTCTCGGATGAGGTGATATTTCCTGAGTACGTGCCTAGTCTGCTGATGATCTATAGGATCTTTAGCTTGCGCCACAGCCCCTGAGTTGTCACATAATATATCAATCGGTCTAGAGATACTGGCAACAACTCTAAGATCCGAGATAAAATTCTTCAGCCAGACAACTTCCTTTGCCGCATCACTTGCCGCAATATACTCTGCCTTTGTAGTAGATTCTGCTATTGTATCTTGCTTCTGACTTTTCCAAGATATGGCTCCTCCGTTTAGGGTAAAGACAAATCCTGACTGCAGCCTGAAGTCGTCCCTGTCGGTCTGGAAACTATCATCAGTGTAACCAGTTACACTAAGCTCATCCATCGAACCTCCATATACTAGGAATATGTCTTTCGTCCTTCTCAGATACTTGAGAATATTCTTGACGGCTACCGAATGAGCTTCACCAGGATTTTGCTGATATCTACTCGTGACACTGATAGAATAGGCAACATCGGGTCTAGTACACAGCATGGCATACATTATTGAACCAACTGCCGAGGCATATGGTATCAATTTCATCTTGTCCTGATCTTGACTAGACACAGGACACCGAGCCTTGCTCAAAATCGCGCTAGATTGCATAGGAATAAATCCTTTCTTGGATTCATCCATCTTGAATCTTTTCACGACTTTGTCAATATAAGTACTTTGACTAAGTCCGATAAGCCGCTTAGATCTATTCCTATAGATCCTTTTACCCAATATATAAGCAGCTTCTCCCAAGTCTTTCATCTGGAAACATTTACCTAACCTGGATTTTACTCCTTGTAATGCTGGTATATTGTTTCCTATTAATAGTATGTCATCTACACACAAGACTAGGAAGGTTACCGCGCTCCCACTGAATTTAGTGTAAACACACGACTCGAACTCACTTTTGGTAAAACCAAACTCTTTGATACGCTCATCAAAGTGTAAGTTCCAGCTTCTAGATAGTTGCTTTAGTCCATAGATGGATTTAAGCAACTTGAATACTTTATTAGGGTTCTTTGGATCCGCAAAACCATCCGACTGTATCACATATACATCCTCTATCAGTTTCCCGTTAAGGAAAGCGGTTTTGACATCCATCTGCCATATCTCATAGTCAAAATATGCTGATATGGCCATAAGGATCCTAATAGTCTTAAGTATTGCCACTGGGGAAACAGTTTCATCATAGTCAACGCCATGAGTTTGCGTGAAACCTTTTGCCACTAGCCTTGCTTTAAAAGTATGCACCTTTCCACCCATGTCTGTCTTCTTTTTGAAGACCCATTTGCACCCAACAGCTTTACTGTGTTGAGGCAAATCTACTAACTCCCAAACTTGGTTGTCATACATGGATTGCATCTCTGCCTTCATGGCTTTTAGCCATTTCTCAGATTCTAAACCTGAGGCAGCGTCTTGGTAGGTAGTGGGTTCTAAAAGATCCCCTTCGTCTTGAGCAACTAGGAATCCCAGATACCTATCCGGCTCATTACGAGGCCTACTAGACCTGCGAAGGTCTTGTGTTTACACCTCTTCCTCAACCACATACTCGGGTTGGGATTCAACAATTCTCTGTTGAACCACAGGTTCAATTATCGGTGGTGGTGTAATCTCCTCCTCTTCAATTTCTTGAAGCTCTATTTCTTTTCTTGGAGTTTCTGAGTTAAGAAATTTCTCCTCCAAGAACACCCCTTTACGAGCAACAAAAACTTTGTTCTCGTCTGGGTTGTAGAAATAGTATCCCATGGTTTCCTTGGGATAGCCCACGAAGATACACTTATCTGATTTGGGATTGAGTTTATCCGTGAATGTTCGCTTAACATACATCTCAGATCCCCAAACCTTGAGAAAAGACATTTTGAGCTTTTTCCCCGTCCATACCTCTAACGGTGTCTTTTCAACCGATTTGGTTGGAACCCGGTTCAGCATGAACGCCGCTGTTTCGAGTGCGTGTCCCTAAAACGACAATGGTAGTGAACTTCGACTCATCATTGATCGTACCATGTCAAGTAGTGTACGATTCCTCCTTTCTGAGACACCATTCATCTGAGGTGTATACGGAGGTATGGGTTGTGAAACAATCCCACATTCCTTCAAATGATCATCGAATTCCTGACTCAGATATTCGCCACCTCGATACGACCGAAGCGACTTTATTTTCTTGTCCAGCTGATTTTGTACTTCATTCTGAAACTGTTTGAACTTGTCAAAACTTTCAGATTTGAGTCTCATGAGGTAGACATAACCGAACCTACTGAAGTCGTCAGTAAAGGTTATGAAATTCCGGTATCCTCCTCTAGCCTCTGGAGTAAAGGGTCCACACACATCTGTGTGTATAATCCCTAATAACTCACTGGCCCTTTCATTCTCACTGCTGAAAATCTGCTTTGTCATTTTACCAGACAAACAAGATTCGCAAATATCATATGACTCCAAGTCAAAAGGTTCTAGAATTCCGTCATCTCGGATTTTCTCTATGCGTTTCTCGTTTATATGTCCTAAACGACAATGCCAGAGGTAATTCTATTTCAAGTTACTCTTGGATCTCTTACTTATATGATAGATGTCATTGTTATCTAAATGTAGCGTATATAGACCATTTTCTGGAGTAGCTTTGAAAAAGAAAATATCATTTTTAAAACATGAAATAACTTTTTCATTCAAAACATAAGCAAATCCACAGTCTATAAGTAAATTAAACGAGATAACATTTTTGATAAGTCTAGGAACATAATAACAAGGTTCTAGTTCTAAGACCATGCCCGAGGAAAAACTAAGACAATATGTTCCTACAGCTTCGGCACCAACCATGGAGCCTTCGCCTACCCGCAGATCCATATCTCCTTCTCTCAGCTTCTTACTTCTCTTGAATCCCTGCAAATGATTGCATATGTGATGACCACATCCGGTATCCAATACCCATGATTCATAAGAAGTAATAAGACAATCTATCATAAAGATACCTGTATCATTGGGCGAACCAATGTCCAGCTGATCTATGTCGAGTGAGTGCTCGCATGAATCCTTGCTGCCACAGTCTGGGCAAAAAATCTCTCCAAGTTCTTCCAGCCAGTCATCCTCCTGCATAGGGTCCACAACTGTTGACTCTAGCTGCTTTGGATTTAACTCATCACTGATGCACATAAGGATTTCGTGCAACCCTGCGACAGTCATCTCAAAATCACCGAGGACATACATTACTCTTCTCTGGTAATAGTCCGACAAGGAACCGAACAAGAACACAAGGATCAAGCTTCCAGTCTAGGGTTTGTGATCATTAGTATCAAGGTAAACCTCCAATCTTTCTCATCTTATGATCCTCTCTATGTCATCTTATCATCTCTTATTCATCTCATTCTTGAGTCCATAGAAACATGTCTAAGATCATCAAATATAGGTTCAAAAACGTTTTATGATGTGTCAAAGTGTTTTTACCATAAAAAATTAGGTTTTTACTCTTTAAAAGTCAATAGAGATGAAACTGGTTTTCTGGACAGAAAGTATGGTCGTGTTTGGGAAGGCATAACAGGGTCTATTCGTGGAGTTTTCATTCGGTTCTTGGGTCTAGAATGTAGTTTTTTGAGTATAGTTTCACCACAACTAGGGTTTGTATTTTTTTGAAGGTCGTTTGGTCGGTCAAAAGTATTTCACAGTAGAAGTGCGCAAAATTGCCAGTGTATCCGGTAGATTGGAGGATAAAGTTTTGGTTTAGAAACCTGTTCAAAACTTAGTATTTTCAAACAATATTTTTACAGTAGCATGTTCATAGAGTCTAGGGTATTTTGTAAAAAAGTTGTGAATTTTAGATGTCATTTACTATTTTTACAAAATTCGAACATTCAGTTGCGCATGTACAAATGTTTCTCTATCAGTAGTAGCTTTCGTTAATTTTTATAAATACCTATCTAAGTTGGTTTATTCTGGAAAAATTACACGATATTGTATAGAGATTGATCCTACTGTAATATAAATTTGAGGATCAAACTCGGACGTTTAGTTAAAATTACTTAAATTCAGCTTATCAAAATAAGTAAACTTGTACCGTGGCATTAGGTTAATGTAAACAACACCACATGCCTTTGGGCTATACTAGGGTGTTCAACCACCTATATACATGACTTATGTGCACTTATATTTACTGTAGATCTCGCGCCTATTCCTTTGCAAAATTAGTATTCGTTGAGAAGCTAAGGTGAGTACTCGTATCCCCTTTTTCGTACATATCTTTTGGGGGAAAATGACACTCAACATGTTTTACTATACCGTGTTTTAAACTTTTTAATGAGATTTGTATGTTGCATGATTATGTGCTTGTGTGAACTTGTATTGGTTGATGCCTATGAGATGACTATAATACTTGAGCCAACTTATGTTCCCGGCCGGCTATAGTATGTTGGAAGACTAATTACTCTTGAACCGAGGTGTTTCGGTTATTGCTAGGCTCTAAATGCAAGTACTTTACTATCATGCAACAATTGTCATATCTAAATGCTATACACGGTAAACTTGTTTCTTTTTAAACTTACGAGCTCACCAACCTTTGTGTTGACATTTTAGAGTGTTCATTTTCAGGTAACGCTAATAACACTACCTAAGGATGACTAGAAGACTCTAGATGGACATAGCAAGAGTTATCTAATTCTAGACTTTGAACACGTTTTATTTATTATTACTTTAGACATGGATTACTTGGTTTTGGGCTTGCATGCCCTGTTTTACCTGTCCCGGGTTGTGGGATTTATTTCTTGCGTACCTATCACTCTCGTTTGACTATGATGCCGTGAATATCGACTTATCGCGGCACAAGTCCCCTCTTATGTCGAGGAAACGTCGTGACACGTTGGTTATTTGCATTTAGTGTTTTTCTCTATAATGGTATCAATGTCTTATGACGATCCTCTCCGTCACACTTCGTGTTTCCGCCTTGGCGGGGTGTGACACAAATGGCCTTGAAGTCCTTTGAAATGATAAACCAAGATCGCATCCAATCCTCTTGTGTAGCAAGCTTTCACCAACACAAACACTTTGCTATGGTGACAAGATCCAGCCCTTGAATGATCCAGGAACACACTCAATTTACACTCACAACACTCTAGGTTTGAGGGTATGTTTTGTAAAACTGGCTGAGGCTGGAGCTGGGGCTGGGGCTGGGCTTATTAATTAATAATCCCAATCCCAAGCCATAAGCTATTTGAAAAGCTTTTTATTTTGGGGGCTTATATGGGATTATGGGGCTTATTGACGGTCCCGTATTATGATACGGATGAAGCAATGCTTAGAAGATTATTAATCTTGTAGTATGTGTTAGTGTGTGTATTCGGTTTCTAGAGAGAGAGCCGAGAGAGAGTGTTTAGAACACAAGAACACAAGTAAGTAATATGCAAAGCTTAGTAATGAAATGTGGGGGAAATGCCTTTATATAGCATTTCCCTAACTTTGAGTAATTACATTTTACACCCCTCACTTTAATATTTCTAACAATCTCCCCCTAAGTGAGGTGTGTAAACATTCACAACAAATAAATACATTAATATATTCGTATGCCGATTTGTTGCGAATGCCGAATGCCACTTGCCACTTGCGTATTTGCCTTCTGCTTGACAGAGTAGTTCTCGTCCTTTTTATAGCACGATAGGCTTCAGCATGTTCTCATCAGTATAGGCTGCCCGGTTTTCCCAAACTTTCTGATGTATCTTATGATGGAGAATTTTCAAGGTGCCGTCTGAATATGCCATGAGTTCATCAAGTCTGATGAAGATCTTTTCGCCTTTTATATTCTTTGAGACGACTCCTCGATCACCTTTGAAGTTAGGATGCCCATCATAGATAACTGTCAATTCTTCAAGCTTTTCTAGATCTGGATGGCTCTGGTTAGGCTTTAAGAGGTTGACTTTCAGATAGTTGTTTTCAGCTCCGAATTGCATATCATGTTCCTCAAAGTATTCCATTAGATTTCTCATGTATTTTATTAGAGCAACCCTTCCGAACTCTTCTTCTGGCCACTTTCCTCTTTTCTGAGAGAGGGTGTCAAAGATAAAGCTGATGTCTTCAATACTTACAAACCTTAAGTCTGCTTCGTTGAGGAAGAATGACAGGTTGTTTGCTCTTCTGACATGAAAGATGGCATATTTTATTCTAAAGGTTGTCTGAGTGTAGATATTGATAAGTTCAACTATTGGATACTCTGATTTGATCTCTTCGGGTTTAGTCATGGACTGAGAGAGGATGTGTTCATATCTTCTTCTCTGTTTATCGTCCATGTTCAGCAACTCAGGGGAAATAACCTGTATTAGCTCATTGCTGAATATATCTGGAATTCTTTCTTCAAGATTAGCAGCATTGACAAAATAAAGTTTCCATATAGGTTGTTGGGCAGCACTTCTAGTGAACATGTTGCCTGCATCAAGTCCTGGATCTCCACGATACACTGGACGAGCAGGTGGCACAATGAAGCTCCTTGGCAAGGGTCATTCAGATTCTTGTCTTGTTTTCTCAGCTGCCTCTCTCTGTTTGTTTCTTTCAAGTACATCAGCAGCTGATTCTTGAAACCGACCAGGAGGAGGAGGGAAAGTTTCATGAACTTCAACATTAATCCCACTAAGAACCCTGGACACGTCGAAGATTGGTTTCTTTTGTTTAGGCTTTCTCCTAGCTTCCCTTCTAGAAATTGCTTCCTTTTCTTTTCTTTTAAGTGCAAGTTCTTTTTCACTGGGAATATCATCAAATTTGTGGACAATTCTAGGAGAATCTGGACGTGCAGCAAGCTCGACATATTCATCAATGCCTTTGAATAGTCTTTCTATTTCAGAATCCTCAGTATCCTCCTCCGGTTGAGCAGAACTACCTTCCCCCACATGCCTTGCAGGTGATGTGTGAATAGACTCATATAAATCTTCCACTTGTTCCTCTGAGTCACTAGACCAGTCAAACATCTCAGCATGGGGCTGCTCGTAAGGTATTTCACCTTCTTCAAGATCACTTGGCCTCCGTTCAGATTGTTGCTGAGATACATAAAGTACAATTTGTTTTTTAGCATTTTCCTTTTGTTGTCGTTCATATACTTCATCGGCCATTTGTTGTTGTTGTTGACTCCCCGACCCAGCTGAACTTGTACCTGCATATAAGTATGATCTGAATTGAGGAACAGGTACAACTGGTACATTAGCAGCAGACATATATTTTCTCCTTTTCTCCCCCTCGGGTTGATCATCCGGATCCTGATCATCCCGCCTCCTCTTACTTCCCTGTGCCTGAGCCTAACAAGTTGTTTCTAGGCTAGTTAGCATGTCTGTGACTTTTGATAGGGAGGTGTAGAAACCTTTGGTGATCCCATCAATCTTTCTGTTTACATCTTCATGAAACTCTTGAAAGTCATCCATGGAGATTCCCGATGGACGCTGTTAGTTGCGAAGAGTAGTCAGAAGGTCTTGATCATGTGCAGATTCTGGCCTTTGCTCCAGAAGTCTAACATACAACATGCTATTTAAAGCATCTACAGACATTGTTGCAGGATCAGGTTGTGAATGAGGTTCTGGAACTGGAGGACGGGTAGCAAGAAGTGTTTCTATTCGGTTTAGCTGCTCAGCTTGGGCCTTGGAAGCTTGCTCTATCCGATCCAACTTTTGATTTGTCATCTGCAGTTGTTGGTGGATTGGTGACACGGCTTGTTGAATATATTGTTGAAGTTCTACACGTGTAACAAACCCGGAATCACGAAGACTTCCGGTTGAAGTACCAGCCACATAGGCAGTACTACCTACTGGAGCAGCAGAGATGTTGGCTCCAGCAGGATTTCCTTCCAATCCTCGAATGGCACCTTGAAAGGTACCACCTCTGGAAGTTGAGGACACTTGTTGAGCCAACAAGCTCAGTGCATCGTTTGTTACCCTGTGTTGGTCAAGATATGCGGAAATCCGCGGTATGTCAAATCGTGCATCAAAAGGAGTCGAGGACGAGGGAGAAGGTCCTCTTTGTTCAATGGGTCCAACACCCAATTGGGGTTGACCCAGTGTATGTGCTATAACCCTGTGCAATAAAGACGGAGTCTGTTGAGAGACACCGTAGTGGCTTGGTGGGGCAGAAACATGCACGGGTGGGATCACCACGACTTGTTCAATATGAGGCCCAGCAGTGCTAGGCCCCATAGCAGATGTGGCTTCCCAGCTTTCTGGGTTTGGTGAACCCTCAGCACTCACTTTTTCTTTTCTCACCTCCTCTCTATCACTCACACTCCTAACAACAAAACTACCTTCATCATCTCTGCTACCAGCACCATACCCCGCATATTGATCAGGTTGAATGAGAGAGTCAGGGGTGACAGAACTAGTTTCAACGGATAGGCTAAGAGTTAGAGAAGTGACTGGAATGTCATGCTCTGGGGCTATAATGGCCCTGCGAATGATAGGAATGGTGGTTGTTTGAGCAGTTGAAGTCAAAGGAATGACCAGACCACCAGGTTGTGAAATGACCTGAGTAGGTTGAACGTGTTGAGTCTGGTCAGGAGAGGTAGTATGTGGATCAGTAAGTTTCATGAAAGAGGGGGTACTTTCAGCTGGTTGGTCAATGGGGTGCTCAGGGGTGCCCATGGGAGATATAACAGTTTCAAAGGCAGGGGCACCTCCTGGATGAGATGCAGACTCATCGGATGAAGATTCGGAACTGGAAGACTCGGTGAAAATGAGTCCAAGCTCTTCCAGAACGGCTTGGTTGCGGGTTGGTTGAGAAAGAGTGTGTATAATGGCTTGAATGGTGGCGGGATCATATGCATCCCCTCCCTCTCTACTCTCAACACCTTCACCTTCTTCACCACCCCTCTCAACATTTTCTCTCTCAACTCCCCTCTCAGCATCTGCCACAGATTGGTAAGGCCTATTTTCTATATCCTCACCTGGTGCTACTCCTCCCTGGGCAGGTATGGCCGGTTCTGGCACAAGCATGGGAGGTATTCCTACACTCTCCCTATAACTCTTAACAATATCATTCTGCTCACAAAGATCTAAGAGAGATACACGGAAGGGTCTTGGAACTGGTAGATTAGCAGGAACAACAGGTTTTATATGCAAGAAAAGTTTTGGAGTAATAGAAGGTAAACCTGTCCGTCGAGGAATTTCAGCATTTCGATCCATCACATGCTTCCTTCTGCTTTTGTGAGTTCTTCCTGAGCATAGTTGCTTTGATGCCCTGGAAGAGAAGAAATGCATAATCCACATGCATATGAGTTGCAGCTGCTACAAAGATTTTGAGTTGATACTCCGTTGGGAATTCGTAGCCTGAATGCTTTGGAGTGAGACATCTTTGAAGAATCGTCATGAATGTATTATACTTTGGATGCAAGCCTGTGCGTTTGAATTGACCTTTCTTGGTGAGCTCACCGGCATATCCCATCTCCATTATAGCTGCAAGACATGCATCCTCATTAGGGATTTCCTCAAATTCTGTAGCTTGAGGTCTGCTGACTGCTGTGGACAGTTCAAAGATTGTTCTGAGGCGATTTAGTGGAATGTCAACTTGAAATTCATCAACCTCAGCATGAATGACCTCCCTTCCTCTTTCATTGATGCAGACATCACAAGTCTTCCAAAATTGTTGAACGTATAACTCGGGAACATGTGTGCCTGTTGTAGCTGGGTTATATGTCAGGAGGTGGTTCAGGGGGTGGATTTTGAGAATCTCAGTGACAATGGGGTAGGATGGGTTTTTAAGTTTGTTGAGGTCAACATAGTGATTGTTTTCATGAGAGCCAGTGTTAAGAAACTCGGCTCGGTGCATGATCTCATCTGGGTCACGTACAACTTGTGTCATCTTATCTGTCAAAGAGATAAATCAGTTAAAATTAAAAATAAAGACATATGCAAGAAAACAACATTCAGCTTTGAATATTTGGTCAAACTTTGATAAGTGTGCAAAAGTTGACTAAGGTGACCAATGTTGACCAATCGTTGACCAAGGTTGAAAGAAAAAAAATGTTCAAACACCCTAAGTGTTGGACCCTCATTGTGTAGAGAATGATTTTCAGCATAAAAAAGTTGTTTTGACACTTTTAATATAGCAATTAGATAGAAATAAGCAACTTTGCAGTACTGAAGCATGTTCCAAAAATCATCCTAACACCATTTTCTAGGCCATTAGTGAAAACTCATACATGTCAAGAACACGAAGAACACTTCTTGAGATTTTTGAAATATTTTTGTATCAAAGTGTTCCCCATATGTTTAAACATGCCATCGCAAGTTAAGTTCCACCAACGGAATTTGTTTCGTGTCCTAAAAGTTCATACAAAGTCTCGCAAATCACAACGCATTCGGAAGTTCTAGGGCCAAAAATCACCTTTTTAACACAAAATTTTCAAAATGTAAACCGTACAAGTTGTTACCTTTGTGATTAGGAGTATTTTGATGTAAAAAGAGTAAATTTTGGCAGAGTAACGAGTTGTTTTTCGAAATCAAGTAACCAAATCGAGAGAGTGTTTGTGAGATTTGAAAATGTGAACTTGTGAAGTGACCGATGGGGGATGGGTCGGTTATAAAGTAAAAAAGACACGTGTCACTCGTTGATTGGACCGAGAACGTGTAAAAAACACGGCTGATAGGTAAAATTGGGCGGCTGATAGAACTGTTGAATCGCATGCGATTAACTCTTTGGTGTGTTAATCGCATGCGAATCACCCTGTTTATCAATCGCATGCGAATTAACCTGTGTGTTAATCGCATGCGAATCACCCTTTGGTTAATAGCATGCGAATCACTGTTTATCAATCGCATGTGAATCAACCTGTTTATCAATCGCATGCAAATCAACCTTTGTTTATCAATCACATGCGAATCAACCCTTGTATGCGAATCAACCAGTTTATCAATCTCATGCGAATCACCTATTTCATGCGAATCAAACTGTTTATCAATCGCATGCGAATCACCCCTTTCATGTGAATCAACCTGTATCAATCTCATGCGATTAATTCATATTTGCTATCAAATTGTTTGAATCGCATTCGATTGAACCAATACTTGAGAAATTTATGAATAATCAAGATATCTGAAATTTTGAGATTTGAAAATTTAGTTTTTCAGATATGTTTGATTTGAATGTTTGTTTTGACACACTCCCCCTAGACATAGGCTTTGTTTTTGAAAGTTTTTGGAGTGTGTCAGTTGTAGTAAACTTCTCCCCCTACACATGTGCCCAATGTGTATCAAAGGTGTAAAACCAGGAACAAACTCCCCCTCGATTGATGCAGTGGATATCTGCACAGAGAACAAACAGTATAACACCTACTATAAACAAAAGAAAAGAAAGGAAAAGAAAAAAAATTTAACAGTATGCTAGATTTGTAGATTGAGCATGCCTAACTTGGATACCAACTCAGTGAATCGACTTTCGTCTAATAGTTTGGTAAACAGGTCAGCCAGCTGATTTTCAGTAGGCACATACTGTAGCTCAATTAATCCTTTCTCAACGTTATCTTTTATGAAGTGATAACGTATATCAATATGCTTGGTTTTAGAGTGGTGTACCGGATTGCAGGAGATGGCGATGGCAGACTGAGAATCGTATAGTAATGGAATGTTGTCATACTTAAGGCCAAAGTCTGATAACTGTGTGCGTATCCAGAGACTTTGTGAACAGCACATTGCAGCAGCAACATACTTAGCTTCAGCTGTAGAAGTGGATACGCAGTTTTGCTTCTTTGAGGCCCAACAGACTAAACGATCACCCAGGAAGTGTGCACTACCAGAGGTGCTTTTCCGATCTATCCTAGATCCATAGACCCTTTTAGATATCTGAATATCCGCTTAACTGCCAGAAGATGCAACTCTTTAGGATTCGCCTGGAATCTGGCACAGAGACAGGTAGAGAACATGATATCCGGACGACTAGCAGTAAGATATAGTAACGATCCAATCATCCCACGGTAGTTTTAAAGATCTACAGGAGAACTATCAAGATCTGCTAAGAGTTGTGCCTTAGCAGCCATGGGTGTGGATATGGGTGTGCAGTTAATCATTTCATATTTGGTGAGAAGATCTTTGATGTACTTTGATTGGGAAATAAAGCTGCCATGACTTAACTGCTTCACCTGGAGTCCGAGAAAGAATGACATCTCCCCCATCATACTCATTTGGAATATGTTTGCCATGATTTTAGCAAACTCGTCACTGTATTTTGGATTTGTAGATCCAAAAATAATATCGTCCACATATATTTGAACCAAAATCTTATCCCGACCCTTTGGCTTTGTGAAGAAAGTGGTATCAGTCTTCCCTTTGGAGTAGCCTTCACCAATTAAATATTCAGATAAGACGTCGTACCATGCACGTGGAGCTTGCTTTAACCCATACAAGGCCTTATCTAAGATATAAACATGATTTGGATATTTTGAGTTGATGAAACCCTTAGGTTGTGAGACATAAACTTCTTCAATAAGTACACCATTAAGAAAAGCTGTCTGCACATCCATTTGGAAGACACGAAAGCTTCTAGAGGCTGCATAAGCAAGAAATAGCCGTATGGCTTCAATTCGAGCAATAGGGGAAAAAGTTTCATCATAGTCAATGCCCTCTTGTTGATTGTATCCCTTAACAACCAACCTAGCTTTGTTACGTATGACCACTCCATCCGAATCCAGTTTGTTCTTGAACACCCATTTAGTTCCAACAACAGATTTGCCATATGGAAGAGGAACTAATCTCCAGACTTTAAGACGATTAAATTGGTGTCATTCTTCCTGCATGGCAATTACCCAATCTGGATCATCTAATGCGTCACAAGTCTTGGTGGGTTCAATGATGCTTAAGAAACCCGAGAATTGGCATTCGTTTGCTGTTGCGGATCTTGTTTGAATACCAACTGAAGGATCTCCGATGATATTCTCTTCTGAGTGGTGTCTGGTCCACTTAATTTCATGTGAAGTGGAAGATGAAGGAATGAGATCTTGTAAGTGGCGTGCTTCTTCTTCATCTTCTGGAGAGAAATGTGGGTCTGAATCAAACACAGGAGGGCTCTCTGGGTCAGGAATCTGAGAAGTCACAGGGGGACAAGTGACAGAAACAGAAGTTGAATCCTCAGCGTATAGATCTGCAAAGGGATTCGTCTCAGTGACCGTAGGAGCCGTTAGAGTAACACTTGTTTGAACAACTGTGTCGTTCCTGTTGTCAGTTAAAACAGGAGAAGATTCAGGTCTAAAGAAATCATACAAAAAATCAAGATGTATATTTGAACTGGATGGATTGTCTGATTCTTTAATTTGAAGTGCAGGTCCTGAACAGGTATGTTCAGAGCATTAACTGGTGATTTAGGTGGAAAATCTGTAACATTCAATGTATCATCAAATGTTACGTTGATACTTTCAACAATGCTCTTTGTACGTTTGTTAAAAACTCTGTAGTCCTTGGACTCAGTAGAATAACCTAGGAAAACAACATCATTCGCTTTGGGAGCAAATTTTCCTAGATTATCCTTGTCATTTAGTACAAAGCACCTATTACCAAATACATGGAAGTATTTGATATTAGGTACTATGCCATTGGCCAGTTCATATGGAGTTTTATTAAAGCGTTTGTTAATGAAAGAGCGGTTCTGCGTGTAGCAGGCAGTGCTAATTGCTTCAGCCCAGAAAGAAGGTGGGAGCCCGGAATATGAAAGCATTGTTCGGGCAGCTTCAACCAAAGTTCTATTTCTTCGTTCCACTACACCATTTTGTTGTGGTGTGTATGCAGCAGAGAACTGGTGGCTAATTCCCACAAGGTCACAGAAGCTCTTCAGAGTAATGTTTTTGAATTCCGTTCCATTGTCTGTCCGGATAGAGATAACACTCTGACTATGCTTGTTCTGCTGTTGTTTGATGAAGGAAATGATTGTTGGAGTGGCTTCATCTTTTGAGCGCAGAAATTTGACCCAAGTATATCTAGAGTAGTCATCCACCATGACTAAAATATACTTCTTCCCATTTTTGGACTGGATTCTCATAGGACCACACAGATCCATGTGCAGGAGTTCCAAAGGCTTCGTAGTGATAAATACTTGTTTAGATTGATGAGAATCGTTCTTCATTTTTTCTTTTTCACAATCTGCACACAGATGTTCCTTCTTGAACCTTAACTTGGGAATGCCTCTCACCAAGTCACCAGTGACTAATTTGTTAATATTTTTAAAGTTCAGGTGAGAGAGTTTTCTGTGCCATTGCCAAGTCAGATCCGTAGATGCTTCGGACAGTAGACACACAGAGGTAGGAGAGTCATATTTTTCCAAGTCAATGGAATACAAGTTAGAATGTCTGGAACCTGCAAGCAACTCATCTCCATTTTCAGTTAAAACTGAACATTTGTTCTTTTTGAACACGACCTCTAGGTCTTTATCACAGAACTGTCCAATGCTGAACAAGTTATGACCCAACCCTTCCACATATGAGACTTTCTTGATCTTGATGTGCTTCTTCTCAATGTCTCCGTACCCCATTATTGGTGCAACATTATCGTTCCCAAAACGTACATTCCCGGAGTACTTAGGAACATAATTCTTGAGAAGACTTTTGTTGCCGGTCATATGTTTGGTACATCCGGAGTCAAGGTACCACAAGTGAGGTACCTGCAAAAAGAGAATAAATCAAGTTTAGGTACCCATATCTGAATGGGTCCTTGATTATTAGTCCCTAGAGGTGATTGAGTAGTGATGTTGTCTGCTTGTGGTGGTGAAACTGCTACTGATCTATTCTTGAGTACCCATGTGGATTTAATCTGTTGTCGTGAAGGAATAGATTTGGAAGAAATTGGCTGAGAAGAAAGTTTCTTTACCACTGTTGGTTTGACAGTTGGTGGAATCGGAGGTTTTGGATTCGGTAGAGTTGCGGAAGCGTTATGTTTGCGAATCCATGTTTGTGAGGAATTCTGAAGAATTCTCTGTGGCCTCGGTGCATCAACTTGCTTTTGAGGAACTGGAGCGTTGCGAGTAGTAGGCTGTGCTACTCGTTGATGGGATGATGGTTTGGGTTTAGAAGTTTTGGAAGGGGAATTGCGAGATCGTTTCTGAGAATGTAAGTGTTTCTCCTGTGCAATCCAAGCCTTTTTAAATGCTTCGTAACCTTGTCGTCTGTAGACTTCCAGTTCCTTGATTGTGAGCAATCGGTGAGATTTGTTTAATCGTTTAAGTGCATGTGATTGACGAGTGGTGATCCATTGATTAATGATGTAGCCTTTTGAATTTAAAAATGGAACACAGATTTGATTAGCATAAAAATCAGTCCAATCTGCACATGGTTTAACACCTAAAGACTTTCTCAATTGATCATAACAACAATTAAATTCACAGTGTCCATGAGTAAACCCATCACTCATGCAAAACATGGTAGAAGTAGTTTTGTCTTGTGAACAGGAATGATTACAACCATAATCAAACATCAAAATATTTTCACAGACAAGTTTCAAATTCGAACATTTCCTAGTGGATCTAGGAATAACTCTTTGCCATGATTCATTTATTCCACACTTCTTGTTGTCAGCCTTCTTCACATCTGCAGCAGAGGGTAAAAGATTAGAATGAAGTCGTGGTCGACTGGCTACAGTTCGTGATGATTCAGGTACATCTAAGTGCACACGAGAACTGTGATTAGAAGTGGAAAGTTGCTTTGGTTTGTAAATCTGTTTAATTTTATGATTTGTTACCGCAGTATGATTAACAGATTTTACTAGTTTGACATTTTGAGAAGATGTAGACACATGTTTGGAACCTTCAATTCATTAATCTAATATGGTTCCCTGTGGTGAGAAGGTAAATGGAGTGGGTGGTTCCAGTGCAGTTTCGACCTCTTTGATCCGTTCAAGCAATTCAAAATTTTCTTTGCACAAGTCGTCAATGATCTTGCCATCAAGATTGAATACTGTTTGGAGACGCTTGTGGAGGATGGCGTTTTCTTGAACTAGTGGAGAGGGTTCAGATGTGGTTTCTGATTGGAAGGCTTTGGTAAGATCCTGTTGAACAAGGTGGGTAAAACAAAATTCCTGCAGGGTGTTTAATCTGTCTTGTAATTCTTTGTGAGGAATGTATTCAACAGTAGGCTTTGGTGAAAAAGGAGAGTAGAGTTCTTCATCAGAATAGACAGAAGATGAAACATCAGTATCAGATGATGACGTGAGACAGGTGAGGTATGAGTCATTGAGATCAGAGTAGTCAAATGGAATAGCAGATTTGAGATTAAGGGTTCGTTTGACATCTTCTTCAATACGTTCCTCTTCTTGACCAATAAAAACCATCCGCTGGGTAAGGCCTTCGCCAAACAGATCAACATTATATAATTGTTTGGACGTAATCTTTATCAATTTGAAGCCCAGCCCATCGAATTTCCATCTGGAGAAAGGACGCTCTTTTTCTTTGTATTGAGAGATGGTCTTTCCACTTTGATCACGTTTGGACAGAAGATACTCAAGTTCATTGATTCTAGAGTAGAGAGTACTTAGTTCATTCATAAGTTCATTTTTGAGAATTTCTGAATCCTTTTCAGCACATACACATTCTGCTTTAAGATCTAGTATAGTGCTATTTGTCTTATCGGTTAATTCTAAGAATTCAGATTCTTTCACAGCTAATTGAGACTTAAGGTTAATTAAATCGTTGTCTAACTGTTTAATTACTATTTGTGCCTCTTTATCCTTGTTGTGTGAACAATCTTTTAGAACTTGATTTCTAGTGGTTAACTCTATTACCTGATTTTCTAACTCTTTCATTCGGATTAATATGGTTTGTATGTGTTCAAAATTAAAACCTATGTTAGAATTAGAAATAGAGGGTACCTTTCCACTGTCAACAATCTCCTCTGCAGTATCTGAGAGATCACCATCATCTTCCTCTCTACCACTCGTTTCACCATTAGCCATGAAACAAAACTGAGCATGATCCTCACCATCTGGATCACTCTCTGAGTCTGTATCTTCCAGGAACTGGTCCTCTTCCACCATGAGTGCATTCCCAGCCTGTTTTTGCTTTGACAGGCGGTACTTTTGTCGATAGTATTCAGCATCTTTGACTTTCTTATGTGGACAGTTCCTGATCATGTGTCCCGATCTCCCACAGTTGTAGCATTTGAGATCATTCTTCTTTTCCTCCTTCCTCTCCTCTCTTGGGAACCTAGGCTTGTCAGCAGGAGCAAACCTTTCAGGTCTTCTCGATCCAGAAGTGAACCGTTGTCTGTTGTTAGTCTTGTTGAACGGGTTCTTGAAGTTCTTGTTGGCAACTGTGAGTGCTTGAAATGCAGCCTCTACAGAGTCATCATCATCATCATCATGATTAGATTCACTGAGCACCACATGTTTGAGTTTGGAAGACCTTGATGAAGATTCCTTGGGGGTCCTGTCAGCTACAACCAAAGCAAGAGGATCAGCAACTGGTTGTTTAGGGTGAGACTGCAAGATTTCCTCTTGATACTGATTTAGGTCTTCAAAGATGTTGTGGAAGGTAACAGAGGTAAGATCTTTGTTGATCTGTTTGTACAGCCTAGCATAGCCCTTCCACTCAGAACCTAATGAATTCAGAAAAACACAATTCAAATCAAGGTCAGTTCTGACAATTTGATTAGACCTCATCTCATTCTGCAATTTGCAGTATCTGCCATATGTTTAAGATAGAAGCTCATTTTCATGGGCCTTGAAATCATGGTAACTGTTGACCAGTTGAGTACGTTTAATGTACGCTCCCTCCTCCGTGCCTTGGAGCTGCTTCTTGATTTCATCCCAGATTTCTTTGGCTGTACCCAAGCTGTCTATCTTCAGATAGATTTCAGATGAGAGACCTTGCTTCAAATAGTACTTGGTCAGTCTCTCAGCCTTCTTTGTTTCCTTCTCAGTAGCGGTCAGCTCGTCATTGGTCTTTTCTCTTTCGTGTCTGAGAATGGGGGGATTGTTGGTTGAGTCAGCTTCAACGATCCTTGTGAACTTGGAGTTTCCTTTGTCGATACATTCCATCATCTTATCTCCGTAGAGTTCGTTGTGCTCAAGGAAGTCCATGAACCTTCCTTTCCAAACATTGTATTCCCCCCGAAACAAAACAGGTGGTTTTGTGTCCGAACCAATGGACATCATCTCATTTGTGCTTGACATGATTAGTGATTTTTGAAAGAAATGATCGTTTACTTGTAAGATGGTTTGATTGTTCGAAAGCTTGATTTTAGAAATGACTTGAGAGTTTGATTAAAGAACTAAGTCTTTGGAATTTCAATTTTTAACTAGATCTTAAAAGGATTAAATTCAACTTTTGAACTAACTAGACTTGTGGTAATGTAATTCACCTTTGAATTAAATTTGATTTAAATTAAATTCAATTATGAATTAGATTGTTTGATTAAGTCCAGTTGTCTTAAAGTTCTTTAAGTCAAGTCCAAAGAGTCAATCACTTGTCCAAGTCTGAGGAATAACTGATTGGAATTTGTCTTATCGAGTGCGAATACAGGTCAATCGAATGTGATTAGGTGTCCTTGAAAAGAAGCAGAATAAGAATTTAGTATTGATTGTTAATCGAATGCGAATCAATCCTGTTTCATCAAACACTTAAAAAATAAACTGTTAGTTCTGTCAATCAGATGCAATTGCCAATAGAGTGAATAGTCCGGATAGCACAGATATGGGTCTAGAGTTAATCGCATGCGATTCAATATGTTGAACTTAGAAAACTTTCAATCGCGTGCGAATCAGTAAGTTGAACTTAAAACCTTTCAATCGTGTGCGATTAAAGAGTTGAACTTAGAACAATATTCAATCGCGTGCGATTCACCGAACCCGGCTTATAGCTGTTAGAGTAACACTTGGTGATTCAACTTTTGGTAGAACTCTATAAGCCGTGTAACAGGTCAATCGCGTTAACCAATAGCCCGGCTTATAGATCAGGAAAAGTCACAATCAGATCTGATTGCCTTACCTCTAATGATGCATACCCACTTGTACCTTGATAGGTATGGGTAGTACTTGAGTTACCTTGACTAATACTTAAATTTGGAAGAATAAATAATTATTAAAATCAGTATTCTTCTTTTTCAAGTCTCCATTTAAACCTCAAGAACACCATAAATGCATAATTTCCAGAAATTTTAGTGCCATAGAATCGAGCATTAAATGAGCTTTTGAACCTTTTACTTTTAAAAAAATACCACTCGGTTTTGAAGTGTTGTTCAAGAAAACCTTATAAAACAGTAAAATGCTTCGAAAAAGACCCGGAAAGAAGATGAAAACAGTAGAGTTTTATACCTTAAAAGTGTTCGAATCTTCCGGAAATGTTTGAACTTATACCTTTCTTGAATAACCTTGTTGTTGAATGCTTTTTCCTCACTTTGAACTTGAACTTTTCGAGATTTCCTTTGACGTTTTCGAACAATCACGAGCCAAAAACAAGTTTAGCTCTGATACCAATTGACGGTCCCGTATTATGATACGGATGAAGCAATGCTTAGAAGATTATTAATCTTGTAGTATGTGTTAGTGTGTGTATTCGGTTTCTAGAGAGAGTGTTTAGAACACAAGAACACAAGTAAGTAATATGCAAAGCTTAGTATTGAAATGTGAGGGAAATGCCTTTATATAGCATTTCCCTAACTTTGAGTAATTACATTTTACACCCCTCACTTTAATATTTCTAACACTTATGTTTTTAATAATCCACTCACCCGAACGAGGATAGAGGGATGGGAATTATAAAAACTAGAAGCCCAAGCTCCTATAATCCCCTATAAGCTCATCGCCAAACATACCCTGAATGTTCTTATGTGAGTATAAACTTAGAAAAATGGCAAAAGGTTAGCCAAGGAGCAAATGAAGTGTATTTTATTGAGAAAACACTGCTCCAGAACTCTCCAGGGTCGGCCATTAAGTGACACATCCATTGGACCTACAAAATGGTCCAATTAGAGTTAAGTGTCACTTGACATTCTGTCTTCACGACTGCCTTCATAGGATCTCACGTGTTGTGAAGCTTATATGAATTACGAGCCGTGCAGCCTATTTAGGTACTCGTGGAGGCCAGGTGCTTCACAACCATGGAGCATCCTTCACTGTCGGGATTGAAGCTTGGCGTATGACCCAATAGGCCCGAACTTCATCGGTAGTGATATGGCCTACATGTGTCAGTAGGCATACTCCAACAGACTCTCACTTGCACATGACACACCGTACCCATAAGTATCTCTGCCCCCAAGTCAAAACGGGGTATGTCATCACATACAAATACCAAATCACAACCACTCAGGTTTGACATGGTCCTATAGACAAGTCCTGAATCATCCTTTTGTCTGCGATATCCGGGTGAACACGAGACATGGTACTAAGTCATTCTCAGTCATTCACGATTATGTTTCTCGATCAAGATTGATGGCGACCAAAATATACCAGTTGCAATCGATCACACGTTATTGCACACTTGAGCACGGCCATGCATTTTGGTGTCAGGGACCAATTATCGAGGGCCCAGCCGCCCAGGGATATCTCTCTAAACAGAGGAACAAATTTCTTTGACTACATTGCCCACCATTCCGGTGTGGGTCGTCCAGTCACTTGAAAACCTTTTCAAGTACAGGTGAAGTATTGCGTCCCCGTGTCTCAATCACCATTAGACACATGACCAATCACTTCCCTCAATCTTCATTCAAACTTCCTTCCTAAGAAGAATGACTGATTGTGGACATTTAGAATGTAAACACATTCAAGGAAGAAGTAAAACATGCTAAGTTGGAACAAAGTAAAGATTTAAAGTAATACCCGCAACTTACGTATTACCAAATTTCCATTTAATAATCGATAAATACAGTAAATACAATACTGCTTAATGTTCCCAATTCATGGTAAATAATTCAATAACCAAATATACATATACAAATGATAAAACCAAATCACTAGCAAATCTAATACCAATAACACGGGTGTGGGCATCATGTTTCGCCTACGATAGTGGTTTGGTGAATGGATCTGCCATGTTGCTATCCGTGTGTACTCTGTTGATAACAATGTCAGCACTCTCGACCACATCCCTGATGTAATGATATTTTGGCGGAATATGCCTCGTGCGTCGGTGAGATCTCGGTTCTTTTGATAAATCTTCCGGACCCTCGGTGTCACAAAATATCTCAACATGGTCGGTTATGTTATGACCACTCCCAGATCCTGGATGAACTTCCTCATCCACATAGCTTCCTTCGCAGCTTCACTAGCCGCAATATACTCTGACTCTGTAGTAGAATTGGCCATAGCGTCTTGCTTGGAGCTCCTCTAGGAGATAGCACCACCGTTTAATAAGAACACGAACCCCGATTCAGATCGGCAGTCATCCCTATCGGTGTGGAAGCTCGCATCAAAATAACCAGTTACTCTCAACTCGTTGTCACCTCCATATACCAAGAACATCTTCTTAGGCCTCCGAAGATACTTGAGAATGTTCTTCACCGCCGTCTAGTGTGCTTCACCAGGGTTGTCTTGATATCTGCTCTTCATGCTCAAAGCACAAGCGACATCAGATCTCGTACATAACATGGCGTACATGATCGAGCCTATTTCCGAAGCATAAGGGACTCGCCTCATTACTTCCCGTTTTTCAGGGGAACTCATGCATTGAGACTTGCTCAACACCAAACCATGTGACATACGTATGAACCTCTTATTGTAGTCCTCCATCCTAAACCTCTTTAGGACCTTGTCGATGTACGTGCTCTGGCTCAGGCCAATCAACTTGCGGGATATGTCTCTATAGATCTTAATCCCAACGATGTAAGCTGCATCACCTAGATCTTTCATTGAGAAGCAATTTCCTAGCGAGGTTTATACACCTTGTAACGTTGGGACATTGTTCCTAATGAGTAGTATGTCATCAACATATAGATTAGGAATACAACTACGCTCCCACTGGCCCTGATGTAAATGCAAGGATCATCCTTGGTTTTGGAGAAGCTAAACCCTTTGACTTTCTCATTAAAGCACAGGTTCCAGCTCCGAGATGCTTTCTTAAGCCAATTAATGGACTTCTTAAGCTTGTAGACTTTATCCGAAAACTCTGGATGTACAAAACCCTCAGGCTGTGTCATATACACCTCCTATGAAAGTGTTTCATTAAGGAACGCCGTTTTGACGCCCATTTGCCAAATATCATAATCATGAAATGCAGTAATTGCCATGAGTATCCGGATAGACTTCAACATAGCCATCGAGGAAAAGGTTTCCTCATAGTCTACACCATGAGTTTGAGTAAAACCTCTAGCCACCAGTCGGGCTTTGAAGGTGTCTACCTCTCCATCCACGCCCATCTTCTACTTGAAGACCCACTTGCACCCGACGGGTTTGCACCCGGGCACGGGATCAACCAAGACCCAAACATGGTTATCAGACATGAAATGCATCTCGGACTTCATTGCCTCTTTCCACTTGGCGGACTCAGGGCCCACAACAGCGTCTCGGTAGTTGATACGTTCATCAGAATCTAGCACTAAGTCGGTGCCTTCAGATATGTGAAAACCATATCTCTCTGGCTCTTGCCGACTTCTACCAGATCTTCAAAGAGGTAACTGGTCTACATCATTTTCTCCAGCATCATCTCGCTGAGAATCAACCATTGCTGGTTGTGAGCTAGTGCCAACATCAGGTTCCCCATTGGTAGGTTCTTGAATTTCTTCAAGATCAACCTTCCTCCCACTAGCGTTCTTCTATAGCAGCTCCCTTTCTAGGAGGACGACACTTCGAGCAACAAATACCTTAGACCTAGCAGGATAACCAATGTAGTAACACCTCTTGGCCCTGGGCTCTAGTTTGTCCTCTACCTCACGTGTCATGTAGGCTAGATAACCCCAGACATTGAGATATGAGAGTGATGGAACCTTTCCATGCCATATCTCAAAAGTTGTCTTTTTAACCTTCTTTGTTGGTACGAGGTTAAGGATTCTACCAGCCGTCACTAATGTATAACCCCAAAACGTAACGGAAACATCCGTGTTACTCATCATTGACCGAACCATATCTAACAATGTTTGGTTCCTCCTCTCGGCGACACCATTTAATTGAGGTGTTCTAGGAGGGGTCAATTATGAGATAGTACCACAATCTCTTAGATGGTCGCGGAACTCGGAATTAAGATACTCACCACCTCTATCTGATTTGAGCATCTTAATCCTTTTCCCTAGTTGATTCTATAATTCCTTTGGGTAAGTCTTAAAAACCTCAAAGGTATCCGACTTTTGTCTCAGCAAGTAGACATACCCTTATCGACTATAATCATCAATAAAGGTGACGAAGTATCGGGAGTGGTATCTAGTGGCATTCTTGAACGGACCACACACATAAGTGTGAATGATATCCAACAAGTCTTTGCCCCTCTCACATACACCGGTGAAGGGTGCTTTGGTCATCTTCCCTAACAAACAAGATTTACATACTTCATTAGACCCGTGGCCAAATGATTCCAAAATCCCATCCGCTTGGAGCTTGGCGATGCGTTTCTTGTTTATATATTATATATTAAAATTCGACGTCACCAATATTAATAAATAAAAGAGTTAAGTGTTGAAAATAGTAAACAGTTTATTAGATATGTGTTCACGCACTAGATATCTAATTTTATTTACGGGTTAGTGTAAACAAAGGGTTTATTATTTTAGTCTATTTTTTAGGATAGAAAGGTCTTATACATCTACAATGTAACTAAGTCTAGTTACGGGATAATTAAATATATATATATATTCAGGAACAAGGAATTAATCCAGTTCTCCGAGTTAAGGGAATATGATAAAATTAGAAAGACTAGAGTTGTTTTTCAAGGTTTGCGGAAAATAATTTATCTAGCAAAGCAAATGGGAGCACTAGTTAGTGTATACTTGTTTTTAGTTCGTAGTAATGTTGTAGTTTCAAGTCGTGATTCGTGATAAGTCCACTTGAACCAACATAGTAACACAAATAGGCACGGTGAATTAAGACAATTGATCAGTATTAATTCTGTACTATATTCCAGAAAGGTGAATATGGATAGTACATTATTAATCTCATTACTCTTCACAAATTTTTGTATGTTTTGGTAATATCCATGAATAAGAGGATTCTCATTCAAAATTGTGTCCGTGACTACCTATCTTGGTGGGAACCTCGATTAGGGAGATAATAACGTCATCATAAACCGTCGAGGAGATTCATAGTGATTGAAGATAGCTACCAGGAGTGTAGGCCAAGGATGTACGAATATTCACAAGGGGTGTGAATATTGGATAATGACATCGTGAAGAATACCCCGTGGTTTTTAAGTCACATGTATTCGTCACATACGTCATCCTAAAGCCTAAGATATTTTTTATTTGGAATGCGGGGATTTCTGGCATTTGGAACATACCTAACGCTACGCCAGGGTAGTCATAACGGGCGTATCTGGTGTCAGCGGAAAGCGAATTGCCAAATGCAAATATTCGAGAGGCATTCTGCAACTCCTATTAAGGAGAGATATTTCCCGGCCCCTTGACTAGTCTAGACTGTGGAAGTGCATGGCCATGCCCAAACGAACTGATTTGTTCTTTGTCGTTTATCACGCAGTTCACTCTTACCATGCTCACACTTACAACCGAAACATCGGGATGCAGAGGGAAAAGCCTTAAGTATACCCAATCATTAGACAAGGCGTTCTTATGAAGCTTCATGATTTATAAAACAATTTGTTTTATAAGAATTTATTATCACACTTGGGTATAAGAGTCCTTATCGCTTGGTTAACCTAAGGACTTGTCTAGAGGTCTCGTTAGGCAAGTGTCATAAAGGTACCATGGTTGACGGTGTGCACAAGTGGGAGTCTGATAGGATTTGTGTGCATGACCGTTGAACCTTGATGCCACATCCAATACCATAAGGCACTCAAGGGTCACACCTATGAGGGCATGTAATCCGAGAAGTAATGCAACCACAATCAGTAGAACGGTTTTTTAACGATTAGTTATAAATTATTATTAGTAAGTTATGGTTTTAATTTACGGAGAGGATTATTTACCAATTTATTAACCGACAAAGAAATATATATTTATAATTAATAAATATATGTTTTTAATTAATAAGATTAATAATTTAAGTTTAATTATTAATGTTTAATTAATTAAATATATATATATATATATATTATAAGTTGCTATGAACTTACACACACACACACGCACATATATATATATATATATATATATATATATATATTATATATATTATATATATGTTTAACTTGGTGATTAAGTTATTAATTTCTAGAAAAAGAAAATAGCTAAAAGGTTTCCTAATCTAATCCAATTTCTTATTCTTATATATAAGGGATTCGATTAGAGGACAAAAAGCTAATGTGATTTTCAAAGACAAAAAAAGATAAAAACACTCTCCTCTCTCTCTCCTATAGCGTTCGGCCGAGAAGGACTCAATCAAGAACAAAGATCGGTTCTTGGCGTTCGACGATTACAAGACACGGGTCGTAGTGTTTGTGGTGCTACCTTTCTAGCGGGGTATTGTCTTGCCTCATTACTAGGTGGACTGTTCTTGAGCAACCTTAGGTAAAGATTAAAGGTATAAACCTTTCTTTTTCTCTTTCTTGATACTATGTTGATCGAGTATGTATATGTATATATACATACTAATTTCTATCCATGATATATATATATATATATATATATATATATATATTGGTTTTCGGTTTTGATTAATATACCTATCATACATGCTATGCGATTTACATATACACATTGCTCCTAAACCAAGATCCTAACCCTTTAGGGTTTTTGGGTTGTTAATTATTCTAGTTCCGCATGTTTGAATAATTATTGTTTTTCGTCCTTGAGTTGGTCGAACTAGTCAGAGTTAAGATCAGGATGACTCGAAAATGTATAATATATTTGTGATAAAAACCCAACAAAATAAGGTTGTCTGCTGGTCGCGACCGGTTGTCGACCATGGGTTGCTAATTTCATACAATTTGTATTTTTTCGATTAAATCTGCTTTTCATGACTATTTGCTAAATACATTCTACATTTTTTCTAAATAGTACATGTGAAATCATGATCTAAATAATATATGCACAAATGCTAATCATCTAATCATAGGATACACACTTGGATGGATAAAAATTATCAGGGTCTTATACATGCTATATATCCCTCTATTCCTATATTAAATATTGGATATTAATTTTCATAACCAAATAATGCTTGTAAGCATAATATATCCAAATACATAGTGTATCTATCAACTAACCCAATCAACAATGGATTGAGGAATTTTCTTTGTCAAATGGATATTTTATTAGGTTACAACTACAAAGATAAGAATCTCTTGAGAAGGAGCAAATATTAAGGGGGAGCACATTTAAAATAAAATTTTCATAAATGTAAAAGGATGCACAAATTGAAGGGGAGCCAACATCTCTAGAAAAGATTAATACTTTGAGGGGGAGACAATTATTTAAAGATGTTTACAAATTGAGGGGGTGCATTCAACAAAACTATAAATGACGTTATAAGGAGGCTAGCACAATGAGAAACAGAAATGAGATCCGTTTAAAATAATAAAAATTAAGAAAAATCATTCTCTTATAAAACTCCACCCCCCCCCCCCCCCCCCCTCTCTGTCTGTTTTCATCAAAATTTGAACATATTGGATGAGCAAATTCAAAAATAAGGGTGCAATCAATCAAAAGTAAAAAGGGGGAACACACCTTTATACAAATTCAAATACAAGGATGTATATTCAAATACAAGGGAGCAAACCAACATTTATACAACCTATAAAAGGGGGAGAAGAAATCCTAATGAAGCTAAAAAGGGGAGCACACCTTTTTGATGATGTTAAACTAAGTCAACAAAAGTCAACAACCAAACTTAATGAATAAAGTGATTCAAAATAACGCCAGAAATCATCAAATGAAGACTCAGATAAACAAAGAATCGGGCGAGTCATAAAAGGTCAATTTCTTGAATCACATAACTTATTTTTCCATAATATATTATGTAATTGTTAACTTAGATTATATTAAAATTGTCATCATAAAAAGGGGGATATTGTTGGTGCAATCAAGATTAAATTTTTATATATATATTGTTTTGATGACACAATTTTAATATTTAATTAAAAAGAAATATTATTACAAATATCCAAGTTAATATGAAAATAATATTTTTTGGCGAAATAAGACTTTATATATATAATTTACATTGATCACAAAGCTAATAGATCATGAGGATTAAAGTTGCAAATAAATGTTTGAAAATGAATAAAGTAAAAATGACTATTAAACGTGTGGGTCCCTTGATGAGAGTATCAACAAACAAGTAATGTGTAGAAATGGGGTTGAATACACTTTCTGCGGAAAATTGAACAAATCAATAAAAAGTGTTAACACACATCAAACCACAAACAATCGAATGTTTTGCTTTCATTAATAAGAAGATGATTACAGAAACAATCAAGTAAGCAATACTTGATATGTAAACACCTAATGTAAATCAAGTCTCTCAATCTCTCAAACTTTGCTATCTATAATCAACTTATGATTATAGATACAGGACGACTCTCTAAACAGGATTTAATCATAGATTGAATACTTACCAACTTCACAACAGATGTGAAGATTCAAACACACAAACAATTTGGCAATCTGTGAGTTTTCTTGATCACGTTGAACTTACAAACTGTGCATCAAGATTCGTAACACATACGATCAATAGGTTTAGGTGAACTGAGTTTGGCTCTATAACACTTTCAGTAGTCGTACATCTAAACTTATCAAATGATAAGTATTTATAATCCTGTTCATATGGATCCTAACAAACTAGAACTTATCCTAATCTGCTAACAAACTAACGGATAATCCGGAATCTTGAATCTTGAATATTCTTATCTTGAGTCTTCAATCTTCAATCTCGATTCTGGAATCTTCTTATCCTTGTCGTAGATATAGAGAGATAAAAGTAATTTAAAACATATTTAAATTCTCTTAAACTGATTTCTTTAGTCGGACTGAGTTACTCAGCTTGAAACTCATCAAGCTGAGTTCTTCGAGAACAAACCCGAAAACAAACATGTACTCAAACGTATAATGACTAACTCATCCTTAGAAGTCATAAGAGTTAGCTAGAACTTACTTAGCAACTTTGTTAAGCTGACTCAGTCTATACGCTGAGTCAATCAGCTCGAAACGCATCAAGCTGAATACTCAACTTATATCTTAGGTGACACACACAGCGTATCAAACACATTGATAATCTTACTAAGATATAGTCTAGCTGATCGAATATATGCTTAGCTTATATTCAGCTTGTGCTCAGTCTGAAACACTATAAGTGCTCAGTCTGATCAAGCCTCATAATTGTGTTTAAGTTATATTTAGAACACATCTTACAAACTTAACTTTGTCTCATCAAATTTCAACTGATGAGATCATTTGACCAACAAACTCCCCCTATTTGATGATGACAAAACCATCAAACAGTTCTTAAGTTTGTTTAACAGAATTATGTTTTAAATCTTAAACTTTTCAAGATTTTATTTTGAACTTATCAAATATTAATTGAACTCGTCAATTATTAATTGAACTTCTCAATTATAAGTTGAACAAACCAGCCAATTATATTAATGAACAAAAACTAATCAGTTATTCATTCAAGCTGAACTAATCAGACTAAGAATTATGAACATATCATAAACAGTTGAACATATCAAACAATTCTTTGTATTCATTGAACATATCAGAGTACAAAACTTTAATCACTAAGATCATGCACACTTAGTGCTTACAAATTATTAGAACTAATCTAATAATTACAAATAGAACTAATCTATTCAGGATGCAGCTCTTCAAACTCTTTAATCTCCTTGTTGATTTCTTCATGAAGTTCTGGCAGATTTGGCAAGTGTTGAAGCTGATCCTTTTGTCATCTTATTGCTCTGTTCAGTCTGTATCTAAACCTGGCATTTTGTTCAGTCTTTGCCACCAGTAGTCTCAGAGCAAACACTTGAGATACCCCACATGTATATATATTTGCATCAGACTGGAAGCATTGTTCACCATTTCTGTCCAAGTACATGAATCCTTTCAGAGGCTTTTCCACATAAGTATTTTCTTTAAATTCCATGCCTTCAGGAAGATCAAGTCTGTACTTGTCTGCTTTTGCTAATCCAGCTGGCTTTGATGAAAAGCAGTCAGTAGGGTAGCTATCTCAGATCTAGGAATAATTTCCATTGCATCAGCTCTTGCAAGCAGCCTTAGCATTTCATCTTTTATCTGATTTCTAGCAAAAGACTTTTCCATCTGCTTAATAAGTATGGCTACCTGCTTCCATTCTTCGTATCCCAGTCTGTGAAGTTGATTCAGCTCCAGGGAAGGTGTTTCACCATTTCTTAAGGCAAACTCCAGAATAACGAACCCTTGGACTGAGCTCAACTTGAGTGATTTGATTTGAGAAGAGAAGTAGGTCCTTGTATAACACTGAGTTATATCTTCCTCCTCTTGTTGGTTCCCAACATGAAGCTCTTCTACTTCTTCCTCCTTAAGCACTATAGGCAGTCTGAGTTTTGCTAGTTCCTCATTCTGCTTTCTGATCTGTTCAGCCCTCGCCTATTCCCTTTCTTCTTTCTCATGCACTAACTCAGCTTGTACATTTATTTGCCTTCTTCTTAGTTCATTGATTGACATCCCAAGCTGGTCAGCATTTTGTTGTTCCATCCTTCTCACTGCCAACAGAAAAGCTCTTTCTTGTAATGTCATCTTGTCTGCAGAGTCTTCATCTGAGGCTGATTCACTAAGAATCATTTTCCCTCTTTTCTGCTTGGGGGGTTCTGAATCATCTGAGCTGACTACTACAGGTCTCTTTCCTTTAGCCTTTTCAGTCAGCCCAGTTTCAGTTTCTATCTCCTTTTCTTTCTCCGCCTCAATCTGATATGCTCCTTTAGCTAGTAGTAACAAGGCTTAAGCTTGGACAGACTCAACTTCAGCCTCTTGAACCTTCTCCCCCTTTTTGTCATCATCAATAGGGTTCGAAGTCTATTTTTGTGATAAGGCAGCAACTATAGATTTTAACCTCAACACCTGTTCATCCAGAGAGTCTAGAATCTGCAACATATGCTTCTTTGTTTGTCTTCTCTTGAGGTACAATGTGTCAAATTGACCTTTAAAGAATTTCAGAAGATCATCAAAGTCAGCTTGAGAAGGATAGGACTTGGGTACATCATTCAAGGGTTGGTGTATACCCTCAAACTCATGTGTACCAGAGTTTGGACCCTGTGAGTCACCTTAGTATGTAGATGAATCATTGACAGGTCGTGCTGGTGGGTGTGAGAAATGAAGAGAAGTAATTGGGCTGGACACATGATGTGTATGGGTAGGTGGTTGGGTTAGTGGGTTGGAGGAGGGTGATTGACCCTGGGGATTGGTCATTGTTGGTCCCTTGGTGAGAATAACAACAAGCAACAGGTGTGTAGAAGGGGGGTTGAATACACTTTTTGCGGAAATTGAACAAATCAAATAAAAGTGTTACACACAGTAAATCAAACCACAACTAGTCGAATGCTTTTATTAATATGAAGATGATTAAAATGCTTTGAATAAGAAGATGATCACAGTAATTATCAAATAAGCAACTCTTGATATATACTCACCTAATATAAATCTCGCAATCTCTCAAACTTAGCTATCTATAATCAACTTATGATTATAGATACTGACGACTCTCTAAACAAGATTTTTCACAGATTGAATCAACTAATGATTACTTACCAATATCACAAGTGATGTGACAATTCGAACACACGAATGATCTGGCAATCTGTGAGTTTCTTGATCACGTTGAACTTACAACCAATGATTCAAGAATCGTAACACATACGGTGAGGTGAGATTTTTTGGCTCTGTAATTTGTATCAGAATCGTACCTCTAAACTTATCAGGAGATAAGTATTTATAATCATGTTGCTACGGTTCCTAACAAATTGGACTAATCCTAATTTGCTAACTAACTATCAGATAACTCGGAATCTTGAATCTTGAATCTTCTTATCTTGAGTCTTCAATCTTCAACCTTGATTCTAGAGTCTTCTTATCCGCGCCGTAGATATAGAGAGTTAAAACAGAATTTAAAACACATTTAAATTCACTTACACTGACTTCTTTAGTCAGGCTGAGTTACTCAACTTGAAACTCATCAAGCTAAGTTCTTCGAGAACAAACCCGAATTCAAACATGAACTAACACGTATATATATTAACTCATCCTTAGAAGTCCAAAGAGTTAAATAAAACAAATTTAGTAATTATGTCGAGCTGACTCTGCTTCTGAGCTGAGTCACTCAGCTTGAAACACATCAAGCTGAATACTCGATATATACCTTATGTGACATACACAGATTATCAAACACATTAATAATTTAACTAAGGTATAATATAAACTGGTCGAACATATGCTCAGTTTACATTCAGCTTATACTCAGTCTGAAACACTATAAGTGTTCAGTCTGACTAAGCTTCATAATTCTGTTTAAGTTATACGTAGAACATATCATACAAACTTATCTTTTTCTCATCAAATTTAAACTGATGAGATCATTTTCCCAACAAACTCCCCCTATTTGATGATGACAAAACAATCAAACAATAAGTAAGTTTGTTTAACAGAATTATGTGTTAAATCTTAAACTTATCAAGATTTTAAATTTGAACTAATCAAATATTAATTGAACTTATCAATTTTAAATTGAACTTATCAATTTCAAGTTGGAACACACCAACCAATTACATTAATGAATACGAACTTATCAGTTATTCATTTTGCTGAACTTATCAGATTTATACATATGAACACATCACAACACAGTTGAACATATCAAACTTTATACTTGTATTAATTAAACTAATCATAATACAAATGTTGTTGATCACTTAGATCATGCACACATAGTTCTTACAAAAATATTAGAACTAATCTAATATTTACAAAAGAACTAATCTATTCTGGATGCAGCTCTTCAAACTCCTTAATCTCCTTATTTTTTTCTTCAAGAATTTCTTGCAGATTTGGTATATGTTGAAGCTGATCCTTTTGTGATCTGATTGCTCTATTGATTCTATATCTGAACCTTGCAGTCTGTTCAGTCTTATTTACTAGCTGTCTCAGAGCAAACACCTGAGATACCCCACATGTATAGATATTTGCATCAGAATGGAAGCATTTGTTTCCATTTCTATCTAAGTACATGAAACCTTTTTCTGGCTTTTCTACATAAGTGTTTTCTTTGAACTCCATGCCTCCAGGAAGGTTAAGACTATACGAGTCTAGATTTGCTAATCCAGCTGGCTTTGTTAGCTTCTTCTTCCCAACTTTATTAAAAGAAGTAAGTATGGTAGCTATCTCAGATCTGGGTATTAATTGCATCGCATCAGCCCTAGCAAGTAGTCTCAGCAGCTCATCTTTAACTTGATTCCGAGCTGTGGACCTTTCCATCTGTTTAATGAGCACTGCCACTTGCTTTCATTCCTCATAACCCAGTTTGTGCAGTTGATTCAGCTCCAGAGAAGGTGTCTCACCATTCTTTAAAGAAAATTACATTATTATTATCCCTTGAGCTGAGCTCAACTTTAGAGAGTCAATCGGAGAAGAGAAGTGCAGCTTTTCATAACAGTGAGATATCTCCTCTTCCTCAGCTTGACCTTACATAGGCAGTTCTTCTTCTTCTTCCTTGGGCATGATAGGCAGTTTGAGTTTTGTCAATTCCTCATTCTGATTTCTGATCAGCTCAGCCCAGTTTTGTTCTCTTATCTCTTTTTCACTAGCTAACACAGCTTGAGCATCTGATTGACTTCTTCTCAGTTCTTTGACCGAGATCCCAAGCTGGTCAGCATCCTCCCTTTCCATTCTTCTGGCAGCCATCAGTGAAGCTCTTTCTTGAAGTGTCATTTTATCCGCAGAGTCTTCATCTGAGGCTGATGATTCACTAAGAATCACCCTTCTTCTCTTCTGCAGGGGGGTTTCTGATTCATCTGAGCTGAGTACTAAAGGTCTTTTTCCTTTAGCCTTTTCAGTCAGCTCGGGTTCTATTTCTTTCTCTTTCTCCCCCTCAACTTGATCTACTCCCTTTGCCAACATAAGTAGAGCTTCTGCTTGAACAGACTCATCCTCAGCTTCTGGAATCTTCTCCCCCTTTTTGTCATCATCAATAGGGGATGAGGTCCTTTGTTGTTAGAGGGCATCAACTGCAGATTTCAGCTGCCGAACATCGTCCTCTATAGTATCCAAGATCATCAACATATTCTTCTTATCTTGTTTCCTTTTGATGTGCAGCTTGTCAAACTGACTCTTAAAAAATGACATCAATTCATCCAAGTCAGCTTGAGATGGTTGGAATTTGGGTGCATCATCCGAAGGTTGGTGTATACCTTCAACCTCATCTACGCCAGAGTTTGGACCCTGTAATTCATCCGGGTTTGAAGATGAATCATTGGCAGGTCTTGCAAGAGGGTGTGAGAAGTGAATAGAAGTTATTGGGCTTGAGATGTGAAGTGTATGGGTTGGTGGTCGGCTAATTGGTTTAGAGGGGGGTGATTGACCCTGGGGATTGGTCATTCTTTTAATGTAACCTGAGTGTGTCTGCTCAGGCATAGTAACATGCTCTCCCATGGCTCGAGTAAGTGTGGGCTGAGTAGACACCATACCCGGCATTGGCTGTTGGGTAGATATGAGCCTTGAGGTTGACACCTTAAGAGAAGGCACCTCCACCTCAACTTCTTCCTGGGGAGGGATCAGTGTGATCTCAGCTCCAGTGATGCCTTTAGATGTGGAACCACCAATGGCAGTTTTTCTTTTGTATGTTAGGATATTCTCCCTAGCAGTAGTGGGCATACTAGGGGTGGCTACAGAGTGGGATTTATGATGGAAAGAAGGTGGAGGAGATGGGTTAGACTGAGTTGGTTCCACTGCAGTCTTATCTCCAAAGGTGGATGGAGAAAAGTGAGAAGAGAGTGAGAGAGGAGAGGTTTTACCTGAAGCAGCTTCTGTATGAGCTGGTTCAGTCTGAGTAGTGAGCTCAGCCTGAACCTTAGTGTCGGCTTGAGAAGCTCCCCCTTGATTTGATCCCTCAATTTCACTCTCAGAAGACGAAGCCTTAGCAAATAACAGCATGGGCTCTTGTGTTCTTCATCACTGGGACCTTGAGCTCGTTGAAGATGAGCTGGAAATCGAGATTTCATCCAAAGAACATGTTTTATAGCAGCTGCATCTCGAACTCATTGATCTGGTCCAGTCCTCCAACCTTGGTACCAAGTGAACGAATCACAGTGGACACCATAAAACCCCATCCGGTAAGGAAAGTGGCCTTCTTGATCACACCTTCAGTTTGAGGGTGACCCATCTGTGGCAGAACAGACCTTTCCACTTGTCTCGTCACAGCAGGCTCGAATTCATCATGTTGAGGAAGACGAAGAATCTCCCTTAGCCTGTTAACTGTGAGAGTGATAGTCCTCTCTCCATTTAGCACTGTACCTCGGATTTCATCATTGATTTGGTCGTAGGTGCATGTATACCAAAATTCGAGGAGGTGCTGAGGAACCACATGGAGAGGTGCTCCAGTGAAAGAAAAAGTCAATGGGCATTTACGGATGTAATTGACCCATTGTTCATATCCTCTGCCTTGTTTCCTTGGAGGAATAGCAAGACAGGCGCGCTGATTGTTTATTTTTATCAGCGGCAATCCATTGTTTTTAAACACAGCACCTCTGACCATTCGATCACCAAGAACTAAAATGGTTCCTTCCATCGATGAAATATTTGATTACACAGAGTAGTTACTACGGAATTCGCACTTAGCGATTGTCGATTGCGCACTGAGCGACTTAGGGTTTTGAGATCGATGGAACTGAAAATTTGCACTTAGCAAAGAAGAGGGAAGGTATTTGAGAGGGTGAGAAGTCTGGATTGTAAGCGTAAACCCTCTAATCCGAACTTGATCAGTATATATACCTTTCCAAGGAGAGAGAAAAGTTACCGTTAGAAATCCCCCTTTTTATCCGTTACGCCGTAAAATTTTGATGTAATAGTAAACGGGTAGAACCAATCATCTTCCAACGGATACTAATGTAATATAATGATATTGACTTACAATAAGATTATATACACTGGTGTATTATACCTATAGACAATTTAGTATAATACGCGATTTGAGACTGACTCAAATACGCAGTGGTCATGAATTAATCACACTTAGTAAATAACACATGAGTTTGGACACACCAAGCTGAGTAAACATATTACTCAGTTTAACTCAAGCACTCAGCTTGATTCAAGCACTCAGCCTGAAATATGCACTCAGCTTGAGAAGGAAACTCAGCTTGAGTAGAGCACACAGCTCATGGGTATTGACACTAAGTCATTTTCGTCTGAGACTGACTCAAACGAACCTTTTAACCACACTGAGTAGTTAAAGAATGTTTGGAACCAACCAAACGTGTGAACCAATCACACAGTCTGAGTTAAGCACATAGCTCATACTCAGTGATACTTAGTCATTTATGTTTGAGACTGACTCAAACTGTATCATAACTACACTAAGTAGTTGAAGTGTGTTTGAAACTCACCAAACAAAAGAACTCATCAATCAGCTTGACTTGTTATACTTATTTATAAACTGCGCACTCAGCTTAAAACATTTAGTCTTTGTCAAACTGAAAAACTCAGATTCTAGACACTTAGCTAGGGGTTGAGCATACCCAATTTACTTAGCAGATACATAAACCTCTTTTCATCAAGGGGTTTAGTGAAAATATCTGCTAACTGGTCATCCGTGGAAATAAATTTAATGCCAACTTTACCTTTTTTCACGATGTCCCTGATGAAGTGATGTCTAATTTCAATGTGCTTGGTTCTTGAGTGGAAGACTGGATTTTAAGTGATGGCTATGGCGCTTTGGTTATCACAGAAGATAGGAGTTTTCTTGAAACTCATGCCAAAGTCTCGAAGCTGATGTTGAATCCATAGGATTTGAGCACAACAGCTATCTGCTGCAACATATTCAGCTTCAGCAGTTGAAGTAGCCACTGAGTTCTATTTCTTACTAGTCCAACTGACTAACTTCCCTCCAAGCATTTGACATCCTCCAGTAGTTGATTTTCTGTCTAACTTGCACCCAGCATAGTCAGCATCTGAAAAACCAACTAACTCAAATCCAGAGTCCTTTGGATACCAAAGACCAAGATTTGGTGTACCTTTAAGATATCTAAAGATCCTTTTCACAGCTTGAAGATGTGATTCTTTAGGATCTGCCTGATATCTTGCACAAACACGTGTAGCAAACATAATATCAGGTCTACTATCTGTCAAATAGAGCAATGAACCTATCATTCCTCTATAGGTAGACTGACCCACAGACTTTCCATCTGAGTCTTTACTCAGCTTGACAGCTGGTGACATGGGTGTTTTCATGGTTGAACTTGAATCAAAACCATATTTCTTTATCAAATCAAGAACGTACTTGCTTTGATTGATAAATATTTCATCAGGCTTTTGTTGAATTTGTAAGCCTAGGAAATATGTCATCTCACCCATCATACTCATCTTGTACTTCTGTGACATTATCTTGGAGAACCACTCACACAGAGATTCATTGGTAGAACCAAAGATAATATCATCCACATAGATTTGTACAAGAATCACCTGACCTTCACTCTTTTTAATAAAGAGTGTCTTATCTATACCACATCTGGTGAAGTCCATTGATAGTAGATAAGTGAACAGAGTATCATACCAAGCTCTTGGAGCTTGTTTAAGACCATACAAAGCCTTGTCCAACTTATAGACATGATGTGGAAACTTTGAACTTACAAAGCCAGGAGGTTGTTTCACATAGACTTCCTCCTGAAGTTTTCCATTTAGGAAAGCACTCTTCACATCCATTTGATAGACTTTGAAGTCTTTATATGCTGCATAAGCTAGGAAAAGCCTTATGGCTTCAATTCTAGCAACAGGGACAAAGGTCTCATCAAAATCGATTCCTTCCTTTTGCTTATACCCTTGTGCTACCAGCCTGGCTTTGTTCCTCACTATCACTCCATCCTTGTCCATTTTATTTCTATAGACCTACTTAGTGCCTATAATTGAATGATCTTTGGGGGCAGGGACAAGGTTCCAGACCTTATTTCTCTCAAACTCATTTAATTCCTCTTGCATAGCTTCAATCCAATCCTCATCCTCTAAGGCTTCTTCAGTCTTCTTTGGTTCCATTTGAGATAGGAAACCAAAGTGTGCAGCGTAATTAGCTGTAGCCTTGGATCTGGTCATGACCTTTTCTTGGACATTTCCAATAATTTGATCTTGAGGATGATATTTGAGGAATTTGAATGTTGTAGTTGGAGAGTCTGGTTCAGAATCTGAGTGATGTTGAGATTCCTGAGGTGAACTTATCTCCTCAGTCTCAGCAACATTGTCAACAAACTGATGATCACTAAGATTCTCAGTCTGAGTGACTTCAGCTCCAAAGGGGTTGATGAACTCATCATCCTTCTCAGCTTGAGAATCCCTTGGAGTTTGTGATGATTTCTTTGATGAACACACATCATCATCACTATCATCTCCTATGACATACATAGGATTTGATAAGTTGGTTTCCTTAGGCCTTTCAAGCTCACTCAGACTGACCAAGTCAGCTTGACTCTTATCAGCTTGACCAAAACAGTCTTCATCAAAAGAGACATGAATTGATTCTTCTATGGCCTTTCTCCTTGTATTATATATTCTATAAGACTTGGAGATTGAGGAATAACCAACGAATATTCCAAGATCAGCTTTAGGTTCCAACTTATGGAGCTGATCTCATTGATTCGGCACATAGCATTTTGAACCAAAGATATGGAAGTAACCTATATTGGGCTTTCTAGACTTATACATCTCATAAAATGTATGTATAGCAGGCTGTACTAACAGCTTCATCCCAGAAATAGAGTTTCAAACCTGCCTCACATAGCATTGTTCTAGCAACCTCAATTAGGGTTCTATTTCTCCTTTCAGCAACTCCATTCTGTTGTGGAGTTCTGACAGATGAGAAATTTTGAAATATTCCCTTTTGTTCATAGAAGCTTTCAAGGGTAGAGTTCCTGAACTCAGTCCCATGATCACTTCTTAGTTTCTTTACAGGCAAACCTTTTTGCAACTCTTCATGTTTGATAAACTGATTATCTCCAGGGCAGCCTCACTTTTGGCTTTAAGGAATATTACCCAGGTGAATCGTGAGAACTCATCTACTATCACCAGTGTGTAATTCTTGCCACTCAGGCTTGGAGTACTTATGGGTCCAAACAGATCCATATGCAACATATGCAGTGGGTCTGTTATTGAAAAATTGGTTTTGACTTAAAAGACCCTTTATGGTGTTTCCCTTGTTCACAAGCTAAGCACAATTTGTCTTTGACAAATGTGATCTTTGGTAATCCAGAGACTAACTCTTTATTGGACAGCATATTTATATTTTTAAAGTTTAGATGAGATAAACGTTTATGCCATAACCAACTCAGCTTAGGAACAAAATGGGAATACAAGCAGGTTTCATTATAGGGATCAGCAGAATTAAGATTAAGTAGATACACATCTCTTTCTATTTTAGCTATTAATACAGGCTTTCCCTTAGCATTATAGATTGTTCCTGCTTTCTTTCTAAAAGTAACAACATTATCTTCATCACACAATTGGCTGATACTAATCAGGTTGTGTTTGAGACCATTGACATAGGCAACTCTCTGGAATGTAATTTTACCAGCTTTCATCTTTCCATAGCCTTTAGTTCTTCCAAGTGAGTTATCTCCAAATGTTACTTTAGGACCTTCATCTTCTTGGAAATCACTAAGAAATCCTTTCCACCCAGTCATGTGCCTTGAGCATCCACTATCCAAGTACCATTTACTTGAACCCTGCACATGAGATGAAAACTAAACACATTAGTTTTGTTTGGGAACCCACTTCTTGGTGGGTTCAGATGAGGAGTACTTAGCATCTCCATCTTGTTGAACTGACTGTTCAGCTTGAGCAGGAGCTGAGTCTTGTGTAGGCTGATCAGCTTGTTCTTGTTCAGGCCTTGAGATTTCTGCATCACAGTCCTTAGCCTCATGACCTCTACTTCTGCACTTGTAGCATCTCCTTCTTCCAATGGTTAGAGGAGGTAGATTGTCCAATAATCCTTGTGAGAACTTACTCTCAGTTTTAGGATTATATGTTGTGGATAACTTTTCAACTTTCTTAGCAAGTTGATTCACCTGGTGATCACTGACTTTGGACTTACCTTTGTCAGATCTCTGTTTGTTATCCTTTTTATGAGAAGATTGACTAACAACCTTCTTCTCCATGACTTTGGACTTACCTTTGTCATGACTGCTGGACTCACCAGTTTCAACAGGTTTGGACTTACCACTGTTGATCTTCTTGGACTTACCAAGATCTACAACTTTAGACTTACCATTGTTGTACTTTGACCTCTGACTTACAGTGGTCTTCCTATTCTTGTAACTTCTCTTCGAGCCAGATAGAGAATGTTGTCATTTGAAAGGATTTGGATTAAGCCTTTCTATGACTAAAGTTCTTTGAATAGGCTGAGTGCTTAATCTGTCCAGCACAGACTTACCATGCTGTTTGGATGTTGAGCACTCTTCTCCATGATATTTAGCCTTTACAAACATATTGTATTTAAGGTTTTGACCATGTTTCTTCTCTGAGGCTGACTTCTGAGACTCAATCAGTAGTCTATCCTCCTCAGAGTTTGTACTTGCTATATCATCATCAGCTACATAAGCTGCTGTTTTATAGTCACCTCCAAGTACAGTCGTTACCTGTTTAGGTATCTGTTGGTTTATGCACTTTTCAGCAAGCTTTGATGACTTACACCAAGACTCATTGACCTTTTGAAGTTGGTCAGCTTTGTCTTTAGCTTCCTGAAGTTCTTCACTTAGAAGTTTATTAATGTGTCTTTGACATCCAAGATCACATTGTGCTTTCTTACCAACATCAATGAGAGACTTATTTTCCTTAATCTCATTCTTGAGTTTAGTTATCTCATCTTTGAGGTCATTTTGAGACTTAAGGACGGTCTTGAAATCATTCAGCAGATAATCAAAAGCAAGACCCTTTTCCTCATCAGTATAAGAGTTGAAATTACTGACCTTATACATGGAAGCAGGATCCCAGTCACTAAGCTTGCTGTTTTCCTCAGCTTCCTTCATGTCAGCTTCAAAAGTTGACTCGGACAAACCATAATCAACCTCATCTATCTCCAACTCTTCATCTTCTTGAGCCATCAAACATACATTATCATCTGAGGTAGATGATTCTGTATCCCGGGTTTCAGCATATAGTCCTTTTGCACTGGGTTTGTCTTCTGGCTTTCCTTTCTTGAGCTAAGTATATTTCTTCTTGTATTTATCAGCTCTGTAAGCATTCTTATCAACAACTGATGTTGATTCCACCTTCTTTGATCTGCACTCAGCAGCAATATGTCCCTTCTTCTGACAGTTGAAGCACACAGCATTCTTGGGATCAAAGGAACTCTTCCCTTTGCCCCTGTCAGATCTTCCTCTTCCTCTTTGAGCTCTTCTCAAACGTCTGGCTAACATTGCCATTTGCTCAGTGATATTCTGAACATCATCAGTATCACTTGAGTCTGAGTCTGAGTGGTCTGCTTGAGATTCTGACTCAGTCTCAGATTCAACAACTAGTGTCTTGGAACTTTTCTTCTTTTTCCGTGCAACCAATGCAACTTCATTCTTATCCAAATACTCTTTAAGTTGTTGTTGAGAAGTTATCTTATGTTCAGTGATCTGTTCATGATTTAGCAAGAACCCATAAATGGACTGTAGGTTGTACACATGCAGTATTCCTCCAGCCCTCAGTGCTGTAGTTATATCGTTAAACCTCTCTGGTAACACATCCAGAAATTTCAGCACAAGTTCAGCGTCATCTTTCTTTACACCCACACTTAGTAGGTCATTTATCAAGTAGTGAAACCTTGTGAACAAATCTGACAAGGTTTCATTCTTCTTTGAAAATAAGTTTTCATAAGATCTATTCAAATGACTTCTCTTATGTTGTTTGACCAGATCCGTGCCCTCATAAGTAACCCTCATTGTGTCCCAAATATCTTTTGCAGATTGACACCCAGTCACAGGGCGTAAGATTTCATTTGTCAGGACATTTGCCAGAACACTTTTTGCCTTGTCATCCAGATTGAAGAGTTTCCAATCTTCATCAGTCCAGGATGCAATAGGCTTTCTTGTTTCCTTTTCAGTTTTGACAGGAGACGTATCACTGACAGTAGCAGGAATCTTGGGGATGATAGGTCCTTTTGTAATGACATCAAACATACGAATGTCAATGGACTTAAGGAATAGCATGGCTCTGAACTTCCACATAGGATAGTCGGATCCATCAAATATGGGACAACCTTTGGCAGACATCTGTGGAAAGTTTGAAGGATTATTGCTTGTAGACATTGTGAACTTTCTCAGAATCTTGAACTTTCAACTTATGAAATCGTTCAGCCTGCTCTGATACCAGTTGTTGGTCCCTTGGTGAGAATAACAACAAGCAACAGGTATGTAGAAGGGGGGTTGAATACACTTTCTGTGGAAATTGAACAAATCAAATAAAAGTGTTACACACAGTAAATAAAACCACAACTAGTCGAATTCTTTTATTAATATGAAGATGATTACAATGCTTTGAATAAGAAGATGATCACAGTAATTATCAAGTAAGCAACTCTTGATATATAATCACCTAATATAAATCTCTCAATCTCTAAAACTTAGCTATCTATAATCAACTTATGATTATAGATACTGACAACTCTCTAAACAGGATTTTTCACAGATTGAATCAACTAATGATTACTTACCAATATCACAACTGATGTGACAATTCGAACACACGAATGATCTGGCAATCTGTGAGTTTCTTGATCACGTTGAACTTACAAACAATGATTCAAGAATCTTAACACATACGGTGAGGTGAGATTTTTTGGCTCTGTAATTTGTATCAGAATCGTACCTCTAAACTTATCAGGAGATAAGTATTTATAATCCTGTTGCTACGGTTCCTAACTAATTGTACTAATCCTAATTTGCTAACTAACTATCGGATAACTCGGAATCTTGAATCTTGAATCTTCTTATCTTCAGTCTTCAATCTTCAATCTTGATTCTGGAGTCTTCTTATCCGCGCCGTAGATATAAAGAGTTAAAACAGAATTTAAAACACATTAAATTCACTTAGACTGACTTCTTTAGTCAGGCTGAGTTACTCAGCTTGAAACTCATCAAGCTGAGTTCTTCGAGAACAAACACGAATTCAAATATGAACTAACACGTATAATTATTAACTCATCCTTAGAAGTCCAAAGAGTTAAACAAAACAAATTTAGTAACTCTGTCGAGCTGACTCTGCTTCTGAGCTGAGTCACTCAGCTTGAAACACATCAAGCTGAATACTCGATATATACCTTATGTGACATACACAGATTATCAAACATATTAATAATTTAACTAAGGTATAATATAAACTGGTCGAACATATGCTCAGTTTACATTCAGCTTATACTCAGTCTGAAACACTATAAGTGTTCAGTCTGACTAAGCTTCATAATTCTGTTTAAGCTATACGTAGAACATATCATACAAACTTATCTTTGTCTCATCAAATTTAAACTGATGAGATCATTTTCCCAACAGTCATTCTTTCAATGTAACCTGAGTGTGTCTACTCACGCACAGCAGTGGGCTCTCCCATTGCACTGGAGAGTATGGGCTGAGTAGACACCACACCCGGTTTAGGATGTAGGGTTGAAATGAGCCGCGAGGTTGACACCTTAAGATTAGGCATCTCCCCCTCAACTCCTGCCTGGGGAGGGATCAATGTGATCTCAGCTCCAGTGATGCCTTTAGGAGTAGCACCACCTTTGGCGGTTTTTCGTGTATATATTTGGATATTCTCCCTAGTAGCAGTGGGCATACTAGGTGTGGCTTCAGAGTGGAGTTGAATGGAAGGTGGAGGAGATGGGTTAGACTTGGTTGGGTCTACCACAGTCTTATCTCCAAAAGATGATGGAGAAAAGTGAGAAGAAGTTAAGAGAGGAGCAGGGATACCTGGTCTGAGTCTGTCAACAAATGCAGACTCTGAAGATGACTTAGAACCAGAAGAGGATGAAGCACCAACAGCTTCATAGGAAGGCTCAGCTTGAACCGGTTGCTCAGCTCGATGATTTGGTTCAGCTCCATATACTCCCCCTTGATCCGACTCCTCAGCTTCACTTGTAGATGAAGCTCTCTCAGCTATCCATCGCATTGGGTCACTCAGACCTTCCTGCTCTGGAAATATGTCATTGTTGAACATCTTTGAGTTGAGTGCTGGAGCAGGGAACACATCATGTCCAGCTTCATAATGTTGTTCTCCCAACTCAGCTTCCACCACCAAGGATAAATACCTTATAAATGGTACATGGAGATCCCTTGGTGTTTTCACAACTTGGGCTTTGAGCTCGTTGAAGATGAGCAGTGCATAGTCCAGATTTCTGGCATGATACATGTTGTAGAGCAGCTGCATCTCGAACTCATTGACTTGATCCAAGCCTCCAATCTTAGTGCCAAGTGAACGTATCACAGTGGACACCATGAAGCCCCATCCAGTAGGAAAAGTGGTTTTCTTTATCACACCCTCTATTTGTGGGTGACCCATGTTGGGTAGGACAGACCTTGCCACTTTTCTTGTTACAGCAGCTTCGAATACATCATTTGCACGGAGTTGAAGAACTTCCCTTAGCCGCTGCACAATAATGACAACTGTTCTATCTCCATTTAGAATAGTGCCAGTGATTTCTCCTCTGTTCTGGTTGTAAGTACAAGTATACCAGAACTCCAACAGGTGTTGTGGAACGATATGGAGTGGTGCTCCTGAAAAAGCAAATTCCAGGGGGCATTTTCTAAAGTAGTCCACCCATACTTCGTATCCTCGGCCTTGTTTCCTCTCTGGAATTGCAAGACAGGCACATTGATTATTGATTTGAATCAACGGCACACCATTGTTCTTCATCTGAGCACCTCTAACCATTCTATCACCAAGAATAAGAAGGGTTCCTTCCATTTTGAATCGAATGAAGTTGAATGATTGACACTGAGTTAATCGTATACGCACTGAGTGATTTGGGTTTTAAAGCTGAACGGTTGAATGCACTAAGTAAGAGAGGTGTTTGTGAAAGGTATTTGAGTGTATGAGAAGTTTAGAAGTGAGATTTGTAAGCGTAAACTTTTGAAAATCGGTTATGGACGTTATATATACCTTTTTAAGGAGAGAGAAAAGTTACCGTTGAAAATCCCTTTTTATCCGTTACACGTAACAAACTTACGGCGCAATGTAACAGTAATCGACATGAATCTTATCATCTCCCAATGGTTAATTTTGTAAATTAATATTATTGACTTACAACAATATTATTTACATTGTTTTATTACACCAATACTTAATCAGCGTAACAACACAATGTGAGACAGACTCAAACATAATGTTGCATGAATTAAGAACACACAGTAATCAAATCATGAATTGGACTTACCAAGCTGAGGAAACATATCACTCAGCGTGAGTCAAGCACTCAGCTTGATTTGATCACTCAGCTTGAGATTGATACTCAGCTTGAGTAGAGTACACAGCTCAGAATCAACGACACATAGTCATTTATGGTTGAGACTGACTCAAAGTTATATTTTAACTACACTGAGTAGTTAAACCTATGTTTGGAACTTACCAAAGGTGCGAACTCATTATGAAGCTTGACAATATATTCAGTTTATGAAAACTTATTTATAAACTGTGCACTCAGCTTAAGTCACTTAGTCTTTGTCAAACTGAAAGTCAAATTCTAGACACTTAGCTAGGGGTTGAGCATACCCAATTCACTTAGCAGATACATAAACCTCTTTTCATCAAGTGGTTCTGTAAAGATATCTGCCAATTGGTCATCAGTGGAGATAAATTTGATGTCAACTTTACCTTTTTCCACGATGTCCCTGATGAAGTGATGTCTAATTTCAATATCTTTGGTTCTTGAGTGGAAGAATAGATTGTAAGTGATGGCTATAGCACTTTGGTTATCACAGAAGATAGGAGTTTTCCTAAAATTCATACCAAAGTCTTGAAGGTGATGTTGCATCCACAGGATTTGAGCACAACAGCTTCCTGCTGGAACATACTCAGCTTCATCAGTTGAAGTAACCATTGAGTTATGTTTCTTACTAGTCCAGCTTACTAACTTTCATCCAACCAATTGACATCCTCCTGTTGTTGATTTTCTATCTAACTTGCACCCAGCATAGTTAGCATCTGAAAAAAACTAACTAATTCAAATCTAGAGTCCTTTGGATACCAAAGACCTAGTTTTGGTGTACCTTTAAGGTACCTAAAGATCCTTTTCACAGCTTGAAGATGTGATTCCTTAGGATCTGCCTGATATCTTGCACAAACACATGTAACAAACATGATATCAGGTCTACTAGCTGTCAAATAGAGTAGTGAACCTATCATTCCTCTATAGGTAGACTAACATACAGACTTACCATCTGAGTCTTTGCTCAGCTTGAGAACTAGTGACATGGGTGTTTTCATGATTGAACTTGAATCAAAACCATATTTCTTTATCAAATCAAGAACATACTTGTTTTGATTGATGAATATTCCATCAGGCTTTTGTTGAATCTACAAGCCTAGGAAATATGTCATTTCACCCATCATACTCATCTTGTACCTTTTTGACATAATTTTGGAGAACCATTCACATAGAGATTTGTTTGTAGAACCAAAAATAATGTCATCCACATAGATTTGTACAAGAATCATCTGTCCTTTACTCTTTTTAATAAAGAGTGTCTTATCTATACTACCTCTGGTGAAGTCCATTGATAGTAAATAGTTGGACAGTGTATCATACCAAGCTCTTGGAGCTTGTTTAAGACCATACAAAGCCTTGTCTAACTTATAGACTTGATGTGGAGACTTTGGACTAACAAAGTCAGGAGGTTGTTTCACATAGACTTCCTCCTGAAGTTTTCCATTTAGGAAAGCACTCTTCACATCCATTTGATAGACTTTGAAGTCTTTATATGCTGCATAAGCCAAGAACAACCTGATGGCTTCAATTCTAGCAACAGGGGCAAAGGTCTCATCATAATCAATTCCTTCTTCTTGTTGATACCCTTGTGCTACCAGCCTGGCTTTGTTCCTAACAATCACTCCATCCTTGTCCATTTTATTTCTATAGACCCACTTAGTGCCTATAATTGTATAATCTTTGGGGGCTAGGACAAGACTCCAGACCTTGTTTCTCTCAAACTCATTTAATTCCTCTTGCATAGCTTCAATCCAATCTTTATCCTCTAAGGCTTCTTCAGTCTTCTTTGGTTCCATTTGAGATAGGATTCCGAAGTAAGCAACATAATTTGATGTTGCCTTTGATCTTGTCATTACTCGTTCTTGAACATTACCAATTATTTGATCTTGAGGATGATCTTTGAGGAATTTAAATGTTGTAGTAGGAGATTGTGGTTCTGGATCTGAGTGATATTGAGAGTTTTGAGGTTAACTTACATCCCCAGTCTCAATTGCAGCATTGTCATCAAACTATTGATCACCAAGATCTTCAGTCTGAGTAGTATCGGCTCCAAAGGGATTAATGAACTCATCATCTTTCTCAGCTTGAGAGTCCCTTGGAGCTTGTGATGATTTCTTTGATTAACACACATCATCCATGACATACAGAGGATTTGACATATTGGTTTCCTCAGGCTTTTCAAGTTCACTTAGACTGACCAAGTCAGCTTGTCTTTTATCAGCTTGATCAAAACTGTCTTCATCAAATGAGACATGAATTGATTCTTCTATAGCCTTTCTCCTTGTGTTATACACTCTTTAAGATTTGGAGATTGAGGAATAACCAACAAAAATTCCAGGATCAGCTTTAGGTTCCAACTTATGGAGCTGATCTCTTTGATTCAGCATATAGCATTTTGAACCAAAGACATGGAAGTAACCTATATTGGGCTTTCTTGATTTATACATCTCATATGTTGTTTTGCCATGTCTTTTGACAATGATTGACCTATTCTGGGTATAGCATGTTGTACTTACAGCTTCATCCCAGAAATAGAGTTTCAATCCTGCCTCACATAGCATTGTTCTTGCAGCCTCAATTAGAGTTATGTTTCTCCTTTAAGCAACTCCGTTTTGTTAAGGAGTTATAACTGAGGTGAAATTTTGTAATATTCCTTTTTTTCACAAAAGCCTTCTAGGGTTGAGTTTCTGAAATCAGTCCCATGATCACTTCTGAGTTGCTTTATAGACTTACGTTTTTGCTTCCTGTTTGATAAAACTTATTATCTCCAGGGTAGCTTCACTTTTGGCTTTAAGGAATATTACCCAGATGAATCGTGAGAACTCATCTACTATCACCAGAGTGTACTTCTTGCCACTTAGGCTTGGAGTACTTATGGGTCCAAACAGATCCATATGCAACATATGCAATGGGTCTGTTATTGAAAAATTTTGCTTTGATTTGAAGGACCCTTTATGATGTTTCCCTTGTTTACAAGCTGAACACAATTTGTCCTTGACAAATGTAATCTTTGGCAATCCAGAGACTAACTCTTTGTTTGATAGCATATTTATGTTCTTGAAATTTAGATGTGATAATCTTTTATGCCACAGCCAACTCAGCTTAGGAACTTATTGGGAATATAAGCAGGTTTCAGTATAGGGATCTGCAGAATTAAGATCAAGTAGATACACATCTCTTTCTCTTTTTGCTATTAATACAGGCTTACCCTTAGCAATATATATAGTCCCTGCTTTCTTCCTAAAAGTAACAATATTGTCTTCATCACACAATTGGCTGACACTTATCAGATTGTGTTTAAGACCTTTAACATATGCAACTTTCTGGAAGGTCACCTTGCCAGCATGCATCTTCCCATATCCTTTGGTTCTTTCATGGGAATTATCACCAAATGTTACTTTAGGACCTTCATCTTCCTTGAAATCATTAAGAAATCCTTCCCACCCAGTCATGTGCCTTGAACATCCACTATTCAAGTACCACTTACTTGAACCCTGCACATGATAAGAAAACTAAACACATTAGTTTTGTTTGGAAACCCACTTCATAGTATGTTCAGATGATGAGCACTTAGCAGCTTCATCTTGTGGAACTGACTGGTCAGCTTGAGCAGGTGTTGAGTCCTGTGTAGGCTGATCAGCTTGTTTCTTTTCAGGCCTTAAGATTTCAATTTCACAGTCCTTGGCCTCATGTCCTCTACCTCTGAACTTGTAGCATCTTATTCTACCAATGATTACAGGAGATAGATCATTCGATAATCCTTTAGGGAACTTATCCTCAGTTTTAGGATTATTGGTGGTGGATAACTTCTCAACTTTCTTGGCAAGTTGATTCACCTGATCCTCATTGACTTTGGACTTACCTGTGTCAGATCTAGGTTTATTATCCTATTTTTAATAAGCTTGACCAACAAACTTCTTTTCGATGACTTTGGACTTACCATTGTCATGTTTTCTAGACTTACCAGTTTCAACAGTCTTGGACTTACCACTGTTGGGCTCTTTGGAATTACCAATGTCAATAACTTTGGACTTACTATTGTTGTGATATGACCTCTGACTTACAGTTGTCTTCCTATTCTTGTAACTTCTCTCTGAGCCAGATAGAGAGTGTTGTCTTTTGAAAAGATTTTGATTAAGCCTTTCTATGACAGAAGTTCTTTGAATAGGCTGAGTGCCTAATCTCTCCAGCACAGACTTACTGTGTTATTAGATGTTGAACACTCATTTCCATGATCTTTTGCCTTTACAAACATATTGTATTTAAGGTTTTGACCATGTTTATTTTCTGAGGCTGACTTCTGAGACTCAATCAGTTGTCTATCTTCCTTAGAATCTGTACTTGCTATCTCATCATCATCAGCTGCATAAGCTGCGGATTGATAGTCACCCCTAAGTACAGCTTGTACTTGTTTAGGAATTTGTTGGTTGATGCACCTTTCAGCAAGACTTGATGACTTTCACCATGATTCAGTGACCTTTTGAAGTTGGTCAGCTTTATCTTTGGCTTCCTGAAGTTCTTCACTTAGAAGTTTATTAATGTGTCTTTGACATTCAAGATCACATTGTGCCTTCTTACCAACATCAATGAGAGATTGATTTTCCTTAATCTCATTTTTCAGTTTAGCTATCTCAGCTTGGAGGTCATTTTTAGACTTAAGGCTGGTCTTGAAATCATTTAGCAGATAATCGAACGCAAGACCTTTTTCTTCATCGGTGTAAGAGTTGAAATTACTAACCTTGTACATGGAGGAAAGATCCCAGTCACCAAGTTTGATGTTTTCCTCAGCTTCCTTCATGTCAGCTTCAAAAGTTGATTCAGACAAACCGTAATCAACTTCATCTATTTCAAACTCTTCATCTTCTTGAGCCATTAGGCATTTATCATCATCATCTGAGGTAGATGATTCTGTATCCCAAGTTTCAGCATAGAGTCCTTTTGCATTTGGCTTTTCTTCAGGCCTTCCTTTTTTGAGCTGTGTATATTTCTTCTTATACTTATCAGCTCTGTAAGCATTCTTATCAGCTACTGAAGTTGATTCATGTTTCTTTGATTTGCACTCAGCAGCAATGTGTCCCTTTCTCTAACAGTTAAAGCACATAGCTTTCTTGGGATCAAAAGAACTCTTTCCTTTGCCCCTGTCAGATATTCCTCTTCCCTTTTGAGCTCTTCTCAAACGTCTAGCTAGCATAGCCATTTGCTCAGTGATCGTCTGAACATCAACAGCATCCCTTGAGTCTGAGTCTGAATGATCAGCTTGAGAGTCTGACTCAGTCTCAGATTCAACAACCAAGGCTTTTGAACTTTTCTTCTTTTTCTGTGCAACTAATGCAACATCAGTTTGATCAAAAGAATCCTTCAGTTGTTGTTGAGAAGTTCTCTTGTGTTCTGTGATCTGTTCATGATTGAGCAAGAACCCATATATGGACTGTAGGTTATACATGTGTAATGTTCCTCCAGCCCTTAGTGTTGTAGTTACTTCATTGAACTTTTCTGGTAACACATCTAGAAATTTCAGCACAAGTTCAGCTTCATTCTTTTTAATGCCTATACCTAGCAGGTCATTAATCAAGCAGTGAAACCTGGTAAACACATCAGCCAAGGTTTCATTCTTCTTAGAGAAGAAGTTTTCATAAGATCTATTCAAATCATTCTTCTTCTGCTGCTTGACCAGATATGTGCCCTCATATGTAATACTCAGAGTATCCCAGATCTCTTTTGTAGATTGACACCCAGTCACAGTATGCAAGATCTCATTAGTCAGGATATTAGCCAGAACACTCTTTGCCTTGTCATCCATAGAATATAGTTTCCAATCTTCTTTAGTCCAGGATGCAACAGGCTTCTTCACTTCCTTTTCAGTGTTGTCAATAGACGTATCACTGACAACAGCAGGGGATGATTGGTCCTTTAGTGATGACATCGTACATACAATTGTCAATGGACTTGAGGAAAAGCATGGCTCTGAATTTCCACATAGGATAATCAGATCCATCGAATATGGGACAGCCCTTAGCAGACATCTGAGGAAAGTTTGATGAATTGTTGCTTTTCGACATTGTATACTTTCTCAGAATCTTGAACTTTCAACTTATGAAATCGTTCAGCCTGCTCTGATACCAGTTGTTGGTCCCTTGGTGAGAGTATCAACAAGCAAGTAATGTGTAGAAGGGGGGTTGAATACATTTTCTGCGGAAAATAGAACAAATCAATAAAAAGTGTTAACACACATCAAACCACAAAAAATCAAATGCTTTGCTTTCATTAATAAGAAGATGATTACAAAAACAATCAAGTAAGCAACACTTGATATGTAAACACCTAATGTAAATCAAATCTCTCAATCTCTCAAACTTTGCTATCTATAATGAACTTATGATTATTGATATAGGACGACCCTCTAAACAGGATTTAATTACAAATTGAATACTTACATACTTCACAATAGATGTGAAGATTCGAACACACGAACAATTTGGAAATCTGTGAGTTTTCTTGATCACGTGGAACTTACAAACTGTGCATCAAGATTCGTAACACATACGATCAATAGGTTGAGGTGAACTGAGTTTGGCTCTATATCTCTTTCAGTAGTCGTACATCTAAACTTATCAGATTATAAGTATTTATAATCCTGTTCCTACGGATCCTAACAAACTAGAACTTATCCTAATCTGCTAACAAACTAACGGATAATCCGGAATCTTGAATCTTGAATCTTGTTATCTTGAGTCTTCAATCTTCAATCTTGATTCTGGAATCTTCTTATCATTGCTGTAGATATAGAGAGATAAAAGGAATTTAAAACATATTTAAATTCTCTTAAACTGGCTTCTTTAGTCGGACTGAGTTACTCAGCTTGAAACTCATCAAGCTGAGTTCTTCGAGAATAAACCCGAAAAAAACATATACTCACACGTATAATGATTAACTCATCCTTAGAAGTCATAAGAGTTAGCTAAAACATACTTAGCAACTCTGTTGAGCTGACTCGGTATATATGCTGAGTCACTCAGCTCGAAACGCATCAAGCTGAATACTCAACCTATATCTTAGGTGACACACACAGCTTATTAAACACATTGATAATCTTACTAAGACATAGTCTAAGTTGATCGAATATATGCTCAGCTTATATTCAGCTTGTGCTCAGTCTGAAACACTATAAGTGCTCAGTCTGATCAAGACTCATAATTTTGTTTAAGTTATATTTAGAACACATCTTACAAACTTAACTTTGTCTCATCAAATTTCAGCTGATGAGATCATTTGACCAACAAAACGTCAACGACAAATATTATAAACCGTCATTTTTACTTAGAAGTATTTTCAGTTATAAAAACATTCCATATGATCCTAAAAGATATTTATTTATGGTAGAATAAAGTTCTTATAAAACAATTTTCCAATTATTATTAAACAAAAATATTTTATTTTGGCAAATATGAAATACATATTTTGGTATACAAATTAAATATCCTTAAGAGGTGTTATTATAATGATTGGTGGAATGATATCTCAAATGATATCTTGTCTTGGATTTGGTGCCCCAAAAAGTACAAAGGTGGCACCATAATAGCCACTCATCTTGGATGAACACTTGTATTAATCTTTAAGCTAGTCAAGGTACACAGTATAACAATATTTTAAAAATACAAGTTTTAAAAGAGATCCGAAACATAACAATTACATTTTTAATCGGCTCAAAAAGTTGTGCAACGGTCGCAACTGTAATGTCCCAATTTTTTTTGAAATAAGCAATAAATACGTAAAACGGAGAAGTAATGCATTTCTCAATCAACCATATATCTGTAATGAGCGGCTCACAAAACACAACAAGGTCCCGCACCCGAAACTACACGTTGTAAAGTATTTTCAATAATAATTATAGATTTAGTTTACTAAAATATTTGAAAGATAAAAGCAGCAAAAACAATTGAAAAGCGATGAGCCGTCTTCATAGTGCCGGAGCTTTCCCACCCTCAGGTCCTAAAAATAGTAAATCCACAACAGTAAGCATAAAACTTAACGAGAACACTAACTTACACATCATACTAGGTATGCATATATCATACTTCAGACTGAGTGCACCGAATACGATTTCACTCATACAACGTAACCCTTCACATCAAATACATTCACACACATCACATTTCACATATATACAACATATACATTTCACACTAATATCATGTATAAGTTAGTGGACTCACCTGATCCGAAGCACAGTTATAAGCAGCTGATTTCACCGAAATAAATAATTAATGAGTCCGAATATTTAACGTCACAAGGACCTACAATTTAAATACATTATTTAGAACGAATCATAACCTCTTACTCAACCCAGCCCTCACTCGCGAGGCCTATCTAAATCATCTTACTACTTGGGCCAGAGCTAGGCCCAAATCGTATCCTTAAGAAAATATATCTCGGACACTTAGAAAACACCAATCGGACTTTGCTAAAATTTATAAGTCGGACCCTCACTATCATACGATATATCTGTATGTATTGGACAACTTAAAAATATATACCAGTCGCATGGGCCTCAGGCCCACATCGGATCCTTATATTCACTCCATAAGTCGGATAACATTCTTTCAACCCCAGGTCGGAACACATAAAATCTCATGCTAGATCGCAGCTATGAATGTCTGATTTCTAATCAAACTAAAGATATAATTTGGTTGGATGGACAAACTATTAATCTAAGTTAGCTGTAAAATGCTTCTCGAAAAAAAATACATATATATGTAGCATACATCATAGGTCATTTCCCATATGGGCCTTAAGGCCCAATTCATGCCATGTTGAAATTTCAAGTTTTCTTTTATATATATATATATATATATATATATATATATATATATATATATATATATATATATATATATGTGTGTGTGTGTGTGTGTGCCATATTTGTCGGAGCATGTGAGTGTATATATATACATCATACGTCGGAAACTAATTAATTTGAGATGTAAATGGGCCTAAGCCCAAATCAACGCTAGTACATGATAAAAGTCAAATTATCTCCCAAAATTGCATCAAAGTCGAATTCCAAAATAAAACAATAGCCTAAATCGAATATCTACATAGATAAGAAGTCCAATAGCAATTCACGTAAACTTTGAAGGGTTTTGTAGGGTATAAAAATATGCATAGAGGAATAGAACTCCCTCCTGTGATCTCATCTAACTCGTACAAGAACTTAGAAGTAGAAGAGGATTAAAAAGTTATACCTTGATGAAAACCAAAACTTTTCTTTAAACCCCTAGACAGTTGCAGGTAATCCACCGCTACTGCACCACCTTGAACTGGCTGCTAGACCGCCTAAGGATTAAACATTGGATCAAAACGTGACCCGCGATGTGTGTGTATGTATCGCCGCCGCCAACCACCGTGCTCGGTGGTTCTGTGATGCCTTTGCGCCGCCGCCGAAAACCCCAGGGAGAGAGTGCCGGCCGCCGAGAGAGAGAGAGAGAGAGAGAGGGATTAGGGTAATCTTTTTCTCTTTTGTAATTAGATTAAAGGCTAAATAAGGTTTATATAATAAACCCTTATTAGGCCCAAGCCCGTTTAATTAAAGCCTAGCTTTAATTAAACTATTAATCAATTACATAAAATACTCTCGACCTTTCTAATTAATTAATAACTATTAATTAATTGGTCCCGTTAATATTTAAACTAAATATTAACTTCTTCTCTTTAAATAATAAATAACTTTTATTATTTTTCTCTTTCTTAATAATTAATTAAACTATTAATTATTGTGATACACAAACAGGTAAAAACCAAAAGGTTCTAATTGGGTGTGTAGCAGTGTGATCCTTTAGTGTCACATAGTATTGGACACGATGATACATGTTATCTATCTCTGCATATAATCCATCAAACTTAAAGTCGAATACTAAGGCCCTACACCCAAGTCGAATATATGGCAAGTTATGTGTCGAATTCATGCAAGGCCACAACTCTAATTTTGGGTAAATACATATGTCGAATTCGTAGCAATCAGAGAAGTCGAACTTTGAAGATAGCATAAGTCGAATTTTTGTTTCTTCTTGTCAGCTACAACCCACGAACACAGCCCCATAAAACTCCATTTTTAACATCAAGATTTTATGATAACCAAATAAACTCCTTAATGAACCAAAACACTTCTCCATTTATATAAACCATTTCCTATAAGTTTTGTAACAATTAAACAAGGTCTAACCCTTCAAAATCCTAATTCTTTTCCTTGTTCAAGAACCCACAAAACCCCATTAAAACTCAAACAAAAACTCACATTTTACCCTTAAAAATCATGCTAAACAATAAATAGATTACATCTAAATGATCACAAGGCTTTGGGGAACATTACCTTATAATCTATATGTCGATTCTTTGAAGATGAGGTGCTAAAATGGAGATTTTCTTCTTGTTCTTCACCACCACTCTCTTCTCTTCTCTTCTCTGCTACTTTTTCTCTTTCAATACAACAGTAATTCCTCAAGACTAACCTAATCATATTTGTATGTACATGCTTCTCATTAAAAAGGCTCAAGCCCCAATATCTTCTGTTAATTTAACCGCAACACCTTATAACCCAAGAACTATTTAATCTTGGTCTTGAATAACACAATAGCCCATCAAAGGTAATCAATTCCTTAAGCCCATTACAAACTTCAAACATAATATTATATATATAAATAGCTCCAACATAATAATAATAATCGTCAACCGCTAAAATAATTATTCTTTTATAACCCTAAGCCAAACCTGAATTTACGTCCAAGATTAAAATCCATAACCCTATCATCATACTAGCAGCGTCAAAAATAGCAATAGTCGTCAATAAAATATACTTTGTTTATTTTCGGAAACCAGGTATTACAACTCTTCCCCACATAAACACGATTTCGTCCTCAAAATCTTACTCGTACAGTGCAGGGTAACTCTTTATCCTCACGCTCTAACAAGGTGTCTAACATATCTGGTACCTAGGTGAGCCATGCCTTACATAGATTTGTGACTAACTCCGTTCACCGGCGCTCTCTGACCTACTATTTGTCCTCATAACTGGATCTTGTCTCTTAGGGCCCCATGCAAGGCGGCTCAGATTGAGCTCAGTCGTGTTGTGGTCATCGTAATTCTAAACATTCATAATCCTTGGTAATCGAAAATTTGTCCTACAGTCAAAAACTTCTACCAAGATTTTGATAGGATTTATGTGCATAACCGTCGAACCAAGATGACTCGACCAATGCCATAAGGCACTCAAGGGTCACACCTATGACGGCATGTAATCCAAGAGGTAATATAACCATAGATTGAGAGAAAGGATTTGTAACTAGTCAATTATAAATCAGGTTTATTTTTACGGAAAGGATAAATCACCAAATCAAGTTAATTAACAAGAAAGTATATATCTACTAGTTAGTAAATATATATTGTTAATTAATTATGTCCAAGATTAAATAACTTAATCTTTAAATTATTTGATATGGATTAATTAATAAAGAATATTAATAATATATATGTGTGTGTGTGTGTTATTATTATTAACTAGATGACTTGGTATTTTTAATTCAAATTAAGGAAATGTTTAAAAGGGTTTCTTAAACTAATCCTAGGATCTATTATAAATAGAGGATTAGTGTTTTGAATTAAAAGGTTAATAGAGATGCACACAATTAACAAGTAGAAAAAAACCCTCTCCTTCTCCCTTCTCTCCATGGTCGGCCGAACACCCCCAACAACAAGGGGATTTCGGTTTTTGGCTATTTCATCCACAAGTATCGTGTGATCGTGGTTCATGGTACAACCCTTCTAGCGGGATCTTGTTTTGCCTCATTACGGGTGGACTACTTGTTGAGCAACCCTAGGTGATTAAAGGTATAAACTAATATATCTCCTATCTTGTTCTTGGTGTTTTAGAGATGATGGACTTTATATATATATATATATATATATATATATATATATATATATAATTGGGTTCAAGTAAAAAATGAATTATGGTACAAAATGTAAGGATAAATCTGAGAAGGACACGTGTAAAGGGTAATGTTGGAACTTAAAAAGAAAATGTTTCTCTCTCCCCTTAATAAAACTACCCACGTAATAACCCTAGTGCAGCAGCCGCCATCCCCTCCAAACCCCTGCTCCCGTAGATCATCGACGCCATCCCATCAGAAACGCTTCCATGATCTGACGACGTCGCCTCCGGTTTTCTTCTCTGTTTTTTGTTTCCTGTGCACCCATCGGCCGCTGTCTATGCATCTCCAACGTCCCATGTGGCTGAACATCTTCGAGGTCCCGCCGCTGGTATTGCTACAACTTCGCCATTGATATGCGTAATTTCCGTCGCCTCCGGTTTGCGACGCTCGTCGGTGCTTAATTCCCAGATCTGGATAGACAACCATTTTCAATTCTTCGATCATTTCTTTCTTCTCCGTTCCTAGATATGAAGGGTCTTCCATGCACACTGTCGCCATCGATGCATCGATGATGTTCGCATCCGTTCGCCGCCTTCCACCATTGTCTTCGCCGTCATGCATCCTTTCATATCCTGTGCATCAGATACCTAAAGTATGCATATTTTTTTGTATGTATTAAAATGGGTACTTTGTGCATTAAATGTAATCTGTGACTCAAAGATGAATTTTGTATATTAAATGGTTGCGATTTGTGTATTAATGGTTGTACCTGTGCATCAAGTCTCAACCAACAGGAACATACATTTTTCTCTGTCCTTTCTTTTTGTTTTTTGGAATTTACCATATTAACCTTTCTTATATTATTAATTCCAAAAATTTGGTTAGTTTGATGACTTTTTTGTTTGACTTTTGGAGAGATCCTCTGGTTGAGATCTCTCCTTACATTTAGTACCATAATATTTTTTGTAGTATATCTCAACCCTATATATATATATATATATATATATATATATATATATATATATATATATATATATATATATATATATATATATATATACATATATATGGTTTCATGTTTTTTTATCATAGTATTATTGTTAATATGAATGTTATCTTATCCATTGATCATTATTCATATTATGCGATTGTATATATCAATACATGGATATATTATATATACATATACACATTGGTGATAAACAAATGATCTTAACCCTTTAAGGTTTTAGGGTTGATTATTATTCTGTTTTCGCATGTTTGAATAATAACTGTTATATTTTATGCATCCTTGAGTTGGTCTAACTAGTTTGAGTTAAGATCAGGATGACTCCAGAATATGAATTATATATGTTAAAACCCAACAGTGGTATAAGAGCTTGGGCTCAGTTTATCACAATGCCTATATTATTTGATCTATTGGTTTTTCTTCTTGTTATATATATATATATATATATATATATATATATATATATATATATATATATATATATATATATATATATATATATGTTCGAAAATTATACGGATTAACAAGATCTGTTAATCTTAGTTTATAAGTTTTAATATTCAAACAGTTAGGTTTAACCGGTTAAAGAATTAAAACTGTAAACAGATTTATTTTGTGTTCACACACACACACACACACATATATATATATGTGTGTGTGTGTGTGTGTGTGTTAATATATGTTCGAAATATAGGATTAACAAGTTTTGTTAATCTTAGACTTTTTAAATCGAACAATTAGATTTGAATATTAAAGGATTATGATTCTTAATTGTTTAATGAAAAAGGTCGAATCAGTTAGGTTTAACTGGTTAAATAATTAAAACTATAAAGTGTTTATTTTCGTTCATGTATATATGTTTGTGTGTGTGTGTGTGTGTATATATATATATATATATCGATTTTTAGATGATACAAATATTTATCAGTTTGGTTAATATTGTTTTAATGTTTTTAATCTAAACTAGTTTAGTTTTGGATTAAAGGATAAACTTTAAAGTGTTTTTGAAATCCTAGTTTTTATCCACAAGTTTGTGTTGATAAAAAATTTTCAAAGTTTAAACTTTAATAGATTAAGGATTTCTAGATTTATTTTCAATATATATATATAATTGTTCATATTATTATTTCATTTTTATTGTTGGTCGGAAAAAGGTCACCGGAAAACCACCGGACCACCGGCGACAGCCCCATAATGGTGGCGGCCCAGAAGCGGTGGCCCAAGTGGTGGTGGCGGACCGACGGTATAGAGGCAGCCCAACAAGGCGGCAAGCCCACAGCCTAACAGCATGGCTACGGCCTACCTGCGACTGCCCAGAAGGGGTCGCGTAGCGACTCGGAAGAACGCGGCCCAGGTTGCTTTCGGCTCTACAAAGGCCCAGGCCCAAGCCATGAACCTATTGTGGTGGTCCCATGTTATTTCCTTTTGTTCTAAAACTAAATTATTTTTTAGAACTTAAAATTTTGTGTTTAAATTATATTGGGCTTATAAAAATGTTTTAGAACTTAATGGGCTTCTTGGCCCTGCTGGGGTTAACATAGAATGGGGTTCGGCTTATAGGTCTCGCGTCATAAAAAACCGTTTGTTTTTAGGACGCGTAATTCAGAATAAATTAATAATACATGATTATGTATATATATTAAATCTATGGATTTAAAGTTAATATAAATATATATATATATATATATATATATATATATATTATGGTTAAAGGATTATTTTAACTAATTAAGTTAAAATAAAGGATTATTTTATTTTTGGATTAAAATATGATATTTAACCGTAATGGTATATTATTGTAAACAAGCACAAATTTAATCAATTAGGTGTTTTTGAATTAAAACACATTTGGTGTAATAGTTATTATGCCAATAGTTTATATAATTGATTAAAAAGGTTGACAAAGTTTTGTAATATTTCTCTTCTCGATTAATAGTTTAATTAATTGAGAGGTAACGAGAAAAGTTAATAGATCAACAATGTATGTATGTTGTTAGCATTATTTATTGTTTGTATTTAATGCGTGATTGTTTATTTATATATATTGTTTTATATATAAATTGTAGAATGAGTTTGACTTGTATACTAAGTCGCATTAGTATTGTTAAGTCGTGTTTGCATTTTTTACATGCCAACCGCAAATGTTTGACTTAAACAAATCAACAGTATATTCTTGTTGTGGTTGGACATGTAGATTATAGTTTTGCCGACTTAGACCTGTGGTTGTGTTTTTTTTTTCTTTTTTTTTTTGGTTTTGAGGAGGCTTGCGTGCCACTTACATCTCCTTTTATAATGAAAAAGTAATAGAATAGGATTTTATGTATTCTAGTATAGTTTGTTGTAACCAAAACCAAAGACAAAGAGTTTTTCAAGATAGAATTGCTCGAGTCTAGACCAGAGGTGTCAAGGCCAGTGGGAACAAGGAGAAGATTCACAAGATCCAGCCACGGGATCTATTTAGATTAATTTGTTCTTAGTTGACCCTTAGGACATAGTTTGCAAAACTATAACGGTTTATTATCTGCGTGGTTGTGCTTTATTTTATGATATTATGCGACTATAAGATTAAAGTAGGAGGTTAATAATGGATTTTATTAATCAGAAGTAAAACCACGATATATGATAAAATTGGTATAGGACAACAGTTTTATAAAATTAAATATTTTGTGATTGTCGTATCAACATTTTAAAACAGTTTGTTTTTTGAAATGATTTTATCATAATACGTATTGTGTACCTAGTTCAAGGTATAATAGATATACGGATTTTAAAACAGTTTGTTTTAAAATGGTTTTACAAAACTGGAATCAAGTTTTTTCAAACTTGGATAAAACCCACTAAAATCTTAGACCAGTAGTGCTACCCAACTAATTTGTACACCTCTCTGCTACCGGTACCTACGGTGTGTTGTCGTGCCCAAACCGTGCACACCGGGGTTCAAACCGATGTGGGGAGGGGGTGAAAGACTTTGCGATTTTCTAATGTGACGGACCAGAGTTCACCCCATCCTAGGTGGTGTGCTTTACTTTGGAAATTCCCTGATGTGACGGGCCCAAAATGCAGTTAGTGTAAAGATAAACATACTTAGATATTTTGTCTAAAGATCTCTACAAAGTGTAGGTGTCGTATCAAGTTATATACGATTGGTAAAGGAGCCTACCTACTACAAAATAGCACGGGTTCGGTGTTGTCGTGCCCAAACTGTGCATCGACACGTATGAAATATGGATCCTAGGGATAATACTTATCATTTAAGGGTTTTTATCGATTTGTATTAGCAAAGTCTATTATGTGTTACTAATTGAACCATATAATTAAAATTGTAGATAGCAAACCTATCCAACATTAACAACCTCTCACTCTGTTCTATCCTTGAGAAAGATAAGCTCACCGGACTTAACTTCCTCAATTGGGAGCGCAATCTTCAGATCGTGCTCTGGCATGAGAGAAATTGGTACGTCCTGGAGGAGCCGGTGGGAAATGCCTCAGCCAATAACGCAAGAGCTGATGTTACGGAGGCTTACCAGAAGCGTGTCAATGACGCGGTAGATGTAAGCTAACTCATGCTTGGAACGATGAGTCCAGAGTTGCAGACGAACATGATGGAAACCTCGGCTTATGACATGATCCGCCAGTTGAGGGGCATGTTTCAAGAGCTCCTTCAGAATGGTACGATGTCACGAAAGCTCTTAATACTTGCAAGATGGCTAGGGGTACTTCTGTGAGTACCCACGTCATGAAAATGAAAGGGTACATGCCCCACCTAGAAAGGCTTGGACACCTAGTACCGTTGCAGCCGGCAACGGATATGATACTCAACTTGTTGTCTAATGACTATATGCCTTTTATAGTCAACTACAACATGAAATACATGGAGAAATCCATAGTTGAGCTTCATTCGATGATCAAGATAGCTGAGTCTAATATGGGTAATGAGTCCAAGGACATTCTCATGATGGATAACGGTGGTGGTAATAAGAGGAAGGAGCGCAATGGATGGGGCAAGGGTAAAACCGAGCCAGGTCCATCTGCACCCAGGACCAAGTCAAGTGGCAATGGCAAGGGCAAAGGCAAGGGAAAGAAATTCAAATCAAACAAAGCAAGAGCCGAAAACCGGTGCTTTAAGTGCGTGCGATTGGCCACTACAAGGCCAACTGCCTGAAGCATCACGAAGGTGGTGGAGACGCCACAAGTAACTTCGATGACTAACTTCACTATTTGCTTTCAACTTATTTTATATAAGTGGTATTTGACATTTGCGATCGTTTATTGCAATTGGTCAATAGAAGCAAAGATGCCAAGCAATGCAAGAGATCCCGCGTGAAGAAACAAGGATATTTACTGATTCATAGTTTATTATTTTAAAGTATTTTTCGTATTTTCAAGATGTAATGACTTTTTGGAATTTTTAGTTTTAAAATATTAATGAATTATTGGTTGATATATCCTTGCACGTGGTCTGTGATTATATCTAGTCATGTTTGACTAAAGGTTGACTAACAAGTCAAAGTTTTGACTTATTAGTAGTTGATCATTATGCGTTAATTATTTCCATTAAGATATATATATATATATATATATATATATATATATATATATATATTAACTCTCAACTGAACTTATGAAATTACTTGAAACAACACAGTTGGTGTTGAAGATTATATATATATATATATATATATATATATATATATATATATATATATATATATATATATATATATATATATATATATATATATATATATATATATATATTAACTCTCAACTGAACTTATGAAATTACTTGAAACAACAGAGTTGGTGTTTAAGATTAGAAAGTTTATCTAATCAAGTAATTATAAGTATTTATGAAAACAAGTTCAAGGTTTGAACTAAACACTTGAAATAATAGTTATTATTTCTAGGAATGCGTTTAAGGATAAAACAATTTATGAGTATGATTATAATAGATATTGAATCAAAGACACTCATATGTTTTAAATAAGAATCCATACAAGTGTGTCATACTTGTAATAATATAAAGTTCCGGAAAACCAACTTCCGTAATAGGAAATAGTAGATATATGGAAAATCCAGTTTTCGTCGACTTTAAGATTCTTATTGTAAAATATAAGTTTTAGATTTATACTTAAAATCAGTATTTTGACTCGAACGTCAATTTTGACCAAGTCAATAAAGGATTTTAAGTAGTGCTATGTTTTCATAATAGTTAGTGGGAGCAATTGACATACGCCAAAGATGTTTATCACGTTATGATAAACTAATATATATATATATATATATATATATATATATATATATATATATATATATATATAAAGCTAGTAAGTGTTTGAATAACACAGTAGTTATTAGCTTGTTGAATTTCAAGTACGTATATAATATAAATGACGGGATTTTGAGGATTCAAAATGGTCCAGGTGTTAGGACTAGTCCGAGGATGTTATAATTATATATTGAAATTCAATATCACCAATATTAGATAAGTGTTTATACACCGGGTATCTAATTTCGTTTACGGGTTAGTGTAAACAAAGGGTTTATTATTGTAATCTATTTCTTGGGATAGACAAGTATTCATCTACAATGTAACTAAGTATAGTTACGGGATAATTTTATATATTCAGGAAAAAGGAGTTAATCCAGATCTCCTAGTTCAGGGAATATGATAAAATTAGAAAGACTAGTTTTTGTTTTCAAAGTTTGCGAAGAACAATATATCTAGCAAAGCAAGTGGGAGCAATAGTTAGTGAATATTTGTTTTAGTTCATAGTAACATTGTAGTTTCAAGTAGTGATCCGTGATAAGTCCACTTGAACCAACATAGTAACACAAATAGACACCGTGAATTAAGACGATGGATCAGCATTAATTTTGTACTTTATTCAAGAAAGGTTAATATGGATAGTACCTTACTAATCCCATTACTCTTCACATATTTTGTATCTTTTGGTAATATCTGTGAATAATACTTATTAAAAATCCTGTCCGTGACTACCTATTTTGGTGGGAACCACGATTAGGGAGATAATAACGTCAAAGTAATCCTTATTGGAGATACATAATGATTGAAGATAGCTACCAGGAACGTAGGCCAAGGATGTACGGATATTCACCAGGGGTGTGAATATTGGATAGTGACATCATGAAGAATTCCACATGGTCTTCGAGTCAAAGGTATTCATCACATAGGTTGCCCTTAAGCCTAAGATATTTTTTTTTTTTGATACGGGGACTTCTAGCATTTACAACATACCTAACGCTACGCCGTAACAGGGTAGTCATAACGGGCATATCTAGTGTCGGTAGAAAGCGTATTGCCAAATGCAAGTATGCGAGAGGCATTCTACGACTCCTTTTAGGAGAGATGTTTCCGGACCTCTTGACTGATCTTGACTGTGGAATTGCATGGCCATGCCCAAACGAATTGAACTGTTCTTTGTCGTTTATCACGCAGTCGAAATCGGATAGTCAAGAAAAGGTTATGAGTGTTCAGAGTTGAGTTATACCATGCTCACACTCACAATCGAAACATCAGGATGTAGAGGGAAAAGCCTAAAGTATACCACATCATAAGACAGGGGGTTCTTATGAAGTTATACTATAAAACAGTTAGTTTTATAAATCATAAAACAGTTTGATTTATAAGAATTCATTATCATACCTGGGTTTAAGAGTCCTTATCGCTTAGTTAACCTAAGGACTTTTCTAGAGGTCTCCTTAGGCCAGTGTCATCAAGATACCCTGGTTAACGGTGTTCACAAGTGGGAGTCTGATAGGATTTATGTGCATAACCGTCGAACCAAGATGACACGACCAATGCCATAAGGAACTCAAGGGTCACACCTTTGAGGACATGTATTCCAAGAGGTAAAATTACCACAGATTGGAGAAAGGATTTATAACTAGTCAGTTATAAATCAAGTTTATTTCTACGGAAAGGATAAATCAGCAAATGTCAAGTTAATTAACAAGAAAGTATATATCTACTAGTTAGTAAATATATATTGTTAATTAATTTTGTCCAAGATTAAATAATTTAATCTTTAAATTATTTGATATGGATTAATTAATAAAGAATATTAATAATTAATATATATATATATATATATATATATATTATATGTGTATTATTATTATTATTATTATTATTATTAATAATAAGATGACTTGGTATTTTTAATTCAAATTAAGGAAATGTTTAAAAGGGTTTCCTAAACTAAGAAGATCTGTGTGGATGGCGAGGTAGACACATTCAAAGCCCGACTGGTGGCTAAGAAATTCACATAAACTCATGGTGTAGACTATGAGGAGACCTTTTCCCCGGTGGCTATGTTGAAGTCTATCCGGATACTCATGGCCATTACCGCATTTCATGATTATGAAATTTGGCAAATGGACGTCAAAAGTGCGTTCCTTAATGGAACATTATCAGAGGAGGTGTATATGACACAGCCTGAGGGTTTTGTACATCCAGAGTTTCCGGATAAAGTCTACAAGCTGAAGAAGTCCATTTATGGGATTAAGCAAGCCTCTCGGAGCTGGAACCTATGCTTCGACAAGAAAGTCAAAGATTTTGGCTTCTCTAAGAGCAAGGATGAGCCATACGTATACATTAGGGCTAGTGGGAGCATAGTTGTATTCCTGGTTCTTTATGTGGATGATATTCTACTTATTGGGAACGATGTCCCAACTTTGCAAGGTGTAAAAGGCTGGCTAGGGAGTTGTTTCTCAATGAAGGATCTGGGTGATGCAGCTTATATCCTTGGGATTAAGATCTATAGAGATAGATCCCGTAGGTTGATTGGCTTGAGCCAGAGTACGTATAATGACAAGGTCCTAAAGAGGTTTAGGATGGAGGACTCCAAGAAGGGGTTCATACCAATGTCGCATGGTTTGGTATTGAGTAAAAATCAATGCCCAAGTTCTCCTAAGGAACGGGAAGTAATGAGGCGAGTCCCTTATGCTTCGGCTATAGGCTCTATCATGTACGCCATGTTATGTACGAGGCCTGATGTCTCTTGTGCTTTGAGTATGACAAGTAGATATCAAGATAACCCTGGTCAAGCGCATTGGACGGAGGTGAAGAACATTCTCAAGTATAATCGGAGGATTAAGGAGATGGTCTTAGTATATGGCGGCGAGGAAGAGCTTAGGGTAACTAGTTACTCCGACGCTAGCTTCCAGACTGACAAGGATGATAGCAGATCTCAATCGGGGTTCGTGTTCCTGTTGAATGGTGGTGCTATCTCCTGGAGAAGCTCCAAGCAAGACACTGTGGCCGATTCTACTACCGAGTCTGAGTACATTACGGCCAGTGAAGTTGCGAAGGAGGCCGTGTGGATGAGGAAGTTCATCCAAGATCTGGGAGTGGTTCCTAGAATATCCGACCCTGTTGAGATATTTTGTTACAACGAGTGTGCGGTTACTTTAGCAAAGGAACCAAGGTCTCATCGACGCACGAGGAATATTCCATGGAAATGTCATTATATCCGGGACGTGGTCGAGAGTAGAGACATTGCCATTAGCAGAGTACACACGGATAGCAACGTGGCGGATCCGTTCACCAAACCACTATCGCACGCGAAGCACGATGCCCACACCCGTGCTATTGGTATTAGATTTGCTAAAGATTTGGTTTGATCTTGTATTTGTACATTTGGTTATTGTATTTGATGTATTTACCTCTTTAAGAACATTAAGCAGTATTGTATTTGTTGTATTTATCGATTATTAAATGGAGATTTAGTAATGCGCAAGTTGCGGATATTTCTTTAAATCTATACTGTGTTCCAACTTAGCATGTTTTATTTCTTCCCTTAATGTGTTTACATCCTAAATGTGCACAGTCAGTCATTCTTCTCGAGAAGGAAGTCTAAATGAAGACAGAGGGAAGTGATTGGTTATGTGTCCAATGGTGATTGGGATGCGGGGACACAATACTTCCCTGTACTTTGAAAGGGTTTCAAGTGACTGGACAACCCACACCTGACTTTACTTTGTGGTACTAGTCATGAGTGGATCAGGATGATAATATCATTTCATCCTTAGACTGAAGATGCATGTGTCTGCATCACCTTGGTCTGCTTTGTTCTAATTGCTTTCAAACGCAGTCCGTAACTGGTTGTTATAAAGGGAGTATTTGGGCAAAGTATTACCAATGTGGTGGGCAATGTAGTCAAAGGAATTTGTTCATCTATTTAGAGAGATATCCCTGGCCCCTCGATGATTGGGCGCTGACACCAAAATGCATAACCGTGCTCAAGTATTCAGTGATTTGTGTAATTGATTGCAACTTGCATACTCGATGGAGAAACATAATCGTGAAAGACTAAGAATGACTTAGTACCATATCTCGTTTTCACATGGATATCGCGAAAAAAAGGATGATTGATCACTTATCTATAGAACCATATCAAACCTGTAAGGTTGTGATTTGGTACTTTTCAGGGATGACATGCCTCGTTCTGACTTGGGGGTAGAGATGTCTTGCTAGAGGCCACTCTCTGTTTGTGATACTTAGGGGTGCGGTGTATCATGTGCACGTGGGAGTTTGTTGGAGTATGCCCACTGACACACATAGGACGTATCACTGCCGATGAAGTGTTGGCCTATTGGGTCATACACCAAACTTCTATCTCGATAGCCCTAAGCGAAAACAGCCGGTCAAAATGGCCAAATTCAAGTTGACCAGGGCTTTACGACTGTGAAGGATGCTCTACGGGTCGTGAAGCATAGTGTCCCCACGAGTTCCTACATGGGCCATATAGCCCGTGGACCAGAGTGGCTTCATGAACCGTGGAGGGTCGTGAAGGGGATCATGAAGGATTCATGCGCCACGAGTTCCTTCACTACTTGGAAAACACGGCACGGGCCGTGGAGCATTTGAGCTGCACGGGCTGTGAGAGCTTGTGAGAGGTCGTAAAGAATGGAAATCTAAGTGACACTTGTTTATTATTGGCTTTCACTTGGTGGTCCAATGAGAGATAGGTTAATGTCTGGCTAAAGGGTCTTCCAGATGATTCATTGAGCTCTTTATAAAGGGTTACTGTTAATTCATTTGGAACCTTTTGCCACTTTGCTTAGATACACACATAATGCATTCAAACTTGAGTGTTGTGAGTAATCTTGAGTGTATTCCAGAAATATAAGGGGCTGAGATCAAGGATTCAGCAAGGGGTGTGTGAAGCTTGATCTATTTGCTAGCAAAAGGGAGAAGCTACTTTGTGTATCACTTCGGTAGAAGCTTGAAGGAGTTTTTCTTAAAGTTTTGGTCATCACAAAAAGTTCATACCCACTTCCAGTAGCAAGGAGCTTAGGAGAAGGTATAACTTCTTTTCCCTTGTCCTTCCTTTGTGTAGGTTGCATGCATGTCATCATGTTATATACCATTATGGAGTTCATTTAATAATCGGTTTTAAAATTGTGTTTGCCTTGTTTCCTTTGCGTGTTCTTGTCTTTTATGAACTCCTACATATATATCTCAACTAGCTATACATAACCTACGAGTGTTACGAAAGGATCATTAATTTAATCATTCTGTAACACCTCACAAGTTTTTTTAATTCTGAAATGACTATAATATATTCCATAAACTCATTTAAACCATGAAAGCTAAAATATATATAATCATTACAGCTTTCCATCAGTCACCAGCCCAACACACGGGACTTGCTGAGTTAAATTAGTGAAGTGTTTAGTTGTAGTTGGTTTTAGGAATCAGAGTTGTAAACACGTTGCGGAGGTGTAGCTGTCACACTAGAGCCTTCCCCTTATCAACATGAGACGGTTCTAAAAGATATTAACAAACACATGTTAAGCACAAAGCTTAGTGAGCACACAACACTCATATACTATATCAGATATCACATTCATTAGATAATACAAATCACATCAAGTATGCCACACAGGCGAGGTGACCATCTGCCATAGGAGCCAAGTTATGCCACACAGGTGGGGTGGCTATCTCTCAAACGAGCCATCTACTAAATATCATCATGGTACCACGTATGAACACATATCATGACATAAGATATAAGTTAGGGAGATTTACTTGATCCATAACACAAAGTATTAGTAAGTCACAGAGTTGTAAGATTAATGGATCCTACAGTAGGAACCTACCACACGTCCTACTTAATTAATACAGAGTACAAGTTCCTTATTAACATTGCTTTTTATACTAACTTGAGGTTGATACTTGACCTCGAATTTGTGATTCAACATGATAATCCAACTTTTGATTCCACCACATGAACTAATTTGTGATTCAATTCAAAAAACCAATTTGCAATTAACCCCTTAACCACCAATTTGCGATTGCCACATGGTGGCCCAATTTGTGATTGGTACACAATGGCCAAATTTGCAATTGGTACACAATGGCCCAACTTGCGATTCACTCAAATGACCTATTTTTATATTTATGCATTTTGTAACTGTTTTGTGATTGACACCAAAGCGTACTTCGTGATTGGGGAGTCCTTAAAGGACTCGACCTAATTTGTGATTCACTACAGGTCATCAATTTGTGATTGCTCCAAGACATCAATTTGTGATTCGGCCTCAATAGCCAATTTTTTATTCAAAGCAATAATCAATTAGTGATTCAATACCACAACGAATTTGTGATTCAACACTTTAAAGCAATTTGTGATTCAAATCTTTTAATCCATTTGTTATTCAACACTTTAAACCAATTTATGATTCAATACTTTGAACAAATTTGGGATTTCTTAGAGGTTAACTAATTTGTGATTCAATTAATGAATTAAGATTCCAGACAACAATTTGCGTTTGCTTCCTTGAGGCACTTTGAAAATTCAAAAATTAGTACATCACTCAAATTTCAGTGCATCTTCAAAGCTTGAATCCTTTTCACTCCCAATCTTCTAGTGATATTCCATTCCTATTGAGTCTTTTACAGTAATTAAACCCACCAACAAGTTTAATTTCATCTTGATTGAACTTCAAGGTCACAACTCTCCTTTCTCCTCTTGATTTTATCCGGCGCAAGGCACCGAGTTGAAGTCGACGAACAACCGAACAGACCAAGCTACAACAGTTGATTTACTATTATGATGCAGATGAGGCCCTAAATATTTGACTTCAATTTACACAAGTATAGGAGCTCAAAATCAAGGGTTTTGCTCTCGGCTTAAACTCACTAAAACAGGATCCCAACCCATCGATAACTAAGGTTCATCATACAATCCGTGGTTATAGAGTAAGGATTTCATACCTGAAGATTTATCAGTTGATTCCTCAAGATTTGTGGCGGTTGAGCTCAATATGCTACTTCTCTCTCGGTTATATGTATTGAACACATGCACATGACAAAAGTAATAGCTACAATGTTAGTATTCTAGGGGCTATGGCCTACTTGGGTATTTATACCCTTCTCCTAAGCCCAAGCCCTAGAGTGAAGCCTCTTACATAATTCTAGTCAGGGTAAAGTCCACTTACAAGCCCAATTAGCAAGAATTCTTTTGTTAAATACTAAGCGTAATTATATTAGTACACTTTTTAGTACTATTAGGAAACGTGTATTACACATTCTTACTCTTTATAATAGAACAATACACTCATCTGTATAGCAAGTCCCTTAATATAATATCCAACTCTCTATTGGATCAAATATCTGTCCTTCTGCCCGGCCTTTCTAGTTCACAACATTTATGAGTCATGGTTCACAAAATCAAAACTTTAAAACTAATTCACACTGCCATTTGGTAACATCATTGTATCACACTTATGGTCATCAATAATAATGTAGTTTTTACAATTAGGCATTAGATTATAACTAATGTCTCACCATTGTACAATTACGAATTCTTAATCATATCATTCTAAATTTATTATATATATATATTTTTTATATTTGACATTACCGTTTTCTAATACATCCTCTTGAGTTGACCACATGTGACAAGAATCTCATTACACAATTTAATTCTAATACCATTGTTGGTTTCAAGTTACTTCCTCATATTATATTTTTCTCTTTTTCAACTTTGTCACGAGTCAGGACAACTATGTACTTAAATTAACAACTTTAATTAAATGTATTGAGGAGGAGTTGCCAACCTTAGGTGTAGTACCCGGTCTCTAAAAAAACAAGTGTTTAATAATTTTAGGAAAATATCTAGCATTTGTTTCCAAGTTTTTTCTTAATAGATTGCACGGGGGCTTGGACTTGCTACATTTTGGTTTGTACTTGGACTTGATACAATTTCTTTAGGCCACAAACATTACTAATTATAAATGCGCCCATCGGCAAAGCTTATTCATAAGTGTGGGTGGATTATAGTATTTCATTTTAAAGGGGGTATATATATATATATTATATAGGGATAAGATCAAATAAAAGGTAAATTAAAGTAAAAAGTGTAAGAGGGATGATTAGTGATAGTTTTTCAGTATATACATCAACTGATAATTGTTAGTTCATCATCTTTATTGATTAAAACTAGTTCTTCATCGATTTCTTTTTGATGAATCCAACATATACATCACTTTTTAGATAAAAGCATTTTGTTCATCACCAAATTATTCCAAAAATTTGGTTTCAAAATCTGTATTTGAAAATCTCTTTTGCTGTGTAAAAAGTGATGAATACGTTGGATTCATCAAAAAGAAATCGATGAAGAACTAGTTTTAATCAATAAAAAGGATTTTTTATTGTCTCTTACCATTTTTATGTTAATATACCTTTTACTTGATCCTCACCCTATATATATATATATATATATATATATATATATATAGGGGAGGGTTCATGCGAGAACCGTTGTTAGTGCGAGAACCGCGAGAACCAATCTTAGCCGTTCCTTATATATAGGAAGTATCATGGATGGAGAGCGTGGAGGGATAGGGTGTGGCAGGGTGCATGTGAGGAATTCATGAGTGGACAACGACATTGAAGGATGGAGAATTGGACGGCTTAGATTGGTTCTCGCGGTTCTCGCGCAAACAACGGTTCTCGCATGAACTTTTGTCTATATATATATATATATATATATATATATATATATATATATATATATATATATATATATATATATATATATATATATATATATATATGTGTGTGTGTGTGTGTATTAAATTAGGGCATATATTTCAAAAACACTGTAGCCGCATAGAAAGGAGGAGCTTTCGTCTATTCCCGCGCCAATCACCGGAGCTCCGCCATGGACCACCGCTCGACCAATTTTTCAAAAGAACAATCTGGTCTGTCATCTTCCACCTATAGAAGCATCAAGCATCGTTACACTGATTTTTTTATTCAAATGTCGAGTTTTCCGTAGAGATTGGATGTGACGGGAACTAAGTCGGGAACTGGGTGTGGGTTTTAGTCTTATTAAATCGTGTGTAAATCTCTTGTCGTAACAAAAAACGTGATATTCGAATGTTATGGAAACAAATCACAATAAAACTAACGAACTTTAGAATAGAGTTAGGTGGGGGTTGAGCCATTTGATGGTTCAATGGGGACTGCCATGGAGGAAGAGTCAGGGAAAACTAATCACAAATTTAATGTAGAAGAAACTAGTGAGCTAAGTTACTAACACTGGAAATCACAATTGTTAGTAACTTCAAACTGGAGCAGAATAGCAGTTTCTAGACAATTGAGTTTTGGGATATAGGTAATGTACTCGCTAAGTTTTACGCTTACTTTTGTTGTTAACTTTTTTAGGACAGGACCACGAGGGAGCTCCAGTGCAATAATGGCAGCTCCTACTGAAGAACAATCTTTTCTAATTATATGTTTTAATAGTTTTAGTTACTACAAGCAACCCTTGTTTGACTTATGATTTTGGATTTGTAATTGAATCTTATGACTTACTTTGAGTTTTACTTTGATAAATATTATTATTGTTAAATCTTTTTTGGGTGTTACAACTTCGTATCAGTGCATAGGTTTAAAGGATTTGAACATGCATAAACTATGTTTGGACTTAAACCTCGGTACAAAAACATAGATTTTCAAACCAGCTGGACTGGGAACTACGACTCAGATCCTGTTGCATGTTTTTGTGTGATTGTTGCTTTGGGGTGTGGCGTGTAGATTCCAATCCGACTTGATTCCCAAAACGATTTTCGATGAGCTGTCCGATGGAGCTGGTTCTGGTAAGCACAAGGTGAAAAATAGTATTATTATTATGTTGTACGTGCAGAGATATGTTATGAAATGATTATTGTGTCTTATATTACTAATGGATGCTTTATGCCATGCATAGTATTATCCACATGGGTTTAGAATCCTTGATTTGGCCTTATTACATGTTCTTGTTTGATTGTTGCGGTAGGGTAGAATAAAATATTCGACTAACGTATGGACTAGTAATATGGAGGGACTCACATCTGTAACGTATTTGACATGTGTAAAGACCAATGTGTTGCTTTAGCTAGATTGCTTTGGCAATAGGTTATACCGTACGTGATGAGTACATGTGAATCCTTATGTGACATATGGCCTAAACCTGTGAATCGGGACTTGCGATGGTAAAGTCAAGGCTGAGTATGAAAAGTGAATTCAGAATACTATTCGGGCCCATACTATTACGAGTACATGATGCATAGTCCACATTGATCAAACCATGGTAAATCTTTTGGATTAGGCTAGGGGTACTTGTAGGAACTAACATGCTTGTAGAGTAAGGGTACCTTAGCCTATGCAGGGTAACCAAGTATGAATAATAAGCATGCAACGCGATAAATGAATTGAACTGATATACCGTGGAGAGCGTGGTAAGGCCACCTAACACTATAGTGTTTTAATTATACTTAAAAAAAATGGTGAACACTCGTAGACGTGTACCGGTCATGGAGGGGGCAATGACTACCATGACCAATGCTACTGCCGCACAACTGATCAAAAAATTGACTCCTTATGGGCCGTGAATGAGGCAACTGCTCCTACCGCACAAGTGATCACTACTTCAACCACACAGACTGCACAACAGCACAAGCGGTTACTTACAGGGATTTCGCGGCTTCCCAGTCGCCAAATTTCGAGGGAATACCAGATCTTGTCAGACGTGTTAGATGGATCTCAGAAGTTGAAGGTGTGTTCCATACTTGTCAATGCCCGGACGGCAGTAAGGTTTGGAATGCGGTGAACCTTTTGAGGGGAGTCACTAAAGATTGGTGAAATCTGCGGAGGAAGTTGAAGGGTGAAAAAGTGGCTACTATGTCATCGGAGGATTTTCTTAACCTGTTCCACGAGGAGTACTCACCTAAGGTGAAAGTGAAGCGTGTTAGGGATGAGTTCATGAAGTTAGCACATACCACTCAAATGGTCAACCATAATACTATTGAATAAAAAAAGAAGTTTCCTTACTGCCCAACATATGTGAATGATGAGGGGCTGTAGATGCATCAATTCTCCCACATGCTGAGGGAGGATATTCGAGATTTCGTGTAGACTGGACAGTGCGACACACTCGACCAAATGATCGAAGCTTCAAGTAAGAGGGAAATGTTTTTGGAAGAGAAGAACATGAAGAGAACTATAACTCAAACTACTGCATGTACAGTTAACTGGAAGACGCCAGGAAAGAAATTCAAGATGGGTGGAAACTTTAGAGTAAGAGGAAGAAGTGATGGAGATAGATGCCCGATGTGTGGGAAAAGGCATGTTGGGGAATGCTGACTCGGATCGAATAATTACTTCAGATGTGGAAAGGGCGGACATCAAGGGAATTTTTGTAAGGCCTACTTGAACCTATTCTTTAGGTGTAACCAAACAGTGCAATGATTCGCAGATTGCCCACAAACAACAGGAATAGGAAGACCAACATGGCAATATGAAGACAAACATGGCAACAACCACTGATGATCATGGATGGGAGATAGGGGAAGAAATTCGAGACGCAAAAAGCAAGAGGTTGTTCTTTCTAGATGAAAGTTGAAGAAGCAACCAAAGAACCAAATATGATAGCATGTACTTTTATTGTCAACTTCTTACCCACATTTGTATTGTTTGATTCCGGGCCAGTAGGTCATTTATTTCTTCCTCTTTTTGTAAACGTTTTGTAATAGAACCAGGAAAGTTAGAAACACCGTTAGAAGTAGAGATAGCTGATGATAAGGCTTTGAATGTGTTTAATATTTTAGGAACAATGTAATAGTGATAGATGATGTAAAATCTCCAATAAACCTTATTTCTACGCCGATGCGAGAATTTCAACTGGTGGAAGAAACGGATTGGTTGGGCCTACATCAAGCTAGTATTTTGTGCAAGCAAGAAATCATTCGTATACAGAGCCCTCGTGGGGTAGAAATCTTGAGCTACCTGAAATGCCAAAAAGGAATATGAGCATTCTACACAATATCAAAAGCGGCCAAGTATCTGTACAAGTGTTGTGATGCAATCCTCACACATGTCATCGATAGTAAATCAGAAAAGAAGAATTTGAGCGTGTCGGATGTACCGATATTCGAGAATATCCTGAAGTTTTCCCTTGTTGGTCCCTTGTATGAGAGAGTAACAACAAGCAACAGGTGTGTAGAAGGGGGGGTTGAATACACTTTCTGCGGAAATTAAACAAATCAAATAAAAGTGTTACACACAGTAAATCAAACCACAATCAATCGAATGCTTTTATTAAGAAGATGATTACAATGCTTTGAATAAGAAGATGATTACAATAACTATCAAGTAAGCAACTCTTGATATATAACCACCTAATATAAATCTCTCAATCTCTCAAACTTAGCTATCTATAATCAACTTATGATTATAGATACTGACAACTCTCTAAACAGGATTTCACACAGATTGACAACTTACCAATATCACAACTGATGTGATAGTTCAAACACACGAACACTTGGGCAATCTGTAAGTTTTTCTTGATCACGTAGAACTGACAAACAGTAATCAAGATTCGTAACACATACGGTGAGGTGAAGTTTGGCTCTGCAACACATAGTTGTTTTTGAATCAGAGTCGTACCCCTAAACCTATCAGGAGATAAGTATTTATAATCCTGTGCCTACGGTTCCTAACAAACTAAGACTCAACTTAATTCGCTAACTAACTCTCGGATAATCCGGAATCTTGAATCTTGAATCTTCTATCTTCAATCTTGATTTTGGAGTCTTCTTATCCGCGCCGTAGATATAGAGAGAGATAAAGATGAATTTAAAATATATTTAAACTGACTTCTTCACTCGGACTGAGTTACTCAGCTTGAAACTCATCAAGCTAAGTTCTTCGAGAACAAATCCGAATTCATACATGAACTAACTCGTACATTGATAAACTCATCCTTAGAAGTCTAACTTAGTTGACTAAAACATATTTAGCAACTCTGTCGAGCTGACTCTGCTTTTGAGCTGAGTCACTCAGCTTGAAACATATCAAGCTGATTACTCGATATATACCTTATGTGACATACACAGATTATTAAACATATTAATAAACAAACTAAGGTATAATATAAACTGATCAACATATGCTCAGCTTATATTCAGCTTATACTCAGTCTGAATCACTCTAAGTGTTCAGTCTGACTAAGCTTCATAATTCTGTTTAAGTTATATGTAGAACTCATCTTACAAACTTAACTTTGTCTCATCAAATTCAAACTGATGAGATCATTTTCTCAACAAACTCCCCCTATTTGATTATGACAAAACCATCAAACAGTTCTTAAGTTTGTTTAACAGAATTAATGTTTAAATCTTAAACTTATTAAGATTTCATTATTTGAACTGATCAAATATTTATTGAATATATCAATATTAATTGAACTTATCAATTTAAATTGGAACACACCAATTTTTAGTTGAACACACCAACTAATTATATTAATGAATAAGAACTTATCATTTATTCATTAAGCTAAACTTATCAGACTTGTAGCTATGAACACATCATAATACAGTTGAACATATCAAACTTTATATTTGTATTAATAGAACTGATCATAATACAAAAGTTGTTGATCACATAGATCATGCACACATAGTGCTTACAAAAATATTAGAACTAATCTAATATTTACAAAAGTAGAACTAATCTATTTGATGAACTCAGGATGTAGAAGCTCCCAGATGATGATCTCTTTATTAATCCCATCTAACAGTCTTTCAGCTTCATCGTTTCCCTGAAGTTCCTTCTGTTGTACTCTAATGAGTTTATTTAGCTTATACTTTATTAACTGATTTGACTCCTCATTTCCACAACAGTTTCTTATTCTCAAGGCATCCTTAGCTTTTAGATAGCAAATCTCATTTAGCTTAATAAAACTGGGATTACCTGCCTGATCCTTAAACATGAAGCCTTGAATATGAGTGTTGATGCTTTGATTTTCTCTGAATTCTACTTCTACAGGCATGTCGAACAAATTTTCCCACTGCAGACCAAGAACTGGGACATACCTCAGTTCTTCAGCTCTAGCAATCAACTTGGAGACCTCAGACTGAATTTCTTGTTTGATTTGGCTCCGTTTGAACTTCCTGAGCAGCATCATTATTCTTTGCCATTCAATGTAACCCATCATGTAAACATATCTCATGTCCACTCCCACAGTTGATTTGTCACTTAGCTCAAAAGTGAGAATGATGGCTCCATTTGCTCTGCTCAATGTCAATCCTCTGATCTCTTTGTTGAAGCTCCTTCGAAAGTAACATTCTTGCAATTCTGCATCTGAGTAGGAAATAGGATCAGGTCTTGGACCAGTGTAAGTAGCTTCAGCTTGTGCCAAAGCTTTTCTTTCTTTTTCTTTTTCTTTTTCTTGGTCTTTTACTTCCTTCTCTTTTCTCTTTCTCAGCTCTTCAAGAGAAATGCCCAACTCATTGGATTCCTCCTGTTCAAGCATTTCAATCATAAGCCTTGTGGCTTTATCCTCTTCTGTTTCTTCCTCAGTTTCAGAAACACTATCACTTCAGATTCATATTCTATCACTTTTTACTTTTTAGCTGCAGGTTCCTCTTTGTTCATTTCTGAGTCCCCCTCAGTCTGAGTCTTCCTCTCTGCTCCTTTAGCTAGAACTAGAAGAGCTTCAGCTTCAGCTCGAACTAGCTCAGCTTCAGTATCAGCTTGAACCTTCTCCCCCTTTTTGTCATCATCAATAGGGTGTGAAGTCCTTTGTTGTTGGAGTGCAGCAACTGCAGAGGCAATCTCTTTAACATCCTCTGTTAGCTTCACAAGCCTCTGATAGATTTGACGTTTATGCTTCTTCTACTTTAGGTGGAACAGACCAAATTGAGCAGCAATGTAGTCCTTCAGCTGCTGGATTCCTGAGGAGGCAGTTTCATTTAGAGGAGAGTCTTTGGGTGCATCATCCAAAGGTTGGTGTTGACCCTCAAATTCATGTGCACCAGAGTTTGGACCCTGTGATTCATCCTGGCTTGAAGATGAAACATTGACAGGTCGTGCAAGAGGGTGTGAGAAGTGAAGAGAAGTTATTGGGCTCGAGATGTGAAATGTATGGGTTGGTGGTTGGCTTTTGGGTATAGAGGGGGGTGATTGACCCTGGGGATTGGTCATATGTTCAATATAACCTGAATGTGTCTGTTCAGACACAGACGTAGGCTCTCCCATTGGACGAGTAAGTATGGGCTGAGTAGACACCACACCCGGTTTAGGTTGTTGGGTTTTAAAGAGCCTTGAGGTTGACACCTTGAGAGTAGGCGTCTCCCCCTCAACTCCTGCCGGAGGGATCAATGTGATCTCAGCTCCAGTGATGCCTTTAGGAGTGGCACCACCTTTGGTAGTTTTTCTTTGGTATGTATGGATATTCTCCCTTGCAGTAGTGGGCATACTAGGGGTGGCTTCAGATTGGAATTGTAGATGGAATGAAGGTGGTGGAGATGGGTTAGACTGAGTTGGTTCCACTACAGTCTTATCTCCAAAGGTAGATGGAGAAAAGTGAGAAGAAAGAGAAAGTGGAGAGGTCTTACCAGAGTTTGCTTCAGTGTGGACTGGTTCAGCCTGAGCAGAGTGCTCAGCTTGAACTTCTGTGTCAGCTTGAGAAGCTCCCCCTTGATTTGATTCCTCTTCTTCACTTTCCGATGAAGCTCCCCCAGCAACCAAGAGCATTGGACCACTTAGACCCTCTTGCTCAGGAAAGATGTCATTGTTAAACATCTTAGAACTGAGAGTAGGAACAGGGAACACATCCCATCCAGCTTCATATAAGTCCCCCAACTCAGCTTCAATCACCAGGGACATGTACTTTATGAAAGGTACATGAAGATCCCTGGCGGTCTTCAGTACTTGGACCTTGAGCTCGTTGAAAATGAGTTGTGCATAGTCGATACGGCGATCAAAGAACATGTTATACAACAGCTGCATTTCGAACTCGTTCACCTGATCCAAGCCTCCAACCTTCGTTCCCAGTGAACGTACCACTGTGGAAACCATAAACCCCCAGCTGGTGGGAAAAGTGGCCTTCTTAATCACCCCTTCAGTGTGAGGGTGACCCATCTGAGGTAGAACTGACCTCGCCACTTGTCTAGACACGGTTGACTCGAACACATCTTGACCAGGGAGTCAAAGAACATCCCTTAGCCCTTGAACCGTGATGGCCACTGTTCTATCGCCATTAAAAAGAGTGCCAATGATCTCTCCTCTGTTCTGGTTGAATGTGCACGTGTACCAGAACTCCAAATGGTGCTGTGGAACGATGTGAACAGGCGCTCCAATGAAAGCAAATGTCAAAGGGCATTTCCGAATATAAGCAACCCATGCTTCATATCCTCTCCCCTGTTTCCTCGCAGGGATATCAAGACATGCACGCTGATTGTTGATTTTGATCAGCGGTAATCCGTTGTTTTTCAACGCAGCACCACGAACCATTCGATCACTGAGAATGAGAGTGGTTCCTTCCATCGATGAAATTGCAGATTACACTGAGTAACTAATTTCGTTGCACTGAGCAATGATCTTCGCACCGAGCGAGTTTGGGTTTCAAAATCGATGGAACTGGGAATTGCACGTAGCAAATTTGTTGAAAGGTATAAATGCAGATGAGAGGTTTACAGATGAGAAGTTGAAGCGTAAACCTCTAAAATGCGATTAAGGTCGTTATATATACCTTTTCGAGGAGAGAGAAAAATTACCGTTGGAATCCCTTTTTAATCCGTTACGCCGAAAAATTACGGCTTGACGTAACAGTTAGAGGGTAGAAACACATCATTCTCCAACGGATACAAGTGTAAAATAATAATATTAACAAATAATAAGATTATAAACACTTTGTAAATATATCAATACACAATTGATATACGATACGAATTGAAACTGATTCAAATGCGTATGGACAGAAAAATTAATAACACTTAGTAATTAATTCATAGATCGGACACACCAAGCTGAGTAAACATATTACTCAGTCTAAGTCAAGCACTCAGCTTGATTCAAGCACTCAGCTTGAGTGGAGCACTCAGCTTGAGATTGATACTCAGCTTGAGATTGATACTCAGCTTGAGTAGAGCACACAGCTCAAGCTCAATGACACTTAGTCATTTATATTTAAGACTGACTTAAACATGTAATTTTAGCTACACTAAGTAGGAAAAATATGTTTGGAACTTACCAAACGTGGGAACCAATCACACAGTGTGAGTTAAGCACATAGCTCAGACTCAATGACACTTAGTCATTTTGTTCGAGACTAACTCAAACTAACATTTCAACCACACTGAGTAGTTGAATTATGTTTGGAACTGACCAAATGTCTGAAATCATTATTCAGTTTGACATATAGATCAGTTTATGAAAACTTATTTATAAACTGTGCACCTAGCTTAAGACACTTAGTCTCTGTCAAACTGAGAAGTCAAATTTTAGACACTTAGCTAGGGGTTGAGCATACCCAATTTACTTAGCAGATACATAAGCCTCTTTTCATCAAGGGGCTTAGTAAAGATATCTGCTAATTGCTCATCAGTGGAGATAAATTTAATGTCAACTTTACCTTTTTCCACGATGTCCCTTATGAAGTGATGTCTAATTTCAATATGCTTGGTTCTTGAGTGAAATACTGGATTGTAAGTGATGGCTATTGCACTTTGGTTATCACAGAAGATAGGAGTTTTCTTGAAACTTATCCCATAGTCCTGAAGCTGATGCTGCATCCACAAGATTTGAGCACAACAGCTCCCTGCTGCAACATACTCAGCTTCAGTAGTTGAAGTAGCCACTGAGTTATGTTTCTTACTAGTCCAGCTTACTAATTTACCTCCAAGCAATTGACATCCTCCAGTGGTTGATTTTCTATCTAACTTGCACCCAGCATAGTCAGCATCAGAAAAACCAACTAACTCAAATCCAGAATCCTTTGGATACCAAAGACCTAGATTTGGTGTACCTTTAAGGTACTTAAAGATCCTTTTCACAGCTAAAAGATGTGATTCTTTAGGATCTGCTTGATATCTTGCACAAACACATGTAGCAAACATGATATCAGGTCTACTAGTTGTCAAATAGAGTAATGAACCTATCATTCCTCTATAGGTAGACTGACACACATGCTTACCATCTGAGTCTTTGCTCAGCTTGATAGCTGGTGTCATGGGTGTTCTCATGGTTGAACTTGAATCAAAACCATATTTCTTTATCAAATCCAAAACATATTTGCTTTGATTGATGAAAATTCCATCAGGCTTTTGTTGAATTTGTAGGCCTAGGAAATATGTCATCTCACCCATCATACTCATCTTGTACTTTTGTGACATTATTTTGGAGAACCAATCACACAGAGACTCATTTGTAGAGCCAAAAATGATGTCATCCACATAGATTTATACAAGAATTATCTGTCCTTTACTCTTTTTAATTAAGAGTGTCTTATCTATACCGCCTCTGGTGAAATTCATGGATATTAGATAAGTGGACAGTGTATCATACCAAGCTCTTGGAGCTTGTTTAAGACCATACAAAGCCTTGTCCAACTTATAGACATGATGTGGAAACTTTGAACTTACAAAGCCAGGAGTTTGTTTCACATAGACTTCCTCCTGAAGTTTTCCATTCAGAAAAGCGCTTTTCACATCCATTTGATAGACTTTGAAGTCTTTATATGCTGCATAAGCCAGGATCAGCCTTATAGCTTCAATTCTAGCAACAGGGGCAAAGGTCTCATCAAAATCAATTCCTTCTTCTTACCTATACCCTTGTGCTACCAGCCTGGCTTTGTTCCGAACTATCACTCCATCCTTGTCCATTTTGTTTCTATAGACCCACTTAGTGCCTATAATTGTATGATCTTCAGGGGCAGGGACAAGGGTCCAGACTTTATTCCTCTCAAACTCATTTAATTCCTCTTGCATAGCATCAATCCAATCCTCATCTGCTAAGGCTTCCTCAGTCTTCTTGTAGGACCGTGGGGGTTCTAAACTAAAACACCCTCTTTTTATATTTTGCTCATTGTCATCTAAGCATATTTGGCATGGTAACAGGTGTGTGCACCAGACTAAGTTAGTCTCAACTGTTATTGACTTGTAGACTTGGAATGTCTCGATAGTTTGAATCTTTGATGGTTTTCCACAAGCATAACCACTTATCAGCCTAGACTCTCATCATATGCCTTACACGCCATCTGTTTCTTATCTGATTTGACTCAAATTTTCAGACAGTTTTCTCAAGAATATGTACATGCCTTCAGTCCTAATTTTACTAGACATACTTTGTATTGAAAGCCAGTGTACCATCATTTTCCATTTGAGTTGGATCAACTTCTCATTTTTGTTTTTCTGATTTTTTTTTGTATTTTCTATGTTTTCTGATTTTTTTGTATTTTCTATGTTTTCTGATTTTTTTTTGTATTTTCTATGTTTTCTGATTTTTTTTGTATTTTCTAAGTTTTCTGATTTTTTTGTATTTTCTATGTTTTCTGATTTTATTTTTTGTATTTTCTAAGTTGCACCTATCTCCCCCTAAAATACGAAAAGAAATAAATACCAAGAACAGAGACACACAGACACAGAAAATAAACACACAGAAAATAGCCACACATGCACAAATACGAGAAAGACATTAAGTTGCATCATCAGAGACAACCTCACACTTGGTTTTCATCCCGTTTTCATTCACTAAGAACAAAAACCGGGGTTTATCAAATGCCTTTGTATACAGGTCTGCTTTTTGGAAATCAGTTTGAATAGACAAGACATCAATTAATTTCTTTTCCCAGCAGTCCCATATAAAATGGTATTTGATACCAATGTGCTTGGTCTTATAGTGCTGTACGGGATTTTTAGTAATGGTTATAGCAGCAGTGTTATCAACATAAATGGGAGTAGTAGAGAATTGCAAACCGTAATCCCGCAGTTGTTGTTGAATCCAGATGACCTGAGAACAGCAGCTCGCCACCGAAATATATTCAGCTTCGCACGTAGAAAGCGCAACTGCAGTCTGCTTCTTACACTGCCACGTGACAAGTCTCGATCCGAGAAACTGACAACCCCCAGAGGTAGATTTATGATCCTTTTTGCATCCACGATAGTCAGAATCACTGTAAGCCGTCAACTCAAAGTTATCATCACAAGGATACCACAGTCCAAGATTGGGAGCATCCTTCAGATAGCGAAAGATCCGCTTGACAATCATCAGATGCTTGACGTTAGGATTGGATTGGTATCTTGCCATCAGACATGTGGCAAACATGATATCTGGTCTGGATGCCGTGAGATACATCAGAGATCCAATCATTGCTCGGTAAAGAGATTCATTCACCAACTCCCCCTCAGTATCTGGAGACATGCCGTGATTGACGGGAAGAGGTGTTGCAGCAGTCTTTTCAGAAGGCATTTCAAACCGTGCTAGAATGTCAGCAACATACTTAGACTGGTGTAGGAAAATCCCTGTCTCTGTCTGCTCCACTTGAAGTCCCAAGAAAAACTTCATCTCTCCCATCGAACTCATTTCAAACTTCTCTTTCATAATTCTTGCAAATTCTTCACACAGAATTGAATTTGGAGAACCAAAAATAATATCATCCACATATACTTGTACCAAGATCAGGTCTTTATCTTCACCTTTGAGAAATAAAGTTTTGTCGATGGTCCCTCTCCTGTACCCATTGTCAGTCAGATATTGAGAGAGGGTTTCGTACCATGCTCGCGGTGCTTGATGAAGACCATACAATGCCTTATTCAGTAAGTATACTTTGTCTGGATGAATAGGATCTACAAACCCCGGAGGTTGATTGACATACACTGTCTCTTGAATTTCTCCGTACAGGAACGCACTTTTAACATCCATCTGATAGACTTTAAAACGTTTGTGCGAGGCGAATGCGAGAAATAAACGTATAGCTTCCAGCCGAGCGACTGGAGCAAACACATCAGTGTAGTCTATGTCAGGAATTTGTCTGAAACCCTGAACTACTAGCCTCGCCTTGTTCCTGACAATCACCCCCTGATCATCCCGTTTGCATTTCAGAACCCATCTGCAGCCAAAGGACTTAGCACCTTTTGGTTTGTTCACTAAGCGCCAGACGTTCAGCTTTTGAAATTGAAGCAGCTCTTCTTGCATTGCATTAATCCAGGAATCATCTTTGAGTGACTCAATATGATCTTTTGGTTCAATCTGTGAGAGAAATCCCGAACATAGACATTGTGTAAAATCCACAGACTTAACCAAATTTGCACCCAGATCGGAGATTTCTTTCATCTGTTTCAGTCCCGGGGACTCTGAAGAATGAGATCCTGATAGTGTTGCCACTTGCCTCCTGGTTTGAACATGAGAATGAGGATCACTGATGATTTGTTCAGGAGGATGGTTTCTATCAACTCTACTTGATCTCTGCAACTGAGCTTCTATATTAGTTTCCAGATTAGTAACCACGGGTGTCTCCTCAAATGTTAAATTGTGGTTATTTGAGGAATTGTCAACACCCTGTGAACCCTTGTCCGGTGGGGTGTGTGGCTCATCTTCAGAGTCTGATTCAGCATCACTATGCGTCGACGTGTGAGTACTAGAAGGCGGATTTGGTGTGGTGCCCTCAGAGGAATTCTGCAGGTCATACAACATCTGAATTGATATATCATCTTCTAGAGCTACTGGTGGCAGATTAAATGAGTCAAATAGGTTATCATAATCAAATAACCAAGCATCACCAGTTTTTGTCGGAGGCGAAGTATTCCGTTGCACATCCACTTCAAACCATTCTTCCACACAGTTAGAGGTTAAGTTGAAAACCCGCTTATTCGGAATGCTGTACCCCAAGAAATATCCCTTCTCAACCTTGGAACTGAATTTACCTTCGGCTTCACGTTTTAACATTGTGCACGGAGCGCCAAACGGTTCAAGATGGCTGATATTCGGTTTCCGATTATTCAACAGTTCATAACATGTCTTTCCCAATCGTTTGACCACTAAGACCCGGTTAAGTGTGTAACAAGCATTTGCGACAACTTCGTTCCAAAACCTTATGGGCAAAGCAGAGTAAGCAAGCATGGTGCGTGCTGCCTCTATTAAGGTCCGATTCTTCCTCTCAGCAACTCCATTCATTTGAGGAGTGTATGCGGCACTGAACTGATGTTGGATACCCTTCTCATTACACAGCTTCTCCATCTTCTGATTCTTGAACTCTGTTCCATTATCTGATCTGAGTTTCCTGATCTTCAGCTTATAGATAGTCTCTAACTTGTTGATCATGATTTCTAACGTCTCAAACGTTTCAGACTTCTCTTTTAAGAAGAAAACCTAGGAAAATCTTGAATAATCATCAGTGACTACCAGACAGTACCTATCTCCATGAATGCTCTTGTACCGCATAGGACCAAATAAATCCATGTGAAGTAGTTCAAGCGGGATTGAAATGGAATGGTACTTCTTCAACTTGTGGGGTTTCTTCGTCTGCTTCCCTATTTTACATGAAATGCATTTGTCTGGTAGATGGAAGATTTTCATATTGACTCCCGTTACGAGCTCATGGTGAACTAAATGATTCATCTTTCTCAAGCTCAAGTGACACATCCTCTTGTGCCATAAAATGGAGTCCTTTTCAGTTGCCTTTGTAAGAAATCATTGATGCTCCACCTCTTTCACCGAAGCATTTGACATGTCCAGGATATAAAGATCGTTATGTCTTGGAGTTGACATTAAAACCATATCTTCGGGAATTTGCAAGTCTTTCTTTATCACATAACATTGTTTGTCGTCAAACATCACTTTGAACTCTTTATCACAGATTTGAGAGACTGACAGCAAGTTGTTTGCTAGCTGCTCGACATAGTTGACTTTGTCAAAGCTCACTCTCCCATTAGACAAGAAACCTTGAGCTGTGATGTGACCTCCCTTATCTCCCGCGAAGCTGACATATCCTCCTTTTATTTTTCTGACATTTGTAAGAAGGCTCAGATCGCCTGTCATGTGCCTGGATGCTCCACTATCAACAATCCACGTGTTATACCAGCGAGCACCCTGCACAAACAAGTAGAAGGTTAGTTAGCATTGGGAACCCATGCCCGAATGGTCATGGGTTTCCCATCTTCTCCAACAACTTGCACATTAATCCACATACCAGTAGCGTTGGAGTCTACATTGGTATCTGGACTATTGGACGTTTTGACTCCACGTTTGTTGGTCCATTTTAAGTCTTGACGAGGAGAAGCCTTGTGATAAACACTAGAAGTGTTAATCACCTTATGAAGTGGTTCCTTCCCCATCTGACTAACCTCGGAACTTTTGGGTTTACTAGATGTTTCCCCAACAGTCATTTTGATCTAAATGGGTTGAGTTGATCTTTGATTATTTTGATTAAACATTCTGTTCCTTTGAAAAATTTCAGACAAAAAATCAACGTTCCCATTACAGCTCTGTTGTTGCTGATCACACTCATAACTGAGATGACCAGGTCTCCTGCACACATAACAAATCCTGTTTGACTTATGTTTTGCAGGATTATGTGGCACTTTTTGCTCAACTTGACATTTTGACTCTACTCCTAAACCACATTGTTTTGGCAAAATTTTAACTTCCTTATAAGGACGGGTTGCAGGAGACTTTGCACCCTCCTTTTCTATGGTTCGGAGTGCTGCTTGCACATTTTTCATTAACGTGCCTTGACCAGAAGAATTGCCTAGAAGTTTTCTCATACCAGATTCAGGCTTTTCTACTTGTTTGACCTCTTTCATCTGAGGCTCACCAACTACTCCCTTCATTTTTAAATCAGGTTTTGAGGTTGAAGCAGACGGTGCATCAACCTTGGAAGGAAGTTGGTCAGCTTCAGTAAAGACATCTGTTTGCACCAGTTGGTTTAACACTGGTGGTGGACATTTAGTATATGCCTGTTTGTCTTTTTCTGAATCGGAACATTGAGGTCTCCGGTCGATTATGTGCTTAAATAGATAAGATGAAGTTGAATAACTTTTCAGTTTCTGATTGAGAGTCTCATAATCTACCTTAGAACTAGCAAGGTCTCGCTTCAGTGTATCTATCTGATTGATGTAGAAAACTATGGCATCCTGTTTGTTTAGCAATGCTACCTCTAGTTCTCTAATCTGTTTGTTCTGGCTTTCAATTTTATCTTTTAGTGTCTTTTCCCTACCTTTAATGATTGAATTTTCATGCAATTTAGAGGTAAGATCACTGACTTGAGATTTCAAAGATAAAATATTTTGCACATAGTCATTGCACGAAGCACAAGGAATGCCAGAATTGTTACTTACCTTTGAATCAGCAGGTTTGCCAGTCATGCACGCCTTAAGATCTTCTGATTTAGTTTGAACAATCACTGGCGTTGGTTTGGCAGCTGGCACTGAAACTGGTTTGACCTTGTACTCATCAGTAGACATCACTGAGTCTTCCTTACTGGCAACAAATTCATCATCAGCTTCCTGCACACTATCTGCTTCAGATTGTGAATCATCATTCAGATCTTGAACACTGGCCAGGTTGGTCTCAGCAACTTCGAAAGCATCATTATCTTGAAAGTATACTGACCAGTCTATCCCCTCATCTTTCTGAACAACTACCATTGCCTTAGATGATCCCTCATGAGATGTTTCAGCTTTCTTTGGGGTAGTGGAAGTTGATCATTTTCCAGGAGATGTCCTGAATGGATACTTGGGTCCTGAGTTCTTTGGCTTTTCACATTCTCTTGCAAAATGACCCTTTTCTCCACAGTTGTAGCAGGTTACAGCTGATTTGTCGAAGCCCAGCTTTGTATCCTTAGTTGCTGTAATCTGCATCCCAGTTCTCTTGACCAAGGCCTTTGCTCTCCTTACCAGATTAGCATAGGACCATAGAATGTCCTGTTTTTCCATTTCATCGTTGTCTATCTGGTCATAATCTTCCTGAGTCAGGTAGGCATTTCCGATTTTACCCTTTAGCAGATCATCATATGATGTGACCAAAGCACTAAGCATCCCCATATGCTCCTTTACTTCTTCAGTGCTGCCATGCTTAAAATGCTCAGTGTTTAAGGCAGGCATAGACGTTTTGCTTGAAGGAGCAGAATATGGTGGTCCACTTGGGGTTTCAGGAGCAGACTTGCTTGAAGAACAAACGTTAGAGGTAAAGGCTGTCTGCAACGGAGCATTTGATGAAGTGACTGCAGAAGCAATGGGTCCAGTACAGTATAATGAGGGATTCTGCACATAGCTGCTCAATCTGTCTAGGTTTTGCTCCTCCTGTTCATGCTCTTTTAGCTTAGTTATGAAATCATTTAGATCCATACCCTCAAAACCTTCACCATTTTTCAGAATCATGATGAACGGCCTCCAGCTTTTGGGTAGTGCCTTGGACAAAGTCTCTACTTGTTGTCTTTCTGAGATCTGCACCCCCAAACTATCCATTTCACTGAGAAGATAGTTGTATCTGTTGATCATATCTGGAAGCTTTTCATTCACGTATGAGGTGAAGTGGTCAAACTCCTTTCTCAACTGTGAGGCCTTGAGCTCTTTCAGAGATGCATTCCCCTCGTTCCTCTTTTGTAGCGCATTCCACAAGGAACGTGACGTTCTATACCGTCGGAACTGGTGGAAGATCTCATTAGGAATAGCTTGGATCAGATAAGAGTAGGCTTTCTTCTCAGCATCATAAGCCTTCCTCTGATCGTCACTCATCTGATCATAGGGAACTTCGATATTCCCTTCACCTTTAGGCACGACATAATCAGCAGAAATGGCCCTGTGCAATCGTGGATCAATCCCATCAATAAAAATTTCGAAACGTGGTTTCCAGAATGGGTAGTCTTCCATGGTTAGCAGTCTAGGTACTTTATTTATCCCGCCTTGTTCATTGTCCATTATTAAATTACTTAATGCAGTTATAGTTTGTTTGGCAACCATAGCACTCATGTCAGACATTTTAACAAACAAACACTCACACTTACTGATGTACGCACGGAATAGATACTAAATACGCACGAGATGACCACACACTACGCACGAACCTAAAGGCTAGGAATACTGTCACACAGACTCAGGTACGCACGGAATGGAAATTTAGTACGCACGAAATGAATTCAGTACGTACGTGTTGAAAAACATGTTTGACAAGAAAATATTTAACACAAAGATTTAATACGTGCGAAGTAGCGAGCACTACGCACGTGTTGAAGACGCACCACACACGGACAGAACATGGGTAACCGAAAAATTCTAGGACGCCAGGAAGCACTAAGCACGACCTGAAAGCTGATACACACGTAGTAAGAGGTACCACGCACGAATAACCTTCAACAATTTAGAAAATTCTAGAACACTAAGACACACTCCGCACGAACTGAGAGATAGTACGCACGTAGTGAGAGTCACTTCGCACGGCTAACCTTCAACAGTTCAGACTTTTTAACGTAAAAACTTGAACTTTTTGACCCAAAAACGCCCTGTTGACGATTATACGTACAAAGAAACACTTAGAAAACGACAAAACAAAAACACCTAAATGACCAAAACGACACCTAGATCACGAAACCTAAGGAAAAGTGATCAATCAAAGCACAAGGCTCTGATACCACTTTGTAGGACCGTGGGGGTTCTAAACTAACACACCCTAATGCTAGGACTGATCTAGGATGAGAAATAGTGCGGAATATCTATTTCCCAAACCTCCTAAGGATTCTAAGATCTGCTTAGGTGTCCGGCACACAGTTAACACGAAGAACACACAGAGTAGGATCTAGAACAACTCTAAGAACTCACACAGAATGCTTAAGGTTGCCCTTGGATTCGAGATTAACACTAAGTTCGCGATTATCGAGGTTAAACGTACGATTACGAAGGCTCACTAAGGCTTAAGGTCGATTTCCGGTAGTTATATGCGATTACGGACGATTCCCCCGACGATTACCCGCGCTAATACGAGGTTAATCAGTATTTATAGTGTGGAATACGCGTATTTGAGTGTAACATGTCACTTCCTTAATTAATTTCCACTACGCACGTAATGCTCTGCACTACGTACGTAGATAATCTAGTACGCACGTACCGGGTGTTTTAATGATAATTAATTAAACATTAATCGTCCACCTCACCACGCACGTGAGCTCCACTACGCACGTAGTGAGCTTCATCATGCACGTGGTGCTCTCACTTATACTTAAACTTCCAAACACAAATCAACACATGACTAAGTACTTGTAAGCTTAAAACAAATATAAGGAAACACTTAGAATATATAAACATGTAAACCATTAATCAAAACACATTTTAATTAACTTTTCAAGTAAACATGTATGTATTGGATTGATAAGAACTAGGGATTTACAATTATGCACCAACACTTCTTTGGTTCCATCTGAGACAGAAAACCAAAGTGAGCAGCATAGTTAGCTGTAGCCTTAGATCTGGTCATGACTTTCTCTTGGACATTTCCAATGATTTGATCTTGAGGATGATCTTTGAGGAATTTAAATGTGGCAGTTGGAGAGTCTGGTTCTGAATCTGAGTGATGTTGAGAACCTTGAGGTGAACTTATCTCCTCAATCTCAACAGCAGCATTGTCAACAAACTGATTATCACTAAGATTCTCAGTCTGAGTGACTTCAGCTCCAAAAGGATTGATGAACTCACCATATCTCTCAGCTTGAGAGTTCCTTGGAGCTGGTGATGATTTCTTGGATGAACACACATCATCATCACTATCATCTCCTATGACATACATAGGATTTGACATGTTGATTTCCCTTGGCCTTTCAAGCTCACTCAGACTAACGGAGTCAGCTTGACTTTTCTCAGCTTGATCAATATTGTCTTCATCAAATGAAACATGAATTGATTCTTCAATGGCCTTTCTCCTAGAGTTATATACTCTGTATGATTTGGAGATTGAGGAATAACCAACAAATATTCCAGGATCAGCTTTGGGTTCCAACTTATGAAGCTGATCTCTTTGATTCAGCACATAGCATTTTGAACCAAAGATATGAAAATAACCTATATTGGGCTTTCTAGACTTATACATTTCATATGAAGTCTTTCCATGTCTTTTGACAATGATTGAACTATTCTGAGTATAGCAGGCTGTACTAACAGCTTCATCCCAGAAATAGAGTTTCAATCCTGCCTCACATAGCATTCTCCTTGCAGCCTCAATTAAGGTTCTATTTCTCCTTTCAGCAACTCCATTTTGTTGTGGAGTTCTGACAGATGAGAAATTTTGTAATATTCCTTTTTGTTCACAGAAGCTTTCAAGGGTTGAGTTCCTGAACTCAGTCCCATGATCACTTCTGAGTTGCTTTACGGACAAACCTTTCTGCAACTCTTCCCTTTTGATGAAACTTATTATCTCCAGGGCAGCCTCACTTTTGGCTTTTAGGAATAATACCCAGGTGAATCGTGAGAACTCATCTACTATCACCAGAGTGTACTTCTTGCCACTTAGGCTTGGAGTACTTATGGGTCCAAACAGATCCATATGCAACATATGCAATGGGTTTGTTATTGAAAAATTTTGCTTTGATTTAAAGGACCCTTTATGGTGTTTCACTTGTTCACAAGCTGAACACAATTTGTCTTTGACAAATATGATTTTTGGTAATCCAGAGACTAACTCTTTATTGGACAGCATATTTATATTTTTAAAGTTCAAATGAGACAAACGTTTATGCCATAACCAACTCAGCTCAGGAACATAATGGGAATACAAGCAGGTTTCATTATTGGGATTAGCTATTAATACAGGCTTTCCCTTAGCATTATAAATTGTTCCTGCTTTCTTCATAAAAGTAACAACATTGTCCTCATCACACAATTGACTGATACTAATCAGGTTGTGTTTGAGGCCTTTGACATATGCAACTCTCTGGAAAGTGACTTTACCAGCTTGCATCTTCTATGGCCTTTGGTTCTTCCATGGGAGTTGTCACCAAATGTTACTTTAGGACCTTCATCTTCCTGGAAATCACTGAGAAGTCTTTTCCATCCGGTCATGTGCCTTGAACATTCACTATCCAAGTACCATTTACTTGAACCCTGCACACGATATAAAAACTAAACACATTAGTTTTGCTTGGGAACCCACTTCTTGGTGGGTTTAGATGAGGAGCACTTAGCAGCTTCATCTTGTTGAACTGACTGCTCAGCTTGAGCAGGAACTGAATCCTGTGTAGGTTGATCAGTTTGTTCTTGCTCAGGCCTTGAGATTTCAGCATCACAGTCCTTAGCTTCATGACCTCTACTTCTGCATTTGTAGCATCTCCTTCTTCCAATGATGACAGGAGGTAGAGTGTCTAATAATCCTTGTGAGAATTTACTCTCAGTTTTAGGATTGTACATGGTGGATAACTTCTCAACTTTCTTTGCAAGTTGATTCACCTGGTGATCACTTACTTTGGACTTACCTTTGTCAGGTATCTGTTTGTTATCCTGAGAAGATTGACTAACAACCTTCTTCTCCATGACTTTAGACTTACCTTTGTCATGCTTACTGGACTCACCAGTTTCAACAGGTTTGGACTTACCACTGTTGATCTTCTTGGACTTACCAAGATCAACAACTTTGGACTTACCATTGTTGTGACTTGACCTCTGGCTTACAATGGTCTTCCTGTTCTTATAACTTCTCTCCGAGCCAGATAGAGAATTTTGTCTTTTGAAAGGATTTGGATTAAGCCTTTCTATGACTGAAGTTCTTTGAACAGGCTGAGTGCCTAATCTGTCCAACACAGACTTACCATGTTGTTTGGACGTTGAGCACTCATTACCATGATCTTTGGCCTTCACAAACATATTGAATTTTAGGCCTGGATCATGTCTTTTCTCTGAGGCTGACTTCCGAAACTTAATCAGTTGTCTATCTTCCTCAGAATCTGTACTTGCTATCTCATCATCAGCTACATAAGCTGCTGTTTGATAGTCACCTCTAAGTACAGCCTTCATCTGTTTAGGTATCTGTTGGTTTATGCACTGTTCAGCAAGCTTTGATGACTTACACCATGACTCAGTGATCTTTTGGAGTTGATCAGCTTTGTCTTTAGCTTCCTGAAGTTCTTCACTAAGAAGTTTGTTAATATGTCTTTGACATTCAAGGTCACACTGTGCTTTCTTACCAACATCAATGAGAGATTGATTTTCCTTAATCTCATCTTTAAGTTTAGCTATTTTAGCTTTGAGGCTGGTCTTGAAATCATTTAGCAGATAATCGAATGCAAGACCCTTTTCTTCATCAGTGTAAGAGTAGAAATTACTGACCTTATACATGGAAGCAAGATCCCAACAACTGAGCTTGCTGTTTTCCTCAGCTTCCTTCATGTCAGCTTCAAAGATTGATTCGGACATACCATAATCAACCTCATCGATTTCTATCTCTTCATCTTCTTGAGCCATCAGACATACATCATCATCTGATGTAGATGATTCTATATCCCATGTTTCAGCAATTAATCCTTTTGCACTAGGTTTGTCTTCAAGCTTTCCTTTCTTGAGCTGAGTATATTTCTTCTTGTATTTATCAGCTCTGTAAGCATTCTTATCAACAACTGATGTTGATTCCACCTTCTTTGATCTGCACTCAGCAGCAATGTGTCCCTTTTTCTGACAATTGAAGCACACAACATTCTTGGGATCAAAAGAACTCTTTCCTTTGCCCCTGTCAGATCTTCCTCTTCCCCTTTGAGCTCTTCTGAAACGTCTGGCTAACATTGCCATTTGCTCAGTGATATTCTGAACATCATCAGTATCACTTGAGTCTGAGTCTGAGTGGTCAGCTTGAGATTCTGACTCAGTCTCAGATTCAACAACTAGTGCCTTAGGACTTTTCTTCTTCTTTTTATGTGCAACTAATGCAATATCAGTTTTATCCAAAGACTCCTTCAGTTGTTGTTGAGAAGATTTCTTGTGTTCAGTGATCTGTTCATGATTCAGCAAGAACCCATAGATAGACTGTAGGTTGTACACGTGTAGTGTTCCTCCAGCCCTCAGTGCCGTAGTTACATCATTAAACCTTTTTGGTAACACATCCAGAAATTTCAGCACCAGTTCAGCTTCATCTTTCTTTACACCCACACTTAGTAAGTCATTTATCAAGCAGTGAAACCTTGTGAACAAATGTGACAAGGTTTCATTCTTCTTTGAAAAGAAGTTTTCATAGGATCTATTCAAATGATTTTTCTTGTGCTGCTTGACCAGATCAGTGCCTTCATACGTGACACTCAGCGTATCCCAGATATCCTTTGCGGTTTGACACCCAGTCATAGTGCGCATGATTTCATTTGTGAGGGAATTCGCTATAACACTCTTTGCCTTGTCATCCAGATTAAAAAGTTTCTGGTCTTCTTCAGTCCAGAATGCAGTAGGCTTTCTTGTTTCCTTTTCAGTTTTGCCAGGAGATGTATCACTGACAGTAGAAGGAATTTTGGGAATGATTGGTCCTTTTGTGATGACTTCCGACATACGGTTGTCAATGGACTTTAGGAAGAGCATGGCTCTGAACTTCCACATAGGATAGTCAGATCCATCAAATACGGGACATCCTTTTGCAAACATCTGAGGAAAGTTGGATGGAGTATTGCTTGTTGACATTTCAATCTTTCTCAGAATCTTGAACTATTCAACTGATGAAATCGTTCATCCTGCTCTGATACCAGTTGCTGGTCCCTTGTATGAGAGAGTAACAACAAGCAACATGTGTGTAGAAGGGGGGGTTGAATACACTTTCTGCGGAAATTGAACAAATCAAATAAAAGTGTTACACACAGTAAATCAAACCACAATCAATCGAATGCTTTTATTAAGAAGATGATTACAATGCTTTGAATAAGAAGATGATTACAATAACTATCAAGTAAGCAACTCTTGATATATAACCACCTAATATAAATCTCTCAATCTCTCAAACTTAGCTATCTATAATCAACTTATGATTATAGATACTGACGACTCTCTAAACAGGATTTCACACAGATTGACAACTTACCAATATCACAACTGATGTGATAGTTCGAACACACGAACACTTGGGCAATCTGTGAGTTTTTCTTGATCACGTTGAACTGACAAGCAGTAATCAAGATTCGTAACACATACGGTGAGGTGAAGTTTGGCTCTGCAACACATAGTTGTTATTGAATCAGAGTCGTACCCCTAAACTTATCAGGAGATAAGTATTTATAATCCTGTGCCTACGGTTCCTAACAAACTAAGACTCAACTTAATTCGCTAACTAACTCTCGGATAATCCGGAATCTTTAATCTTGAATCTTCTATCTTCAATCTTGATTCTGGAGTCTTCTTATCCGCGCCGTAGATATAGAGAGAGATAAAGATGAATTTAAAATATATTTAAATTATCTTTAAACTGACTTCTTTACTCGGACTGAGTTACTCAGCTTGAAACTCATCAAGCTGAGTTCTTCGAGAACAAATCCGAATTCATACATGAACTAACACGTATATTGATAAACTCATCCTTAGAAGTCTAACTTAGTTGACTAAAACATATTTAGCAACTCTGTCGAGCTGACTCTGCTTTTGAGCTGAGTCACTCAGTTTGAAACACATCAAGCTGATTACTCGATATATACCTTATGTGACATACACAGATTATTAAACATATTAATAAACAAACTAAGGTATAATATAAACTGATCAACATATGCTCAGCTTATATTCAGCTTATACTCAGTCTGAATCACTCTAAGTGTTCAGTCTGACTAAGCTTCATAATTATGTTTAAGTTATATGTAGAACTCATCTTACAAACTTAACTTTGTCTCATCAAATTCAAACTGATGAGATCATTTTCCCAACATCCCTTAATACCTACCGGGTATCCCACCTAATAGGCATGTAGAATTAAGAATTGATCTTGTACCTGAAGCTACACCAATTACCAAAGCTCCGTATAGTTTATCCGGATATGCTCGAACAAATGTCACAAATGCAAGAATGGTTAGACAAGGGGTTCATTCGTCCGAGTAGTTCGCCATGGGGAGCACCGATACGTTTTGTAAAGAATAAAGATGGGACGTTTGAAAGTGTATTCACTACCGGGAGCTAAACAAAGTGACAGTTAAGAACAAATCTGTTGCCTAGGATTGATGATTTGTTCGATCAGCTGCAAGGGGCGGCATGGTTATCTAAAATCGATCTGTGGTCGGGTTATCATCGAGAAGAAGATGTAGGAAAGACTGCGTTTCACACCTGTTAGGGGCATTTTGAGTTTGTGGTCATGCCATTTGGCCTCAGTAGCTGCAAGAAGTACGATTTATCGAGCATGTGGTAAATAAATACAATATTAAGGTAGATCCTGCGAAGATTGAGGCGGTAGTGAGATCGGAAGAGCCGAAGAGTCAAACCGAGATTAGGAGTTTCTTTGGGTTGGCCGGTTATTTGCGAAGGTATATCCAGGATTTCTCAAAGATTGACGTACCTTTGATGAAAATGACGAAAAAGAGCGAACGGTTCAACTGGAGAGATGAGCAACAACGATCTTTTGAGATCCTACAGGGAAAATTGTGCAAAGAACCGATTTTAACCTTGCCAGATGGGATTGTGGAATTTGTAGTATATTGTGATGACTCACATGTGGGGCTCAGATGTATTATGATACAGCACGAAAATGTAATAGCATACGCGTCGCGACAGCAGAATCCACATGAGAGTAATTACCCGACTCACGATATGGAATTGGCGGTAGTGGTATTTGCATTAAAGATCTGGAGACATTATCCGTACGGGGTTAAATGTACGATTTACACCGACCATAAGAGTTTGAAGTATTTTGCTGATAAGAGAAACTTAAATATGAGATAACATAGGTGGTTGATCTAGTAAAGGATTACGAATGTGAGATTTTATATCACCCATGAAAGGAAAATGTGGTAGTAGACTCCTAAGTCGAAATACCAGTCACATGAAATTTCCAGTGATCTGCATGAGAATGAAAGTGACGACAATGTTGTTCAATTCGATTAGGGGTGAACAAGTGTAAGCGATGAAGGAGGAGAACCAAAAGGAAGAACGTGTCAAGGGGAAAATAGCACAAATGGTGAAAGATAACCGGGGATTGATGGTTTGTTATGACAAGATATGGGTACTAAGGATGTTAGGGTTCTTGATGCGATACTTGATGAAGCTCACAAGTCGATATTTTCGATTCACCCGGCACAACAAAGATGTATAGGGATATGAATGTGGATTATTGGTGGCCGGGAATGAAAAGAGACATGGCTAAGTACGTAGAAAAGTGTTTAACTTGTTTGTGGGTAAAACCGAGCACTAGAGACCTCATGGAAAATTGCAACCGTTAGAGATACCCGTATGGAAATGGGAGCACATAACCATGGATCCGATCACCAAGCTCCCAAGAACACATAGAAACTTTGACTAAATTTGGGTTATCATAGACCATTTGACGAGGAGTGCTCATTTTACACCGATAAAGGAAGAAATTTTTGTAGAAAATATGGAGGATGTGTACGTTAAGGAGGTGGTATCGCGGCACGGAATGCCGGTGTCTATTGTTTCTGATCGAGATGTAGGATTTACTTCTAGGTTTTGGGAGAAGTTTCACCCAGATTTAAGCACAAGAGTCAACCTTAGTATACCACAGACAAACGGCCAAAGTGTACACACGATACAAACTTTAGAAGACATGCTCCGAGCATGCGAGATAGATTTTGATGGAAGCTTGGATTCGTACTTACATTTAGTATAATTCTTGTATAACAACACCTACGACGCAAGTATTGGGATGCCAGCGTATGAGATGTTGTATGAGATGAAATATAGAGCTCCGATTTGCTAGGGAGAAGTTGGGCAGCAAGAACTTGGAAGCACGGAAATAGCACAAAAAATTTAGAGTATGTGCAACAAGTCCAAGAAAGACTAAAATCCGCTCAGCGTCAAGAAAAGAGCTATGCCGATAAATGGAGATCGCCATTTGAATTTCAAGTTGAGGATTTCGTACGGATGAAGGTGTGTCCATGGAAAGGAGTTATAAGATTTTGAAAACCAGTGAAACTGAATCTGAGGTATATCGGACGATTCAAGGTGATTTCCAGAGTCAGAAAGGTGGCATATAGGTTGGAGTTACTAGAAGAACTGTCAAGACTACATAACACCTTTCATGTTTTGTACTTACTAAAGTGTGATTGGGATACATAGAAAGGTGATTTCCGTTGCGTTTTAAATATTTGAAGTGTGATTGGAGTTACTAGAAAAACTTTATGCCACCTATCCCAATCTATGTCAGAAAGGTGATTTCCTTTGCGTTTTAAATATTTGAAGATATCACAGTTGATGAAAGACTAAATTACATAGAAAGACCCGTAGCAATACTGGAAAGGAAATTCAAAAAGCTAAGAAACAAACAGATTGGGATAGTAAAAGTGCAGTGGGAGCATCATAAAGGATTAGCGTAGATGATGTGTGAAATCAGGTTATATATTTTTAAGTCCAATTAACACCCAATCTAAACTATCACACTATAGGTAAGGATGACCTAATCGTATGATAGTATAGCTAAGGTAAGTAAAAGGGTATGGTCTCCATAAGGAACAGTTAAGCTGACTAACGAAATTAAAACAAACTCAGTTAAACTAAGGAATTTGATTTGAAAAGGGTTTTTGTTGTTTAAACTAATCAACCTACTAAATTAATTAAATAATTAAAAAGATTAAAACTTTAAATAACTAAATGAACTTTGAATGAGTTCTACTCAGATAGAAAAGACACTCACTATGATTAACTCCCCCTAAACCTAGATCTGATTGATTAAGTCCCGATTTAATGGAATTCCCTAGAAGTCGATTAATTAACTTTCGTTCAATTTATGTTAATGTTAAAACATGGATCATAGGATTTTCATCTCTAAACCTATGCAATAACACACTTCAAATTCTAGAACTTTCGCTACAAGAATTACTCTTTCAAGTGATTAACTAGGTTATTGGTGATTGCATATATAATCAAGACATTTTCATGGTCAAGAAACATATGCAATCAACAAATTAACCAACCAATGATTAAAGCTAAAAACTTGAAAGGTTGTTTAATTAAAAAACATGACAATTGTTCAAGAAAACCATATCAATCCATAAAGTAAATCAGATATAGTCTAGGGTTTATCAAATCATGGTGAATACAAAGATCTAGCACATAGACATACTATAATGAACCAACATTACATAAAAATCTATAAAAGTTTGCATCTGGAATGAACTAAGAGATCAAAAACAAAGAAACCAAACCGAATGGATGAATGATGAAGGCCTTTGATCTTCTCCTTGAATGATTAGAAGTGGAGGAAAGCTTCAAATAAGTCTCCTCTGCTCCAAAAGTATGCTCCCAACAAGAATGAGAAAAACTCAATTTATAGAAGTTGAAATCCGGATGGCTACGCGGCGCGTATTCCTTCTTCGCGGCGCGTAGAGCCGATAAACCTAATCCGAATTTTGAAATTCAAAAAGTTAAATGTGATCAAACGGTCTACGAGGCGCGTAGAATTTTCCTCGCGGCGTGTATCCTCGAAGTGAAATTTCCAGAGATTTGTTGCCGGCGCGTAGCTCCTCCCTTCACGTTGACCAGGTCTACGCGGCTCGTAGAATTTTCCTTGCGGCGCTTAGCCCTTCTTCGCGGATCGTAGCCCTTCTTCGCTTCGATGTTCTGATTATTCGTCTTTTTCGGCTTGTTTCTTCACATCCTTGAGCATTATTTCATTCAACACTTGGGAATACAAAAAAACACTATAACTGCACAAATCCATTCTTTTAGCGTGCTTTTTCAAATAAAAACCAAGATACTATCGAGAATAAACATGTGTGATTTCGGCAATATTAGTGGACTTCGGAGCCTAAAGAGGAAATGAAGTGGAGTTACCATGTGTTATTTGATTGGATATTTCGAGGACGAAATCGTGTTTTATAGGGGAGAGTTTTAGTACCCGGTCTCTAAAAGTATAAGTGATAATAATTTTTGTAAAATATCTAGCATTTGTTGGGGTTTCAAGAGCACAGCGGAAGCACAAAGGTACAACAAAACATGCATAAAGTACAAGTAACAAAAGCATAAAACCTCATTAATGGACCAAAACTCTATGACAAGCATTTGCAACATGTAAAAGAAGTAGGAAGTGGAGATTATACCTTTGTAGAACCGCTGAACAAGGTAAGAGAAGTCATGGATGACTAAGAACCAAGAAAGCTCCTCTCTATCGTGGTCTACACCGGATACACGCCAACCTCCAAGTACTAGATAGCTCGGGAGATCTTCTAGGACCAGAAACCTCCTCAAGAACATCAATGGACTTCTGGACTTAACACTCTTGTACTCTAAAATAAAACTCAAAGAAGAGCTCTAAGTATCAAGTATGTGTATTGTGGCAAAAGATTGAAAGGAAATGCAAGAGAGGGTTTTTTTTATAAACCTCCAAAGCCTCCTAGAACCCTCCGTGACCGGCCAAGAGGAAATGATAACCTCTACATGCATTGGCCAAAGGGAGAGGTGCAATAAAGACACATGCAGTCTGTCGGACGATCGTGCCGCTAACTCACAAGGAGTTCGCGTCGTGACCGCCCAATGAGTTAGTGGAGCTAACTGCCAGTCCCTGCAATTCTTTGAATTTTTCCACGTTCAGTCCCTGAACTTTGTTTGCTGTCGAGATTGAACCCCGGTGTGTGACCTAATAGGACCATACATCATCGGCCGTGGTCCTAATAGCGTACGTGTGTTAGTGGGCATACTCCAACAAACTCCCACTTGCACATGACACACTGTACCCATAAACTACAGACAAAGAGCGGCCTCTAGTAAGGCATCTCTACCCCCATGTCAGTATGGGTTTTGTCATCTAGAACAAAAACCAAATCTAGAATCAGTATGAAATGGTCCTATAGATATGTGATCATCCATCCCTTCGTTCGTGATATCCATGTGAACACGAGACATGGTTTAATGTCAATCTCCAGATCGTTCACGATTATGTTTCTCGATCTCGTTTGATGGTAACGTAAAATCTAGTTGCAATCGATCAAAATATCATTGCAACTTGAGCATGGCTATGCATTTTAGGTCAACGCTCAATTATCGAGGGGGACATGGATATCTCTCTAAAACTAGATGAACGAATCCCTTTGACTACATTACTCCGCCACATACACCATACTTTACCTAAAAGCTCCCTTTATAACAGCTAGTTACGAACTGCGTTTGAAAGCAATTAAGGCAAAGCAGACCCATGCTTTGGAACACATGTATCTTCAGTCTAAGGACGAAATGATATTATCATCTTGACTTACTCGTGACAGAAACCATGAAGTAAGTTCAGGTGTTGGTCGTCCTGTCACTTGACATAGTCAAGCACAGGCGAAGTGTTGCGTCTCTTTTATCTAATCCATTATTAGATAGTGACCAACCACTTCCCTCAGCCATATCTCAAACTTTCTCCCCATGAAGAATGAACGACTGTGGACATTTAGAATGAAAAAGCATTCTGGGAAGTATTAAACATGCTAAGATGGAACACAGTAAGGATTCATAAAATATTCGCCCTTGGCGTATCATTAAATCACATTTAATAATCAATATAGTATGTAATACAATACTGCTTAACGTTCCCAAAATATAAGTACATATAAAACATAAACCAAATGATATACTCAAACCAATTCACTAGAAAATCTTACACCTATCGATCTAGTCTGAGAATCATGTATAGCTTGTGACAACGGTTTAGTGAATGGATCGGCCAAGTTGCCTTCCGATGCTACTCTGTTGATGGCAATGTCACTACTCTCTATTACATCTCTGATGAAGTGGTATTTGTGAGGAATGTGCCTCGTCCGCTTATGAGCCCTTGGTTCCTTAGCTAGAGCAACCGCACCCTCATTGTCACAAAATATCTCACTAAGGTCGGATATGCTAGGAACTACTCCAAGATCTTGGATGAACTTCCTTATCCATACCGCCTCCTTTGTTGCTTCACTAGCCGCAATGTACTCTGACTCGGTAGTTGAATCAACAAGGGTGTCTTGCTTGGAGCTCTTCCAACTAATAGCACCACCATTGAGAAGGAACACGAATCCCGATTGTGATCAGAAGTCGTCCTTATCAGTTTGGAAGCTAGCGTCAGAGTAACCATGTACTCTAAGCTCTTCCTTACCACCATAGACCAAGAACATCTCCTTTGTCCTCCAAAGATACTTGAGAATGTTCTTTACCGCAGTCCAATGGGCTTGCCCGGGATTTGCCAGATATCTACTCGTCATGCTCAAGGTACACGATACATCAGGACAAGTGAATAGCATGGCGTACATGATTGATCCTATTGCCGAAGCATAAGGGACCGTCTTCATTACGTCTAGTTCCTCCTTGGAACTAGGACATTGAGCCTTGCTCAACGTTACTCCATGCAACATATGGGTGTTACCCCTCTTTGAGTCCTTCATCTTGAATCTCTTCAAGACTTTGTCCACATATGCACTTTGGCTAAGCCCTATTAGCCTCTTAGATCAATCTATATAGATCTTTATGCCAAAGATATACGCCGCCTCTCCCAAGTCCTTCATTGAGAAACAACTCCCAAGAAAATATTTAACCTCTTTCAAGGTTGGGACGTCGTTCCCAATAAGTAGAATATCGTCTACGTATAGGACAAGGAATACTACAATGCTCCCATTAGCCCTGACATACACGTATGGTTCATCTTTGCTTGTCGAAAATCCAAACTCTTTGATTTTCTCATCAAAGCAAAGGTTCTAGCTTCGAGATGCTTGCTTAAGCCCATAAATGGACTTCTTTAGTCTGCAGACTCTATTAGGATACTCAGGATTTACAAAACCCTCGGGTTGTGACATAAACACCTCTTCACTTAGCTTCTCGTTAAGGAAGGCGGTTTTTACATCCATTTTCCATATTTCATAGTCATAAAATGCAGCTATGGCCATGAGTATTCTAATAGACTTCAACATGGCCACTGGTAAAAAGGTTTCCTCATAGTCAATACCATGAGTTTGTGTGAAACCTTTAGCCACCAGTCGGGCTTTGAAGGTATCTACAGATCCACCCATGCCGGTCTTCTTCTTGAAGACCCATTTACACCCCACTATCTTACACTCGGGGGTAGAATCAACCAATTCCCAAACTTGGTTGTCCGACATGGATTGCATCTCATTCTCCATCGCTTCTTTCTACCTAGCAGACTCATTGCCCGCTACGGCTTCCCGGTAGTTGGGTGGTTCATTATAATCCACAAATAAGTCATTGCCCTCAGATATGAGAAACCCATATCTCTCTGGCTCATGACGTGGTCTATCGGACCTACGAGGAATCAATGGTGGGTCGTCAGGTACCGACGTATCTTCTTGCTCGGTTTCAACCACTTCGGGTTGAGTGTTAGTGCCTACATTAGTCTCTTCTCCATTGGGTTCTTGAATTTCTTCAAGATCAATTCTCTTTCCACCAAATTGCATGGATATCATCTCCCTTTCAAGGAAGACGGCCCTTCTCGTGATAAACACTTTTTTTTGGAAGGTTTGTAAAATAAATATCCCATTGCTCCGGTTGGATACCCAATGAAGTAACACCTCTCAGATCTAGGTTCAAATTTGTCCTCTACCTCTCGTCTAACGAAGGCAAGACAACCCCAAACCTTGAGATATGCTATATTTGGAGCAACTCCATGCCACATCTCATAAGGTGTTCTTTGGACTTTCTTAGTCGGTACGAGGTTAAGGATCCAAGCCGCCGACTCGAGAGAGTACCCCCAAAAACTAATGGGTACTACCGTGTTACTCATCATTGATAGGACCATATCTAATAATGTCCGATTCCTCTGCTCGGCGATACCATTGAATTGTGGTGTCCTAGGAGGATTTAGTTGTGAAATAATCCCACAACTAGCGAGATGATCATGGAACTCCAAGCTCAAGTATTCGCCTCCCTTATCGGAGCGAAGTACTTTGATAGTCTTACCCAATTGATTATGGACTTCGTTTTGGAATGTCTTAAAAACCTCAAAGGTCTCAGACTTATGCCTAATCTAGTAGACATATCCATAACTACTGAAATCATCAGTAAATTTAACGAAGTATCTTGAGTTGTTCCTTGTAACATGTTTGAATGGACCGCATACATCAGTATGTACTATGTCCAACAAGTCTTTACCCCTTTCACCCACACTGGTAAAGGGTGACTTAGTCATCTTGCCCAATAAACAAGACTCGCATACTTCATTTGGCCCGAGGTCAAATGATTCCAAGATCACATCCGCTTGGAGCTTGGTGATGCGTTTCTTGTTTATATGGCCAAGATGTCTATGCCATAAGGAAAACTTATCCAAACTATTTTTGGATCCAGAATCAATGTTCATGATTGTTCTATTATTCTCTATGTATGCATCAGCTTCGTATATACCATGACATAGATAAGCTTTAAAATAACAAACATCATTTTTAAAACAACAAATTATTCCATTTTCAAATTTAAAATAATATCCATCGTCATACAAAGCATAAAAGGAAATAATATTCCTTGCCATAACCGGCGAATAACATACATCTTTCAAAATAATAGAATAGCCGGATTTGAAAGTAAGCTCCACACTTCCTTTCTCTAATACGGGGACGACATCCTTGTTCCCCATTATTAGTTCCAGCTCCCCATTTCTCATCCTTCTACTTTCTTTTAGCACCTGCACCATATTACAAATGTGATTACCACAACCGGTATCTAAGACCCAGCCGTTAGATGTAGAAGTATGATGGAGTTCAATCATGAACGTACCTGAAGTAGAAGCACCCACTCCTGAAGCTCGTAGCTTCTTTAGGCCCTCTAGGTACTTTGGGCAGCTCCGGAGCATGTGCCCCTTGACCCCGCAGAAGAAGCAAACCGCCTCCTCTGGAGTCTTAGCTTGAGGGATTGGACCCTTTTGCTTCGGCTCGGGGGTAGGGTTCGGCTTGGGAGCCCCAACCTTACCCTTCGGGGTAGAGGCCGGTTTCTTCCTCTTCTTTGACTCACCCTCCTTGATGGCCATGACAGGAACGGAAGTGGAGGACTTTTGCTTGGTTATGTTGGACTCGGCAGTCCACAGCATACCATGCAATTCCATGAGGGATTTATCCATCCCATGCATCTGATAATTCACTACAAATTGATCATATGATGGTAGGAGAGACCGTATGATTAAATACTGCCATCTCTTTCGCAATGGCAAATACCAACCGCTCAAGGCGTTCCACCAGTGCCTTCATCTTGAGCACATGATGGGACACGTTCCCGCCTTCCTGCAGCTGACAACCGAGTAGGTCGTTAAGACAACCATACCGTTCTTGCTTCGCTTGTTGTTGGAACATGTCCGACAACTCACGCATCATGTCATAAGCACTCACATGCTCCATAGACTTTTGCAAGTCGGAGTTCATCGTGCTCAACATGAGGCAAGTAACCTCGGTGATATCTTTTAGACGCTTTTCATAAGCGTCCTTAACAGCCCTACTCGCGCTGGGAGCAGGGACCTCGGGGATGGGTTCCTCAATGTGGCCAACTTGTCCTCATGTCGGAGGACAATACGAAGTTGCCTTGACCATTCCATAAAGTTGGTCCCATCGAGTTTTTCTTTAGGAAAATCCTAAGAGAAAAGGTGGTGTTGTTGGTGCTTTTGATGCCATCTATAAAATGCAAAGTAGATTTGGTTAGTTTGATTTAAATCCTTGTTAAAATAATTACCCCAAGTGTTTAATGAAAAACAACTACTTTAACAAGGGCTAAGAACCTTATTTCACCTCGCACCGTGACGGGTTGCGGGTATTTATGACCGATATTTCTATGTCGGGTATGTATGATCGATACTTCAGTTGCGGGTATTTATGACCTATTTCTGAATCAGGTATGTATGACCGATACTTCTGTGGCGGGTATGTATGACCGATATTTTTGAATCGGGTATGTATGACCGATACTTGTGTGTCGGTATGTATGACCGAAACTTATGTGTCGGGTATGAATGACCGATACTTCTGTATCGGGTGTGTATGACTGATTGCAACGACGACGGGTATGATGAGTAGAAATATTTTGGGATGTAGAAATATTTTGGGATGTAAGTAATGTACTAGCTAAGCTTCGCGCTTACTGTTGTTGTTAACTCTTTTAGGACAGGACCACGCAGGAGCTTCAGGGCAGTGATGATAGCTCACATTGAAGAACAACTTTTTCTAATTAAAATTTTCAATAGTTTTAATTACTTCAAGCGACACTTGTTTGATTTATGATTTTGAATTTGTAATTAAATCTTATGACTTACTCTTATGAATATTGTTATTATTAAAAAAAATCGGGGTGTTACATTAGGGTCTGTTGTTGTCTATTAGCGGGTATCCTGCTCCTCTATCCGACTTACAACTCATCCGTACAATTTCTATAAATCTCAACGTGGATGTATTTGAATAATTATTTGAAACCATTTAATAATTTAAACTTTTATTCATTTTTACTAGACTTTTATTTAACACCTCATTTTAAAAACTTCAATAAATTTAAGGCGCTACATGTTATTAATGCACATTAACATGCAGATTTCAATCCCTGAAATGTGGTTGTAATTTGATCATGTATGTGAGGCCGAGTGTAACTTTTTTTGCCTCAATAAGGTCACCACATTGACAATAATGGTTAATCACCAGACTGAAAGTGACACAACTAGGCTTCAAATCATGAAATCTCATTTGTTCAATATTGAAAAAGGCCTTTTCTATGTTACCTTCTTTGCAATAACCATCAACAAATGTATTAAATACTAGGTTTCAAGTCCGCATAAATGCGGGTCTATATTTTAAGTTATATTTGCACCCAATGTTTTTATAAACTTTACCTATTTATTTGCACCCAGTGGCGGATGCACCTTAAGACTATGGGGGGGAGTTGCCCCCCGTTTCATCGGCCCAATTAATATAAATTTGTATCTAATTTCATGAAGGCCCATTTGAATAATATACTTAGGCCCCACATAAAGAGATTAAACCACACTTATTGCAATAATCAAGTCTGACTTTTTCTTTTGTAGAATTGGCTTCTTGTTTATTTTCATCCATCTCATCGATGTGGGATGTGAATCAAACTTCAAGAGCTTCTAAACATATAATTGGGCTTATATTGTCATTTGTGGAAGAAAAACCTTTAAGAATTTCAAAAGAAAAGTTAAATTTGTTAAACTAATTTGACTATCGATCAAGTTTGACCCGACCTGTTTTGACTAGAATATGTTTTAACTCTTTACTTAAGTTACCTCGCCATCTTGAGGTGCCCCCCGTAAAAAAAATTCTGGATCCGTCACTGTTTGCACCCAATGTTTTTACAAACAATGAGAAGTATTTAAAATTTGAAGATGCGAACCAATTCTCAACTAAATACTTAACTGCGTTCTTTCAAAGTAATTCTATAAACAACACAATTATCTAATTTGATTCAGACAAGAAGTCGACAGCTTTGTGATTATAATTTTTCTACTCTTGCAAATATAATATAGTATCAAGAGACTCACTTGCCCCCAAAATTTTAGTAGAAATAGTAGTTTTTTTCCATAATGAACCATCTCTAACTGAGAAACATTCCAAAGCTTAAGTAAGATCAATGATCTGTTAATATTTAATTACACAAACTTGCTAACAAATTTAAAAAGATGGTCAATAGAACAGCTTAACATGTTTCTAAGATAGATCAAAGAATGTTTCAGGTATAGTTTTTACTGGATCTGCAGTTTGTGCCTTCTTTAACTGCTCGCTCCTACATATGATGCATCATATTTAAGTAATCAATCAAACACAAATAATAAAAGCAAGGAATGGACTCACGTGTATATATGTTTGCGTTTGTCAAAAGCATGATCCAAAAGTGTTCTACGAGCCCAGTCTGCTGCACCCAGGAACGAATCATAATGAGGCTTGTAATAGCAGAAGTTATCAGATAGTTCCCTCCACATAATCAGTTCATCTAGAAACTTATCCACTGCCTTCGTTTCACAAGAAATAACATAATGAAATCGTTTTTAGAAAAGAATTCCAAATAACACTATCTTGCAAAAGAAAGTTGTTTACACTACAATATACAAACTTGTGGATATAATTTGCGCATTTTACGTGCCTGAAGGGCACAACGTTGGGCCGATATCTGCCCAATATGCAAATACGGAGAAAGACCCGAAAGTTCTTTGCGTTTCAATGGGTCATTCCGGTCTGTGGAGTAGTTGATCACTCTTGTTCTTAAGAATCCCTTCTTATCTCCAAATAATGTTTCTAATGCAGCAATTCTCCAGGCTCACACCAATCAATTTCAGGAACTTCAGCTCCTTTCCTGACCATATAACATGATCATCAGATTAGACCTTAACTCCCCCTTTCTGATTCTGAATCTCAGACACTTGCTCCAAAGAACATGTTTTAAGTTAAAGTGATAATGGATAAGCCAGGCCTGAGTAGGAATATATTCAGAACATGTTTTAAGTTAAAGTCAATGTTATAAGTTATATTAAACAAAACATATTCAGTGGTTATAGTACATGAATATATTCAGAGGTTATAATACGAAATATACCTTTGTATGCTGTTGTTTCTTAACACATTTGCTGCTATTCAGGCCACATTAATTAGAATTCACTTCAAAAGTTTAGGGATGAGTATTCCTTTACGTAGAAGGAGTTTCTACTATTGATATGGACGCAAATATAGGTTAGTCAAGCATTACGACAACTTGAATACAGAAAATAACATGATTGATTATCATTGAAAAAAAATGAATTTTCTCAATTGATAAAGACCTCAAATGATGCACTTCTCATTACTTGCTTAGCACCATCCTTTCTTCTTCAACATTTCATCAAACACTTGCTGCTCAAAATCAATATATCAAATTATCACATCAAAATCAGTAGTTTCAGCAACCAATGGTTATAAAGCTGAAAATCATGATTAAACAATTTATACACAAATAAGAATAAATCAATTTCACCCAATCAAGCATTAGTCCTGAATCATGATCACAACTCAAAAAACAAATCCACATACAAAAGATGCACAGATTCAAACAAAATCTGATGTATTTTATGATTCATTTTCAATTGCATTCTCAGAATCCCGAAACAATATTTCCATAGTAGAAACATCAAATTTCCATGAGGTACACCAGCAAATCAAAGAATTACCAGAAGTAACAGCTATTTTCCAGTTTGAAAGATCAATAATAAATGAAATTGAGACAATACATTGTATTGTCTCAATTTCGTTCTCAATAGATTCAGACGACCATCCTTCGTAGCTTATCACCCACTTCACGGTCGCCGGAAGTAACAGCTAATAGACATCAAAATTGCAAACTTACAAATCATTTAGCAACCATTATAAATCTCAAACTTACAAATCATTTAGCAACCATTCGTGCAATAAAGTCCTCGTATTTGATCTTCCCATCGGATTTGTGCTATCTGATTTGGTCTCGTAGTAGCGTTCGAAGTCCCACTAGATCGCTTCATAGCCGTGGTCATAGTAGTCATGACAACCTTCTAAATATGGACCTTATACATATTCAAACATCATCTAACAAAAACAGATTATAAATATCATTATAGTAATGTTCTAAAATATATGAAATATATTTCAAATAATGATATCCAAGCAAAAGCAGAGAAGCTTACATATCGCTCCCAGAAAAGCTTACAAGTTCAACACATTATGAACGATTGGTTATGTAAGAATTAAAAAAGGGACTCGCTTCATGTTCGGGAGATGACATAATGGGTCATGTTTGACCAAAACATGAGAAGATCATAACACATACGAAAATATCAAATTTCTAGCAGTTCAAATATGCATACAATGATATTGTAGATGAGTGGCTTCTTGAACAGTGAACATCACCTCCATCCAACACATTGCAACCAGCAACAACTTTTGCTTACATATGCCACATGGGACCTATCTCATAAGATGGATATATATATATATATATATATATATATATATATAGGTAGGATCAAAGAAGAACACCTCTTATCTTAAGAATGGTGAGAACATTTATTAACCTTTAGATTTAACTAATCAATGGTTAGTATTTTTCCTTTATTTTTTTATTTTCTTAAATTACAAATTACCCTTAAAAGGGTATTTTAGACACAAAGTAAGAAAAAAACTCTCTCCCCTATTTATGATTTGTACATAACTGTAACCGAAATTCTACCAAATCATTAGAAATATTGAGAAATTTTTATGGAAAGTTTACACCATCGAATTAAAATTTTTATGGATCTACGTTGTGGGTGATGGCACAAAGGCAAGAGTTTGCAATGTTAGAATTTATATAATAATTTATATTTTGGGGATGCACTAGATGTTTTTTTATTGCCTTTCACTAAATAACTTTTCACTTTTGTTTTCTTTCAGTAATGGGGTTTTCAAAATTTGTTTTTCTTTTAGTTAAATTGAAGTGGATTTGGGGTGTATAGATGGATGATAAGAATTTAATATTCTGTTTAAATTTTTGGGGCTACATGCATCTTCAATTGCTTATGCAAATTAGTGTTTGTTTTCTAATCTAATTTACCTATTAAGAGTCAGTATTTATGTGATAATTTCTTGATGTTTTAGTTAATAATCATTGTTTATGTATGGTTATGATAAACGTATTAGGTGTTCGACTTCTACAGTTTTCTTTTTAAATGTTAAGTAAACACATTCAAAAAACTATTTTTATGCATCTGTTTTATTTTTTAAAAATGGACGCTTGCATCTTATTTATTGTTATTTTCATACGGTTTTTTTTTTGTTAATTTGAATCTTATTTGTATTATTTTGATGGATGCAAGTAGCAATTATTTTATGGATTGAAATTACTATTTTTGCATCCAAAATCTCCAATTGCATCTATTAGGACTGCATCTGATTTGTATATGTTGGTGCATAATTGTAAATCCCTAGTTCTTATCAATCCAATACATACATGTTTACTTGAAATATTAATTCAAATGTGTTTTGATTAATTGTTTGCATGTGTATATATTCTTAGTGATTCTTTGTGATGATCTTAAGCTTACAAGTACTTAATCATGTGTTAATGTGTGTTTGGAAGTTTAAGTCTGTGTGAGAGTTCATCACGTGCGTGATGTGTTCACTGCATGCGTGATGAGTCCACTACGCACGTAGTAGATCGACTACGTGCGTGGTGAAATAGTCGGTTAAAGTTAAATTAATTATCATTAAAACAACCGGTACGTGCGTACTGGATTCACTTCGTGCGTGGTGCGTCTCATCACGTGCGTAGTGAAAGTTATTTAAGGTAAACGCGTATTCCACACTATAAATACGTTTTAACTGTCAATTAGTGCGGGGATTCGAGAGAAATTATTAGAGGGGATCGACGAATCGCTAGAAATCAACCGGGGAGCCTTACGTAATCGTATATATAAACCGGAAGTCGACCTTAAGCCCGTGTGAGCCTTCGAAAATGTTAACTTAGTGTTAATAACGAATCCAAGGGCAGCCTTAAGCATCTCTGTGTGAGTTCTTAGGAGTTGTTCTTGTTTCTACTCTGTGTGTTTCTCTGTGTGATACTGTGTGCCGGACACCTAAGCAGATCTTAGAATCCTTAGGAGGTTTGGGAAATAGATATTCCGCACTATTTCTCATCCTAGATCAGTCCTAGCGTAAGGGTGTTTTAGTTTAGTTTAGAACCCCGTCCCCCACGGTCCTACAAACTGGTATCAGAGCCTTGTGCTTTGATTGATCACTTTTCCTTAGGTTTCGTGATCTAGATGTCGATTAGGCCTGTGTGTTTTGTCCTTTTCGTCGGTTTTTATCGGTATTTTGGTCGAAAATAGGTCTTTTTGCGGTAAAAAGGTTTGTGTTTTTACGTTAATCGGTTGAGTTTTACCCGTGCGAAGTGTTCTTCAGTGCGTGCGTATTTACCTCCAGTACGTACGTAGTGAGTTGTGATCTTCTAGAATCTTCGATAGGCTGTGTGTCTGTCCGTGCGTAGTGGGTCCTCAACACGTACGTATTGAATCTGTGTGTTAAACATTTTATTGTCAAACAAGTTTTTCATCTCGTACGTATTGCGTTCATTCCGTGCGTAGTAGGTTTCCATTCCGTGCGTACTGAGTCTGTGTGATCATTTGTCAGTCCGTACGTAGCATACTTTACTACGTGCGTAGTGTCCTTACTTCGTGCGGACCACTTTCACCTCGTGCGTAGTGTTTACGTTTGTTTTTAAGCTTTTAAGCTTTATTCATAATGTCTGACATGATTGCGATGGCTGCCAAACAAACCATAACTGCCCTAAGCAATTTAATAATGGACAACGAACAAGGTGGAATTAATAAAGTACCTAGATTGCTAACCATGGAAGACTACCCTTTCTGGAAACCACGTTTCGAAATATTTATTGATGGGGTTGATCCACGGTTGCACCGGGCCATTTCCGCCGATTACATCGTACCTAAGGGTGAAGGGAACATCGAAGTTCCCTATGATCAGATGAGTGATGATCAGAGGAAGGCTTATGATGCAGAAAAGAAAGCCTATTCTTACCTGATCCAAGCTATTCCGAACGAGATATTCCATCAGTTCCGACGGTACAGAACGTCACGTTCTTTGTGGAACGCATTACAAAAGAGGAACGAGGGGAATGCATCGTTAAAAGAGCTCTAGGCCTCGCAGTTAAGAAAGGAGTTTGACCACTTCACTTCTTATGTCAATGAAAAGCTTCCAGATCTGATCAACAGATACAACCATCTTCTTAGTGAAATGGATAGTTTGGGGGTGCAGATCTCGGAACGACAACAAGTGGAGACTCTGTCCAAGGCTTTACCTAAAAGCTGGAGGCCGTTTATCATGATTTTGAAGAATGGGGAAGGTTTTGAAGGCATGGACTTAAATGACTTCATTACTAAGTTGAAAGAACATGAACAGGAGGAGCTTAATCTAGACAGATTAAGCAGCTATGTGCAGAATCCCTCGTTATACTGTACGGGATCAGTTGCTTCTCCGGTTACTTCGTCAAATGCTCCGTTGCAGACAACTTTTACTTCTAACGTTAGTTCATCAAGCAAGTCTGCTCCTGAAACTCCTGGTGGACCACCTTATTCTGCTCCTTCAAGCAAAACGTCTATGCCTGCTTTAAATACTGAGCATTTCAAGCATGGCAGCACTGAAGAAGTTAAGGAGCATATGGGGATGCTTAGTGCATTGGTCACCTCATATGATGATCTTCTAAAGGGCAAAATCGGAAATGCCTACCTGACTCAAGAAGATTATGACCAGATCGACAACGATGAGATGGAGCGACAGGAAATCCTATGGTCTTATGCTAACTTGGTGAGAAGAGCAAAGGCCTTGGTCAAGAAAACAGGGATGCAGATTACAGCAACAAAAGATACAAAGCTGGGTTTTGACAAGTCAGCTGTAACCTGCTACAACTGTGGAGAAAAGGGTCATTTTGCGCGAGAATGTGAAAAGCCGAAGAACTCTGGACCCAAGTATCCCTTCCGTACATCTCCTGGAAAACCTTCAACTACCACTCCCTCAAAGAAAGTTGAGACATCCCATGAGGGATCATCTAAAGCGATGGTGGTTGTTCAAAAAGATGAAGGAATTGACTGGTCAGTACACTTTCAAGACAATGATGCTTTTGAAGTTGCTGAGACCAACCTGGCCAGTGTCCAAGATCTGAATGATGACTCACAGTGTGAGGCAGACAGTGTACACGATGTTCATGATGAAGAGTCTGTACTGCCTCCTGAGGAGCATAATGTCAAATCAGCTTCAGTGCCAGCTGCTGAACCAACGCCAGTGATTGTTCAAACTGAATCAGAAAATCCTAAGGCGTGCATGACTGGACAAGCTGACTCAAAGGTAAGCAACATTTCTGGTCTTCCTTGTGTGTCGTGCAATGACTATGTAAAGAATATAGTATCCCTGAAATCTCAAGTTACTGAGCTTACATCTAAACTGCATGAAAACTCTATCATCAAAGGAAGAGAAAAGACCTTAAAAGATAAAATTGAGAGCCAAAATAAACAGATAAGAGAATTAGAGGTAGCTTTGTTAAATAAACAGGATGCTATAGTCTTTTACATCAATCAAATTGATACTCTAAAACGGGATCTTGCTACTTCTAAAGTCGATTATGAAACTTTAAACCAGAAACTTAAAAGTTATTCAACTTCATCTTACTTGTTTGAGCACATAATCGACCGGAGACCTCAAGGTTCCGATTTAGAAAAAGACAAAAAGACATACACTAAATGTCCACCACCAGTGTTGAACCAACTGGTGAAAACAGATGTCTTTACTGAAGCTGACCACCTTCCTTCCAAGGTTGATGCACCTTCTGCTTCAACCTCAAAACCTGATTTAAAAATGAAGGGAAAAGTTGGTGAGCCTCAGAGGAAAGAGGCTAAACCAGAAGAAAAGCCTGAATCTGGTATGAGACAACTTCTAGGCAATTCTTCTGGTCAAGGTACGTTAATGCAAAATGTGCAAGCTGCACTCCGAACCATAGAAAAGGAGGGTGCAAAGTCTCCTGCAACCCGTCCTTATGAGGAAGTTAAAATTTTGCCAAAACAACGTGGTTTAGGAGTTCAGTCAAAAAGTCAAGTAGAGCAAAAAGTGCCACATAACCCTGCAAAACCTCAGTTAAACAGGGTCTGCTATGTGTGCAGGAGACCTGGCCACCTCAGTTATGAGTGTGATCAGCAACAACAGAGCTTTAAGGGGAAAGTTGATTCATCTGAAACTTTTCAGAAAAATAAAACGTTTAATCAAATAAATCAAAAATCAACTGACCCTCATCAGCTCAAAAGGACAATCGGGGAAACATCTAGTAAACCCAAAAATCCCGAGGTCAGTCTGAAGGGGAAAGAGCCACTCCATAAGGTGATTAATGCTTCTAGTGTTTATCACAAGGCTTCTACCCGTCAAGACTTCAAATGGACCAACAAACGTGAAGTTAAAATGTCAAATAATTTAGATACCAATGCAGGTTTCAAAGCTACTGGTATTTGGATTAAAATGCCAATTGTTGGAGAAGATGGGAAACCCATGACCATTCCGGCATGGGTTCCTAATGCTAACTAATTATCTGCTCTTTGTGCAAGGTGCCATCAGATTCCAAGACAGACCTGTATACTAAGGCATTTGATAAACCCAGGTTTTTGTTCTTAGTGAATGAAAACGGGATGAAAACCAAGTGTGAGGTTGTCTCTGATGATGCGACTTAGTGTCCTTATTCGTATTTGTGACTGTGTGTCTATTTTCTGTGTGGTTATATCTCGTTTGTTTTTGTGTTTATTTTCTGTGTGTTTTTCCGTTTCTATTTTCTTAGTTTTTAGTTTCTTTAGTATTTTAGGGGGAGATAGTTCAGAAAACATAGAAAATACAAAAAAATCAGAAAACATAGAAAATACAAAAAAATCAGAAAAACATAGAAAATACAAAAAAATTAGAAAAACATAGAAAATACAAAAAAATCAGAAAACATAAAAAATAAAAAAAATAAAAAAAAATAATAATAATAATAATGAGAAGGTGATCCAACTCAAATGGAAAATGATGGTACACTGGCTTTCAATACAAAGTATGTCTAGTAAAATTAGGACTGAAGGCATGTACATATTCTTGAGAAAACTGTCTGAAAATTTGAGTCAAATCAGATAAGAAACAGATGGCATGTAAGGCATATGATGAGAGTCTAGGCTGATAAGTGGTTATGCATGTGGAAATCTATCAAAGATTCAAACTATCGAGACATTCCAAGTCTACAAGTCAATAACAGTTGAGACTAACTTAGTCTGGTGCACACACCTGTTACCATGCCAAATGTGCTTAGATGAAAATGAGCAAAATGTAAAAAGAGGGTGAAAAATTGACCCCAATCTGAGATGTCAAAAGAAATAGATACATAGATCTATTAGTGTTGAATTGTCAAAGAGCATAAAATGCAGTGACAAAAGCTCAACAGATAGATCTATTAGTTTTGAATTGTCAAAGAGCATAAAATGCAGTGACAAAAGCTCAACAGAAATTATCAAAAGAGGTGAAAAATTGACCTCCATGTCAAAGAGCATAAAATGCGTTGACAAAGTCACAAAGCACATAAGCATGGTGGTTGGGTACTCAAGTTGTGCATCCTACTGAGTAAGTCAAAACACTGTGAGATTTTAAAAGAGATAGTTTTAACCATGCATCCAGTCTAGATAATCTGAAAATGTTGAAATCAAATCTGTCATTATCTGAGGAAAGTTAGATTGACAGACAGAAATTGAGAGAGTATGTTTGTGTCTAAGGTTCTGAAATGAATAATAACTAAGTATAGATGTGCTGGTACTGATTCCATCTTGGAACATTCTCACAAAAAGATTTAATTTCAGTAATTTACTTTTTGCAAATCTTTAGTGTTTTCATTTCTGTCTCTTAGTTCTTAGGATTTAATTTGTTTACAGTCTGCATTTTCATTTTCTTTATATTCAGAAAAATACAAAAAGATTTTTGGTATACTCTAGTTTCTTTTAGTGTGTTTTTAAGGTATTCTTTAAGTTTTTCTCAATTCGCTTTGATGTGATTATATGCTTATTAGTGGTCTTGAAGTTACTAATCGTTTATTGCTAAGTGCAGTACTAACAGTATCAAGGTTCACAGATGAGGAACTCATCACATGCGAATTGGAGCCACTACGCACGAGCTACAACTCAACACGTGCGTAGTGCAGGTAAGGGCATAACGAAAGGTATTCTTATATTTGTTTTCTTTGTGCATGTTGCTTTGTGCATTTTGCTTTGTGCATTTTGCTTTGTGCATTTTGCTTTGTGTATTTTGCTTAGTGCAATGTTTGTTGATAGAACTAGGTCTTAGGGGGAGTTTGTTGGTGCATAATTGTAAATCCCTAGTTCTTATCAATCCAATACATACATGTTTACTTGAAATATTAATTCAAATGTGTTTTGATTAATGGTTTGCATGTTTATACATTCTAAGTGACTGTTTTGTGATCGTATTAAGCTTACAAGTACTTAATCATGTGTTGATGTGTGTTTGGAAGTTTAAGTCTGTGTGAGAGTTCATCACGTGCGTGATGTGTTCACTGAATGCGTGATGAGTCCACTACGTGCGTAGTGGATCTCAGTGCGCACGTAGTGATTAGGTCGGTTAAAAGTTAATTAATTATCATTAAAACAACCGGTACGTGCGTACTGGATTCACTTCGTGCGTGGTGCGTCTCATCACGTGCGTAGTGAAAGTTATTTAAGGTAAACGCGTATTCCACACTATAAATACGTATGAACTGCGAATTAGTGCGGGAATCGACGAATCGCTAGAAATCAACCGGGAGCCTTACGTAATCGACCATATACGACCTTAAGCCTACTAAGGCATTTGATAAACCCAGTTTTTTGTTCTTAGTGAATGAAAACGGGATGAAAACCAAGTGTGAGGTTGTCTCCGATGATGCGACTTAGTGTCCTTATTCGTATTTGTGACTGTGTGTCTATTTTCTGTGTGGTTATATCTCGTTTGTCTTTATGTTTATTTTCTGTGTGTTTTTCCGTTTCTATTTTCTAGGTATTTATTTCTTTAGTATTTTAGGGGGAGATAGGTGCAACATAGAAAATACAAAAAAATCAGAAAACATAGAAATCAGAAAACATAAAAAAAAAATTAATAATAATAATAATAATGAGAAGTTGATCCAACTCAAATGGAAAATGATGGTACACTGGCTTTCAATACAAAGTATGTCTAGTAAAATTAGGACTGAAGGCATGTACATATTCTTGAGAAAACTGTCTGAAAATTTGAGTCAAATCAGATAAGAAACAGATGGCATGTAAGGCATATGATGAGAGTCTAGGCTGATAAGTGGTTATGCATGTGGAAATCTATCAAAGATTCAAACTATCGAGACATTCCAAGTCTACAAGTCAATAACAGTTGAGACTAACTTAGTCTGGTGCACACACCTGTTACCATGCCAAATGTGCTTAGATGAAAATGAGCAAAATGTAAAAAGAGGGTGAAAAATTGACCCCAATCTGAGATGTCAAAAGAAATAGATACATAGATCTATTAGTGTTGAATTGTCAAAGAGCATAAAATGCAGTGACAAAAGCTCAACAGATAGATCTATTAGTTTTGAATTGTCAAAGAGCATAAAATGCAGTGACAAAAGCTCAACAGAAATTATCAAAAGAGGTGAAAAATTGACCTCCATGTCAAAGAGCATAAAATGCGTTGACAAAGTCACAAAGCACATAAGCATGGTGGTTGGGTACTCAAGTTGTGCATCCTACTGAGTAAGTCAAAACACTGTGAGATTTTAAAAGAGATAGTTTTAACCATGCATCCAGTCTAGATAATCTGAAAATGTTGAAATCAAATCTGTCATTATCTGAGGAAAGTTAGATTGACAGACAGAAATTGAGAGAGTATGTTTGTGTCTAAGGTTCTGAAATGAATAATAACTAAGTATAGATGTGCTGGTACTGATTCCATCTTGGAACATTCTCACAAAAAGATTTAATTTCAGTAATTTACTTTTTGCAAATCTTTAGTGTTTTCATTTCTGTCTCTTAGTTCTTAGGATTTAATTTGTTTACAGTCTGCATTTTCATTTTCTTTATATTCAGAAAAATACAAAAAGATTTTTGGTATACTCTAGTTTCTTTTAGTGTGTTTTTAAGGTATTCTTTAAGTTTTTCTCAATTCGCTTTGATGTGATTATATGCTTATTAGTGGTCTTGAAGTTACTAATCGTTTATTGCTAAGTGCAGTACTAACAGTATCAAGGTTCACAGATGAGGAACTCATCACATGCGAATTGGAGCCACTACGCACGAGCTACAACTCAACACGTGCGTAGTGCAGGTAAGGGCATAACGAAAGGTATTCTTATATTTGTTTTCTTTGTGCATGTTGCTTTGTGCATTTTGCTTTGTGCATTTTGCTTTGTGTATTTTGCTTAGTGCAATGTTTGTTGATAGAACTAGGTCTTAGGGGGAGTTTGTTGGTGCATAATTGTAAATCCCTAGTTCTTATCAATCCAATACATACATGTTTACTTTAAATATTAATTCAAATGTGTTTTGATTAATTGTTTGCATGTGTATATATTCTTAGTGATTCTTTGTGATGATCTTAAGCTTACAAGTACTTAATCATGTGTTGATGTGTGTTTGGAAGTTTAAGTCTGTGTGAGAGTTCATCACGTGCGTGATGTGTTCACTGCATGCGTGATGAGTCCACTACGCTCGTAGTGGATCGACTACGTGCGTGGTGAAATAGTCGGTTAAAGTTAAATTAATTATCATTAAAACAACCGGTACGTGCGTACTGGATTCACTTCGTGCGTGGTGCGTCTCATCACGTGCGTAGTGAAAGTTATTTAAGGTAAACGCGTATTCCACACTATAAATACGTTTTAACTGCGAATTAGTGCGGGGATTCGAGAGAAATTATTAGAGGGGATCGACGAATTGCTAGAAATCAACCGGGGAGCCTTACGTAATCGTATATATAAACCGGAAGTCGACCTTAAGCCTGTGTGAGCCTTCGAAAACGTTAACTTAGTGTTAATAACGAATCCAAGGGCAGCCTTAAGCATCTCTGTGTGAGTTCTTAGGAGTTGTTCTTGTTTCTACTCTGTGTGTTTCTCTGTGTGATACTGTGTGCCGGACACCTAAGCAGATCTTAGAATCCTTAGGAGGTTTGGGAAATAGATATTCCGCACTATTTCTCATCCTAGATCAGTCCTAGCGTAAGGGTGTTTTAGTTTAGTTTAGAACCCCGTCCCCCACGGTCCTACAGTATATATCGAAACACATCAAAACATATCAAAACTAGTATCAAATTAAAGAGAATTTAAACATAAATTTAATGGTATACCTTTTTTTAATATACAATTATATTTGTGAAATATATATTGATCTTAAAATCAATGGGATAAGAAAATGTTATATGGGGAAAGTTCTTAGGAGAGAGAGGGATGAGATTCAAAATTACTATTTTGCCTATTTTTAAGATTGGTGGATAAATGTTCTCACTCTTCTTTATTTAAGGGGTGTTCTTACTAGATCTCTTCTCTCTCTCTCTCTCTCTCTCTCTCTCTCTCTATATATATATATATATATATATATATATATATATATAGAGAGAGAGAGAGAGAGAGAGATTGGATCAATAAAGTTCCACCTCTTAACCATAGTTCCTGAAGTCCCAATCTGGGCCTTTAGATCAATTAATTTAATGGCTTAGATCTGATAATACTTTTTTGTAAATTACATGTTAATTATTAGACTTAATTACAACTGCAAGGGTAAAAACGGAACAAAAAATAACCCCCCACCCTTAATAGTCGGCTCTTTCTCTCTCCCCTCACGCATCTCGTTTCTCTTTTTCTCTCCACCATCGCCTCCCTATGCCCCTAGTCGACCCTACGCTGCCCACCCTCCGCCATCTGCAACCTGAGCGACTCCAACAACTACTCCGGCGACTGCCCTCGTCGTCCCTGCCCTGCCTCGTCGTCCCTGTGTTGCCTGCCTCGTCGCCCTGCCCTCATCTCCGACGACTGCAACAGCCCCGCTCATCTCCGGTAAGATGTAGCAGCCGACTAAAATCCCAATTTTATCTGTGTTCTCTTGATTATTTGTTTTAATATCATGATAGTTACTGATTTATGATTATAACTATGGTTGAATTATCTTCAAAGAATGATACGGTTTGGTGGGGACTTTTTGTTCATATTGAGATCTACCTTTCCATTTCTTAACTTATTTATCTATTAAATTTTAATTTAGTAATTCCATCACAGTCGGTGGGATCTTGATAGTTGTGGGTGGCTTATTATGATGGCATTTAAAATGGTCCATCGGTTGCAATATTGAATCCCATGGCCTCTGAATTCTGAAATGTAGCGACTTTTTCAATGATGAATTCGTCAAGTAAATCTGCATTCTGGTTCAGCTTATGGATTATTTTGGTATGAAAATGCTAAGATGAAGATAGTTATGTATTCTTTGATGAACGCATTTTGATTGAATAATTAGCAGCTGTCTTGATTAGCATTTTGAAGTGTTCATACGATCACTTGCATTTTCAGTCGGAAGATCATAGCATTTTGTAGTTGCATTTTCAGTCTGTATCCCTTCTTCCAGAGACACAAATCATTTGTCTTTTTGAAATTATGCAATTTTGTATTTTTGTTATTTATAAAAATGCTTTACATTTTTTTTACGAAAGTGCAAGTTCTTAATGATAGTATTGTAATTTTTGTTGTTAATTTTGAATGGAAGTCTGGTGTTTGTAAATGTATTTTTTTGATTTGTGAAAAATGGAAAACGGAGGCTGATCAAAATGCTTGTACGTAAATGCTTACGGTTATATATAAAGATGCAGATGTCATGGAGTATTGGAGTTTGCATTTTGAAATTTGTATTTTGGTTCACCCATATGTTGAAAATGATACTAAATTATTTATTGTGGGAAGTTAGTTTGATGGGTAATTTATTTTGGTTATCATATTCATTTTGGTTTGCATTTTGGTTATCATTTTTAAACTGGGTGGGTTGCATTATGCTCATCATTATCATTATCATCTGAATTCTTTTCAAAATGCTTATGTTGTTGAAATTGAATTTTCATATGCAATTTTAAAATTCAATTTTCTTCACTTGCTGTTACATGATATATATAAGGGGCACGAAAATGATGAAAATTCATCATTTTCATCATTTTCGTGCCCCCTGTATGTCACGTAAAAGTAAAAGCAGGTGACGAAAATGATAAAAATTCGTCATTTTCATCATTTTCGTGCCCCCTTGTATGTTACGTAATAGCAGGTGACGAAAATGATAATTTTAGCCATTTTCGTCAAAAAAAAAGGTGAACAGGGGTCCGAAAATGATGAAAACTGTTAAGTGTTATGGATATGAAGGTAATGGATGAAAATGATTAAACTGGTAGGTGTTACTCTCTTCCAACAGCCGAAAATGACAATTTTCGTTATTTTCATCATTTTCGTCAAATTTTTTTTCCAGAACTATAGCAAGAGTGGTCTCGTTTGAATGAGGATAAAAAAAATGAGAAGATTGGTATAATTTTTTTGCTCAAACTCAAAAAATTGAAATAGTTAAGGTCATTTAAAGATTTAAGAGTTAAAAAAAACTGAATTTGGAATAGCTGTAGGATGCGCGTGGGTTTTATTTCAAATTGGTTCAATTCCTATTTTGCCCTTTTAAATGAGTGGTTGAGATTAGGACTTTGGTAACTATGTTTAAAAGGGGGGCTTTGTTGAACCTTACCCTATATATATATATATATATATATATATATATATAGACAAAAGTTCATGCGAGAACCGTTGTTAGCGCGAGAACCGCGAGAACCAATCTAAGCCGTCCAATTCCCCGTCCTTCAATGTCATTGCCCACCCATGAATTCCTCACATGCACCTTGCCACACCCTATCCCTCCACGCTCTCCATCCATGATACTTCCTATATCCAAGGAACGGCTAAGATTGGTTCTCGCGGTTCTCGCACTAACAACGGTTCTCGCATGAACCCTCCCCTATATATATATATATATATATATATATATGAAAAAGTTCATGCGGGAACCATTCTTAGTGCGAGAACCGCGAGAACCGCGAGAACCAATCTGAGCCGTCCAATTCCCCCTCCTTCAATGTCATTGCCCACCCATGAATTCCTCACATGCACCCTGCCACACTCTATTCCTCCACGCTCTACATCCGTTTAACTTCCCATATGCAAGGAACGGCCGAGATTGGTTCTCGCGGTTCTCGCATGAACCCTCCCCTATATATATATATATAGGAAAAAGTTCATGCGAGAACCGTTGTTAGCGCGAGAACCGCGAGAACCAATCTAAGCCGTCTGATTCCCCCTCCTTCAATGTTATTGCCCACCCATGAATTCCTCACATACACCCTGCCACACTCTATCCCTCCACGCTCTCCATCCATGATACTTCCCATATCCAAGGAACGGCTGAGATTGGTTTTCACGGTTCTGGCACTAACAACGGTTCTCGCATGAACCCCCCATATATATATATATATATATATATATATATATATATATATATATATATATATATAACACATGTATTTATGTGTGTGTATAGCTTGGCGACTGCCAACCTTTGATTTCAAGACCCCAAAAAATGAGTTCAATATGCACACCCCCTGACTTGTAATTTGGTTCCACCAGTTTGAATCTTTGTGATTTTTGTCCAAAAAAAACACGATCACCACATGCCTACAATTTTGAATTCATGGTATTTCCCAACTCTATTATTTTGGGTTCTAAATAAACCTAATCTCGTTTTAACAAAACTCTGTTGGTTAAGTGCATTACCGTTACCTGTTAGTGTAGTTTCAGTCGATAATGGTTTTCGGTTTGTGTTCTTTCAACTACAGTAAAGTCGGTTCCCAATTCCTTTAATCTAACCGAGTAAATCAATAGCTAGCTATTACAAATGGGTCGGAAGTTCTAACCTGATAATTTCTGTTCGGTTTGGCGCAGTTAACTCGTCGGCCGGTCCTTCATCTATTGCCGGCAAATGCCTTATGCACAAAGAAGCAGATGACTTTAGGCGCCTGTATCAATCTCCTCTTTGTTTCTGTTCTGTTTGAATCGAGTCCCCCTTTTCAATCAACAATCTTCCGATCGTATGAAGAAGAAATCGGGGTTTCTATGAGATTGTTTTGTGATAATGAGAGAAAGCGAACGGAAGCGTATACGAGAAGTCAGATCCTCCATATGTTAAAAGGTCCGCGTTTTTTTAATCGGTTCTTTCCCAACCGAGATCGTTTCTTAAAAGCCCAAATTACGACTAATATGCCACATCAGCATGATTAAACTCCTAATTTGACTTAAATCATGATTAACATTTCAGGAAAACAGTGCCACATAGGATGTTTAACATCTTGTATTATATAGGATATAGATAGATTACTTTAGTAGGAACTAGTCCTTTCTCTAGTAGTTTTTCCAAAATCTCTTCAGCTTTATTACTTTTCACTCCTTTGCATAACCCATTCAATAGAATGCCAGAAGTCTATTCATTTATATGAATGTTGTTTTCATTTATCTAGTTCATAGAAGGACACTAAAGCATCCAAATCACCCGACCTTGAAAACCATCAAACATAGAACCGTAACCGAATCCATCGGGAACAAATCCATGAACTTTCATATTTTCCTAAAATTTCTTTGCTTCATGCATCCTCTTCAATCTAAAGAGCCCATCAAGTAACGTGTTAAACGTAACAAGATTTGGTTCTACATTACTAGTCTTCCTTTCCACGAATCATAAATGCTTGATCCAAATTACGAAGTTTGCAATACCCATCAATTATAATAATATTTTGTAAATATCTTATGAAGTATGTTTGTATCTTGTGTTTTTTTTACCGTTACCGTTGAACTTGTGGTCTTGGCTCTTAAGGTAGTTTTCTCATTTCTTTTTGCTTACTAAATTTGTTTTTAATGTTCATATACATCAGTAATTAATCATTATATAACTCCTTACATTTTGTCTTTTGAATCTTATTATTTTATTATAATAAGATTTGGTAGATATGCCGGGCAACACTCAACAACAACAACAAAATATAAGCGGGGATAATGAAGATGAAGTCATTTCATCCATTTCAATCCAACAATGTTCTCATGTTTTGATCTATTTTGATTAGTTACCAGTATGACTGGATGGGGCTATGAAGGCTAGTTGTAATGCTTGTGGAATAGTGATAGTTTCAAATTAAGTGATGGAACATCAAATATAAAGAGACACATCCCTAAGTTTTTTGACGTTAGTAAGCCTGGTTCGCCCTGAAAACTTGCCCCTTTGGATGAAGACGTGTATAGGGGGAAAATGGAAATTTCCATAATCAAACATAAATATCCATTTAGTTTTGTTGAGCATGAAACAATGAGACAACTTCATAAATTTTACACTAGTATGCAGTTTCTATTACAAGTGTAACACCATAAATTTCAGTCCAAATTTAAACTTTTTAAAACTCATTTTTAAAATTTGATTTATATAAGATCTTTTAACTAAAGCGGAAGCATTATAAACTTGTAATAATTTTAAGAGTAAATTACTGAAATGGTCTATGTGGTTTGCTCAAAATTACTGGTTTAGTCCTTTAAAAGCGAAAATTACTCCGGAGGTCCCTATGGTTGACATTTTATTACTGAAATAGTCCTTTAGGGTAAGACCATCAGCATCCATCACACCCTTCACACAGCCACATCAGCGCCACATTAGCTTTCCACCATTTTCTCATCACATCACACAAACCCCTGCATCCATCACACCCTTCACAAATGAATTTAAAAAAAAAAAAAACTTCTTCTCTCTCTCACACGGTCGAAAAATCTCGCTCCTCTCTCCTCTCTCACACTCGCGAAGCAGCTCACGCATGTGAGTGTGAAGGCCGGCTCACGCATGGGGGGCGATGGTGTTGGTCCTCGTGAGAGCCCCTTGCGCAGCCCCTCACTCGACCGATGCGGATGGTCTAACATATGTTAAAAAAAAAGAGCTAGTTGTCTTTTAGCGTGAGGGTATTTTTGTCATTTTCACCTATATACCCATTTCCAAACAGTATTATTCTTCCTCCTTCTCCTCCTTCCAAAGTTTTCTCCATAGTCATTGCCACCTCAAGCAACAAGACTTAACCTAAATTAAAATGCTTAATTACCGCAAAATATAAAAGAAAACCGTAAGTATATTTCCTTTTTGTACCACCGACCTCCAATCGACCACCATAAACTAGCAACCTCAAAGTAATTTCCTTTTCAGATCCATATCCCCAACCATTTTTATTGACCACCGGGAAGATGACATTGGAACAACAAGCCACCGCCACCAACCAACTACCCTTACGATATTTTATTGACCCTTCGGTTCATCTTCAACCACGAAACCGTCTGTTCATCTTCAACTAACTCACTCAGGTTACCAATGCTTGACGGAATCAAACCACAAATCTGATTAGAACGAAGATATAAAGCTTCCAAATGGGGATTGTGAAAGGATGATTAAGGTGTATGACCTTAAAGAGATTTACCAAAAACACTAAGAACTTGTAGATTTTGCAAATTCCACAGAATTTTAATAATATAAAGATTACCTGCATCATCTTCATTGTGGCATTTTAACTCCTAATCAACTTTTGTTTTGATTTTCTTGAGCGTTACGAGGAGCTTCAACGCTTAAAACAAGATCACGATGCAAGAATAGGTTAAATTCTAATGGTCCAGACTGGTGTTCCATAATATAGGAATTCCGGTTTTCGGGCCTGGCCAGTTAAAAACCCGAAATGTAAAGTTAAAACCGGGCCCGAACTGGTGTTGCATGCATCTATCCTTAATTCGTGCCTCCTCATTTATCTCCTATAATTTCTCAACAGAATAATCAATTGATTTATCTACTATTTCCAAATATACGATTAATAACATCATATATTTTACTAGTTATATAATATAATTTAATTATCTCTATAATCCTTATATTATTCGTTTTCCTAATTCAACACAACCATATCTCCTATAATTCATTTATCTCTTATCTCCTCCTAATCATCGTGAAGTTTGGTATACTCTATGATAGTTGCTGCATTCAATAAGCAAGAAAACAGAGGTGAGAACAGGTGAAGGAAAATCTACAAGTATGTATTGAATAATATGTATGAGTTTTTGTATATTTTTGTTGTTCTTGAATCTTAATTTGTAATCAAAGTTGATTAGTAATTAAGCATCTTTATCAACATGTAGCCATACTATCACTGTATCACATACGTACACATGGTGATGATTATAGCAGTTATCATACTTCAAAATTGTTAGCTACCTTATTCTTTTTAATACTTTTAATCACACAAACCACTCCAAACATATATGTACGTAATGTTTAATTATTGGTCCATGATTCCAGACATCTACTTACTTTCCGTTCTTCGTTTCTTACTTAAATGTGTAAGTTTGTGGGGCTCCAACTCAAAACCAATTGGTTATGAGAGGAGTAGCCCAAGACCCTTATAAGCTCATTACAAAGTCACTCTTTGTCCAATGTGGGACATTACTCAACACGCCCCCTCACGTGTGACGTTCTTTTTCTTTCTCGCGCCTAATACGTGGATACTTATGGGTTACGTGGAATTCGTTTGGCCTTTAACCAACCACGGGTGAACTTTACTCTGATACCATGTAAGTTTGTAGGGTTCCAACTCAAAACCAATTGGTTATGAGAGGAGTAGCCCAGGACCCTTATAAGCGTCACTCTTTGTCCAATGTGGGACATTACTCAACAAAATGATGACTATATTTCTTATACTGATGAACACGGAAAAACGAGAGGTTAATGACCACCAGTTCTTCATATTTTAATCATTTTTTGTTGTTGATATTTGTAGATGGAAGAGCCAAATGTGGTGGTTGAACAAGAAAATGTTGTCATTTCATCCGACAACAATTCTGGTGGTGAAGATAAAGATGTAAAGCCTCCAAGATCTGCGAAAAAAAACGAAAGGCTCCATCACGTAAAACTGGTAAAGGGAAAAGAAGGTCAGTAGTATGGTAGCACTTCGAGGAGTTCGAAGACAATGAAGGAGATGTTAAAGCAACGTGTAATTACTGCAAAGCCCCATTTGCTGATGATCCTAACACAAACGGAACAAGTACCTTGAAGCGTCATCTATTGAAATGTAAGAAAAACCCTAATAATTTGAAAGATCAAAAAACCTTATTTGTTAAGCAAAATAATTGTGGTGAAGGAGGGAGTGGGAGTTTGCAAGCATGGGAATTTAATAGTGAAATAATGAGGAAAGCTTTGATAAAGATGATCATAGTAGATGAGCTTCCGTTTTCGTTTGTGGAAAAAGAAGGGTTTAAGGAATTCATGGAAGCTTCGTGTCCTAGATTTAATATCCCTTCAAGATTTACGATTTCAAGAGATTGTACAGAATTATTTTATCAAGAAAAAATCAAGTTAAAATCTTTTTTTAGAAAAAGTGGTCAGCGAGGTCAACGAGTTTCTTTGACCACCGACACATGGACTTCAATCACAAGAACCAACTATATGTGTGTAACTGCACATTTTATAGATGATGATTGGTCCTTGCACAAGAGAATAATAATTTTTCAACCTATAACAAGTCATAGGGGTGAAGATATCGGTGTGGCTCTTTGTGAATGTTTGAATGAATGGGATATTGTCAATCTGATGACAATCATAGTAGACAATGCTACTGTAAATGATGTAGCTGTTGATTATGTGAAGGGAATGTTATACGAGAAATTGTTCTTCAACGGCCGATTTCTCCATATGAGATGTATGGCTCATATCCTGAACTTGTGGTTAAAGATGGTTTAAATCATTTTAGTGATTCGATTGATCGTGTGCGTTCAACAATTAGATATATCAGGAGCTCGTCAAGTAGACACGATAAATTTTTATCATGCATAGCTTCAAGAGTCACTTGAGCCTAATTCAGCAAAGTTCGATGTCCTTAAATGGTGGAAAGTTAATGCTCCGAGATTTCCAATTCTCTCCAGGATCGCAAGAGGTATTCCGCTTTTTTGTATACTACATATATACTTCATTAAAATTTTATATGTAATATTTATAATGTCTACATGTGATATAATATAATATTCAGATATTTTGGCGATTCCAATTTCAACCGTTGTCTCCGAGTCAGCTTTCAGTACCGGTGGGCGGATTTTAGATTCATTTAGGAGTTCTTTGGGGCCTTCCACTGTTGAAGCATTAATTTGTGTTCAAGATTGGGTGCGAAAGTCAAAAAAGAGTATAAGCATGGATAACGATTTAGAAGACATGGACAAAATTGTTAAAGGTATTTTTTTTAACAATTACCATGTTGTTCTTTCAAAACACCTCAGCTCCATTTAACTTTTTTTTAAAAACTAAAATCATACTTTGTAGATGTTTTCAACAAGTTCCAAGAAGCTGAAGTTGGGATGAAGGAAACCAAGATTTAGATGAAGTGTTTTTTTAAATAAAGTCGTACACTACGTATTCTAGACAGCCAACTTTTGTTTGAGATGCTATGATATTTAATTGTTTCACATTAAATTTGGAATTTTTATTTAATAACTTGTAGGAAATTTGATAAGTTTTTAATATTATTAATATTTTATTGTTTAGTATTACGAAGTTTGTTATATTCTAATGACAGCGTAAGTTTGTGTGAAATATCATAGTTATTTATTAAAGCCCATGAAGAAACTATATGAATAATGGGAATAAGAATTCTTAGTCCCTAATGATCATGATACTTGCCATTTTTATCACTTAAATTCGGTTTAGCGGGTCCGGCCCGGTTAAGCCCTACAACAACCGGTCCAGGACAGAACCCGGTTCACAATATTCAGGTCCGGTCTTCGGGCTGGCTTTTTTCCAATTCCGGTTTTCCTGTTCAGGCCTGTTATTAGCCCATGCATAGACCTAGGTCCAGTACTGCCTATAGAAGAAAATACTGATCTTGAATTTGACTTTGACTAGTATCGATTAATACTGAGAAGAGGGACTGTTGGTCCCGAATGGATACTACAACAACAAATGTTTGTAGAAGGGGGGTTGAATACAAACTTTAGCAATTTAAAATTTAAGAGACACACGGTTTACTTTTATATAATTCTTATTGATGTGAATCAAGAATTACATGAACTAGATGCGGAAAATCTAAGTTCAATAAAAGATGGCAACTAAATTAGTCTAACACATAGACTGAGCTAATCTTAAACAACTTATGTCTAAGATGTTCAACACATAAACAAGTTTGTTATTCTGAAAGTAAAATGCTAACTCTTCTAATTCTCAACAAATGAGATTTTAGTATTCAACTATCTATTTTTCTTACTTAGCATGTTTCCATGCATGAGTATATATATAAGCAAGGGTGTCCGGGTTGATGAAGAGGAGAAAGAGACAAAGGTACTTGGTTTAATAATATTATAATAGATAAAGTTAGTGGGTGAAAAGTAAGTTAACTTTATACACAAAGTGTGTAAAGTGAACATACTTTTCAGTAATGAGTGTACCCACTATCTATTATTATATTGTTAAAGTACTACCTTTATATCTTGGAAAAGTAAACTTCTCCTTTCACGCTTGTGCTTTAATCAACACCATGCTTTATGAAGATTTGACTTAACCAAGTATAGAGTTGTCAGCCATACTTAGTTGTTGAAGCATATCTTCGAGATCTTCTCTTCTAAAGTATCTTTCTCCTTTTCCAGAGGATAAAGATCTATCCTTTTTGTTTCTTTGCAGATACAAAAAGTGCTAAGTACTTTTACAAAGAAAGATCTAAGGCATAATAGAACAACACATGTTCTGCCTTTGACTTAAAGAAAATATTACACTGAAAAACTATTAGCTGATTAACGACTCAGCTAACAGACACTGAACAGCTAACATAATTTTGCTCAGCTAATGACAATTGTAAAAGACTCAGCTGACTAGATTTGCTCAGCTGATCAGACTGATCAGCTAATCAATATAATTAGGTTGCAGCTAATAAGCTAATCGAAACAAACTCTCAGCTGATCCCAAGGGCTCAGCTAATCATTTGAGTATGATCAGCTTACCGAGACAAGAATGAATAAGTATAGAATACCTTATCTGACATGTGGGAGGCATCAGCTGACAAAAGAGATACTGTCAGTTGATCCTTGACTACTCAGCTGATCCTTGAGGAACCCTCAGCTGATGGTTTGTACTATCAGTTGATGCTTTGTAGATGCATAGTTGATGCTTATTGACTTGTCTTTTCTTCTCAGCTGATCTTCCTAAAGCTGTTCATTTGGCTGATACTCAGTGTTCAGCTGACACTATGATTCGTCAGCTGAAATTTCTTACTTAGAAATTCTTTAAGTCTAATATGAAAAACAACACATGTTTTTCATCAATCTAAGTCCAAAACTGAATATATGGTTTTGTTAACATCAAATCCTATTTTACTTAATAGATAGGTTTGATTTAGGTTTGATATTTCTATCTCCCCAACAATCTCCCCCTATTTGATGATGACAAAACCTTATCTGTTTAAGAAGAATCAGTTTGATCGGATTTGTAAAGATAAAACTTTTAAGTGCATTTTGGTTACCTAGCTATCTGTTTTTGGTAACTCTTTAATATGTGTTCCCTGATATTCTGTTTTTAGGAATCTTTTCATTTATGAAGTACCATGTTCTGTTTTTGTGGTATCTTTCATCCTTTTTCTGTTTTTAGGATTTTTATATTTTCTTTATTTACACTATGTGAGCTATTTACTAAGAGTCATCTATACTAGCATTTTAGCTAAGTAGTCTAAGATCAAAGTTTCAAGCTTGATTACAAAACAAAGTATTTACATCAGAGTTTGTACAATGTAATCTAACTAAGAGTTAAACTAAGTACAGAAGTTAAACTATTCTAGGAAGTGAAAAATACAACTAGTCTAGTTATGAAGTGTGGTCTTCATTCCCACCAGGGTTCTTTTTTGACTTCAAGAGTTCTGATCTGTGGATTTTCAGCTAGAAGTTGATCAGCTCTTGATCTTATCAATTGTTCAAAGTGCTCATTTCCTGTCAAGTCTCTAGTACCTATTACAGCATGAAATATCAGTTCTTTTTTAGCTTTCCCTATCTCAGATTCTCTCAGAAATCTCCAATTGCCAGCTCTGTTCATGAAGAACATTCCTCTTTCAGGTTCAGTTATATACCCGAACATTTCAGGATGTGTATTGGGAGGAAGAACAGTATTCAGATTCTCATAAGCAGGAAGATAAGGATGATCAGGATTGAGAATGATTTGTTCAGCAGCAACAAAGGCTTTAGAAGTCTTCTTGAAGGCATCCTCAATTGCTTGAACATGAGCAACAAATTGATCATGAGTGAATAGTCTGTTGTATACTGACATTCTGATCCAGTATTCAAATTTAGCAATGAACCTCTGGACTATCTCACTCTTGGACTTAAGGAGATGGTACAGGATCTCAATCACTCATGGAAGGAGAGTAGTTTGCAGTGATGTAGATAAGTATCTTCATAATTTTTTCTTTCATCTCTTCTCACTACTCTGAGATAAGGACCTTCATCTGTACCTCTGTAAGGAGTAACCCTTGAAATGATGTCTGCACATCTTCTGTTTACCAAGTTTTCTCAATTTTCCAAGAACTCCTTGGATTGCCTTTCAGTGTGCTGAGCAGTGCTTCCAAAGTTGAAGTTGAGCAATGCTTGAATGGCTTCCTTGTGAGTCTTTCCTCTTTTGAGAGCTTTCTTGGTAGAAGGGTCACTCTGCAATGGTGCTTGTTGTTCTTGAGGAGCTTGAGATGACAGTAAGATCATTTCTTCTTCTTGTATTTCCCTTATCTCATCATCTGTAACACCAACTGCAGCAGCAAGATCCTCAGTAGCAGTGAAGTCCTCCTGGTGCCTTTTCCTGGCTTCTATGACTTCTTCAATTGTTGTGCCCAGGGTAGCAGCCATATCAATGAACTCTTTGAGGTTTTCCTCATTTTTCTGTAATTCTTCCTCTCTCTTTTCTTCCTCTTCAATCTCCTCAGCTGACATTATCTTCTTTCCTTTTCTTCTTGAGCTGCTAGCAGTTGGTTGACTTGATTGTACTGGAGAGGAAGTTTGGACTGGTGGAGCATGAGTGGAGAGACTCTGCTTTTTCAAGTTGAGCAGAGAGGACAGAGGCATCCTATCTTCATCATCATCATTATCAGAATCTTCTGATGGCACATTGATTGGTGCACAAGATTCATCTTGTCTTGGCTTTTTAGCATTCTTCCTTCTAGCCATTTGTTTGAATCTTCTTTTTGGCCTCTGCTCATCTTGAGAAGGTTGCTCCTTCTCAGATAAATTCTCCCCCTCAACATTTGATTTCCTTTGAGTTTCTGTTTCATTGGGGGTTGCTTGATCTACTGCTGCCTTATCAGCTTCTACTGCTTGATTATGATCTGGTGATAAGCTTGAACTAGTAGTAGAATCCGAGTCTGACTTCTACCCCTTTTTGTCATTAGCAAATGAAAAAGGAAAGGTGTCAGAAGGCTTGGCAGGTGCAGAAGGTGAGAAAAAGGAAAAAAGGAGATGGAGAAGGAGTGGAGGTAGATAGAGGGATACTTGAAGGTGAAGGAGAGGCAGTAGGGATAGGAGGTTGGGTGAAGGATGGAGGTTTCCTCAGGCTTAGGATAGCATCAGTGATATTGGTGATTTCCTTAAGGGTTTCACTGTGCTTTTGGATGGAGTAGTTGTTTAAGTGTTTGAGGTCAGTAGTTATGGTTTGGAGAAGAGAAGGGACTCTAAGAAGAGAGTCAGGGATGGTTACAGAAATGTTGGGAGGGGAAGGTCTTAAGGTGTGGAGTTGGGAAAGAAGATTAGAGATGGTTTGGTTTAAGGAAGAAATGACATGGTTGGAAATGGGAGGTGAAGGAGTAGGTGCAGGGTGAGAAGTTTGGGATAAGAGTTGATCCAATTTATGAAGAATGGGTGACAGATCAACTGGGGCAGGGGTGGGTTTGGGTTGGGATTGGGTAGCTTTTAGTGACTCAACCTCTTGGGTTAGATAAGAGATTTGAGTTTCTGTTTGGGTTTGAAAAGAGGTAAAGGAGGCTTGAAGGCTATCCATCTTTTGAGAGATAGATAGGAGGGTTTGAAGTATTTGGGGGGAGGGTTCAGAAGAGATAGAGGGAAAGGGTTGAATGGGAGTTGATTGAGAGATTGTGCTTAGAACAGGAATAGATTGAGGTCCCTCACTTAGACCTTGGTGTATAGGCCTAAGATCACTGAGAGCAGAAATTGTACCCTGTACCAATGGTTGATTTATACCACTGATATTGACAGGCAGTGCAATAGTATGTGTTAGAAGTGAATCATACATAGGTGCAAGTCTGTGAGTGTGAGTGAGGGTTGCACTCATTGGGGTATCCCTTATTTCAGTAGTAAGTTGTTGTGAACTTACTAAGGGCATGGGTAGACTCAATGTGGGTGTAGACACAGTGTGACCTCGGGAGGAGGTCTGTCTTTCAATGGCATCACCCTGTTGGGAGGGTGATCCAGATTGCAGGAGTCCCATATTTACGAATGTGACCTTTTGTGAGGGCACATCCACTGGCAGTTGGATTAAAGCAACATCCATAAGCTCCCCCTCAACATAAGAGGTAGCTATAGGAGTTGAGGTCAGAGGTGTGGATAACACTACCTCAGAGACTTGTGACAAAGGCACAAGCTCTTGTGACCTTGATTCAATATGGGTGTAGGAGGGAGTAGAACTAGTGACTGTTGGGAGTACACTAGAGCTTGGCATTTGTGGGGGTGTTGCAACTGGAGTTGACGATGGGTTCTCGCAGGTTGGGATTACCAAATGAGTGTCCTCAGGGAGTGATAAAGGTATACCTGAGATGCGTTTTGCTTTGCTGATTTCTATGAGCTCCACCAGCTTATCAGAGACCTCTTCAGCATCAGGGACTTCTTCATCTATACCACTTGGTGCTCTATGAACAGAGTCACTTGATCCTTGTTGTTGATCAGGGTTGGGATATGCAACTGTGCCTCCAAGAGTCCTACTGGGAGAATCATCATCAGATTCTTCTTCACTTTCATTAGTGCTTAGGTGCCCGGACCTCCTTAAAGTAGTTGAACTAGAGGGAAACATTTGTAATGGTATTCCATGTTGACTGGATGAAGTAGAACCAGAATGATAAGGCTCAACTCCCATATAAAATCCACCAGTATCACCATCATGGCGATTACCACCATCACTATCATCATCACCATCACCATTATTAGCATCAGTACCATCACTTGAATCATTACCTTTTACAGGTTCATCAACATTCACTTCATCTAAATTTCCTCCTTCAAATATGGCTTCATCATGAGTAACAGATTGAGCCACTTCCTCAGTTATAAAATCAGGGGACTCAGAATCATGAGCCACATTTTCCAAAACAACATCCTCTCCATCATCTTTAACTCATGCATCTCAGGAGTGATTCCAGGACCAGCATCATCTCTTATCAAGTGAAACACTTTTTGACCCATCTGTGGGATTGGCATTGTGTTATGTGTAACATTCAGATGTGTATATGCCTCCCACTGCAAAGTTTGTAGAGCAATCAAACTAAGAAATCTGATATAAGGCACATGGGTCCTTGTTGTCTTTTTGACAGTTCCTAAAGTTATCTTATCCACCATCTCAGTAAAGATAATCTGAGCAAAATCTACATTCCTTCCAGTCACTAGAGCATGAAGAACCATAAGCTCAGTCTGATTCAGCAAATCATGGCTCCCTGATTTATGACCAAAACATCTAATGATGACACCAGCCAAGTACTTCCAGGGGTGACCTAAAATTGACAACTTGTATCTACCATGAGAGATAGGTTCATTGTAGCTAATTAGTGGCAGAACCTCCAAGGTTTGTTTAGCAGTAGCAAAGGGTTGGAATGGTGCAAAGTTGGGTATGGATAATGCTTGTCTGAGGGTTTCAACAGAGATGACAATGGGTGTTTGGTTGTTTAAGATAGTGCAAGTAATGGCTTGATTGTTTGGATGGTATCTGGAAGTGTACCACATCTCCCCAATAATATTAGGGAAGATAAACAGAGGATGAGTTGAAAGGCAGGGAAACAGGGGATGTGCTTTTATGAAGTAAACAATGGGTTCAAATCCCTGATTTGCCTTGGATTGAGGTATGTCGGTGTTGATTATGATATTATTTGGGGTAATGGTGAAGAGAAAGTTAGGAGTAACATTCTCACCTGAAATAGCATTAGGAACCTCAGTAGGGTTGAACATCACCATTGTTGCAGAGCTTGAGAACACGACGATAGAGTTATTTGAAAGTAGTGAAAGAGAAGGGTTTCGGAGAATGAGAGTTTTGAGAATTTTGAAAGCGTAAGAAATGAAAAACCGCTCAAAACATCTTTATATCTTTCTTGGAAATCTAATCTATCACAATATCTTTTTGAAAAAGTAACTGTCACATCTGCAAAAAGGTGATACACGGAATTGTTAATAAATACACAGACAACTAGGACAATTAAATGAAATTAAATACCTAGTTAACATGTTAGCTACAAATGATAAATTAATAAAATAAGTGTGGGGACACAAGAATTTTAATTCTGAGAACCATCAGCTGACTGAATAAGGTGTCAGCTGATCCTTGTTGAGTCAAAAACAAGTGTCAGCTAATGAATGCACTTAGCTGAGCGTTTAAGTCTTAGTTGATGGTTGATCAGCTGAGGTCTAGTATCAGCTGATGATTGTCAGCTGACAAAATATCATTAGCTGATTCTCCATTAATAAGACAAAGAAGCTTAGATAGTTACTTCATTTTACACACGAATTGAATTATTTTCTCACACAAAATTAACTACCTAAGAAAGGGAAATGTTACAAATTTAACATGCTAAGTTTGGATATTAGGAAGTTGAACCGAGACTCATCCAAAGGTTTTGTAAAAAGATCAGCTAATTGAAAATCAGTACTTATATAATGCATTGAAACTTTCTTTTTCTGCACATTATCTCTAAGAAAATGATGTCTGATTTTAATATGCTTGGTCTTAGAATGCAAAACAGGATTATTAGAGATAGAAATGGCACTAGTGTTGTCACACAGAATTGGTGAGTTTTCAAATTGTATGTCATAATCAAGTAGTTAATTCTGCAGCCACAAAAGTTGAGCACAACAGCTTCCAGCAGCAATGTATTCTGCTTCAGCTATTGAAGTTGAAACTGAGTTCTGTTTCTTGCTTGACCAGCTGACTAATCTTCCACCTAACAGTTGACAACCACCAGATGTACTTTTTCTGTCTAGTGTGCAAGCTGCAAAATCAGAATCAGTGTATCCAACTAACTCAAAATCAGAATCTTTGGGATACCAAAGACCTAGATAGGAGTTTCTTTGAGATACCTGAAAATCCTTTTAACTGTAGCTAAGTGAGATTCTTTGGGATCTGCTTGATATCTAGCACAGAGACATGTTGAAAACATAATATCTGGTCTACTTGCAGTGAGATATAAAAGAGACCTTATCATGCCTCTATAAGCTATAGTGTTCACTGATTTACCATCAGTGTCCTTTCCATGCTTTAAGGCAGTGGACATGGGTGTTTTCATTGAAGAACAATTTTCAAACTCAAATTTCTTAAGTAGATCATTTACATACTTTGTTTGATGAATGAAAATTCCATCAACCTCTTGCCTTATTTGAAGTCCATGAAAATAGTTTAGTTCACCCATCATGCTCATCTAATAGTTATCAGACATGAGTTTAGAAAACTTTTTACAAAGATCCAAATTTGTAGACCCAAATATTATATCATCTACATATATCTGTACAAGTATCACATCACGTTTGAATTTCCTTATAAACAAAGTGCTATCTATGCTTCCTCTTATAAAGCCTTTGTTAATTAGAAAAGAAGAGAGGGTATCATACCAGGCTCTTGGTGCTTGTTTTAGACTATACAAAGCTTTGTTTAAGAAGTATACATGGTCAGGTTTGCTGGCATCCTCAAAACCTGGAGGTTGTTTGACATACACCTCTTCCTTCAGTTCACCATTGAGGAAAACACTCTTAACATCCATTTGGAAAACTTTAAAGTCTTTGAAGGCAGCATAAGCTAAAAACAGTCTTATGGCTTCAAGTCTTGCAACAGGGGCAAAGGTTTCATCATAATCAATACCTTCTTCTTGACAATACCCCTGTGCAACTAGCCTAGCTTTGTTTCTGATGATCAGCCCTTGTTCATCCATTTTGTTTCTGAATACCCACTTAGTACCAATGATGGATTTATCCTTTGGTCTTGGCACCAAAGTCCATACATTGTTTCTTGTGAATTCTGCCAATTCTTCTTGCATGGCATTTATCCAATGAGGATCATTTAGAGCTTCCTCCACCTTCTTTGTTTCAATCATAGAAACAAAACCTGTGTATAAACTGAAATTACAAGCTTTTGATCTTGTTAGTACAGGTTCTTCTATGTTGCCTATGACCTGATCTTTAGGATGATCCCTGTGATCCTTATAGGCATTTTGGATTCTGGGAGAGTTTGAAACAGTTTGGATTAAGGGAGTTGAAATTCTTTGGTTTGGGTCAGCTGATGAGACTTCTGGTTGATCAGCTGACAAAATTTCAGGAATGTTATCTGATGAAACTTCTACTGATGAAGGAATGCTTGATATGGAATTAGAGTCCATTGATGTAGAAACATGATTCCCATCATTCAGTAAAAGTGTGGGTTGGTTTGAGGTAGGTTTAGCATTGGCTGGTTGTTCATTTGGAACAGTTTCATCTAGATCCTCTATATCAGCTAATGGGAGTGGATCAGCTAACACTTGAATGTTGTCTTCAGTACACAGCAGATCATTAAATTCCTCACCTGTAGATGGATTAGTAGAGCAGGAAGCAACAAAGTCATTTTCATTAAAACTTATATTGATTGATTCTTCTATGACCTTTGTTCTAAGGTTGTAGATTCTGTAGGCTTTGGAAATTACAGAATATCCCACAAACACTCCTTCATCAGCTTTTGGTGCAAACTTCTGCAACTGATCTCTCTTATTCAGGATAAAACACTGACACCCAAAGATATGCAGAAAGCTGATGTTAGGCTTCCTTCCTTTAAGCACTTCATAGGGTGTCTTGTTGTGCCTCTTGATAACAAGGGATCTTTTCTGAGTGAAACATGCACAGCTGACAGCTTCAGCCCACAGATTAAATCCTAACCCACTCTCACATAACATGGTTCTTGTAGCTTCTATTAATGTTCTGTTTCTTCTTTCAGCTACACCATTCTGTTGTGGAGTTCTTGGAGCAGAGAAGTTTTGAGATATACCTTTATCATCACAAAATCCTTCTAGAGTTTGATTTCTAAACTCTGTTCCATGATCACTTCTAAGCATCCTTACCAGATTTCTGTTTAGCACTTCCATCTTCTTTATGAAGCTTATTATTTCTTCAGCTGCCTCACTCTTTGCTTTTAGGAAGATGACCCAAGTGTACCTTGAGAATTCATCAACCATCACTAAAGCATACTTACTTCCACCAATACTAGCAGTAGCAACAGGACCAAATAGATCCATGTGCAACATGTAGAAAGGTTCAGTAATGGAGAAGGCTTGCTTAGATGAAAAAGAAGTCTTGTGTTGCTTTCCCTTCTCACAGGCAGAACAAGGTTTAGGCTTTACATAAGTCAGTGAAGGTAGTCCTGACACTAGTTCACCCTTGCTCAGCTTGTTTATATTTTTGAAGTTTAAGTGAGAAAACCTTTTGTGCCATAACCAGTTTGTGTCAGTTACAGATTTTGTATACAAACAAGTTAACTTGGATGGATCACCAGAGGACATATCTAGAGTATATACGTCCTTGGTTCTTTTTGCACGAATTATTGTTTTACCTTCTTGATCTAAAATGGAACCACCTGTCTTTGTAAAGAGGACTTTATTATCACGATAATATAACTGACTTATGCTAATGAGATTGTACTTAAGCCCTTTAACATATGATACTTTGGACAAGGTTAAGTTCCCATTATGAAGTTCACCATAGCCTTTTGTTTGCCCACAATTGTTATCACCAAAGGTCACTCTTGGACCCTTTTCCTTCTTGTAGTTACTTAACAGAGCTTTACAACCTAAAATGGTCCTTGAACATCCACTGTCAAGATACCATGTGGTAATGCCCTGAAAAGATTAGATTTAAAGAAGGTTAGTGAAACTTAGGGTATCCACGACTAAGTAGACCCCTGTGGATTGCACCTAGCTATCCACTTCATATTAGGTTGTTTAAAAATGAGAGGAACAACTGTTTTATCAATATTAGTCCGTTGTCTTAAGTTACCTTCAAGGGAACAATCACTTGCCTTATGTACTTTGCTCCCACATTTATAGCATATTTGATTTTTGGAGCCTTTGACATGTTTTAGTGATTGCCCAGGAGATGTCTTAACTATCTTCTGATGACTATGGGACATCAGCTAACAGATTTCACCATTCAGCTGTTGCAGCTGATTCTGTAAACTAATTAGGTCTTTGTTTACAGAAACCTTAAATTGATCCTTAGGAAAAATGAATTTTTGATCAACCTTAGATGTGGCAGACTTGGACTGTATGTGAACATTAAGTCCTTTTCTCTTGGTTTCTTTTATTGAGAGAGTTTGAAGTGAAGCTGGATCAGCTAAGCCGATTACAGAGGACCTTTGATCAGCTGAGTAACTATCATCTGTTCTCTAATCAGCTGATGAAGGATCATTAGCTAATGAAATGTCAGTAAGCTGAGCACTTATATTTAATGTATCAGCTTTCAAGGTTTGACAACATGATGTCTCTTTGGATTCAACAAATAATTCCATTCCTTTACTAGCTTCCTTTAACATTAGATTATTAGTACTTTTACTATCTGACAGAACAATAGAATTTTCAATAACTTTTGAAGTTGTTGAGTCCTTTAGCTGAGTACATTTACTTTTGACAAATCTGTTAGTGATAATACTTTTTCCTTTTACTATCTTTTGAAAAGTAAGAGGTAAAATATCAGCTTTTTCTAAGATATTAATGTTCTTACTAAAATCAATACAATTAGCAGCTTGGGAATAATTTCCACCAATAATAGCTTGAACTTGTTTAGGAATCTGCTCATTGACACACTGAGTGGTCTTTTCAGCAGAACCACACCAAGATTTAACTATTTTTTGTAGGTCATTAAACTTTATGGTTGCTTCATTTGTTTCTTTTACCAAGATCTGATTAAGTATATTTTGATTAGCTAAATTATCTTCTAGTTTTGTCATTAGTTTCAGTTTCTCATCCTTAAGACTTAACATCTCTTTTAGTGATTTTATTTCTATTTTTAGCTTCTTTTCTCTTTGAATATTTGACTGAAACTCAATACACAGATAATCAAACATAGTGTTCTTTTCATTATCTTCATAGTTAATAAATTTTCCAACCTGATACATAGAAGAGGGATCCCAGTCAGGAGAAGTACAAGCTTTGGCAGCTTTCTTCATGTCCTCATTAAAGGAACTTGTACTCCCAGTGTTGGCCATCAAGCTGAGCTGAGCAGAGAGGACCTCATCTTCATCACTTGAGAGATCTTCCTCAGCCCAATCTTCTTCTTCAGCCACCAACACACTACTCTGGGCCTTCTTCTTCTTCTTCTTCTTGTCAAGGACAACAGCAAGAAGCTTTTTGTACTTAGCTTCATAATCAATCTTGCTGTCTGAGTTTGAGGAACCCTTGAAACCTGTGCTTCCTCTGGACTTACATTCACTGGCATAGTGACCAGTCTTGCTACAGGAAAAGCAACCTTCAGAAGCCTTTGATTTAAACTTGGCTTTTTCTCCCTTGAAAGGTTTCTTCTCAAACCTCTTGACACCCTTTCTTTTTAAGAAAGGTTTGAACATTTTTACCAACATGGCAGCCTGCTCAACAGCAGCTTCAATGCTGTCCATGTTCTCCAGATCTTCATCCCCATCAGCCACCTGCTCTTCATCAAAAGTTTCCTCTTCTTCTTCCTCATCACTTGATTCATCCACCACAGCTGCAAAACCCCTGGATCTTGTATCCTTGGACACAAGGGCTGTGGATGGAGCTTTTGCAGCCTCCTTCATATCCTTGGTAGAGAGTTTCCTTTGTTTCACTGATTGTTCATGATTCATGAGGTTTCCATATAAACCAACTAGTGTGAGACCCTTGATTTTCTCTTCATCTTTAAGCACAGTGATGAAATGATCCCAAGATTCTGGGAGGGAGTCTAGAAACTTGTTTACAAGCTCCTTATTGCTCTTGGGAACATTTTCCCTTCTTAAGTCATTAATAAGGCAGTTGAACCTGGTGTAGGCCTGAGTTAGAATTTCACCTTTATGAGCAAAGAAGAACTCATATTCTCTTACCAAAAGGAGTTTCTTATTTTCCTACACTTCTTTAGTGCCTTCATAAGCAACAGTCAAAGTGTCTATCATCTCCTTTGCAGATTTGCAGTTGAGAACTTGATGATAGACATCATTTGGTAGTGCAGAGACTAAGGCTGCTCTTGCTTTAACATCAAGATTAACAATCCTTTTGTCTTCATCAGACCATCGATTTATAGGCTTTATAATTAGTCTTTCAACAGCAGGAACTTCATCAGTGGCTTCAGTTACTTGAATAGTTGAGGAAGGAACATAAGGAGCTTCAGTTACAGTTTTGAGCATCACATCATCTAGGCTTGACTAATAGAAAAGAACTCTACTCTCCCAGAGAGAAAAGTTTTCTCCATCAAAAGTTGGACACCTAGTGAGTGAGCCATTATTTAAAGAACCATTTGAAGCAGCAACCGGAGTGGCCATTTGGTAGTGTGGGGTAGAATCAGTTGAAGAGTAAGCAAAACAGATCTTAGATATGAGTTATCTAGCCTGCTCTGATACCAGTTGTTGGTCCCGAATGGATACTACAACAACAAATGTTTGTAGAAGGGGGGTTGAATACAAACTTTAGCAATTTAAAATTTAAGAGACACACGGTTTACTTTTATATAATTCTTATTGATGTGAATCAAGAATTACATGAACTAGATGCGGAAAATCTAAGTTCACTAAAAGGTGACAACTAAATTAGTCTAACATATAGAATGAGCTAATCTTAAACAACGTATGTCTAAGATGTTCAACACATGAACAAGTTTGTTATACTGAAAGTAAAATGCTAACTCTTCTAATTCTCAACAAATGAGATTTCAGTATTCAACTATCTATTTTTCTTACTTAGCATGTTTCCATGCATGAGTATATATATAAGCAAGGGTGTCCGGGTTGATGAAGAGGAGAAAGAGGCAAAGGTACTTGGTTTAATAATATTATAATAGATAAAGTTAGTGGGTGAAAAGTAAGTTAACTTTATACACAAAGTGTATAAAGTGAACATACTTTTCAGTAATGAGTGTACCCACTATCTATTATTATATTGTTAAAGTACTACCTTTATATCTTGGAAAAGTAAACTTCTCCTTTCACGCTTGTGCTTTAATCAACACCATGCTTTCTGAAGATTTGACTTAACCAAGTATAGAGTTGCCAGCCATACTTAGTTGTTGTAGCATACCTTCGAGATCTTCTCTTCTAAAGTATCTTTCTCATTTTCCAGAGGATAAAGATCTATCCTTTTTGTTTCTTTGCAGATACAAAAAGTGCTAAGTACTTTTACAAAGAAAGATCTAAGGCATAATAGAACAACACATGTTCTGCCTTTGACTTAAGAAAATATTACACTGAAAAACTATTAGCTGATTAACGACTCAGCTAACAGACACTGAACAACTAACATAATTTTGCTCAGCTAATGACAATTGTAAAAGACTCAGCTGACTAGATTTGCTCAGCTGATCAGACTGATCAGCTAATCAATATAATTAGGTTGCAGCTAATAAGCTAATCGAAACAAACTCTCAACTGATCCCAAGGGCTCAACTAATCATTTGAGTATGATCAGCTTACCGAGACAAGAATGAATAAGTATAGAATACCTTATCTGACATGTGGAAGGCATCTGCTGACAAAAGAGATACTGTCAGTTGATCCTTGACTGCTCAGCTGATCCTTGAGGAACCCTCAGCTGATGGTTTGTACTATCAGCTGATGCTTTGTAGATGCATAGCTGATGCTTCTTGACTTGTCTTTTCTTCTCAGCTGATCTTCCTGAATCTATTCCTTTGGCTGATACTCAGTGTTCAGCTGACACTATGATTTGTCAGCTGACATTTCTTACTTAGAAATTCTTTAAGTCTAATATGAAAAACAACACATGTTTTTCATCAATCTAAGTCCAAAACTGAATATATGGTTTTGTTAACATCAAATCCTATTTTACTTAATAGATAAGTTTGATTTAGGTTTGATATTGCTATCTCCGCAACAGGGACTGAACTCAAAATCAAAACATCAAATGGCAAGCAGATCAATTTCCCTCTTTTTATTAAATCTTAATTTGGTGTGGGTATGATTCTTGAAACTTCAATAATGGTGGAAATTATACCGATTAATGAACCTCCATTGTTGACATGGACTATTAATCATATGTTATCGCTGCTCCATTGTTGACATCAATATGATGAATGACGATTAGAGTTACAAGCTATGGACTATTACTCATATGTTATCACTATCTCAGAGCTCGTTCAATTCAAAAATAAGATTCGTCGGGAAATCTCTCTCCAACGAAAGAGTCGTCCAAAACCCACAAAGAACAAATGTCGCTGCAGCAATACGGCGATGACTATGGTCAAAATTACCGGATTTTCGGCAAGAAAATAAGTCTGCATTCCTTCTTTCTCTTTTAGTGCTTTTTATCGAACAACTAAAATGCAACGACTGGATGAAAGTGTGTACATATATACGTGAGATATTTGTGAATGATTTAAGAGAATTAGAGGGCCATAGATCAAGGAGGGATTGATTATTGGTTGGAGGAGGAGGAAGAAGAAGTATGTTCGGAAATGTGAATAAAAGGTGAAAATAAAAAACTGCCCTTCACTACAAGACAAACTAACCCTTTTTTTAACGGCTCTTAGCATAAAGGACCATTTCAGTAACAAAAAGACAACCATAGGGACCTCTGGAGTAATGTTCGCTTTTAAAGCACTAAACCAGTCATTTTCAGCAAACCACAAGGACCATTTCAGTATTTTACTCTAATTTTAAACTTCTATTAAATATCTATGCAAATTTAAATACATTGTTCAATCATGAACTTAATAGTCATTCATCATTAAAATTCCAAACTTTGGTGGTACAAAAGTCAATTCACGATCATCAACAAACAAATATGAAATCTAGAAATTACCGTATGGCTAAAGCAGCCCAAAGCTTGTACCTGCCTCACATAGGCCATTAATCTATTTGCGGATACAAAAACATTTTATACACCATGTTAGCTATTAAATAGCTAGTGAGTACAACCAAAAATATTTATTTTTCAACACCAAGTCATCATATCTCAAAAACACGAGTTTGGCAATATACACAGAATGGAAAGGCACACATTAGAGCACGTAAGGATGTGGATCAGTCCATTGAGCAACAACATCTCCACGTGGTAGCTAGCCATGGTCAACATGTGCCCACAAGTGGGATAACCATGATAGATTGTGTGCACGGATAGTATACACATGTCATCATATCCATGAACACTATGAGTCACTAAAGGGTCATACAGCTGCACACCCAACTGATGAACCAGAAAACAATACTATGTGTGTACAAGCGATAATTAATAGTTAATTAATTATCGAGAGAAATAATAAATAGACATTTATTAAAAGGAGATATTAAATATTAGTTAATATTTAATTAATAGAGTTTGGTTGGTATATATTAATTAATAGTTAATTAATTAATATTTAAATCAAACGAGAGGGTTTGTTTTGTCAATTGATCAAAGTTGTTGATCAACGGACCGGGTTTCAAGTCCAAGGGTCGTGGTCCATTTAAATTACTATTTAAATGGATTAACCCCTTGTTTTAACCTAATTACATTACAATTAACAAAAGGAAAAGCAAAGACACACTTTCTCTTCCTCTCTCCTTGTTCTCGGCCGACACCACCACCACCACCCTACGCGGTGGTCGACGGTGGTTCCTGCGGCGGCGTACAGGGACCGGCGAACGGCGGCTCCCCTTCGGCGGCCCCCTCTCTCGGCGATCTGACCCTAGGCCGAAACCCCACCCCTTGTAGCGGCTAGGGTTTCTCGGCGGCGGTCAAAGGCAACCAAAAAGTCGTCGGCTTTTTGGTGGTGTACACACACATGGGATTTTTCTTCTCGAGTATTGTTCGCATTGGCGGTCTAGCAGCCAGTTCACGAGGTGCAGTAGTTGTGTATCCTCCTATAGCACTTCAGGGTATATTTTCTTATCCTTTTAATACTGTTATAAACTTGGACACTGTTATAATATGATTTCTTGTTCTCTTTCCCCACCTGATCCAGTTTTGATCTTCGGATATGATTTAGTATTTTATTCCACTGTGCTTTTTGTACCCTGTAAATCCTAACAAACCACATCTCCCGGTCAAGGTGGGGGAGCACGAAGTATCCATCATACAACGGTTGTCAAGAGTGAATGACCTTTTCCCCAAGTCCACTCGTGTATGTTGTCTCAGTTGGCTCGTCAAGCTCTTGAACCGCATTGTCATAATTGCTACTTATCATTACACTATACTCTTTGCACCAATTCATCCACCACCCGTGTAACTATGGTTTCCAAACGCCAAAGCCACATGAACCTTACACATCACCCAATGGTGAGGAACAAACCAAGGTGCAAAGTAAATCATCACAGGTACGGATCTGACCATAAAACACAAGCAAGTTATGCTAATTAAACCATTAACTTGCAAGAGTCATCACATAACATATCATGAAATCAAGTTGTACAATGTGTCTTGTAACACCCTCACAACTGGCCTAGACTAAACGAGGTAATTTAGTTAATTAATCTTGATGATTTGATTTAATTAATTGATTAAGTGATTTAATTTATTAATTAAATTGTTGATATGTTTAATGTTTATAATTGTTACAAATATTAAAATGTTTAAATGATAATAATAATTTTAATAATAATGGGATATGAGGTGTCTCTTTTGCACTTAAACACCTAACATTGCCACTCTCTCTTTTCATTTGTATTAAACCAAAAACAAATTAGAAAGTGAGTGTGTGTGCTTGTGGTGTTCTCGGCCGAGAAGAAATAGGGCAAGAAGAAAACAATATTTGTTAGTCTAGTTTGCAATTGGATTAATCTTGAGTTCAGATCTTGAGAGGTTAGATTATACATTCTTTGAATCCATGATTTATATGTGAACTTTTGAAATTATATGAAGAAACCCGAATGAACACTTGAATATGATGAGATTGTGGTTTAGGATGTTGCATGTTAGAATTGTATGTTATATGATGATCAAATTGTGTTTATAATGCTATTTGAGTAGTTAGATTACATTGCATGATCAAATCTGTTAGAATTGAAGTTGGAATTTAAATTATATATTAATCGGAATCTGGGTTATGAGTCATCCGGAATTGGGCTTATGAATGGGTCGGAATTAAAGGATTGAATGAATCGGAATTGATGAATTCCGATCTAAATGATCGGAATTAGGATTGGTTTCCGAATAAAATGATAGGAATTGAACTCTTTGCCTTGACTTGGGTATTTGATAACATTTTGTTCCGAAATGACCATAATCGGAATTAGCGATACTCGGAATTTGTTAAAGTGCCTTTTACTCGGAATCCTGTTTATTCAGAATTGACTTTGATCGGAATATGCCTATGCTCGGAATTATGAACAATCGGAATTAAGATTGATCGGAATGAGCTTTCTGTTCGGAAATTACTTCAATCGGAATTCTCATATTGATCGGAATTATATGATTGCCCATGCTCGGAATTGTGATTTTATGAGGAATTTGAATGAAGATGAAATTTAATGAACTCCTTGATGAATTGAAGATAAACATGAACTTGTATATTCATTGTGGCTTGGACATATGGATGAATGGTACGTAATGTCTAAGCTAAGGAGTTGAATGAATTTACGGAATTACAAGTTGGAAAAGAGTAATTGTGAATAATGGTATATTTATTAAATATACATGGTTATTATGTACTTGTAGGTTATTTGTACATGTGTTATGTTGATATATGTACTTGTTGATTTATGTACATGTTATGTATTGTGCTTATGATAGACTGTTAAGCAAATACTGACTAGTAGTTATAATGCTCAGGTGGTGACAAGACTCAGTAGATAAGATTGCAGAGTAACTTGAGCTTTTGAAGATATCGGTGAGTGGATATATATCTTTGGATATATGGGTTGTAATCCTGGTTTCCTTGCTCTTAAAGATATTGTATCTTGTTTATCTGTATATATACATGACGTATTCAGAGATCAGTTTGTTTGGCTGGGCTTGTTGCTTGGGGATTTACAGTATCTGATCTTGAGAGACATTTGTTGCACTCAAGGGTGCTTGTACTATTATCTATATTAGCAGGGCTATCGGTAAGCCTATGCTTTGGCCAGCATAGGTTGTAGGTGTTGCAACGCCGCCGATTCTCTTTGACGATTTGAGTATTTGTGTTTGGGCTTTATGCCTTGTATGTACTTTGATATCTATTCTCTCACTAGATTTGTGCTAATCCCCCACCGTTGTAATCTCTTACAGGACACTTCGTGTATGGAGATAGTAGAAGTGAAGCTGGGATTATGGACTGATCTTACTCTGATATCGTTTTTGAATTGTAAAGAGACTGTTTTTGAGTAACACTGTAGATGTCTTTTGTAAAACAAACTAGTTTAAAGTTGTATTTTCACTATTATGTTAATTTTAATATGTAATTAATGTAAGTAAGCTTCCGCGCGCGTATTTCAAAGTTGTTTAAGAAAATTCGGTGTTACAATTTTTGGTATCAGAGCACTGGTTTGGGGATTTGCATTGGTGACTTCGTGCGATACTCGAACCAAGGCTCTGATCAGTCCAATCTTTCCAGGGTGGGTAATTAGCAATGTAGCTATAGAGAATATGATGTTTGTACTAACGGATTATAATCTGACAACTGGTGAGATGTTGTGTAGAACAGATTATGGATGATAACAACGAGAACCGGTTACCTACCCCTTCATTCCCAAGAAGGAACAACAATTTGTCCTCTACTGCAATGAATGAGCAACCTAGAACGGGTACCTCACAAAATGGTGAGTCTGACAATCAATATTATGTACTGCAATTGGATGATACTTTACAGACATTGAGGGATATGATACATCAATTGGAACAACAGCAACACCAAACCCAATCTTCACAACAAACTTCCATAATTCAGATGCCCAGGATAACAACTGTGTATACCCAATCGTTGCCACCACCTGTCTACACCACAGCTCCTGTGAGCACAGTATGAACACCTTATGGATCTTTACCGTTTTTTACCATACCTCAAGGAGTATCTTCTCAACACCAACCCCAGCAGCATTATATCCATACTCAAAGCATTTAACATCTCCATGATCTGAACACATCCCACATCCCTTAATCAATCACATGAGTCAATTTGCCAAACATAAACAAACATTATCATGATGACTTATAAGCTTTTATAAAAAAACCAGGTGTCTAGAGGGTGTACTCACCTGAGGGTGTGATGAAGATCGCAATCCAAAACCAATACTATTGAGCAAAATTCTAACAATGACAAGCTCCTAAAATGAGCTAACTCAAGCTTTTCAATACTTAAGTTGAGACTCAAAACAAGAAACATAATTGACCTCAATACTATATGACTTATCAAGCCTCAAACACACTTTAGTAGAAGCTACTCATGAATCTCAAAACACGTCACAAGAGTTGTAGGACAATTATTTTAAAAACCTTGTTTTACATTTGCCAAAATATCATACCAAAAGTGACACAACTTCTGTATTTTGACATGTAGACCACCTTACGGTTGGAATTTGCTTTTATGATCAAAAGATGGTTCACATCTTTCCAACTATAATCATACCCGAAAAATTGATAAACGGTTGATTTTTAACAAGTTTTATAAAACAACCTAGAATGTGTAGCAAAATTCCAAACAACATCATATTTTCGAGTTTTATTGACCAAAATTCATCCAATATGTCACCAATTCGACCTAAACTAAACTATAACCTATTGGTAACTTAATTATACACCATAACAATTCTCAAACATGTCTCAAACATCATCCTTACATAACAATGAGGATTCAAACCCTTAACTCTTGCATAAACAACCTAAATTAACCCATTTAACTCATGAAATCAAACAACACATCAATGGGTCTTAACCAGTTCATATTTGCAGCTTCTTTAGAACTCTTTCAAACACTAAAACAGACCCAAAGACACCATAAACAAGAATTTAACATAACTAATCAAACCCAAACTTGATGGGATTTGACCCATTTGCTACAAAATTCAACATGCAACAACATTGTGTCTCCATATACATTACAAAACACTAAAATTAATCCTACCAATCCAAAGCCCCAATAAGTCATTTTAGTGATATAACTCTTCAATTTTGTAACTATGACACACATGCATCAATTAATCTTCAAGAATTCTTCAAAATCATCTCAACCTCTCTCTTTTCTTTCTTCTTCTTGATTGTTCCAAATGTGTTGGACTCAAATGAGTCAATTGTTCCATATTTGGGTTTATTAACCCAAAATTTTACACTTTCAACCAAAAAGTTATAAAATCTTGTCATATACAACCCTTAAGAACTCTTGATTATTACTCTATTAACCAACTAATTGTGTACTATAAACTTGTACATTATGCAATAGGTTTTAAAATCTTCCATGGTTAATATTCCATGTCTATAAAGCTAAATTCAATTGTACTTCGTGTAATTTAAGTTTTAATTCATGACCATATAACACCAAATTGGTATAATCACCATTCCAATCATTAATTATAATTTATCCATGATAGAGATCATGATTTTTTTTTATAAATTTGAATCACAAATTCTAATGAGCATTAGAACCACCTCATTAACTAATAATAATGATATTATAAAATTTAGAATATTACAATAAGAAACATGGTTAAGGCATATGTTTTGAAAACGAATGAGAGAGAGAGAGAGAGAATGACACTAAACAAAATATGGAAATAGTTAATAGTAGATTTATGGAGTTCTATCACTATGGATGGGTACTTTGCATTGATAGCTCATTATATTGATGATGATTGTGTTTTAAGAAAAAAAAAGTCTTGAACTGTAGAGCCATACTACCTCCTCACAGAGGTCCTATTTTGGCGAAGTATATAATAAACTTCTTGATAGATTGGGGCATCAAGAAATTGCTTTTTACCATAACCATCGAATGCAAAATATAATGATGGTTTAGTAGATTAAATTAAAATGTCATCTGTGTTTAAGTGGTGCACTAGTTTGTAACAGAGATCTTATGCATGTGCGTTGTGAGCACATATATTAATTCTTATTGTTCAAGTCCGAGTAAAAGTAATCGAGGAGACTATCTACAAGGACAGAGAATCTGTAAAGTATGTTAGGGGTAGTCCACGTGAAAGTATAAGTTTTCCGATTATATAACATAACTTTCATTACAATATTGGAAAAATGGACGTCAAGATGTCACAACACAACGGAACCCTAAGTATTCCATTCAGTTTGTCTAGATTCATGTTCTTTTCTAGATTAATCATGTTTTTCATAAGATTCTTGGTTGTTCTAAGCCTAACTATGGGTTGATTTTCTTATGTATTCAACTTATGATCAAACCCTAGTGATACATGGCTTGATTTCTTTGATTATGTATGGATTGATTCTAGTTTTCATGTTTATTAATTAAAGTTTGGATCCTTATGGTTTTAATCTTAGTTTTTATGAATTCATGGTTCATATTGAGTATGAATAGGAAGTTTATATGATGTATATCCCTCATTGAATGGTTTGTCTATGAATTGTTCAAGGGTTTACTTGGAAACGTAATCAGAATCTAGAAACCATCACCTAAACTTAACTTGTTTAATAGATTATGAACTAGGTTCATTTGATGATTAGATGATCAATCATGAGTTGTTTGTTGAATCGTTCACACATTAACTGCATGAAATTGGAAATTGAGTGTAGTAAAGTCAATCATGTAATCAATTAAATTGATCTTGAGGCATTTTGAACTAGGGGTAGAGATTAAGGTGAATACTTGTTCTTAATTAGTCATTTGCAAAAGTATCAAGCTTTAGTTTTGTTGGGATTTACAGGGTACAACATGCACAGCCGAAAATAATATGAACTCCATGTCAAGATCACAACTGGATCTAGTGGGGAAACTACACAAACAATCATACTAAAACAGATAAAATATACATGTCTATAATAGTATTAAAAAGGATAAAAGAATTATACCCTAAACTGCTATAGAGAGATACACAACTACTGCACCACTTGAACTGGCTGCTAGACTGCCAAAAATAATAATACCCGAGATGAAAAATGGGTCCCGTCTATATGACCAAAAAGCAGCCGGCTTTTTGGTGTTTATCGATTGCCGCCGAGAATCCGCCGCAAGGGGGCTCTCGGATTGCGCCGCCGCCGGTTCGCCAAAACTTTGACTTTTGGCCAAAACTCAAGTTTCACACATAATATATATAAATATAAAAACAGATAAATTGGAAACTTTATTTGGCTAAAATCAAAACTTTGACTTTAGGCTAAAAACTAAGTTTCATGCAGATTATATATATAAACATATATAAGCAGAAAAACTGGAAACTTTAATTGGTAAAAAGATCAGAACTTGATCCTAAACCAGAATTTAAGTTTCACACATATATGAAATATATAATTAAGCAGTAAAGCTGGAAATTTTATTAGGTATAAGATCAGAAACTTGATCTAAACCATAATACAAGTTTCATACACATATATATAAGCATAATAATATGATTAAACTTTTTTCCCACCGAGCCTAAAAGAGGCTCTGATACCACAGTTAGGATTTACAAGGCACAACATGTACAACGGAAAAATAATATAAATCTCATCCCAAGATCACAACTGGATCAAGTGAGGAAACAGAACAAACAATCATACTAATCTTCTATAGGGGGATACATAGCTACTGCACCACTTGAACTGGCTGCTAGACCGCCAATAATAATAATACCCGAGATGAAAAATCGGTCCCGTGCGTGTATCACCAAAAAGCCGCCGGCTTTTTGGTGTCTATCTATTTCCGCCGAGAAGCTGCCGCAATAGTGCTCTGGGTTTGTGCCGCCGCCGTTCACCGGAGAGGGGCTAGCCGCCGCAGCAGGATGGCCGCCGTCGACCATTGTGGAACGCTGCTAAGACCACCGTCAACCACCGCCGATAGGGTGGTGGTAGTGCTCGGCCGTAGAGAGCTAGGAGAGAAAGGGAGTGAACTTTGTTTTATCTTTTGATGTTAATTGTGAGATTAGGGTTAATAACTAAGGCTTAATCCCTTTAAATATGCATTTGAATGGATTAAGGCCTTTGGAGCTCGAAGCCCGGTCCGTGATCAATAAATGTGATCGTTTGACAAAACAACCCCTGTACTTCGGTTTAATATTAATTAATTAACTATTAATTAATATTTTTCCAACCAAACATTATAATTAAATATACAATTGATATTTAATTTTCCCTTAAATAATAAACGTCCATTTATTATTTCTCTTGATAATTAATTCACTATTAATTATTACTCATACACACATTGTGTTATTTCCTGGTTCTATAGTTGGGTGTGCAGCTGTGTGACCCTTTAGTGACTTACAGTGTTCATGGATATGATGACACGTGTACACTATCCCTGCAAATAATCTATCAAGTTTAGTTAAATATTTTTTATTAGGCTTTGTAGTTGATGTTGGTCCCTTGGTGAGAATAACAACAAGCAACAGATGTGTAGAAGGAGGGTTGAATACACTTTCTACGGAAATTGAACAAATCAAAATAAAGTGTTACACATAGTAAATCAAACCACAATCGAATACTTTGTTTTTCATTAATAAGAAGATGATTACAGACTCTATCAAGTAAGCAACTCTTGATATGTAAACACCTAATATAAATCTCTCAATCTTTTAAACTTAGCTATCTATAATCAACTTATGATTATAGATACTGGACGACTCTCTAAACAGGATTTGATCACAGATTAAAAACTTACCAATCTCACAACTAATGTGAGTATTTGAACACACGAATAGCTTGGCAATCTATGAATATCTTTATCACATTGAACTGACAAACAGTGATTCAAGAATCGTAACACATACAGTTGAGGTGAGGTATTTGGCTCTGCAACACTTAGACGTAATCGTCGTGGTAGTCGTCATTCCTTTAAACTTATCAGGATGATAAGTATTTATAATCATGTTCCTACCGTTCCTAACAAACTGGACTAATCCTAATTTGCTAACTAACTACCGGATAACTCGGAATCTTGAATCTTGAATATTCTTATCTTGAGTCTTTAATCTTCAATCTTGATTCTGGAGTCTTCTTATCCTTCCCGTAGATATAGAGAGTTAAAATGATAAATTTAAAACATATTTAAATTTTCTTTGGGCTGACTTCTTACTCGGACTGAATTACTCAGCTTGAAACTTATCAAGCTGAGTTCTTCGAGAACAAACCCGAAAACAAACATGAACTAACACGTATAATAATTAACTCATCCTTGGAAGTCATAAGAGTTGTCTAAAAGTTATTTAGCAACTCTGTTCAGCTGACTCAGTCTATAAGTTGAGTCACTCAGCTTGAAACACAGCAAGCTGACGGCTCAATATATATCTTAGGTGACATACACAGCTTATCAAACATATTGATAATCCTACTAAGATATAGTATAAGCTGATCGAACATATGCTCAGCTTATATAAGCTGATCGAACATATCAATTTTAATTGAACTTATCAATTATAAGTGGAACATACCAACTTTAAGTTGAACACCAACTAAATACATTAATGAATAAGAACTAATCAATTATTCATTCAAGCTGAACTTATCAGACTAATAATTATGAACATATCATAACACAGTTGAACATATCAAACTCATACTTGTATTAATTGAAGATATCATAATACAAAAGTTTTGATCACTCAGATCATGCACACTTAGTGCTTACACAATATTAGAACTAATCTAATATTTACATTAGAACTAATCTATTCAGGATGCAGCTCTTCAAACTCCTTGAACTCCTTGTTGATTTCTTCAAGGATTTCTTGCAAATTAGGCAAGTGTTGAAGCTGATCTTCTGTGATCTTATTGCTCTGTTAATTCTGTATCTGAACCTTGCAGTTTGTTCAGTCTTTTCTACTATTTGTCTCAGAGCAGACACATGTATAGATACTTGCATCAGACTGGAAGCATTGTACACCATTTCTGTCCAAGTACATGAATCCTTTCTGAGGTTTTTCCACATAGGTATTTTCTTTGAGTTCCATGCCTTCAGGAAGGTTAAGACTATACTTATCTATATTTGCTAATCCAGCTGGCTTTGTTTGCTTCTTCTTTCCAACTTTATGAAAAGAAGTCAGTAGGGTAGCTATCTCAGTCCTGCGTATGATTTGCATCGCATCAGCTCTTGTAAGTAGCCTTAAGATTTCATCTTTAACTTCATTCCTGACAGAGGACTTTTCCATCGACTTAATGAGGATGGCTACTTGCTTCCACTCTTCATATCCCAGTTTATGGAGTTGGTTCAGCTCCAGAGAATTTGATTCACCATTCTTTAAGACGAACTCCATAATGATAATCCCTTGAACTGAACTCAACTTGAGTGAATCGATCTGAGAAGAGAAGTAGGTTCTTGTATAACATTGAGTTATGTTCTCCTTCTCTTGTTGATCTTGAACATGAGGTTCTTCTATCTCTTCCTCCTTGGGCACAATAGGCAGCTTGAGTTTAGCTAATTCCTCATTCTGCTTTCTGATTTGCTCAGCCAAGGCCTGTTATCTTGCTTCTTTCTTTTCAACTAACACAGCTTGAGCATCCAATTTTCTTCTTCTTAACTCGTTGATAGATATCCCAAGCTGGTCAGCATCTTCTTGTTCCAATCTCCTTACTGCCAGAAGAGAAGCTATTTCTTGTAGTGTCATTTTATCTGCAGAGTCTTCATCTGAGGCTGATTCACTTAGAATCATCTTTCGTCTTTTCTGCTGAGGGGTTTCTGATTCACCTCAGCTGACCACTACTGGTCTTTTGCCTTTTGCTTTCTCAGTCAACTCAGCTTCTTTCTCTGTTTCTTTCTCCCCCTCAATCTGATCTGCTCCCTTTGCCAGTAATAGTAAGGCTTCAGCTTGGACCGACTCAGCTTGAACCTTTTGAACATTCTCCCCCTTTTTGTCATCATCAACAGGGGTTGAAGTCTTTTGTTGTTGAAGGGCAGCGACAACAGATTTCAAACGCAGAACCTCCACATCTAAAGAATCTAGAATCATCAACATATCCTTCTTAGTTTTCTTTCTCTTGAGGTGCAAGGTATCAAACTGACTTTTAAAGAATTTCATTTAATCATCCAGGTCAGCTTGAGAGGGTTGGAACTTGGGTGCATCATCTAAGGGTTGGTGTATACCCTCAAACTCATTTGCACCAGAGGTTGGACCCTATGATTCATCTTGGTGTTGAGATGAAACATTGACAGGTCGTGCAAGGGGGTGTGAGAAGTGAAGAGAAGTAATTGGGCTAGAAATGTGAAGTGTATGGTTAGGTGATTGGCTAATTGGTTCGGAGGGGGGTGATTGACCCTGGGGATTAGTCAGTTCTTCATTACCTAAGTGTGTCTGCTTAGGCACAATAACAGGCTCTCCTATGGCTCTGGAAAGTGTGGGCTGAGTAGATACCACATCCAGTTTAGGCTTTTGGGTTGAAATAAGCCTCGAGGATGACACCTGAAAAGTAGGCGTCTCCCCCCTCAACTCCTGCCGGTGGAGGGATCAATGTGATCTCAGCTCCAGTGATGTCTATAAGAGTGGCACCACCTTTGGTAGTTTTTCTAGTATAGGTTTGGATTTTCTCCCTAGTAGCAGTGGGCATACTAGAGGTGGTTTCAGAGTGAGATTTAGGATGGATAAAAGATGGAGGAGATGGGTTAGACTGAGTTGGGTTTACTGCAGTCTTGTCTCCAAAAGTGGATGGAGAATAGTAAGAAGAAGAAGAAAGTGTAGAGACCTTACAAGTGGTAGCTTCAACTTTGGCTGGCTCCGCCTGAGCAGAGTGCTCAGGTTGAACCTCTAGATCAGCTTTGGAAGCTCCCCCTTGATTGGATCCCTCTGCTTCACTTTCTAATGAAGCTGACTTAGCTATTAGCAGCATGGGGTCACTCAAACCCTCTTGCTCTGGGAAGATGTCATTATTGAACATCTTTGAACTGAGTGTAGGAAACAGGAACACAAACGGATCACCTTCGTAGAGTGCTGTCCCTAGCTCGGCTTCAAATGCCAAGGACAGGTACCTTATGAAAGGTACATGAAGATCCCTTGTGTTCTTCATCACTTGGACCCTGAGTTTGTTGAAAATGAGCTGAGCATAGTCTAAATTCCTCGCAAAGTACATGTTGTACAACAGCTGTATCTCGAACTCGTTGACTTGGTCCATTCCTCCAACCTTGGTTCCCAGCGAACGAAGGTGGCCTTTTTAATAATACCCTCTGTCTGCGGGTGACCCATTCTGGGTAGGATAGACCTAGCCACCTTCCTCGTGACAGCCGGCTCGAACTTATCAGATTGAGGGAGTTGAAGAACGTCCCTTAGCCGTTGCACAGAAAGAACAACTGTTCTATCGCCATTGAGAACAGTCCCTGTAATCTCTCCCCTGTTCTGGTTGTAAGTACAAGTGTACCAGAACTCCAAAAGGTGTTAAGGAACAATGTTGAGTGGTGCGCCACAGAAGGCGAATGCCAGGGGGTATTTAAGGATGTAATCCACCCATATTTCATATCCTCTGCCTTGTTTCCTTGGAGGAATTGCAAGACAGGCCCGTTGATTGTTGATTTTGATCAACGGCACTCCATTGTTCATAAACTGAGCAACTCGAACCATTTGATCACTGAGAACTAATGTGATTCCTTCCATTGTATAATTACACTGAGTAATTGGTTGAAAAAGCACTGAGCAATTTAGAATTCGCACTGAACGGGCCGGAAACTGCACTTAGCAATTTAGGGTTATGAAGATGAACGAAAGAATGCACTGAGCAATAGAGGTGTTTGCAAAAGGTATTTTAGAAGATGAGAAGTCAGATTTTTAGGCGTAAACTTCTCTAAACCGGTTATGATAGGTATATATACATTTCTGAGGAGAGAGAAAAGTTACCGTTGGAATCCCTTTTTATCCGTTACGCCGGAGAAATTACGGCTTGATGTAACAGTGATAGGGAAGAAACACATCATCTTCCAATGGACACAAGTGTAAAATAATATTAATGACTCACAAAAATATTATAAACACTGTTATATAATACCAATACATAGTTGGTATACGATGCGAATTGAGACTGACTCAAATAGACATTGATATATGAATTAATGACATGTAGTAATTAAATCATAGTTTGGACACACCAAGCTGAGGAAACTAATCACTCAGCTTAAGTTAAGCACTCAGCTTGACATAAGCACTCAGCTTGAGATTGATACTCAGCTTGAGTGGAGCACACAGCTCAGGATCAATGACTCTCAGTCATTACTGTTTGAGACTTACTCAAACTTTATATTTGTAACTACACTAAGTAGTTATTGTATGTTTGGAACATGCCAAAAGTGTGAACCAATCACACAGCTTGAGTTAAACACATATGTCATACTCTATGACACTTAGTCATTTATGTTTAAGACTGACTCAAACTTTATATATATTAACTACACTGAGCAGTTAAAATATGTTTGGAACTCACCAAACGTGTGAACTCATCATTCAGCTTGACAGGTTATTCAGTTTATGAAAACTTATTTATAAACTGTGCACTCAGCTTAAGACACTTAGTCTTTGTCAAACTAAAAAACTCAGATTCTAGACACTTAGCAAGGGGTTGAGCATCCCCAATTCACTTAGCAGATACATAAACCTCTTTTCATCAAGTGATTTAGTAAAGATATCTTCTAGTTGGTCATCAGTGGAGATAAATTTAATGTCAACTTTACCTTTTTCCATGATGTCTCTGATGATGTGATGTCTAATTTCAATGTGCTTGGTTCTTGAGTGGAAGACTGGATTGTAAGTTATGGCTATAGTACTTTGGTTATCACAGAAGATAGGAGTTTTCTTGAAACTCGTACCAAAGTCTTGAAGCTGATGCTGCATCCATAGGATTTGAGCACAACAGCTCCCTGCTGCAACATATTCAGCTTAGCAGTTGAAGAAGCCACTAAGTTCTGTTTCTTACTAGTCCATCTTACTAACTTCCCTCCAAGCATTTGACATCCTCTAGTTGTAGATTTTCTGTCTAGCTTGCACCCAGCATAATCAGCATCAGAAAAACCAACTAACTCAAATCCAGAGTCCTTTGGATACCAAAGACCCAGATTTGGTGTACCCTTAAGGTACCTAAAGATCCTTTTCACAGTTGAAGATGTGATTCCTTAGGATCTGCCTGATATCTTGCACAAACACATGTAGAAAACATGATATCAGGTCTACTAGCTGTCAAATAGAGTAATGAACCTATCATTCCTCTATAGGTAGACTGACACACAGACTTACCATCTGAGTCTTTACTCAGCTTGACAGCTGGTGACAGGGTGTTTTCATGGTTGAACTTGAATCAAAACCATATTTCTTTATCAAATAAAAAACATACTTGCTTTGATTGATGAATATTCCATCAGGTTTTTGTTAAATTTGTAAACATAGGAACTATGTCATCTCACCCATCATGCTCATCTTGTACTTTTGTGACATTATTTTGGAGAACCATTCACACAAAGATTCATTTGTAGAACCAAATATAATGTCATCCACATAGATTTGTACAAGAATCACCTGTCCTTTACTCTTTTTAATAAAGAGTGTTTTATCTATACTACCTCTGGTGAAATCCATTGATAGTAGATAGTTGGACAGTGTATCATACCAAGCTCGTGGAGCTTGTTTAAGACCATACAAATCCTTGTCTAACTTATTGACATGATGTGGAAACTTTGAACTAACAAAGCCAGGAGGTTGTTTCACATAGACTTCCTCCTGAAGTTTTCCATTTAGGAAAGCACTCTTCACATCCATTTGATAGACTTTGAAGTCTTTATATGCTGCATAGGCCAGGAACAGCCTTATGGCTTCAATTCTAGAAACAGGGGTAAAGGTCTCATCATAATCGATTCCTTCTTCTTGTTTATACCCTTGTGCTACAAGCCTGGCTTTGTTCCTAACTATCACTCCATCCTTGTCCATTTTATATCTATAGACCCACTTAGTGCCTATAATTGAATGATCTTTGGGGGCAGGGACAAGGTTCCAGACCTTATTTCTCTCAAACTCATTTAATTCCTCTTGTATAGCTTCAATCTAGTCCTCATCCTCTAAGGCTTCTTTAGTCTTCTTTGGTTCCATTTGAGATAGGAAACCAAAGTGAGCAGCATAGTTAGCTGTAGCCTGGGATCTGGTCATAACCCTTTCTTGGACATTTCCAATGATTTGATCTTGAGGATGATCTTTGAGGAATTTGAATGTTGTAGTTGGAGAATCTGGTTCTGGGTCTGAGTGATGTTGAGAACTCTGATGTGAACACACATCCTCAATCTCAATAGCAGCATTGTCATCAAACTGATGATCACTGAGATCCTCAGTCTGAGTGACTTCAGCTCCAAAGGGGTTGACGAACTCATCATCCTTCTCAGCTTAGGAATCCCTTGGAGTTTATGATGATTTCTTTGACGGACACACATCAACATCACTATCATCTCCTATGACATACATAGGATTTGACACTTTGGTTTCCTTAGGCTTTTCAAGCTCACTCAGACTAACCAAGTCAGCTTGTCTTTTCTCAGCTTGATCAGGACTGTCTTCATCAAATGAGACATGAATTGATTCTTCTATAGCCTTTCTCCTAGTGTTATACACTCTGTAAGACTTGGAGATTGAGGAATAACCAACAAATATTCCAGGATCAGCTTTAGGTTCCAACTTATGGAGCTGATCTCTTTGATTCAGCACACAGCATTTTGAACCAAAGACATGGAAATAACCTATATTGGGTTTTCTAGATTTGTACATCTCATATGATGTTTTTCTAGGTCGTTTGACAATGATTGACCTATTTTGGGTATAACAGGCTATACTAACAGCTTCATCCCAAAAATAAAGTTTCAATCCTACCACACATAGCATTGTTCTAGCAGCCTCAGTTAAGGTTCTATTGCTCCTCTCAGCAACCCAATTTTGTTGGGGAGTTCTGACAGATGAGAAATTTTGTAATATTCCCTTTTGTTCACAAAAGCTTTCAAGGGTAGAGTTTCTGAAGTCAGTCACATGATCACTTCTGAGTTGCTTTACAGACAAACCTTTCTACAACTCTTCCTGTTTGATAAAACTTATTATCTCCAGGGCAGCCTCACTTTTGGCTTTTAGGAATATTACCCAGGTGAATCGTGAGAACCCATCTACTATCACCAGTATGTACTTCTTGCCACTTAGGCTTGGAGTACTTATGGGTACAAACAGATCCTTATGCAACATATGCAGTGGGTCTGTTATTGAAAAAATTTTCTTTGATTTAAAGGACCACCCTTTATGGTGTTTCCCTTGTTCACAAGCTGAACACAATTTGTCCTTGACAAATGTGATTTTTGGTAATCCAGAGACTAACTCTTTATTGGATAGCATATTTATATTTTTGAAATTTAAATGTGATAAATGTTTATGCCACAACCAACTCAGCTTAGGAACATATTGGGAATACAAGCAGGTTTCAGTATAAGGATCAGCAGAATTAAGATCAAGTAGATACACATCCCTTTCTCTTTTAGCTATTAATACAGGCTTTCCCTTAGCATTATATATTGTTCTTGCTTTCTTTCTAAAAGTAACAATGTTATCTTCATCACACAGTTGGCTGATACTAATCAGATTGTGCTTAAGACCCTTGACATATGCAACCTTCTGGAAAGTAACTTTGCCAGCATGCTTCTTCCCATAGCCTTTAGTTCTTCCATAGGAATTGTCTCCAAATGTTACTTTAGGACCTTCATCTTCCTGGAAATCACTAAGAAGTTCTTTCCACCCGGTCATGTGCCTTGAGCATCCACTATCCAAGTACCATTTACTTGAACCCTGCACATGATATAAAAACTAAACACATTAGTTTTGTTTGGGAACCCACTTCTTGGTGGGTTTAGATGAGGAGCACTTAGCATGTCCATCTTGTTAAACTGACCATTCAGCTTGAGCAGGAGCTGAGTCCTGTGTAGACTGATCACCCTGTTCTTGGTCAGGCCTTGAAATTTCAACATCACAGTCCTTTGCCTCATGACCTCTACTTCTGCACTTGTAGCATCTCCTTCTTCCAATTATTACAGGAGGTAAAGTGTCCAATAATCCTTGTGAGAACTTGCTCTCAGTCTTAGGATTATATGTTGTGGATAACTTTTCAACTTTCTTTGCAAGTTGATTCACTTGATGCTCACTGACTTTGGACTTACCTTTGTCAGATCTTTGTTTGTTATCATTTTGATTAGAAGCTTGACCAATAAACTTCTCTTCCATGACCTTGGACTTACCTTTGTCATGCTTACTAGACTCACCAGTTTCAACAGGTTTGGACTTACCACTGTTGATCTTCTTCGACTTACCAAGATCCACAACTTTGGACTTACCATTGTTGTGATTCGACCTCTGACTTACAGTGGTCTTCCTATTCTTGTATCTTCTCTCCGAGCCAAATAGAGAATGTTGTCTTTTGAAAAGATATGGATTAAGCCTTTCTATGACTGAAGTTCTTTGAATAGGTTGAGTGCCTAATCTGTCCAGCACAGACTTACCATGCTGTTTGGATGTTGAGCACTCATTTCCATGATTTTTAGCCTTTACAAACATATTGTATTTAAGGTTTTGACCATGTGATAGGTATATTGATGAGTAATCGTGAGATTCAAGTAGAGAGTATAAGCCAATAACACATTTAAGTGTGTGTAATATATTGATTAAAATGGCAAAGGTTACATAGAAGTCTAACATTACAAGTATATATACCTTTTACCTATACAAGATATCTAAGGTATATATTGATCATTTAAGCACAAACATAGACTAGATTACAAACACATATTTGAATCTAACAATCTCCCCCTTGATTGAATCTAGTCTATGTTTCTTTCTCCGTGTATTCTTTGCCATCTTCTTAGAGTAGCTCTTTCTTGCAGCTTTGCTTTGATTAACTCCATAACTTCAGTTAAGCTTACTCTAGAAGACTGGTCCAAATCATCTATCTGTTTCATACATTGTTCTCTGATTTTTATCAACCAAACCCTGAGAGATCCATCTGAATATGCATTGAGCTCCTTTGTTCTTAAGAAGAACTTTTCTTTCTTGCTGTTGAATAATATGATACCATCATCTGTTTCTGGTCCACCATCAACATCTTTCCTAATTGTTTGAAAGAGTTCCAGCTGATCTAAATTTGGATGTTGAGTGTTTGGCTTGAGAATATTAATCTTTTCTTTATCAGCTTCTGCACCCAACTGTAGATCTGTGATTTCTGTAACTCTGACTCTTTGTTTCATGAACTCTCTCAGAATCTGATGACCTTCTTGATTTGTAGGAAAGTTGTCTTTTCTTACTTCTAGCATATCATTCATGTATTCCACATCATCAAGGGTTAATTACTTCAAGTCAACTTGACTAAAATGATATTTCTTCTGATCAGTTCTAAGCACTGTGAAGTAAACCCAAATGACATTCAGTACCCTACCAAACGAACAATGTACTCTTGACACTGGAAACTTTGAGTGAAATTCTTTTCTTGATTTTCCATGCCAACTCATGACTAATCTGCATCCTACTCTGAAACATTATCTACACCAAGCAGTTCTATAGGTAGCATTCGATCCAATTCAGTGGTGTATATCTCAGGAATTTTCTCTTCAAGAAATGCAACTGCAATATCTTGATACCTCCAGTTCCTTTCTTCTTTGTTAAGAGCTTTAGTTGTTAAGACCACTTTTTTTTCCTTACATCTCATAATGTTGCAGTAGAGACCGGATCAGGATTATAATTCTCAGGAATTCTGCATTCACCACCTCTTTTTAACCTCCTGATTCTTTTTCGTTTAGCTTGATCTCTGATCACATCCCTTGCAGTTTTTCTGAACTTTCCAGGAGATGGAGGAAACATTTCGGATAATTCTTTATTTATTCTTAACACTGTCTCAATGTTCAATCTTTCAGGAATAATTGGAGTATCTGGAGTAAGAATCTGCTGAACCTCAGGCTTTTCAAACCTTGGTGTTGACATTTCTTTGCATTCCTTAATCTTTCTAATTTGTTGCTGAAGAGTTAATTCCCTTTCAGATTCTATAACAGTTTCACCTGCTTCTGCTACAAATGACCCATAAACATCAAAGTCTGAACCAGTACCGGTAAGAAAGTCAAATGTATCATCAACCTGTTGATCCGTATCCTATTCTACTTCATCAATCAGATGCATTTTACCCTTTCCTTTTCCTTTTCCCTTGCCTCTGCCTCTGTCTTTCTTTTGAGGCTGAGTTTGAGAAGTTGAAGCAGGCAGTCTTAACAAAACAGATACCACAGGTACAACAGATCTTAATCTTTTATCCCCCTCATGGCGGTCGGGATCTTGATCTTGATCTTCATGTTTCCTTTTAGAACCCTGAGCTGGAGTCTGACAAGCATCCATAGAAACACATAAAGCAGCTTGTAACTGAGCATCCTCAGCATCTTCCTCTGTATCCTTATTTGAATCCATGGCATCTAACCGTTTGTGAAATGATACACCGAAAACCTTGATACTATCAAACATTTCTTTCTTGAAACTTTCAAAATCCGAATTTGTGTATTCATTCCTTAAAAGATCCACCAAGGTAGCATCCTCCTCCGAAGCAGCAGCCTTTTGCAACGGGTTAGCCAACAACTTAAGAAATAACTGAGTTTTAAGCTCCTCAGCAGACAATTCAGGCCCTTGATGTGCAAGTAATCTATCCAACTTACTGCTTATGCTAGCATTCTCTTGCTGTATTTGATCAAACCGTACATTTACTACATCAAACCTGGAGTTCACAGCATCAAATTTAAAGTTCACATCAGTATGAACTTTTTTAATATTAGATTGGACTTGTGCTATAGCAGCTTGAAGGTCAGCCTTGGAAACGAATTCCGTAGCAACCTAAGTAACAATTGGAGGTGTAACAAATCTGGGATCACTTATATTACCCGTTGAGACTTCAACAACTGGAGGAACAAATCCTTCAGAAGTAGAGCCACCCACGTTCACAGCTGGACCAGTGTTGACTGTGGTGGGATTTCCATCTAACCCTTGAAGAACACTAACAGCAGTACCTTCTATAGATGTTCCGGTAGTATCTTTTAAGAGATCACTAGGTGCTACGAAAGTGTCATGGATGTTTGAAATGAAAGTGTCTGCAATGTGCATATCAAATTGAACTTCGGATACCTGGGGAGGAATGGTTCCTGTTTTAATACCTACTGCCTCCAAATGAGACTTCGGTAGTTCATGTGTTAAGTCCCCATGTTCAAATGAAACAATTTCCTGTTGAGAGGAAACTGAGTGGCTAGGTGGGGTGAGTGCATGCTCTACTGGGATGACAAAGTCTTTTTCAATACCAGGACTGACTGTGTCAGACCCGATGGTAGGCGTGGCTTCCCGGCTTTTTGTGGCTGGAGATTTGTCTCTAACTCAATCTTGTACACCTTTTTCATGTGAAAAATTGTAGGCATCGGATCTGCATCTCTTCGGGAAATCTCACTAGGATATCTAATCATCAGTTGTTGTACAATCATTGACAGAAATCTTGGATACGGCAAAGATATTTCTTTCCCTGTTTCTGAATTTTTTTCTGATGAACCACCTTTTGCAGATCACTGAATAGTAAAATGGAGTAATCAAGATGCCAATGCTTGACGATGCCAACCAGGATTTTTAACGCATTGAAATTTCCAGCCTCTACTCCTTTTGAGATACTGGTAAGACACCTCATAATAATTGCATACAAAGTTTTCCACATAGGGACTAGATTTGATCTTTTGAACTGATTCACACGCGTCAGATTTCCTTGATATCCCAAGTCTATAATCTCAGCGAAAATACTTTCATCGGATGGAATTGGATCAAACTCAGTTCGGTGTGCATAAGTGTGTTTCTGTGTTGGAAGTTTCAGCATTCGCCGTAAGTGAGTATGACTAAAAGAAACCTCAAAGTGCTCAACTTTTCCAGTAAGTACATTCTCTCCCTCATCAGTTGTTTCATTGGTCAAAGTATGCCACAGCTGTTGCACATATACTTCTGGGACATGTGGTCCTTCGTTCTCATCAGTTGGGTTATATGTGAAAATATGCTTTAGTGGATGAGATTCAATTAATTCACCAATGATGGGAAATTGGGTTGTTGTTTCAATAGAGTCAAAGAAATGATTGTTCAGTATATATGGAAGATAGTTATCAGGGCTAAACAAAAGATGGCTAGGCACAAATGGTTCTCCAGGGTTAGCCATATGCAGGAAAACATGTATACCCTAGATTAATGATCAAAAATTCAAGATATGAAGTAAAGTAGAATTGATCCATGGAAAAAAAAATCAAACTTGTGAAAATTTTCAAAATTTTTCCAAGTGTTCATGTGGAATTAAGAAATTCCGAATGTATTATATGCGGAGTCATTAAATTCTGGATACAATATATGCGGAATTAAGAAATTCCGGATAACCCTTAGTTGAAAACAGAATGGTTCTTTATGTTTGAATTCCGTGTGATCTTTTTGTGAAAATTCCGAATGCCAACTATCATCATCATTCCGGATACCAACTGTAACTGCAATTCTGGATATCAAATTTAAGTACAATTCAGGATATCAAATCTAGTGACAATTCCGGATATCATCTTTGACAATTCTGGATACAGGAAGATGTGGAATCATGAGTATCCGGAAAAGTAACATGCGGAATCATGAGTATCCGGAAAATAGAACAAGCACAAACATGACTATCCGGAAAAACAAATACTTTGACAATTCTGAATTGAAACACATGAAGAATTATAAACATTCCAGATGATTCAAACATGTCAAGAACTTGAACATCGATTATTTCAAACACCAAATTTGAGAGTTCGAGGGAGAAGTTGAAAAATATTTAGAGAGCTGTAGGTGAGACAGGATCAAAAGAAAAGAAAGATCCTTATCAAATAGTATACATCTGGGTAGCCACATCTGCTGCTGGATCTCATTCGTTGAGATTTAGTATTGAAATAGACATCATGGACCCAGTGATGCAATGCACTAACCCCACCCAGCTACTCAATTATCTCTTAAACGATAATTGTTTCAACTTCACACGGAGAATTAGCACATTTCTATTGACATCTCACTTGGAGATTGTTGATATTGAAACAAGGAGGACAGTTGCTCCGGTCCCCACTTCTTTCAAGCACTTATCGAGTCTAGAACTTATTTGAATATAAATTTCATTTCTTAGGACACATGGTAGAAATATTAGGTGTATCTAGTTTTCGTAACTACCGGAACATGTTGGAGTGATATCTTTTGTGATATTCAAGATGATTAGATGGAAATCCTACCAGAATCAACATTACGCCAGTTTATTTAAACTGTTGTGTTAACGAGAATCTATGTGATCTTGGTGTTATCCCATGGGAACTTTGAGATGGTGCCCTAAAGACTGGCTCTGATACCAATTAATAGGTATATTGATGAGTAATCGTGAGATTCAAGTAGAGAGTATAAGCCAATAACACCTTTAAGTGTGTGTAATATATTGATTAAAATGGCAAAGGTTACATAGAAGTCAAACATTACAAGTATATATACCTTTTACCTATACAAGATATCTAAGGTATATATTGATCATTTAAGCATAAACATAGACTAGATTACAAACACATATTTGAATCTAACACCATGTTTCTTCTCTGAGGCTGACTTCTGAGACTCAATCAGTTGTCTATCCTCCTTAGAGTCTGTACTTGCTATCTCATCATCAGCTACATAAGCTGCAGTTTGATAGTCACCTCCAAGTACAGCTTGTACCTGTTTAGGAATTTGTTGGTTTATGCACTTTTCAGCAAGCTTTGATGACTTACACCAAGACTCAGTGACCTTTTGAAGTTGGTCAGCTTTCACTTTAGCTTCCTGAAGTTCATCACTTAGAAGTTTATTAATGTGTCTTTGACATTCAAGATCACATTGTCATTTCTTACCAACATCAATGAGAGATTGACTTTCCTTAATCTCATTCTTTAGTTTAGTTATCTCAGCTTTGTGGTCCTTTTGAGACTTAAGGATGGTCTTGAAATCATTTAACAAATAATCGAAAGCAAGACCTTTTTCTTCATTGGTGTAAGAGTTGAAATTACTAACCTTGTACATGGAAGCAAGATCCCAATCACTAAGCTTGCTGTTTTCCTCAGCTTCCTTCATGTCAGCTTCAAAAGTTGACTCGGACAAACCATAATCAACTTCATCAATTTCAAACTCTTCATCTTCTTGAGCCATTAGACATACATCATCATCTGAGGTAGATGATTCAGTATCCCACGTTTCAGCATATAGTCCTTTTGCACTGGGTTTGTCTTCTGGCTTTCCTTTCTTGAGCTCAGTATATTTCTTCTGGCTTCCCTTTGCCCCTGTCAGATCTTCCTCTTCCCTGTTGAGCTCTTCTCAATCGTCTGGCTAGCATGGCCATCTGCTCAGTGATAGTCTGAACATCATCAGTATCACCTGAGTCTGAGTGTGAGTGGTCAGCTTGAGATTCTGACTCAGTCTCAGATTCAACAACTAGTGCCTTGGAACTTTTCTTCTTCTTCTGTGCAACTAATGCAATCTCTGCTTTATCCAAGGACTCCTTAAGTTGTTGTTGAGAAGTTCTCTTCTGCTCTGTGATCTGTTCATGGTTGAGCAAGAACCCATAAATGGACTGTAGGTTGTACAAATGTAGTGTTCGTGCAGCCCTCAGTGCTGTGGTTACTTCATTGAACCTTTCTAGTAACACATCCAGAAACTTCAGCACAAGTTCAGCCTCATCTTTCTTCACACCTACACTTAGCCGGTCAATTATCAAGCAGTAAAACCTTGTGAACAAATCAGGCAAGGTTTCATTCTTCTTCGAAAAGAAGTTTTCATATGATCTATTCAGATGACTCTTCTTTTGCTGCTTGACCAGATCAGTGCCCTCATATGTAATACTTAATATATCCCAGATTTCTTTCGCAGTTTGATACCTAGTCACTATATGCAAGATCTCGTTGGTCAGGGTATTTGCCAGAACACTCTTTGCCTTGTCATCCATAGAATGTAGTTTCCAATCTTCTTCAGTCCAGGATGCAACATGCTTTCTCATATCCTTTTCAGATCTACCAGGAGATGAATCACTGATAGTTGCAGGAATCTTGGGGAATATTGGTCCTTTTGTGATAACATCGTACATACGATTGTCAATAGACTTGAGAAATAGCATGGCTCTAAATTTCCACATAGGATAATCAGATCCATCAAAGATGGGACAACCCTTAGCAGACATCTGAGGAAAGTTTGAAGAATTGTTGCTTGTAGACATCATGAACTTTCACAGAATCTTGAACTTTTCAACGTATGAACTTGTTCAACCTGCTCTGATACCAGTTGTTGGTCCCTTGGTGAGAATAACAACAAGCAACAGATGTGTAGAAGGGGGGTTGAATACACTTTCTACGGAAATTGAACAAATCAAAATAAAGTGTTACACATAGTAAATCAAACCACAATCGAATGCTTTGCTTTTCATTAATAAGAAGATGATTATAGACTCTATCAAGTAAGCAACTCTTGATATGTAAACACCTAATATAAATCTCTCAATCTTTCAAACTTAGCTATTTATAATCAACTTATGATTATAGATACTAGACGACTCTCTAAACAGGATTTGATCACAGATTGAAAACTTACCAATCTCACAACTAATGTGAGTATTCGAGCACACGAATAGCTTGGCAATCTGTGAATATCTTGATCACGTTGAACTGACAAACAGTGATTCAAGAATCGTAACACATACGGTTGAGGTGAGGTATTTGGCTCTACAACACTTAGTCGTAATCGTCGTTGTAGTCATCGTTCCTCTAAACTTATCAGGATGATAAGTATTTATAATCCTGTTCCTACGGTTCCTAACAAACTGGACTAATCCTAATTTGCTAACTAACTACCGGATAACTCGGAATCTTGAATCTTGAATCTTCTTATCTTGAGTCTTCAATCTTCAATCTTGATTCTGGAGTCTTCTTATCCTTCCCGTAGATATAGAGAGTTAAAAAGATAAATTTAAAACATATTTAAATTTTCTTTGGGCTGACTTCTTACTTGGACTGAGTTACTCAGCTTGAAACTTATCAAGTTGAGTTCTTCGAGAACAAACCCGAAAACAAACATGAACTAACACGTATAATAATTAACTAATCCTTGGAAGTCATAAGAGTTATCTAAAACTTATTTAGCAACTCTGTTGAGCTGACACAGTCTATAAGCTGAGTCACTCAGCTTAAAACACATCAAGCTGACGGCTCAATATATATCTTAGGTGACATACACATCAAACATATTGATAATCCTACTAAGATATAGTATAAGCTGATCGAACATATGCTCAGCTTATATTCAGCTTATGCTCAGTCTGAAACACTATAAGTGTTCAGTCTGATCAAGCCTCATAATTCGGTTTAAGTTATATGTAGAACACATCTAACAAACTTAACTTTGTCTCATCAAATCCCAACTGATGAGATCATCTTCCCAACAGTTAATTACTTCCTTAAAACTGAAAAAGCTCTCTACTTTAGGGTAGCTATTAGTCTATTCTTCTTCTTGGTGTTGCACTACTCTCCGTAGATATGTTACTCATTACTTGATGTTGCTATGCTATTGCACGATTAAGTATACTTGCCTAGTGTGTGTGAGTGCTAGAATAACTGATTTTTGGACTTATATTTATAACTTAGATTTCACACATCAATAATTATACTACCTCAGTCCAAGTTTTATTGTCCACTTTTGAATTTTCAAAGTCTTTCTATTTCAATGACCTTAAATAATTTTGTTTATGTTCTATAATACTTGTTAAAAATTATATCAATGAAAATATATTTAAAACACAATGCATTCATATATTTTGTATCAAATATTATATAACACAAACAAAAATATTTAAGGTCAAAGTTAAAAAAGAAAGACTTTAAAAGGTCAAAAGTGAACAATAAAAATGAGATGGAAGGAGTATGTTATTAACCTATAACCCACTAAGTTTCATTATATTTTATTTTTGACATGTATAGATGGGGATATGGAGGAAGAAGGATACATGTTCTGTGTTTTTGATTTAATTAGTAAGTAAAAAATATAATCTTATGGTATATGGAATTGAAATTACTTTAAATTCAACGATTTGAAATTTGAAGTTTGAGAGATAAACATTTGACTTTTCAAAGTGAATTAAATTATGTGTATGTTGGTAAAAGACTACTTATGTTGGGGAAAAAACAAAGTAACATGTTTTAACCTGAACCTGTTTCAATCTGTTAGCCAATCTGACCAGATATGATCGTTTTGCCACAACTAATCATGACTTAATGCAAAAGTTAAATACAGTCTTAAAATTTTCCACAAAAATCATTGTTTCAAAACCCGAGTTGACGTGTTCGGTTGAATGTACGTTTGACCTGCGAACGGTCGGGAAAGCGGTTTAACAATAATCGGGTTTTCGTCTTTTTTAAGCTGTACTGAACATGCATGTCGGGTTTCCAGTCGAACCGATTGACCTAGCACTATCAACCCATTAGCGGTTTGGGATTTTTTTAATTATTTTATTTATATATATGTTGATTAAGTGAACAGGTTGACCTAGTGTTGCGAAAATGATCTAATCAGTTTGAATTTGATGAGACAAAGTTAAGTTTGTAAGATGAGTTCTACATATAACTTAAACAGAATTATGAAGCTTAGGCAGACTGAACACTTAGAGTGATTCAGACTGAGTATAAGCTGAATATAAGCTGAGCATATGTTGATCAGTTTATATTATACCTTAGTTTGTTTATTAATATGTTTAATAATCTGTGTATGTCACATAAGGTATATATCGAGTATTCAGCTTGATGTGTTTCAAGTTGAGTGACTCAGCTCGAAAGCAGAGTCAACTCGACAGAGTTGCTAAATATGTTTTAGTCAACTAAGTTAGACTTCTAAGGATGAGTTTATCAATGTACGTGTTAGTTCATGTATGAATTCGGATTTGTTCTCGAAGAACTCAGCTTGATAAGTTTCAAGCTGAGTAACTCAGTCCGAGTGAAGAAGTCAGTTTAAAGATAATTTAAATATGTTTTAAATTCATCTTTATCTCTCTATATCTACAGCGTGGATAAGAAGACTCCAGAATCAAGATTGAAGATTGAAGACTCAAGATAAGAAGATTCAAGATTCAAGATTCCGGTTTATCCGAAAGTTAGTTAGCGAATTAGGCTTAGTCTAGTTTGTTAGGAACCGTAGCAACAGGATTATAAATACTTATCTCCTGATAAGTTTAGAGGTACGACTTTGATTCGATAACAACTAAGTGTTGCAGATCCAAACCTCACCTCATCGTATGTGTTACGAGGCTTGATTCAGTATCAAGATTTAATCACAGATTGCCAAAGAAGTTCGTGTGTTCGAATTAATCACATCAGTTGTGATATTGGTAAGTAATCATGTGTTGATTCAATATGTGAAAATCCTGTTTAGAGAGTCGTCGGTATCTAAAATTATATGTTAATTATAGATATCTAAGTTTGAGAGAATTGAGAGATTTATATTAGGTGATTATATATCAAGAGTTGCTTACTTGATAGTCATTGTAATCATCTTCTTATTCAAAGCATTATAATCATCTTCTGATTAATAAAAGCATTTGATTGATTGTGGTTTGATTTACTGTGTGTGACACTTTTCTTTGATTTGTTCAATTTCCGCAGAAAGTGTATTCAACATGTCAAATCTGAGTGAGCTTGAAAGGCCAAGGGAAATCAACATGTCAAATCCTATGTATGTCATAGGAGATGATAGTGATGATGATGTATGTTCATCAATGAAATCATCACAAGCTTCAAAGGATTCTCAAGCTGAAAAAGATGATGAGTTCGTCAATCCTTTTGGAGCTGAAGTCACTCAGACTGAGAATCTTAGTGATAATCAGTTTGTTGACAATGCTGCTGTTGAGACTGAAGAGATAAGTTCACCTCGAGGCTCTCAACATCACTCAGATTCAGAACCTGACTCTCCAACTACCACATTTAAATTCCTCAAAGATCATCCTCAAGATCAAATCATTGGAAATGTCCAAGAGAAAGTCATGACCAGATCTAAGGCTACAGCTAACTATGCTGTTCACTTTGGTTTTCTATCTCAGATGGAACCAAAGAAGACTGAGGAAGCCTTAGCAGATGAGGATTGGATCGATGCTATGCAAGAGGAATTAAATGAGTTTGAGAGAAATAAGGTCTGGAACCTTGTCCCTACCCCCAAAGATCATTCAATTATAGGCACTAAGTGGGTCTATAGAAATAAAATGGACAAGGATGGAGTAATAGTTAGGAACAAAGCCAGGCTGGTAGCACAAAGGTATAAGCAAGAGGAAGGAATCGATTATGATGAAACCTTTTCCCCTGTTGCTAGAATTGAAGCTATAAGGCTGTTCCTGGCTTATGCAGCATATAAAGACTTCAAAGTCTATCAAATGGATGTGAAGAGTGCTTTCCTAAATGGAAAACTTCAGGAGGAAGTCTATGTGAAACAACCTCCTGGCTTTGTAAGTTCAAAGTTTCCACATCATGTCTATAAGTTGGACAAGGCTTTGTATGGTCTTAAACAAGCTCCAAGAGCTTGGTATGATACACTGTCAACTTATCTACTATCCATGGATTTCACCAGAGGTAGTATAGATAAGACACTCTTTATTAAAAAGAGCAAGGGACACGTGATTCATGTACAAATCTATGTGGATGATATTATTTTTGGTTCAACCAATGAATCTCTATGTGAGTGGTTCTCCAAAATAATGTCACAAAAGTACAAGATGAGTATGATGGGTGAGATGACATATTTCCTAGGCTTACAAATTCAACAAAAGCCTGATGGAATTTTCATCAATCAAAGCAAATATGTTTAGGATTTGATAAAGAAATATGGTTTTGATTCAAGTTCAACCATGAAAAACACCCATGTCACCAGCTGTCAAGCTGAGTAAAGACTCAGATGGTAAGTCTGTGTGTCAGTCTACCTATAGAGGAATGATAGGTTCATTACTCTATTTGACAGCTAGTAGACGTGATATCATGTTTGCTACATGTGTTTTTGCAAGATATCAGGCTGATCCTAAAGAATCACATCTTCAAGCTGTGAAAAGGATCTTTCGGTACCTTAAAGGTACACCAAATCTAGGACTTTGGTATCCAAAGGACTCTGGATTTGAGTTAGTTGGTTTTTCTGATGCTGACTATGCTGGGTGCAAGTTAGATAGAAAATCAACCACTGGAGGATGTCAATTGCTTGGAGGTAAATTAGTAAGCTGGAGTAGTAAGAAGTAGAACTCAGTGGCTACTTCAACTGCTGAAGCTGAGTATGTTGCAGCAGGGAGCTGTTGTGCTCAAATATTGTGGATGCAGCATCAGCTTCAGGACTTTGGGATGAGTTTCAAGAAAACTCCTATCTTCTGTGATAACCAAAGTGCGATAGCCATCACTTACAATCCAGTTTTTCACTCAAGACCCAAGCATATTGAAATTAGACATCACTTCATAAGGGACATCGTGGAAAAAGGTAAAGTTGACATTAAATTTATCTCCACTGATGACCAATTAGCAGATATCTTTACTAAGCCCCTTGATGAAAAGAGGTTTATGTATCTGCTAAGTAAATTGGGTATGCTTAACCCCTAGCTAAGTGTCTAAAATTTGAGTTCTCAGTTTGACAGAGACTAAGTGTCTTAAGCTGGGTGCACAGTTTATAGATAAGTTTTCATAAACTGATCTATATGTCAAACTGAATAATGAGTTCACACGTTTGGTCAGTTCCAAACATAATTCAACTACTCAGTGTGGTTGAAATGTTAGTTTGAGTTAGTTTCGAACAAAATGACTAAGTGTCATTGAGTCTGAGCTATGTGCTTAACTCACACTGTGTGATTGGTTCACACGTTTGGTCAGTTCCAAACATAATTCAACTACTCAGTGTGGTTGAAATGTTAGTTTGAGTTAGTCTCGAACAAAATGACTAAGTGTCATTGAGCCTGAGCTGTGTGCTCTACTCAAGCTGAGTATCAATCTCAAGCTGAGTGCTCCACTCAAGCTGAGTGCTTGAATCAAGCTGAGTGCTTGAATCAAGCTGAGTGCTTGACTTAGACTGAGTAATATGTTTACTAAGTTTGGTGTGTTCAATCTATGAATTAATTACTAAGTGTTATTAATTTTTCTGTCCATACGTATTTGAATCAGTTTCAATTCGTATCGTATATCAATTGTGTATTGATATATTTACAAAGTGTTTATAATCTTATTATTTGTTAATATTATTATTTTACACTTGTATCCGTTGGAGAATAATGTATTTCTACCTTCTAACTGTTACATCAAGCTGTAATTTTTCGGCGTAACGGATAAAAAGGGGAATTTCTAACGGTAACTTTTATCTCTCCTCGGAAAGGTATATATATCTATCAGAGGTGAATTAGAGAAGTTACGCTTTCAATCCAGACTTCTCACATACTAAAATACCTTTCACTTTCTTTGCTACGTGCAAATTTCTGTTCCATCGAATAAACCTAAGTCGCTCAGTGCGCAATTGACGATCGCTCAGTGCGAGTTACAATTTGATTACTCTGTGTAATCTAACCATTCAACGATGGAGAGTACCACTCTTGTTCTAGGTGAGCGGATGGTCAGAGGTGCTACTTTTAAGAACAATGGACTGCCAGTGATTAAAATCAACAATTAACGGGCCTGTCTTGCGATTCCTCAGAGGAAACAAGGCAGAGGATATGAAATTTGGGTTGATTATATCCGTAAATGCCCCCTGGCATTCGCCTTTTGTGGCGCATCACTCAACATTGTGCCCCAACACCTGTTGGAGTTCTGGTTTACATGCACCTTCAATCAAAACAGAGGAGAGATAACCGGCACTGTTCTTAATGGCGATAGACCAGTGATCCTCACGGTTCAGCGGCTAAGGGATGTTCTTCAACTCCCTGTTCAAGATGTGTTCGAGCCAACCATGACTAGACAAGTGGCGAGGTCAGTTCTACCTCAAATGGGTCACCCTCAAACTGAAGGGGTGATTAAGAAGGCCACTTTCCCAACCAGCTGGGGCTTCATGGTTTCCACAGTGGTACGTTCACGGGGGACCAAGGTTGTAGGCTTGGACCAAGTTAACGAGTTCGAAATGCAGCTGCTATACAATATGTTCTTTGATAGACGTATCGATTATGCACAGCTCATATTCAACGAGCTCAAAGTCCAAGTATTGAAGACCACCAGGGACCTCCATGTACCATTCATAAGGTTTTTTTCCTTGGTGCTTGAAGCTGAGTTGGGGGATTTATATGAAGCTGGATGGGATGTGTTCCCTGTTCCAACTCTCAGTCCAAAGATGTTTAACAATGTCATCTTCCCAGAGCAAGAGGGTCTAAGTGGTCCAATGCTCTTGGTAGCTGAGTGAGTTTCATCTGCAAGTGGAGATGAGGGATCGAATCAAGGGGGAGCTTCTCACGCTGACACCGAGGTTTAGGCTGAGCTCTCTGCTCAAGCTGAACCAGCTCATACAGAAGCTGCTTCAGGTAACACCTCTCCACTTTCTCTTTCTTCTCATTTTTCTCCATCCACTTTTGGAGATAAGACTGCAGTAGAACAAACTCAGTCTAACCCATCTCCTCCACCTACATTCCATCTACAATTCCAATCTGAAGCCACCCCTAGTATGCTCACTGCTGCTAGGGAGAATATCCAAACCTACCAAAGAAAAACTGCCAAAGGTGGTGCCACTCCTAAAGGCATCACTGGAGCTGAGATCACACTGATCCCTCCGGCATGAGTTGAGGGGGAGACGCCTACTCTTAAGGTATCAACCTCACGGCTCATTCAAACCTAACAGCCTAAACCGGGTGTGGTGTCTACTCAGCCCACACTTATTCGTGCCATGTGAGAGCCTACTTCTGTGCCTGAACAGACACATTCAGGTTACATTGAACATATGACCAATCCCCAGGGTCAATCACCCCCCTCTTTACCCAAAAGCCAACCACCAACCCATACACTTCACGTCTCGAGCCCTATTCATTCTATTCATTTCTCACACTCTAGTGCACGACCTGTCAATGTTTCATCTTCAAACCAGGGTGATTCACAGGGTCAAGACTCTGGTGCAAATGAGTTTAAAGGTATACACCAACCTTTGGATGATGCACCCAAAGACTCTCCTCACACTAATAATGCCTCCTCAGGCATCCAGCAGTTGAAAGAATATGTTGCTGCTCAGTTTGGTTTGTTCCATCTCAAGCAGAAGAAGCACAAACGCCAAATCTATCAAAGGCTTGAGAAGCTGACAAAGGATGTTCAAGAGATTGCCTCTGCAGTTGCTGCACTCCAACAACAAAGGACTTCAAACCCTATTGATGATGACAAAAAGGGGGAGAAGGTTCAAGCTAATACTGAAGCTGAGCTAGTTCGAGCTAAAGCTGAAGCTCTTCTAGTTCTAGCTAAAGGAGCAGAGAGGAAGACTCAGACTGAGGGGGAGTCAGAAATGAACGAAGATGAATCTGCATTAAAGAAACAAAAGATATCAGAATCTGAGCAGGAAACTGAAGAAGAAAAGGCTACGAGAGAACTAATCGAGATGCTAGAGCAAGAAGAAGCAAATGAGCTCAATATCTCTATAGCTGAATTAAAGAAGAGAAAAGAAAAAGAGCAACTGGATCAAGAAAAAGAAAAGTTAAAGAAAGCTTTAGCTGAAGCAGAAGCGGACTACAATGGTCCAAGACCTGATCCTATCCCATATTCAGATGCTGAGATACAAGAATGTTATTTCAGAAGAAATATTAGTGAAGATATTAAAGGCATGACCTTGAGCAGAGTCAATGGAGCAATCATCCTCAACTTTGAATTTGAAAATGGATCAACAATGGGGATGAACCTGAGATACGTTCACAGGATGGGCTATCTAGAATGGAACAGAATTCTGATGATGCTCAAGAAGTTCAAACGAAGTCAAATTAAGCAAGAAATCTTTACTGAAGTCTCAAAGTTGATAAAAAGGGCTGAGGAGCTGAGATATGTTCCAGTTCCTGGTCCACAATGGGAAAAACTGTTTGATATACCTGAAGGTGTGGAATTCACAGAAAATATATTCATTGATGTACCTATTCATGGATTTATGTTCAAGGATCAGGAAGGCAGACCTAGCTTCATCAAATTTAATGAAGTATGATATCTGAAAGCTAAGGATGCTGCCTATATAAGAACTTGTTGTGGAAACAATGACTCAAATCAGCTATTGAAATACAAGCTGAATAAACTAATCAAAGTTCATCACAAAGAATTCAGAGGAAGTGAAGAAGCTGAAAAGTTACTATATGAAGTAACTGAAGAAATTATCATCTGGGAGCTTCTACACCCTGAATTTGTACAATAGATTAGTTCTAATATTTTTGTAAGCACTATGTGTGCATGATCTAAGTGATCAACAACTTTTGTATTATGATCAGTTCTATTAATACAAATATAAAGTTTGATATGTTCAACTGTATTATGATATGTTCATAGCTATAAGTCTGATAAGTTCAGCTTAATGAATAAATGATAAGTTCTTATTCATTAATATAATTAGTTGGTATGTTCAACTAAAAATTGGTGTGTTCCAATTTAAATTGATAAGTTCAATTAATATTGATATGTTCAATAAATATTTGATCAGTTCAAATAATAAAATCTTAATAAGTTTAAGATTTAAAACATAATTCTGTTAAACAAACTTAAGAACTGTTTGATGGTTTTGTCATCATCAAATAGGGGGAGTTTGTTGGGAAAATGATCTAACCAGTTTGAATTTGATGAGACAAAGTTAAGTTTGTAAGATGAGTTCTACATATAACTTAAACAGAATTATGAATATTAGTCAGATTGAACACTTAGAGTGATTCAGACTGAGTATAAGCTGAATATAAGCTGAGCATATGTTGATCAGTTTATATTATACCTTAGTTTTTTTATTAATATGTTTAAAATCTGTGTATGTCACATAAGGTATATATCGAGTATTCAGCTTGATGTGTTTCAAGCTGAGTGACTCAGCTCGAAAGCAGAGTCAGCTCGACAGAGTTGCTAAATATGTTTTAGTCAACTAAGTTAGACTTCTAAGGATGAGTTTATCAATGTATGTGTTAGTTCATGTATGAATTCGGATTTGTTCTCGAAGAACTCAGCTTGATGAGTTTCAAGCTGATTAACTCAGTCCGAGTGAAGAAGTCAGTTTAAAGATAATTTAAATATGTTTTAAATTCATCTTTATCTCTCTATATCTACGGCGTGGATAAGAAGACTCCAGAATCAAGATTGAAGATTGAAGACTCAAGATAAGAAGATTTAAGATTCAAGATTCCGGTTTATCCGAAAATTAGTTAGCGAATTAGGCTAAGTCTAGTTTGTTAGGAACCGTAGCAACAGGATTATAAATACTTATCTCCTGATAAGTTTAGAGGTACGACTTTGATTCGATAACAACTAAGTGTTGCAGAGCAAAACCTCACCTCATCGTATGTGTTACGAGGCTTGATTCAGTATCAAGATTTAATCACAGATTGCCAAAGAAGTTCGTGTGTTCGAATTAATCACATCAGTTGTGATATTGGTAAGTAATCATGTGTTGATTCAATCTGTGAAAATCCTGTTTAGAGAGTCGTCGGTATCTATAATTATATGTTAATTATAGATATCTAAGTTTGAGAGAATTGAGAGATTTATATTAGGTGATTATATATCAAGAGTTGCTTACTTGATAGTCATTGTAATCATCTTCTTATTCAAAGCATTATAATCATCTTCTGATTAATAAAAGCATTTGATTGATTGTGGTTTGATTTACTGTGTGTGGCACTTTTCTTTGATTTGTTCAATTTTCGCAGAAAGTGTATTCAACCCCCCTTCTACACACTGTTGCTTGTTGTTACTCTCTCATACAAGGGACCAACACCTAGCCCTATGAACCCATTAGCAGTTTTGGAATTTTTTAATTATTTTATTTATATATATGTTAATTAAGTGAATAAGGACATAAACTTAATTGAAGCTAACACTATGCAAGATAATATGGTGGTAAGAGATGAAGGAAATGAAGAACATACAAGAACATACACTTCACCAAGAACACACAATAACTCTTTCTCTAAGTTTTCTCTGCATATCATGAAAGCTTAGAATTCAAAACTTGAATTCTATATAAACAAAGTAACTTACAAGACTTACCCTCAAGAATGGGTAAATACAAAAGAGGTCATTGGCCTTTTACTATCTATCACTAATTAGCTAAACTAGCTAATAATCGGGTTCACTTAGATATCCCGTTAGCACATCAGTTTATAAATAAACTAAGTGATCTACATTCAGCGTTGGCATAATGTTAGCACTGGTAGGATTTCCATCCGTCACTATAAATATCATAAAGATATTACTCAAGATGTTTCGGTATCGTCACAAAGACATGATACATTTGATATTGCCGAAAAGTATCCTAAACAATTATAATCAAGACGAATAAGCGCTAGACTCAATTAGTGCATTAAAAGAAGTTGGGGACCGGAGTAGCTGTCCTCCTTAGTTCAATATTAACAATCTCCGAGTGAGATGTTAATAATGTATGTGCTAAGTCTCCGTGTGAAGTTAAAACAATCATTTGTCAAGAAATGATTGAGTAGCGGAGTAGGGTTAGTCCATTGCATTGACGTCTTGCTTCAATACCGGTAATCAACAAATGAATACTAGTAGTAGATGTCGCTACCCATGTAATTGACACGGTTTAGTAAGGATCTTTTTGTATCTTTTGATCCTATCTCACCTTCATAACTCTCATAATTTTTCAACTTCTCCCGCAGCATCTTTTCAGAATGATGGACGCTTTGTTTATACAATCTCTCAATTCTAAGAATCAGGTATCTCTTTGGGTAGGTCTCTCCAGTTCTGGTTAGACTGTAAGAGTAAAGAAACTACCTAACCACAAAACGCACAAAGATTACAAGAACAAAAAAATAAAATATTTATGGATTTTCAAAGATTACAAGAACAAAAATGAAATATTTTTATGATTTTATAAGATTTTAAAATGTTTTTTGATTTTTCGAAAATAAATCTTAAAGAGCGCCTAGTTGGATATCGAGAAAGAGTACCTGCTGTTAGGATCTTATATTGTATAGAAATAGAAGATCACATTGTGTGTGAATTTGTATAAAATACAAACTAAGAGGGCTTAATTGTAAATATACTCAAAGAGTATATAAGCATATGATTAGTGTTAATCATGTAATTTTAGAAAAGTCTTTGTCATAATCTCAATATTAAGTGTGTGCTTAACTTGGTGTTCTTGATTCTCTGTCTACATTTCTTGATTATGTTACATTGATCTTCATATCATTGTTGATACCTGAATTTTTGTGGGCTGGAAATTTCAGAAAATTGTAGAAAATTCATACGAGCTTGGATTGATCTGATTTTCGGATATGTTATTCTTCATGATGAAAGGAACATTGTGTAAAAATTTCATTTCAAAACTCCATACGGTTTGAGACAAATCTGAATTTTTGTTTTCCGGGTTTTTCATGTGTTCTTCACGATTTTTGCCCAAAAACAGGATTTTTGATACTTGTTTTCGAGTTTGGAGTACATAAAATGTGTTTGTGTTAGTGGAGAAGCATAGATCTGAAGAGAAAAATCGTTTTGATGTGTTTTTCTTGAGTTCTTGATGAAGAAGATGAAGTTCTTGGTTGTTTGATACAAAAATTTGAGTTAGTGTGTGGAAAAAGGTGTTTGCGTGTGTTTTTGGAGAAGATTCCGAGTAAAAAGGCTCGGATTTGAAAGGGTCGGAATTTGAATATTCTGAAAAAGTCTCGGAATTTGAAAAAGAAAATTCTCGGAATTGATTTTCTCGGAATTCTAAAAATTCTCGGAATTGTGAAGTTTGCTCGGAATTGGAAATTATCGGATTGTTCATTCTATCGGATTGTTCATTCTCGGATTTTCTCGGATTGTTTAAGTTTCTCGGATTTCGATTTTCTGGGATTTCAGATTTCGGATTTCGATTTTCTCGGATTTTGGATTTCTCGGATTTCGATTTTCTCGGATTTACTCGGATTTTAGATTTTATCGGAATTGTTGATCGGAATTTTTTTTGTCGGAATTGTTGTATTTGGGTTGGTAGGCGCGTACATCCGGAACACAGCTGTTGTTTTTTAATTCACATCAGGCGTGTGGTCAGAATGAGTTGTATTTGATTTGACCCATCCGGTTTGTGTGTCTCGAGACCTGAGCTGTCAATTTTGAGAAGGTCAATGCGCGTGAACTGTGTGCTTTTTTTTTGAACAGCCAAACGGGAAACTAGAACTAGAGCTTCGGCTCGGCCATCACCCTAGACTAGCAACCCAAAATTTATTTATAAATCCAAGGCTAGCAAGATGCTAGCATGAGAGTACGACTTTTCAAAAGAAAGACAAAGGATTACAACACCATGAAGCCCAAAGTAGAGAATTACATTTTCCCCTATATTTTAACCAAACAAACAAAGAGACCTGCACATCATCTATTACTCTATCTGCAATAAAATCTTTATGATTGAAAACCTTGTCATTTCTTGCCATCCAAATACACCAAAATAAACATCCAACAGCAGCCTCCAAGAATATCTTCATATTCACATTAGCACCATTTTCCAAGATTTGAACCAACAGTTGTTCTAAAGAATTAATAGAACCAATATTTATATTGCACCATTTTAAAAACCAATCCCATACTACATGTACCAGTGAGCAGGAGTGAAAAAGATGTTCAATTGTTTCAGCATGGCTATGACATAAAGGACAATCTTCAGATAGTAAAATAATCCCTCTAGTTGCCAGATTTGGTTTTGTGGGTATACGATTTTTTAGTAGCCTCCAAACAAAACAGTTAACCCGTGAGGGCAACCATTTATTCCAAAAACAGTAACCTGCAAATGGAGAATTCATCAAGTTATCAATGATAATACGAAGGGATTTTACCGTAAACACGCCACTTGAATCTCCATTCCATTTCCACCCATTATAGTCGTTCCTTAAAACTTCATTATCCAGATCTCTTATGAATACATCATCCAGATTTAAATTATAAGAAGATAAGTATTCCCCTGCCTTTGATATATTAAGCCACACTCCTGGAACTTTTCTATTTGCCAAAGTCGATAGGTTTCCATCATGCACACCATGTATAGCTTTGATAACGTTACACCATAATACATCCGGTTTCACTTTCCAACGCCACCACCATTTGACTAAAAGTGCCAAATTTGCACTTTTTAATGAACCTATTCCAATCCCTCCTAAGTTTTTTGGGTGCAATTGTTTCTTGCCAATTCACCCAACAAATTTTAGAGTTTCCTCGATCCGATTTACCCCAAATGAATTGTCTCCGCAATCTTTCAATAGAATCAATCACTTTCAACGGAGCTTTAAACAAAGAAAAGAAATATAACGGAATGCTCCCTAAGACTGATTTACTTAAGATAACCCTACCCCCAAAGGAGAGATTATTGATTTTCCAATTCGATAATTTGGAAGACACTTTATCAACTTCCGGTTTCCAATTTTTTATCAAATTCATATTCGCCCCCACCGTAACCCCAAGATAAGTAAAAGGCAGTTTTGCTACGTCACATTTAAGAAAGGTAGAAACATTTCTCACCTCATCATCATGAACTCCGATCCCGAAAACTTTACTTTTTGCAAAGTTTACTTTCAACCCAGAAGCCATATGGAAACAACGAAGTATTCTAGTAAGATTAATAGAATTGGATACCGACCACTTACCAAGAAAAATCACGTCGTCTGCATAAAGGAAGTGTGAAAGTGAAGGTCCGTTATTAGGTAGATTTAGACCTTGGATATACCCTTTATTTTCAGCCTCCATCATAGCAAACATGAAGCCCCTCCATGGCTAAAATGAAAAGAAATGGAGATAGGGGATCACCTTGTCTAACCCCACGTGAAAGAGTGAACTCGTCAGTAGGTGATCCATTAACTAGAACCGAAGCTCTAGCCGTACTTAGGCATCCTTTTATCCATCCTCTCCATTTCATACCAAAGTGCATTTGTTCAAGAATAGAATCCAAATACGACCAACTAAGACAATCAAACGCTTTTTCAAAATCGACTTTAAAAAGTAAAGTTTTAAACTTCGATTTCTTTGCCCAACTACACACCTCGTTCAACATTAAGGGTCCATCGAGAATTTGTCGACCCTCAATATAAGCAGATTGCTCTTGACTTACTAATTTACCAACTACCTTTTTCAGCCATGAAGTAAGAATTTTGGAGACAATTTTGTACGCACAACCAATAAGACTAATCGGCCGATAATCCTTGAGAGAAAGAGGATCATTCACTTTCGGGAAGAGAGAAATAAAAGATGAATTGCATCCCTTCGAGAATGAACCGTTTCTTTCAAAAAACCGTACCATTTTTATAACATCTTCCTTGATAAGATCCTAAAAAGTTTTTAAAAATTTGAAAGTAAATCCATCCGGCCCGGGAGCCTTTTCCCCCCCGCATGACCAAATTGCTTCTTTAATTTCCTCCACCGTGATTGTGTCTTCCATCTGTCTACTTTCTTCCAAAGAAAGTGTTTTAAACAAAGAGCTAACGAACTTTGGACGATTAAGCATCGATTCACTGAATTTGGCAAAAAAGAAATTAAACACTTCTTTTTTGACATCGTCAGGATTTGTGATCCAATCCCCATTAATCGACAATCCATTGATACGATGTTGATTTTTGTTTGCATTGATCGTCCCATGAAAAAAGCTGCTATTTTCATCCCCTTCTTTAATCCATTTAACCCTAGCTTTTTGTTTGAGGTCAAGGTTTAAAGCAAATTCTAAGTCTTTAATGTCTTTCTTTGTAGGACCGGCTGGGGGACGGGGTTCTAAACTAAACTAAAACACCCTAATGCTAGGACTGATCTAGGATGAGAAATAGCGCGGAATTCTATTTCCCAAACCTCCTAAGGATTCTAAGATCTGCTTAGGTGTCCGGCACACAGTATCACACAGTGAAAAACACAGAGTAGAAACAAGAACAGACTCTAAGAATTCACACAGAGATGCTTAAGGCTGCCCTTGGATTCGGATTAAACACACAGTATTCGTTAACGAGGCTTAAAGTCGCGATTTAGTAAGGCTTAAGGTCTTATGAGGTCGATTACAAAGGCTTCCGTAAAGTACTTGATTGATTCGTCGATTACGTAGGTTACTCGCTCGATTCCCGCGCTAATGCAAGGTTAGGAAGTATTTATAGAGTAATTAACTTCAGTACGCACGTGATGCTTTTCACTGCGCACGTAGCTAGTCCAGTACGTGCGTACTGGTTAATTTAATAATAATTAATTAGATTTAAACCGACCTACTCACTACGTGCGTAGTGAGCTTCACTACGCACGTAGTGAGCATGACTTCGCACGTGGTGATTTCTCACACACACTTAAACTTCCAAACACACATCAACACATGATTAAGTACTTGTAAGATTAAGATAATCACATAGAATCACTAAGAATGTATAAACATGCAAACCATTAATCAAACCACATTTGAATAAACATTTCAAGTAAACATGTATATATATTGGATTGATAAGAACTAGGGATTTACAATTATGCACCAACAAACTCCCCCTAAGACCTAGTTCTATCAATAAAACTTGCACTAAGCAAAATTTACACAAAGTAAACAAAACTGACAATCTAGATATCACACAGTTGTAGACTTTACTTCTTCAGATCCAGCATAGATGTCAAATGCAAAACAAATTCTGACGACTTTCTGAAACTGCAACGCTAACTCCATATATTGATGCTTGTACAGAATTGGGTTGTAGTACAGAACAGTGATGTCGTCTTGACCAAAATTTCTGATCCACATAGGATCGAATACCTTTACAGTTTCTCCACCTGACAGGTTGTCGTCTAAAACAATCACTGCCTCCGTTGTCTTCTCGTTGAAGTACCACCACTTGAACCTAGCGTTCCACCCAGTCGACATGGTCCTTAATGGCAACTTTTTCATACAACGGGGAGCTTTACAGTTGAGTATCTTGAATCTCCTCCCTGTCAGTGGATCAATCCTGGTTGGATGGATCTTGACCCCTGGTATGTAAGGCTTTATGTTTTTCCATCCAAATTGAGCCTCACGCTTTACCAGCGTCTCGAACCATTTTGCCATGCTATTATCGTCACAATCCAGAAGAGGCAGGCGAGCGAGTTGTCGTATATCATAGAATGGCAATGTTTGAATGTCGTTTGCCCTTTGGAAGTACTCAACTCCCCTTTCTCTTTTGATTGCATAAACATTGAATTCCGGCATGTAGCACCAACCAACAATCTCACCATCCGTCTTTTTACCCAGAGTCTGATAAAATTTGGTATACTCCGGTGAGCTTTCAGACTTTTTTTCTTTTCCTGCCTGACGTTCTATAAATCGTTGATACTTTTTACGTCTTGCTTCTCTTTCCTCTTGCTTAGATTTTCTATCACCCAGATATTTTTCTAAATCAAAATCAACATTTTCTTGTTCTCTAACTTCAGCTCTTTTGTTGACTTCTTCAGCATTCGCATTTCGGAAAAGATCGGCAAGGTCAGGCAGGTCGTCTGTTTGTTGACCAGGATAGTGTTGATCGGTTTCATCCTCAATCTCAATCTCATCAGTGTCAAATACAGGTTCCTGTTCAGCTTGAGATGGTTGCACAGAGCTTTCATCCACCTCTTCTAGAATAACATCTTTGACAGGAATCTGTAAAAGTTCGGCAATTTGTTCTTTTGTCAGAAATGGAAGTATTTCTCCTTCCTCTGCATCATACTCATGTTGTGGAACAATTTGCCCTTGAACACTCAGCAGACGAGATGACTGAGGAATATCAGCTTTCAATGGCTGAACAATTAATGGATCTTCACACAGAAATAAGAAATCATAAATGTGTGTAAGTTAACATAACCATTTCATTTCATAATAATTAAATAAACATTTCAGTACAAAAGGTTTATCATCACACAGAATACATCAATAAAATCATAAATACAAGATCACAAATCAACCTTGCTCATCGCCAGAGTAAGTGTATGCTTGTTCGGACTCCGTGGCCTCTTTCAATCTTAGGACCTCCTCATCCTGTTTCTCAACTTTATCTTTCAACTTTTTAAACTCCGAGGTATATTCAAGCAATATATGCTCCATCGTTTCATTCTTCTTTACCAGCTCGCTGATTATCATTTCTCTTTCTTCATTGCTCTTTTCCAAGCTCTCAATCCTCTCAGCATCCTTCTTTAACAACTCCTCCATTTGTTCATCTCTTTTCAAAAGATTTTCAATTTGCTCATCCTTCTCGACCAGTTTCTGCTTCACCTCTGCTAACTCCAGCTTTCTCTTGTTTTCATCTTTGATCATATCAAGCATGTAGCCTTGGAGCCTGCTGAGGTTTGCTTCCATGGCTAGGGTAGGCAGTTGTGACCTGGTCTGAGAGGACCCCTCAGCACCTTGAGTGACAGAGATGACTGGAGCGACGGTTGCAGAGGATGGTTGAACAATGATTTCTGCAGACGCAACCAGCGGCTTAAACTTGTATACCTTCTTCTTCTTCTTCTCTGGCTCATCGACTGCAGCCTTTTCCTTCCTTTTCCTACTTTCCTCCTCCTCACTTTCCTCAAAAAAATCATCTACATTAATATCTTCTAGGCTTCCTGGGATAGCCTCTCCCCCAGTGGGATCACGAACTCCCTGACTTTGTATCTCAGGCTCCTCATCCTCATCATCAGAAACTATCTCTATGTTCTCCACCTGAGATTTTGAACCCTCATTCCTCCACAGATGTTTCCTTTCCGGAGCCTTGTAAGCCTGGTTTCCCAAATGGCAGATTAGACGCCTTTTAGGAGGAATCGAGGTACCGATATATCTGCTCATCTGTCTTACCGTTTGTTCATTCATATGTTTCAGCTTGATTCGATCACCGTCCTCTTTCACCAGACCCTCCACTTGAGCATCAATTACTATTTGTAGGAATCTGGGGTACATCAGGAATTGCCCCTCTTTCTTTGTCAGATTCTCCTTTAAGCCGTTGAAGATAGCCCTGGAGATGTTAAACTTGACATTAAGCACAAGGGCTACAAACAGATGGGAGAACGTTTGGTTAAGCTGATCGTGTCCGGTTCTCCTTGGGCCCAGACAGTGAGATATCACATGCATCAGATAACGATACGGGGGGCAGAGCTTGGTTTTGAAAACCGATTCATTACGGATCTCCCCCGTATATCCACACCTTAACAAACATCCCTTCACACGGCAACTGTTCAGCAGAATTGGGTCTGCAATATCATCCCCGAGCTCAAGCAGCTCATTCAGAATACCTTCCGACACAAATACATCATTATTTTGCACCTTCCCTCGAATCCCACCCAGGGATTCATCATATGCCGCAGTGTTCCAGAATTCTTTCTGATGCGAGGTGTAAGCAGTGCATGTAGTTGTGATTGCTGTATATATTCTCGACCTCATCAAATAATCAATGATCTCATCACAATCCTTGGTCAGTTTATTCTTAGATACACATGCCCTAATGTTGTGCATGTCTCCGGCCTTCAGGTCTGTCTTAGGTTGACTTCCAGAAACAGCTTCAGCCACAGGTGGAACTGATGAGCTTTCCAATTGAGCGGGTTCCATTGCTTAAATTCTGCAGAATGAACATTATGCACATTAGAAACACATCCACTGATCGTAACACACAGTTAAAATCTGCAGATTAACATAAACGTTCATATAAAAAAAATTATCATTCTATCACGTGCGAACTGAGCACCACCACGCACGTGATGAGAAGCCTACGTGCGAAGTGGTTGGAGGTAAAAAACTTTAAATTTAATTGAAAAACAATTCACTTCGCACGTGATGGATGCACCACGCACGGATTGCAATTCACTTCGTGCGGCTGAAACTCATCGGCTTCATCGTCCCCACAGTTGAGTACGTGCGAGGTGAATCCCAGTTCGTGCGAGCTGGACTTCACTTCGCACGGCCAATCATCAACAACGAAGAACAGTTTGACAATGTGTTTGACTCAAAACCCTCGATTTTCAGTGTATTTGTCTCGATTAAGTGGCTAGAAGTCATCTAACTAAGTCCACTAAGGTTCCTTTTCACTTAAATCTAACAAATTAACACGTGTAGATCTCAAATCTCAGTTTTAAAGATTGTTTGACTTTCGAACACAAAATCGACTATAACTCCAGATCTAACCGTTGGATTGAGACGAAAATTATACCAGAATGTTCACGAAGCAAAGGTGTTCAAGAATCGTGGATCGAAAAACTCTTTTCTCACAGGAATCAAAATCACAAACGAGAGAGAATGCAAGTATATTGTAGAGAATATGAATGCGTACTGAATAACACGCACGAGACGAGTATATATACCCTGTTCCACTTCGTGCGAAGTGCGTTCACTTCGCATGACGTTATCCAACAAGGCCATACGAAGTGGCTCACCATTTCGCACGTAGTCGTGCTTACCTCGTGCGAGTTCAATCTCACTTCGCACACATCAATCCATTTCGCACGGCCTGCTCATTCACTCCGCACGGATTGATTCACTTCGTGTGAGCTCACTTCTTCACATAGAGTTAGCCTTTTTCTCAATGATCCTGTACTCAGCACACAGCTGTTAGTAACTTCAATGCAGATAAAAACATTTAAGCACATGCAGACACAGGAAATTATATATATATATATAGAAAATAAACATACCAGCAGAAATAAGAAACACACCAAAAATCTTTTTGTATTTTTCTGATTAAAAGGAAAATAAGAATGCAGAAAAAGACTATTAACGAAGTAAATCCTAACGAACAAAATAACCAAAACAAAAGGAATTGCAGAAATTAAATTACTGAAATTAAATCTTTTTGTGAGAAGGTTCCAGTATGGAATCAGTACCAGCTCATCAATACTCAGTAGTCATTCATTTCAGAACCTTGGGCATAGACATATTCTCTCAAACTCTGTCTGTCAACCTAACTTTCCTCAGATAATGGCAGATTTTGTTTCAACATTTTCAGATTATCTAGAACTGAGTACATGGTTAAGACTATCTCCTTTTAAAATCTCACAGTGTTTTGACATACTCAGTTGAATGCACAACTTGATTACCCAGCCACCATGCTTATGTGCTTTGTGATTTTGTCAACGCATTTTATGCTCTTTGACATGGAGGTCAATTTTTCACCTCTCTAGACATTTTTCTTGTTGAGCTTTTGTCAATGCATTTTATGCTCTTTGACAATTCACCACTAATAGATCAATGTAGCTTTTGTCACTGCATTTTATGCTCTTTGACAATTCAACATTGATAGATCAATGTATCTATTTCTTTTGACATCTCAGATTGGGGTCAATTTTTCACCCTCTTTTACATTTTGCTCATTGTCATCTAAGCACATTTGGCATGGTAACAGGTGTATGCACCAGACTAAGTTAGTCTCAACTGATATTGACTTGTAGACTTGGAATGTCTCGATAGTTTGAATCTTTGATGGATTTCCACATGCATAACCATTTATCAGTCTAGACTTTCCTTATATGTCTTACACACTATCTGTTTCTTATCTGATTCAATTAGATTTTCAGACAGTTTTCTCAAGAATATGTACATGCCTTCAGTCCTAATTTTACTAGACGTACTTTGTATTGAAAGCCAGTGTACCATCATTTTCCATTTGAGTTGGATCAACTTCTCATTTTAAGTTTTCTGATTTTTTTTTTTTTTTTTTTTTAAGTTTTCTGATTTTTTTGTATTTTCTAAGTTTTCTGATTTTTTTGTATTTTCTAAGTTTTCTGATTTTTTTTTTTTTGTATTTTCTAAGTTTTCTGATTTTTTTGTATTTTCTAAGTTTTCTGATTTTTTTGTATTTTCTAAGTTTTCTGAACTATCTCCCCCTAAAATACTAAAGAAACTAAAAACTAAGAAAATAGAAACGCAAAGACACACAGAAAATTAACTGAAAGACAAACGAGATATAACCACACAGAAAATAGACACACAGTCACAAATACGAGTAAGGACACTAAGTCGAATCATCAGGGACAACCTCACACTTGGTTTTCATCCCGTTTTCATTCACTAAGAATAGAAAGCGGGGTTTATCAAATGCCTTAGTATACAGGTCTGCTTTTTGAAATTCGGTTTGAATAGACATTACATCGATTAATTTCTTTTCCCAGCAGTCCCGTATAAAATGGTATTTGATACCAATGTGTTTGGTCTTAGAATGTTGTACTGGATTCTTAGTAATTGCAATAGCAGCAGTATTATCAACAAAAATGGGAGTGGTAGAGAATTTCAAACCGTAATCCCGCAATTGTTGTTGAATCCAGATGACCTGAGAACAGCAGCTTGCCGCCGAAATGTATTCAGCTTCACACGTAGAGAGCGCAACTGCAGTCTGCTTCTTACACTGCCATGTGACAAGACGTGATCCGAGAAATTGGCAACCTCCAGATGTAGACTTGTGGTCCTTCTTGCATCCTCCATAGTCAGAATCACTGTAGGTCGTCAACACAAAGTTGTCGTCACATGGGTACCACAGTCCAAGATTGGGAGCATCCTTCAGATAGCGAAAGATCCGTTTGACAATCATCAGGTGCTTGACATTGGGCTTGGATTGGTATCTTGCCATCAGACACGTAGCAAACATGATGTCTGGTCTGGATGCAGTGAGATACATCAAGGAACCAATCATCGCTCGGTAGAGAGACTCATTCACCAACTCCCCCTCAGTATCTGGAGACATGCCGTGATTGACTGGAAGAGGTGTGGCAGCAGGCTTTTCAGTAGACATTTCGAATCGGGCAAGAATATCCGCAACATACTTCGACTGATGTAGGAAAATTCCGGCCTCGCTCTGCTCCACTTGAAGTCCAAGAAAAATTTTCATCTCTCCCATTGAGCTCATTTCGAATTTTTCCTTCATAATCCTTGCAAAGTCTTCACACAGAATCGGATTGGAAGAACCGAAAATGATATCATCCACATATACTTGCACCAAGATCAAGTCTTTATCATCACCTTTGATAAATAATGTTTTGTCGATGGTTCCTCTCCGGTACCCATTATCAGTCAGATATTGAGAGAGGGTCTCATACCATGCTCGAGGTGCCTGATGAAGACCATATAACGCTTTATTCAGCAAGAACACTTTGTCGGGATGGATCGGATCGACAAACCCCGGAGGTTGATTCACATAGACTGTCTCTTGAATTTCGTCATACAGGAACGCACTTTTAACATCCATCTGATAGACTTTAAACCGTTTGTGCGAGGCAAAGGCGAGAAATAAGCGGATCGCTTCCAGCCGAGCGACTGGAGCAAACACATCAGTGTAGTCGATGTCAGGAATTTGTCTGAACCCCTGAACAACGAGCCTTGCCTTGTTCCTGACAATCACCCCCTGATCATCTCGTTTGCACTTCAGAACCCATCTGCAGCCAAAAGATTTAGCTCCCTTGGGTTTGTTCACTAAGCGCCATACATTTAATTTCTGAAATTGAAGCAACTCTTCTTGCATAGCATTAATCCAAGAGTCATCCTTGAGAGCTTCAAGATGATCCTTTGGTTCAATCTGGGAGAGAAATCCTGAACATAGACATTGTGTGAAGTCCACAGACTGAACCAAATTGGCACCCAGATCCGAGAAGTCTTGCATCAGCTTTAATCCCGGTGAGTCTGAAGAAGTAGACCCAGATAGTGTAGCCACTTGCCTCCTGGTTTGAACATGAGAGTTCGGATCGCCAATAATTTGTGCAGGAGGATGGTTTCTATCAACTCTACTTGATTTCTGCAACTGAGCCTCTACATTAGTTTCCAGATTTGTAACCACGGGTGTCTCTTCAAATGTTAACGTTTGATCATTGGAGGAACTTTCACCCTGCGACCCCTTATCTGGTGGAGTATGCGGCTCATCTTCAGAATCAGAATCAGCATCACTTAGAATAGGTATAGCAGTACTTGAGGGCATGTTTGATGGGTCAGTGTCAGAAGAGTTGTGAAGATCATATAACATTTGTATTGCAATGTCTTCTTCTAAGGCTACTGGTGGCAGGTTGAATGAGTCAAATAGATTATCATAGTCAAACAACCAGGCATCACCAGTTTTTGTTGGAGGAGAAGAATGTCTCTGTACATCCACTTCAAACCACTCTTCCACACAATTAGACGTTAAGTTGTATACCCTCTTGTTCGGAATGCTGAATCCCAAGAAAAACCCTTTTTCTACCTTGGAACTGAACTTTCCCTCTGCTTCCCGTTTTAGCATAGTGCACGGAGCGCCAAACGGTTCAAGATGGCTAATATTCGGTTTCCGGTTATTCAATAGCTCATAACATGTCTTTCCTAATCGTTTGACCACTAAGACCCGGTTAAGTGTGTAACAAGCATTTGCGACAGCTTCGTTCCAAAACCTTACGGGCAAAGCAGAGTCAGCAAGCATGGTGCGTGCTGCCTCTATTAAGGTCCGATTCTTCCTCTCAGCTACTCCATTCATTTGAGGAGTGTATGCGGCACTGAACTGATGTTGAATGCCCTTTTCGTTACACAGCTTGTCCATCTTCTGGTTCTTGAACTCGGTTCCATTATCTGAGCGAAGCTTCCTGATCTTCAACTTATAGATAGTCTCTAACTTGTTGATCATGACCTCTAAGGTCTCGAATGTCTCAGACTTCTCTTTTAAGAAGAAGACCCAGGAAAACCGCGAGTAGTCATCAGTCACTACCAGACAATATCTATCTCCATGAATGCTCTTGTACCGCACAGGACCAAATAAATCCATGTGAAGTAGTTCAAGTGGAATTGAGATGGAGTGATACTTCTTCAACTTGTGGGGCTTCTTCGTCTGCTTCCCCATTTTACATGATACGCACTTGTCTGGCAGATGGAAACTCTTCAAGTTGACTCCCGTGACCAGCTCATGATGCACTAAGTGATTCATCTTTCTCAGGCTTAAATGACACATCCTCTTATGCCATAACACTGAATCCTTCTCAGTGGCCTTTGTGAGAAAACATTGGTGTTCTACATCTTTCACCGAAGCATTGGACATATCCAAGACATAAAGGTCATTTTGTCTTGGAGTTGACATTAAGATCATGTCTTCGGGAATTTGGTACTCCTTCTTTAGCACATAGCACTGTTTGTCGTCAAACATCACTTTGAACTCTTTATCACAAATTTGGGAAACTGACAGCAAATTGTTTGCTAGCTGCTCGACATAATTGACTTTGTCAAAGCTCACTCTCCCATTAGACAAGAAACCTTAAGCTGTGATGTGACCTCCCTTATCACCAGCGAAACTGACATACCCTCCTTTTATTTTTCTGACATTTGAAAGAAGGCCCAGATCGCCTGTCATGTGCCTGGATGTTCCACTATCAACAATCCACGTGTTATACCGGCGAGCACCCTGCACAACCAAGTAAAAGGTTAGTTAGCATTGGGAACCCAAGCCCGAATGGTCATGGGTTTCCCATCTTCTCCAACAACTTGCACATTAATCCACACACCAGTAGCTTTGGAGTCTACATTGGTATCTGGACGACTGGATGGTTTAGGTTCAGATTATGTTGTCCATCGCAAGTCTGAACGGGGAGGAGTCTTATGATAAACACTGGAAGTGTTAATGACTTTATGTATAGTCTCCTTCCCTTTCACACATACCTCAGAACTCTTGGGTTTACACGAAGTTTCCCCAATTGTTCTTTTGAGCTGAAGGGGGTCAGTTGATTTCTGATTAACTTGATGAAAAGTTTTGTGTTTTTGAATTTTTTCAGGTGAATCAACTTTTCCCCTTGAGCTCTGAAGTTGCTGATCACACTCGTAACTGAGGTGACCAGGTCTCCTGCACACATAGCAAACACGGTTAGAGTAAGATTTGGCAGGTGTATGTGGCTCCTTCGGTTCAACTTTACCTTTGGGGTGCACTCCTAAACCACTTTGTTTAGGTAAGATTTTGACTTCTTCATAAGGACGGGTTGCAGGAGACTTTGCACCCTCCTTCTAAATGGTTCGAAGTGCGGCTTGAACATTTTGCATTAAGGAACCTTGACCAGAAGAACTGCCCAGAAGCTTTCGCATACCTGGTTCTGGTTTTTCTTCTGGTTTAGGCTCTTTTCTCTGAGGCTCACCAACTTTCTCCTTCATTTTTAAATTTGGTTTTGAAGTTGAAGCAGAAGGTGTATCAACTTTGGGAGCAAGTTGGTCAGCTTCAGCGAAGACATCAGATTGCACCAGTTGATTTAAGACTGGTGGTGGACATTTCGAATAGGTCTTGGTGTCTTTCTCCTGAACAGAACCTTGTGGTCTTCGGTCAATTATGTGTTCAAATAAGTATGATGACGTTGAGTAACTTTTTAATTTCTGATTTAAAGTATCATAATCGACCTTGGAGCTAGCAAGTTCCCGTTTTAGAGTATCAATCTGATTAATGTAGAAAACAATAGCATCCTGTTTGTTTAGCAAAGCTACCTCTAGTTCTCTAATCTGTTTGTTTTGACTTTCAATTTTATCTTTTAAAGTCTTTTCTCTACCCTTAATGATAGAGTTTTCATGCAGTTTAGAGGTTAGCTCAGTGACTTGAGATTTCAAGGATACTATGGTCTTCACATAATCGTTACAGGACACACAGGGAAGACCAGGTGTAGGATTTACTTTGACATCAGCTTGTCCAGTCATGCACGCCTTTGGATTTTCTGGTTCAGGTTGAACAGACACTGGCGTTGGTTCGGCAGCTGGCTCAGAAGTTGATGCCACATTTTGCTCGTCAGTGGGCAGGACAGACTCTTCATCATTGACCTCGTGGACACTGTCTGCCTCAGACTGAGAGTCGTCGTTCAGATCTAAAACACTGGCCAAATTGGTTTCAGCAACTTCAAATGTATCTGAATCTTGGAAGTGTACTGACCAGTCAATCCCCTCATCCTTTTGTACTACCACCATTGCCTTGGATGATCCCTCATGAGGTGTTTCAGCCTTCTTAGGTGTGGTGGTATTTGACGTTTTGCCCGGAGAGGTTCTGAAAGGATACTTGGGTCCTGAGTTCTTTGGCTTTTCACATTCACGTGCAAAATGACCCTTTTCACCACAATTGTAGCAGGTTACAGCTGACTTGTCAAAACCCAGCTTCGTATCTTTGGTTGCTGTAATCTGCATCCCCGTTCTCTTCACTAAGGCTTTGGCTCTCCTTACCAGGTTGGCATATGACCATAAGATATCTTGACGTTCCATCTCATCGTTGTCAATTTGGTCATAGTCTTCCTGTGTCAGATAGGCGTTCCCAATCTTTCCCTTGAGCAGATCATCGTATGAAGTGACCAATGCACTAAGCATTCCCATATGCTCCTTAACTTCTTCAGTGCTACCATGTTTGAAATTTTCAGTGTTTAAGGCAGGCAATGACGTTTTGTTTGAAGGAGCAGAATAAGGTGGTCCACTTGGAGTTTCAGAAGCAGACTTGCTTGATGAACTGACGTTAGAAGTAAAAGCTGTCTGCAACGGAGCATTGGATGAGGTGGCTGGAGAAGCAATGGGTCCAGAACAGTATAGCGATGGATTCTGCACATAGCTGCTTAGTCTGTCTAGATTTTGCTCTTCTTGTTCATGCTCTTTAAGTTTGGTGATGAAGTCATTTAGGTCCATTCCTTCAAATCCCTCACCATTCTTCAAGATCATGATGAAAGGCCTCCAGCTCTTTGGTAGTGCCTTAGACAGAGTCTCCACTTGTTGACGTTCGGAAATCTGCACCCCCAGACTATCCATTTCACTGAGAAGATGGTTGTATCTGTTGATCAGATCTGGAAGTTTCTCATTTACGTATGACGTGAAGTGATCAAACTCCTTCCTTAACTGAGATGCCTTTAGCTCCTTCAGAGATGCATTCCCCTCATTCCTCTTTTGTAAGGCGTTCCACAGGGAACGTGACGTTCTGTATCGTCGGAATTGATGAAAGATCTCATTCGGAATAGCTTGAATAAGATAGGAATAAGCTTTCTTCTCCGCATCATACGCCTTACGTTGATCATCACTCATTTGATCATAGGAAACTTCAATGTTCCCTTCTCCCTTTGGCACAACGTAATCGGCAGAGATGGCACGATGTAACCTAGGATCTACTCCATCAATAAAGATCTCAAACCTTGGTTTCCAGAATGGGTAGTCTTCCATGGTTAGTAGTCGGGGTACTTTATTAATCCCTCCCTGTTCATTGTCCATAATTAAGTTACTTAATGCGGTTATTGTTTGTTTGGCAGCCATTGCACTCATGTCAGACATTTTAGAACACTTCGCACGGAATGAAGAACACTTCGCACGATCACAGAGCACTACGCACGAAGTTAAAGACCTACGTACGGAATGACTCGAAAACACACAGACTGTACTACGCAAGAACTGAGAACCTAGTACGCACGGATTGCAATGACTACGCACGGAGTACTTAAAAATATTTTTAAAGGAAAAATTATCACACAGACTCAACACGCACGTAATGGATTTACCACGCACGCGTTGAGGACCTACTACGTACGGAATGAACACACAGCCTATGGAAGATTCTAGAGGATCAACGACACTACGCACGCACTAAGGATCACTACGCATGCACAGGGAATCACTTCGCACGAGTAAAACTCAAACAGTTAACGTGAAAACACGACCTTTTTTAACGCAAAACGACCTATTTCCGACCTACTAACCGGTTTAACAACGACGAAAAGGACAAACACACAGGCCTAATCGACACCAAGATCACGAAATCCTAAAGGAAAAGTGATCAATCAAAGCACAAGGCTCTGATACCACTTTGTAGGACCGGCTGGGGGACGGGGTTCTAAACTAAACTAAAACACCCTAATGCTAGGACTGATCTAGGATGAGAAATAGCGCGGAATTCTATTTCCCAAACCTCCTAAGGATTCTAAGATCTGCTTAGGTGTCCGGCACACAGTATCACACAGTGAAAAACACAGAGTAGAAACAAGAACAGACTCTAAGAATTCACACAGAGATGCTTAAGGCTGCCCTTGGATTCGGATTAAACACACAGTATTCGTTAACGAGGCTTAAAGTCGCGATTTAGTAAGGCTTAAGGTCTTATGAGGTCGATTACAAAGGCTTCCGTAAAGTACTTGATTGATTCGTCGATTACGTAGGTTACTCGCTCGATTCCCGCGCTAATGCAAGGTTAGGAAGTATTTATAGAGTAATTAACTTCAGTACGCACGTGATGCTTTTCACTGCGCACGTAGCTAGTCCAGTACGTGCGTACTGGTTAATTTAATAATAATTAATTAGATTTAAACCGACCTACTCACTACGTGCGTAGTGAGCTTCACTACGCACGTAGTGAGCATGACTTCGCACGTGGTGATTTCTCACACACACTTAAACTTCCAAACACACATCAACACATGATTAAGTACTTGTAAGCTTAAGATAATCACATAGAATCACTAAGAATGTATAAACATGCAAACCATTAATCAAAACACATTTGAATAAACATTTCAAGTAAACATGTATATATATTGGATTGATAAGAACTAGGGATTTACAATTATGCACCAACATTCTTCCACTTCTTTCTATTTTCCAATTCTTCCAGAATTAAAGGCCTTTGTTCTGCCAGAATTTCCAAAGCATCAATCTTTAATTTCAATTCATCAATCCGATTCCTTTCTTTATCAATTGCCTCCGGCTTCCAAGCTTTGATAGCTAATTTAACGGCTTTAAGTTTAGCTAACAAAACATAATCAGCTCTCCCCCTGCATGAAACTGATAGCCAAGTCGAGGAAACAACATTAACTATATCTTTATTGAACAACCATGAATTGTAAAACCGGAAAGGTATGGGACCAAAGTTTTTCGCCACACACGACAATACGATCGGGCAATGATCTGAGTGTAGTCGAGGAAGAACCATTGCCGATGCTAACGGCCACATATTAAGAAAAGAAACGGACACAAAAAAACGGTCTAGTTTGCTTAAAGAAACACCATCGTCGCCCATCCAAGTAAATCGCCGACCACCCAATTGTATTTCTGTAAGGGCCGAGTTTCTTATAAAGTCGTTAAATCTCGAAGCACCAGAAACAGAAAATGAAGAACCAATACGTTCCTCACGATTTCTCAGTTCATTGAAATCCCCCATAATAACCCAAATGCCAGGATTAGATTCAATGAGAGCTGAAATATCCAACCATAATGCTAACCGAGAAGCCAATAATCTAGGAGCATATATGTTAGCGATATACACTGCTTCATCAATGCCTTTGATCTTACCATTAGACACCAAATAGTTTGAGCCTTTAATACAATTAGTTCTACAAAAAATCGATTTATCCCAGATGCTAAGCAGACCTCCCGACCTGCCCTGGGATTTTATAACATCGAAATCAAATTGAGAATTAAGCCATAAACTATCAGTATTAATATTACATGTGTTCGAGAATTGTGTTTCCTGTATAGCCATGAACTTTATGTTGTGCGATCGCTGTATGCTTTTCACCCAATCAGCTTTATGCTTCCCCCCTATGCCTCTACTATTCAGAGAAAGAAAATTCATTGGATAACCCTTTGTTCCTCCTGAATTCCCATAATATTATCTCTAATGATCCCTTTACAGCCATCAAGTTGAAAACCAATGTCTTTACCAAGGGTGATTGTTTCTTGAACCTCTGTATTAACTCTAAAATCATACGATTGCATCACAGATTGAGACGATTGTACCTGTGTTAAAGAAGGACCAATCGGCGTTGCTCTGACAGGAATCCCCGATGTGGATCGTCTACAATGCAAGATTCTGTCCCTTTCCGTGCGACATCGTTCAAAAAATCTCGATGAGAACTCCTTTGAACTAGTTCTTTGATTTCCCCTTTTTGAAATTAATCTTCTGGAAGCCCTGGAATTCGCTTGAGATGAGACGGAAGCTACAGGAATATTGAGGTCAATATTTAATTTATCCACATTTTCAAAATTAAAACCTCTGCTGTTAGTCTCATCCTCATTGACCAAGTAATTTCCTGTATCCAATTGAATTTCAGGCCCACGAGATGTTACTCCACGACCCAAATTAAATCCAGGTCCACCAGATGTTACAGGCCCACCAGATACTTCTTGAATCAAATTTATTTTCAGCCCATCGTCATTTACATTCTGTTCTTTACCTTCGACAATACTGTTACGAGAGGAAGTTGCATCTTGTTTTTTGAGAACATTATTAATAGATCCACCTTTAATAAATTCTCCATCTTCCAAAGGTGATTCTTCGATAACCGTGTTTGGCGCACCATGATTATTCTTCACCGGAGTGAATTCCACCGGAGATTTTTCCGATGAACGACTTTTATATTGCAGGTCTTCCTCCATATCGTTACCGACTTCCAAATCATTATTATTTTCCTCCCCGTTACATGATGAATCAACGTCTAAACTATCATCATCTGAATAATGTTCAAACGCGAAGTCAGGAGTCCAAGACTCGAAAATTTCCAAGATCCAAACTGTATAAAACTTGTCCCTCCAATAAATCTTAATTTTTTCATCAATTCTTTTTTGAAAATTCACCAATAAACAAGCTTTGTAACATGATAAATCTAAGTCCTCCCTATCGCATGCTGGTTGAATAGGAATTCTGCCATAATTACCGAGAATACGACACAGGTTGGCTTCCGTTCTAAGATGGGGAGGCAAACCAGATAAACTCACCCAAATAACCTTCTTTGGAATACTAGGTGTTTTATGATAATGCCGTAACCAAGAGAACCAATTTTTCCATGTGGCTTCCTTTTCTTTTAAGAACCTTTCAGCTTTATAAGTGGCATCAAAAACAATATTAATATCCAAACCACCAATGTATTGGACTTTACAGTCGTCTACTCCTTCCGCTTTGAAAAGCTCGATGACATTATCCAAAATTTGCAAAGTTTTGGCTTCGCCCGTTAAGATCTCCTTACATGCTCCTTTAAAACTGACTGCTTCTGCATTATATGGTAACTGAATCGTGGTTAGATGGGATGGTTGTTGTATGCTTGACGTATCCGGACCCTTGTATGGCTGAGGATTATGAGGCCCTCTTGCATTAAGAACTTCCACAAAAGATCTTCCATCTCGATTCTTTGGCACAAATTCCTGTCTCTTCAAAATCTTCACCGGTTTACTCTCATGATTTTTATGAACTGTTGTACTCCTCTTGTTACCATTTCTATCATATTTGGCTACGTTAGCCTTGATCCGATTACCGTTGATAACTAAACCATCCAGTCTTTTCTCCAAGTCGAAAATGTTATGAACCTTGATGAATCTCACAAAGCCAAAGAAAAAACCATCCCTACTGATTTTTGATGCAACGTAAACGTCGATTACTGTACCAAGCTTCTCCACTGCCTGCCATAATGTTTTCCGATCTGTACTTTCTGCAATATTGGTGATGAAGAACGTTGTGGTGATGTCTCCAAGGTGATCGCTATTAGTTTTCCGGCGACGAACGGTGGTCCATGCTTCTCCTGACTCTTCGGCTCCTCTCATCTTAATTTCTTACATATAAACTATTGCATGTGTGGATCAATGGATACCCACTTTAATTTAGATAAACAATTTACTTAATTTTTATATTTAAAAATTTCATCTATAAAATATATAATACTAGCATAAAACTTATAAGATAACTATAAAACATGATATTAGTGAAATATTTAAACTTACAAGTTTTAATTTTAATCATACACTCACATATATTATAGAAATTAATTTAAACTTAAAAGGGTGGAATCCTAAACCTTAAACCCTAAACTCAATTCTTACAACCAAAAATAGTAAAATAAAAATAATAAAGAGTCATCATGGTAAGAATCAAAACAAAAACCTTGTATATTTTCGTGAATAGACACGTGGGCATTCGGGTTTGCTATGCCAACTAATAAAATCAAATAAAATATTTTCTAATTTATTGTTGTAAAATAAATTTATAACTACTGTAATTTTGTGTTTTTAATCTACAAACTATCACGAGAATATTAAAAACATTTGATTTTACCAAGTATTTTACAGTTGCTAAGTTGATAATAGTTTATTTTCAAATTATTACGGATATAGAAGTCATTTATATAAGTTAATCTATTGGTGAAAGTTATGTGTTGGTGTTAATTTTAGTATGGTATATGTGATTATTTGAAATAGTTAAAAGGTTTGCTTTGTGCATTAAAATATAATATGGAAAACTTTAACAAGTGACCAAATATTAAGAAAAATAATGACTTTTAATATTTAAAATATAAATAAATGATTTAAACAACGCACCCAAGCACCGTTCGGGTATTACACTAGTTAGGTTTAGGGTTAGAGAAGATTGTGTTTAGAGATGTGGGCTGGGCTTGAGTCGAAATAGAAAGGAAAAGAAAGTGTGCTGGACAAGAAATGTGTGCTAAAAGAAAAATAATTTGGGCTCGGGATAATCTAATCAAATATGCAATAAAATTAAAACTTAAAAAAATAACACTAAAAAACAAACAACGAAATAAAATAAAAAAATTAAATAATTTTATATTTTTTATTGTATAAAATAAATGAAAACAAGTACGCTTTAACTAAAACAAATATTTTTGTGTTTTCAAATTTTTAGTGTTTTTGTATTTTCATATTTTGCAAGTGTTTTTGTATTTTCGATTTAAAACATTAAAAGCGAGAAACAAAAAAATGAAAGACACCGCTAAGACTTTTTCTCCCCCTAGAAAAGTGAGCATAGGTTTTCGAACACGGGTTTCAAACCTCAACTAAATGAGTAAAGCCGAGTAAAATTATCGAAACACACATGCAAATAATCACGCTATCCCTGCAAGTAACAATTCACCAATAATAAAGAAATATTTTTTGAGAGATAAAGCATAGACAGTTTTGCTTCTTCAAATCATCAGACTCAGGCTAATGCTGAATACAATGACTTCGTGAGTTGGACTGCAGGGAGCATTTTTCATTCGCCTATCCATGAGATTTGAGCAATTCAGTATATTGAACACACAGTTTTCTTCAATCCACAATATTTTTCAAAATGTAACTTTTGTGTTCCACAATGTCTCATAAGTGATCTGCAAAACAAATTAAGCAGATTTTGGTATCCACGTGAAATTGGGTCCAGTTGGGTTAAATCCATGACGAATATTTTCAAACAACTTAATGTCATTTGGGGAAGTGAAATTTTCTCTATGGCTGGTCTTTGCAAATGTTTGGCTGAGCGTATCACAAGAGGAAATTTAAAGTCAAGAATATTACGCATATCAGTGCCAGATTTAACTGAAGAAGAAAATTTAGACTTCTCAAAATGTGAAACAGAATGATTAGCATATGTAGTAACATCATAAGCAACATCATTAGTAGCAACATTATCATCATGACAATCATCACGAGCATAAACGGGATTGTTCATGAATACAAAATGAAGATTGTTTTTAACATAATCATCACTCGAAATATTTTTAGAGTTAAGACTTTTAAGCTCTTTTTGCTGTTGATTAAGAAACTTTTTCTTTTTCGCTCCTTCCTTGCTCAGGTTCTTAATATTCAAGAATTCCTTCTTCATTTTCTGCTTTATAAAAATTTTATTTGACACATCTCGAATCAGGGTAACAGATCTAGAGATGCAACTTTGCCTTTTCGAAGGTGTCCCAGTCGGCAAAGGTTTCTTTGGGCACTGTTTTGAGGAAGTGTTCTTAGAAACAGGTTTTGAAGGCATTTTGAAGATTCACCATAGTAAATCTTGACCGGGATAGTTTTCATAGATTTTCCTTATGAAGGTTTTTCAGAATTTAATTTCAGGTTGGACTTTTCAGACTTTTCACAAGAAACGGGTTCTGCAAACAATGGTGGATGATCATCCTTGGAAGGGGATAAATCATCATACTCCTTTTCAGTTATAGGATCCACTTCTACAATTCTTGGAATTGAATTGAATGGAGGAGCATTTGTTTCAAAAAACTCAAAGCAACTATCAGAATGATTAGAACTTCCTTCAAGATTAGTCGCATGACACGGGAAATTATCGAATCGGTTAAAGACTTATCAGCAGAAGACTTGGATGATTCAGTAATTTCTCGTTTCACTGACAGGTTTTTCAAAGAGTCCTCAAGGGATTTAATTTTGGCTAAGTATGTTTTTGTCTTCTGGTTTGTTCAAGTGAGTTGTCTGATCAGTTTGACCTTCTTTGATATGATTATCTTCAAGCTCTTTGATTTTGCAATATAAAATTTTTCTATCCGTGAGAACTATTTCAAGTTTAGTAGCAAAGTCAACACATTCTATTTCTGTCAACCTAAGTCTTTCTGTTAAGACAAATATTTCTCCTTTTAAAACTATATCTTTGTCACATGCAGATACAAGTTCCTCTTTGGCAATTTCAACGTTCTGATGAAGTAATGCTTTTTCAAGAAGTTGATTCTTTATAGCTTCTAAGTTATTACTTAACCTCTTTTCTAGCAACTTAACGTGTCTACTATCATGCTCAAGTTCCATAATCTTAGTTTGCATATTATGTATTATAATTTTAGTTGCGAGAGGATCAAGTATTACCTCAAAAGTAGACTCAGAATTGAGGTCATCATTTTCAGCCATTAGAGTCGCTTCAGCTCCACTAGACATGTCGTGATACTTGATATGATCGTTGATGGTTTAAAGTTTGGGATTACGAAACAATGTTACTATTTGAGAGACTAGAAGACTGTTTGAGAAAATTTGGTGAGCAAAGTTTTTGTGAGGTTGGCTAAGTATCGGTGAGTTGGCTAAGTGTCGGTAAGTTGTCTAAGTGTCGGTAAGCTGGCTAAGTCTCGGTGAGCTGGCTAAATCTCGGTGAGCTGGCTAAGTCTCGGTAAGGTGGCTAAGTGTTGGTGAGCGGTCTAAGTGTCGGTAAGTTGGCTAAGTGTCGATAAGTTGAAAACTTAGGAATAGGTGCTAAGTTTTGGATCTTAGCACTAGGTGCTAAGTTTTTGAACTTAGAACTAGGTGCTAAGTTTTTGAGATGCAAAGACTTAGCAATGGTGCTAAGTTTTGAATGGCCAACCGTACTTGGCACAAAATGGTTTTGACTTTTACAAATGAGAAGCACCTTGACCTACATAAAATCTTTGTCAGAAATCAAAGTTCAGGGTAAGAGATCAGACACTTGTCTTTTTTTTTCTTGTTTGTGTGCTAAGTGTAAGTCTTGGATAAGTCTTCAAGTGTGCTAAGTTCATCTTCAAACTAGGGGTGTTCATGGACCGGTTAACCGAAATATCGGTTCTTAAATTTCGTGAACCTAAACCTAAACCGAAAAGCCGGTTAACCGATAATCGGTTAACCGGTTTTTCGGTTCGGTTTTCCCGGTTAACCATATTTAACTACAAAATATATTTCTAAAATAAAAGGTTTCAAAAAACTAATATTCAAATCTCAACTTGAACAAGGCTTAAATGAGAAATTTATAAAACATTACGGCCTGTGTTATTTATATATTAACTAATAATGACATAAGAAAATATATTGAATACACACTTGACTAAGATAAAGTGAAACCAAGTAAATCAATAGTAATTGATAAGACTTATAAATATAGTTGACTAGTAAACTTAAATTGTACATATATCTATTAATATCTATATTAAAAAATAAAATATAGATATTGACTTTGAGTAACAATTGTTATGAGTAGATAAATATTGTATGTAAATATTGATTAGTTAGTTAGTATTGATAGATGTAAAAATAAAATAAGAATTTTTTAAGTTTTCGGTTTTTCGTTTAACCATCCGTCTCTAATATCATGAACCGTAACCGAACCGAATAACCGAAATTTTTTAGGTTCGGTTAACCAAACCGAAAAAATTTAGATATTCGGTTTGGTTAACCTAGATTTCGGTACCGTTTGTCGGTTTTTAGGTTCGGTTTTTCGGTTTCGGATATTTTGAGCACCCCTACTTCAAACATACACCAAGTAAAATGCAGAAGAACACCTGAAATCTTGACCAAAAATTCAAGGTTTTAGTTCCCAAAGTTGTTAAATCAATACAGGAACACATTCTGGATCATCTTTTTGCTAAAAAAAAACAACAATGTTTGATGATTTTAGGAAGTAAGAATGTCAAACTTCAAGAACACAAAGAACTCAAGAATGAAAGTTTCTCAAGAACACTCTTTGGATCTCAGATTTGAAATAAATGATGTAGAAAAACATGAACTTTAATCCATCATCTGCTCTGATACCAAATGTAGGTTCCAAAAACACAAGTATCAAGGATTGAAGCTAACGCTATGCAAGATACTATGGTGGTAAGAGATGAAGGAGAGAATAACATACAACACACACACTTTTCACCAAGAACACACACTAACTCTTTCTCTAAGTTTTCTCTACATATGATGAAAGCTTAGAATTCAAGTGTGAAACTTGAATTCTATATAAACAAAGTAACTTACAAGACTTACCCTTAAGAATAGGTAAATACAAAAGAGGCCCTTGGCCTTTTACTATCTATCACTAATTAGCCAAACTAGCTAATAATAATAAATAATAAATACAATAAATTGAACACCACAAAATAAGTTCCTAACACATACACACACACACACTATATATATATATATATATATATATCGAATACCAGGTAGACCTGGTTATTAAAGCATTTGGACCAGTTGATCCATAGCTCACTCGTACACCAAGTCAACTAAAATCCACTTATTTTATTCATTAAGAAAAGATTACATAAATAGAGAAAACATGTGTTACTCCCATCATGTTCCTTATGATATACATACAAAAAGAATACTAACATTTGGGAATTAACTACATGAAGCTTTATGACATTTTTCTAAAACAATGATTTTACATTTACTTTCTATTTTCAGAAACAAATATCAAATGGAATGTAGCTAATATTAACCGTAATTTACGTGTAACTGAAAGGGTTGAACGGATAACTTACATTGTGTTCTCGAGTTATTTTTGGAAGGAAATGAAGAATCAGAGAAGGAAACCATTAAGGTTATATGTTCTCAAGTTTTTAAATGAAGGAAATGGAATGAGAAGGGGCACGCTATTTAGGCTTTCTATTCATTTCCTTCTTTTTCCTTGTAACTTACCTTCAAAACTTAATTATTCCTTTTCTTTTCCTTTCCGTCCCTTCACTTTTCTTCCTTACAAAACTTGAAAACGAAGAGTTGGTGGTTATCTACGAGTTAGGAACATTAACGCCAACATAACCTAACCCCATTATGCTGAAGCCTATAGCTTGTAGATAAATGTATATGTAATAGCGATACTTCCCATATACGAGATCGTATGAACCAGTTGCGAAGAGGAAAACAGCCACACATAACTCTGGAACAAGAACCCTGCAAGAACACACGTAAGCTCTTTTCAAATATACTGTTAATAAAAGATATATGTTTCAATAAACGTATATATATATATATATATATATATATATATATATATATATATATTAATTAGCTGCTAAATTATTTTAACCAAGAATCATAATTAGTTTTAGCATTAAAAATTGTTCTTAGTTTTAACCTTTACAAGCAATTAATAGCCCTCACATAGTTTTAGCATAAAAAATAGTTCTTAGTTTTAACCTTTACAAGCAATTAATAGCCCTCACATTTGTGAGGGAAAGAAATAAAAACGAAGAAATTTATTATCATAAGTAAATATTGTGAAAATAATTAGCCATTAAATACAATTTTTAATATTTATATACCAAATCAGTATTTGCTTTATACATGGCATCTCATTACTTTATATATGACTACTTTATATATGACAGAGAGAATCATGGAAGTGCCACATGCATTTCACCTTTGTCAAAATATCATGAAATAATGAAATTCTCATGATATTAATCATGATAAATTGTCATCTTACTTCCCAATTGATATATAGTACAATTACTAAATTCTCCACACACACACACACACATATATATATATATATATATATATATATATATATATATATATATATATATAGGGTGCAGTTCAAACGAGAACTGCGAAAACCATTTTTGGCCAATCATTTAATTTCTTGTCTTTTTTATTTAAATTAAATAGGAAAGGGTAGTATGGGTATTATTACATTACCCGCACTTTTTTAAAACTAATATATCTATCAAACGAGAAAGTGTTAAATTACGAAAAATATACCAAATTAACGAGAAAATTATGCTCTTTAATTTGAGACCGGTCTTGACATATTTTTTTTGAAAGAAATAAAAAGTCGTTTTTGCTGGGTTTTTTTCCAGCACAGCTCGACTGTGCACAAGTGCAAATTTTGCTCAAGTGCAAATTTTACATTTTGCACTTGTGCATATTTACATTTGTGCTGAAAAACTAGGTGAATCTGTGCATCATGTGCAAAATTTGCACTTGTGCAAAACATATTTACATATGCGCTGAAAAACGTAGGTGAATCTGTGCAAAATTTGCACTTGTGCAAAAATTTGCACTATTGCAAAATTTGCAGATTTTGCACTAGTGCAAATTTCGAGCTGTATTGAAAAAACCCAGCAAATACAAAAAACAAATTTGAAAAAAATATATCAAGACTGGTCTTAAATTAAAGAGCATAATTTTCTTGTTAATTTGGTATAATTTTCGTAATGTAACACCTTTCCGTTTGATGTATAAATTAGTTTAAAATATGTGGGGGTAATGTAAAAATGTCCAAACTACACTTAATTAATTAAGGATAAGTTTGATTAGTTTAAGGTTATCCATTAACAACTCTTTAATCTCAACCCTCCATCTATTTGATCAATGGTTGTAATTGGTTCTTGCAGTTCTCGTACGAAAAATGGTTCTCGTTTGAACCGTCCCATATATATATATATATGTGTGTGTGTGTGTGTGTGTGTTTGTGTGTGTGTGTATATATATATATATATATATATATATATATGTGTGTGTGTGTGTGTGTGTGTGTGTGTAAATATGTATGTATGTATGTACGAATGTATGTATGTATGTACGGCTTAGAATAGTACCCTCTAAATAGGTTGAATTGAGATTTTTTGGGTGGTTCTGCTGGTGATTTTGGCTTGGAGGCATCTCCATGCTTTTGGGTGACGACCCATTCATTCACCCTTTGAGTCTCAAAAAGTCCGATGAATGTAGCTTTTGTCCGATGGAAGGACATTACATTTTCAAATACAATCCAAATAACAACCAAATAGAAAGACCTACAACATCAAAAATCACTATTAATTTAATTTCATTGAGAACCGATTTTAGTGCGAGAACCGCGAGAACCAATCTTAGCGGTTGATTTGATAATTGGAATTCATATATGGAGAGCGTAGGGGATCAAGTGAGGCAGGTGTATGTGAGAAATTCATGGGTGGGCAATAACATTGAAAGAGGGGGAATTGGACAGCTCAGATTGGTTTTCGCGGTTCTCGCACTAAAAATGATTCTCAATGGAACTTCTTCCTATATATATATATATATATATATATATATATATATATATATAAGTAAATATATACCTGGGAGTTCCGGTTGCATTTAGAAGGGTGATGATGGTCGGGATATAAATTGAACCCCACTTCGGAATCTCGACTTCGGGTACCATCACACACAAAGGAATTACAACACAATATAACACGAATGTAACAATGTGAGCTACAATCTTTCTTACAAAGAAGAAACTGTAAATTACGTGTGCCTTCTTCCACCATGTCACTTTCTGAAGTATCCATGCATAATAAATAAAAAAATTTATAAGCATAAAATCTTCGAAAAACAACAGTTTCTACATATAGGTAGAGATATGACTATCGACATTTATTTCACATGTCTCGTATGCGAAAACATTAGCTAGTGCGCGCGCGCACACACACACACACACACACACATATATATATATATATATATAGGGGAGGGTTCAAAAGAGAACTGTTTTTCGTACGAGAACTGCGAGAACCAATCTCAGTCATTCCTTGGATATGGGAAGTTCATGGATAAAGAGCGTGGAGGGGATCAAGTGTGGCAGGGTGCATGTGAGGAATTCATGGGTGGGCAATGACATTAAATGAGGGGGAATTAGACGGCCCAGATTGGTTCTCGCAGTTCTCGTACGAAAAACAGTTCTCGTTTGAACTTTTGCCTATATATATATATATATATATATATATATATATATATATATATATATATATATAGTGTTAGGATCAAAGGAGAACGCTCTTAAATAGAGAACAGAGAGAACACTTTTAAAACTTTGATTTCATTGATCAGATGGTTCAAAAATTGTCACAATTTATTTTAGGCATTTGATTACATTGATCATCGGATTTAAAATATGTCACGTTTTTTTATAATATGTTCGAATATAATCCTGATGCATCGATGCATACAAAAGTGTTATTTGATGCATCAATGCATCCAAATTTTTAAATTGTTAATAATTATAGAAATAATTTTGATTTTAAGATTTAGGATGTAAAGTTGACTTTTGGGTAGCTATGGGTGAACATGAACGTAAAGAAGAAATAATAAATTACAAGTTTACGCGTATTCTCTCTGTTCTCTATTTAAAAGGGTTCTCCCTTGAACCTCACCCTATATATATATATATATATATATATATATATATATATAGAGAGAGAGAGAGAGAGAGAGAGAGAGAGAGGAGGGTTCAAACGAGAACTGTTTTTCGTACGAGAACTGCGAGAACCTATCTCGGCCGTTCCTTGAATATGGGAAATTCATGGATGGAGAGCGTAGAGGGGATCAAGTGTGGCAGGGTGCAGGTGAGGAATTCATTGGTGGGCAATGACATTATAGGGGGGGGGGGAATTGGACGGCTCAGATTGGTTCTCGCAGTTCTCGTACGAAAAACAGTTCTCGTTTGAACTTTTACCTATATATATATATATATATATATATATATATATATATATATATATATATATATATATATATATAGGAAGGTTCAAATTAGAACCTAAATATTTTTGAGAATGGGAGACTCAATCCAAGTCGTCCAATTCTCTCTCCTTTAATGTCATTGCCCACCCATGAATTCCTCACATGCACCCTACCACACTTGATTCCCCCACGATTTCCATCCATGAATTCCAGTTACAAAATGAACGGCTGAAATTGAATCTCCCATTCTCATTTAATTTCTTATTCTCATTTGAATCTTCCCCTATATATATATATATATATATATATATATATATATTCTTAGTGCGAGAACCGCGAGAACCAATCTGAGCCGTCCAATTCCCCCTCTTTCAATGTCATTGCCCACCCATGAATTCCTCACATGCACCATGTCACACCCTATCCCTCCACGCTCACCATCCATGAAACTTCCCATATCCAAGGAACGACCGAGATTGGTTCTTGCGGTTCTCGCACTAACAACGGTTTTCGCATGAACCCTCCCCTATATATATATATATATATATATATATATATATATATATATATATATATATATATATAATGAAGTAAATTCTTAGTTAAAGATAATACTTATGATCACTAATAAATACCTCATTTCTTATGATCTCGAGAACCATTTTCCTAAAAAGGTTTGCTGGACCACAAGACCAACGATGTTGTTGATAGCGGTAAGCTTTGAAAGCACTTGGTAGCTCATTTTCAACCTACATATATCAAAATGCAAAGTAACTTAGGGGTGAGATCAGTTCACAAATCGGACCGGATTAAAAAAGATTAGACCGGACCGAAACCCAAAATCTATAAAAAGAACTAGGAGTCTAGGACCGATCGAAGATCGGACCTGCCCGGCGCGATCCGGTTTATCGGATTTTTCACAGTCTATCGGATCACATGCTCACCCTAAAGTAGGGATGTTTAGTTTGGAGATCTTCAATTCAATATTTTTATTTGAATATAATATATTTCAGTTTAATGTTATTTATTATTAAGTAATCAAAATTTTATATTTAATATGAATTTTCCTAATATTTGAATGAATACTTAGTAATTTGTTTTTATCTAATAGTTATTTATGCTATTTTAGTGTTTTATTTTTTTACAATCTGATTTCTACTATTTATGAATAAAGGTTTTAAATAGTACTAAATATGTATTAAATAATCCAACTATAATATTTAAACGAATATTTAATATCGTAATTACAATAAGGTGATTTATTACCTTTATTGTACCAAGGTACAAGAACTTCCACCCTTTAAGACTAGCTCGGACAGCTAAATCCATGTCTTCGACTGTGGTTCGATCCTTCCATCCTCCTGCCTCATCAAGTGCAGCCATTCGCCAAACTCCAGCAGTCCCTTTAAAGAACATACAATACTATATTTTAATTTATATTTAAATGTAACAATTGTGTACTGTAAATAATAAAAGAGAAAACGATAACCACGATCACAATCTTTACAACTGTAGATAAAAATAAAAAAAATATGATTTTAAATTTCAAAAATAAAAATCATAACTCATGAATAGAAAATTAAAATCGAAGTAAAAGATGATTAAAATAGATTCCTTATAAACATGAAAAGTAAATTATAAAACATGTGTTATGATTATCTTTTTTAGAAAAAAATTTAATATTACACTTTTAATTTATACTTATCCATAGTTATCATTCTCCTAATTTAAAAGAATTTTGAAATAATTGCATCACTAGGTACCTAGAAATCTTGTGCAAACTTTTTTTTTGAAAGACAATAGATTTTATCGATAAGATCATCAATATTTTTAATAATATTAGTTTTTTATACTTATCCATGGTTATCATTCTCCTATTTTAAAAAAATTTGAAATAATTTGCATCACTAGATACCTAGATACCCTAAGACTAGAAACGTCTTAAAGTGCAAACTTTTTTTTTTTTGAAAGACAATAGATTTTATCAAAGAACACCAATATATATAATAATATCACTTAATTTTTAATTTGATTACCATTAAATCCAAAGAATGCGTAAGTAGAAGAACCGGCTTCTTGTTCGGTCGTGAAATGATAATCAAGTGACATCTCTTGCATTCTCGTCATTAAACACTCATTCGAGTTCACTGCAACATCATGTCATCATATATGCATAAAATGTATTGGTTTCTATTAATTTGCATTATATACTTTTATTCTATCACTTGTGTCATAAGTAGGGCAGTAAATGAACAGAACGTTCATGATCGTTCGTGAAATCGCTCGCGGTAAGTTCGTTTATGTTCGTTTGTTTAACAAATGAACGAATTTGAATAATATTTTCCGTTCATTTAATTAAATGAACGAACATGAACATACCTCTCATTCGTTCTTTATGTTCATGAACATTTGGTTATCTGTTTGTTTATGTTTGTTTATATTAATATATATCGTGTTTATTTGTTTTTAATAATTTTAGATTTGTAATATAGTGTGTGCTCATTCGCTTACATTTGTTTATCATATTAGTAAACAAACAATAATGTACTAGAACTAACCAATCTTTTAAACAATCGAACACAATTTCGTATATCGTTCGTGTTCGTTTATTTGTTCGGTTAAAGTTAAACGAACGAACATAAACACATAAATTCGTTCGTTTATTCGTTCGTATTCGTTTATTTGTTTGGCTAAAGTTAAACAAACGAACACAAACAAGTCACATTTGTGTTCGTTTGGTTCGTTTACAGCCACAGTCATAAGAATTTAGAGAAAAAAATAAAGTTTCACTAATTGTAAAGCTAATTAACTTAAATTTGATATAAAATATGATGATTGTCATACAAAAGATATAGCAAATATATTGCCTATGATAACTAAGGTGTGGTTTGTTACATGTTAAAAAGATGTCAAACAACGATCATATCCACTAACATAATTATACATTTTCAAGTCTAGCATGGTCTTTTAAAAGTTCACATATGATAATGTCATATAAATATTATAATATCTAACAATGATTAGGAGTAATAATAGTAGTTTATAATCTTTTTGTCATAAATTATTATAATATAATAAAAAATAAACTAATTAAAAATCGTTAACAAAAGTCTTTCTGGCCGAGTGATCATTGTCAATTTATCATGTATAGAGAACCTAATTAAGGTTGGTTATGTATTGAATATTCTCTCGGTATATGTGTATATACAAGGTTTTGGTGCCCGCACGTTGCGGTGTCCGGGGTTTCAACGAATACATTTTATAATATATAGAAATCAACACCTTTTTTACTCGCGTATTGCGTCGTTGAAGGAGAATCCCGAGTTAGGCATAAACGTTATTCTAGATTATGAATTTGATACTTTATGTCCTCATTCCTCATATAAACAATCATCATTCACGCAAAAAGTATGGGTTACTAAGCAACCCGCAAGATTCAACATGAATGATAATTTAACTAATTTTAGAAGTATGAATTGTCTACCATTGATAACATTTATGGCATATTCGAGAAGTATACATGAAGATTATATTGATAGTAACATAATTGAGACACATTTGTTTATAAAATAGCATGTCAAATTATAGGAATATGTAAAATACATTTGAACAAAAACACATCTAATATTTTAACTTTATTGCATTTAGCAACCAAGAACCCTGGCTAAATTATCCGCGAGATTGATTTGATTGTGTTGTTTGTATATATAAGGTGGAAGATTTGTTCATCTATCTCTGTATCAAACAAGTATATTTACATAAACAAACTTTAAAATACACATCTATTAAAAAATCAAACTTAAAAACCCAAAGAAAATATGCAAAACTGAGCCTCATCCACTATCAATCGTCACACAAATCAACCATGTGTCATACAACCCTAGATAGTTTAACTATGTTAGATTTTGAGGTAGACTTTGTTAGTTAGTTTTTCAAATATTAAGTTTAATAAATTAGAATTTGAGATAGAATTTTTTTGTAAATTTTCAAATATTAAGTTTAATAAATTAGATTTTGAGATAAAACTTTTTTGTATAAAAAATAATCCTTATGAGAAAACTACATTTACCATAGATGAAAAGTCCTTAGTTTAGATAAATAATATCCTAAAAGTAAAAAAAACACTGTAAATAAACAGTGCTTATGAATAGTAACATTTAGTTGGTAAATATTAAGTAGTTAATTTAAGAATCTTTTTATTATAAGTATCGTAAATATAATTTATAATCATTATTAATATTTATTAATAGAGGACTCGTCTTTGACCAATAGGAGGATATAATCGGCTAAGTTAAAAAATTTAGTTATTTACTTTACGGGTGTTGTGGGGTGTGTATTTCACTCTCTCTTATATATAAATATCATATTAATAAGTTAATCTTTTCACATATAATATATGGTGAGGAGTACAACAATCTATACCGTTTACTTATTAGTGATTTAGGTTGTATAAAAGTTATTACAAAGTTATTCCTTACATAAATGATTTATACATGTGTTGATGGGGAACATAATTTGTATCTATATGTGCGACTTGTCATGTGTCATTATGTTGTAGAGCACTTTCACTGTTTACATGTTTAAAAAGGTTCTGTTTGAAAGTGAAACATGTGACAAAAATTAGTTTTTAGTAGTTATTAAGATAAAAATGATTTAAAAGAGGTCCAAGTTTTATACATGGAAAATCACTATAAATGATTTTTTTGTGATTTTAATAAAATAATACAAATTTGCAGCTGCCTATTCTTCTTAATTCTTAAAAAAAATTATAATAAATGCAAAGAATATCAATATTAATTGACCATATATAATATGTCAATATCAAGTAAGCATATAAACGAAAGAGGGGTTCACAATGACATAAGATTCATTGTCTAAACACAATGAATAGTGATATGACGTAAAATTTTATTTTTGAAGGGTGACTTAATATATCATATGATAAACTCTATGAAAATATAATATACTTGGTTTAAGTTATTACATTATAAAACTAATTTTTTAATAATGCAATCGCTTTTCATAATTGTTTTATTGTATACCAACAATCTTTTTTATATTTGATGTTTAGTTATCATTGTATATAATAAATTTTATCACAATTTTATTTTATATAACAATTTGTATATAACAAAAAGATTATAAAACTTAATTTTATACTTGTTTTAAAGAACATAATTTACAGTATATAATGATAACTAAGAAAATTGTATTCCTAAAAGAGTATGTGCAAACATAATACTTAGTGAGGTTTGACTCTATAGGATACTTTTAACAAAGAATATATATATAATACTTAGTTATTATACTATAAATCTTGAGTCTTGATTCGTTCTGTTAAAACTCTTCTATATGTATTTATTTTAATTAACATAATACTTTTTCCATTCATCAAAAAGTTGACATGATAACATTTTTTTCCTATTTTTCCTAACTTTTTATTATATCATAAAATTATGTCCATTTAGTTATATATATTTATGTTGATAGTTAAATGCATTTCAAATACTTTTATTCTACAATATATTGATAAATTAAATTTTATTTATATGAGTAATAAGATGATGATAATAATAATGACATTAACTAAAATAATACTAATTATTATTATTATTATTATTATTATTATTATTATTATTATTATGTTAAAAAAGATTCTGACGTGTATGTCATTCTGTGGTGGGCTAGTGAAAATTGTCTAAAAGTATTAATATTCTTTTAACCAGCAAATGTGAATGGGGGAACACAATGACGAGTATTGACGACTATACCCTACTTATCTACGTTAGGCATGGCAAAAACCACAGAAATGTGGGGGCAATTTCGTCCTTTTATGCTGTCACCAACACCATACATGAAGCTTTCATTTACAAATTACAATTCATTTCATTATTCTTATCATTAATTTTAAAACTGTTACATTAATTTGGCCTAAATTTAACTAACTTGTATATTATTACAATAATAATATATTTCTGCTTACAAAGATGTGTCAAAAATGAAAATAAATAAATAAATTGCTATGTTTAAATAAAAATTTATTGGTTAAAAGTAAGTCACACAAAAATATCAGACAAGATTAAATAAGTGTGGACCTAAGATTATGTCAAATATTACAAATTTACAAGATTTTATTCGGAAGATGCTCTAGATCAGTATATTATCTTAAATATCGCTATATTCATTGTTCTACTTACTAGATGAAAATTTGTTAAAATTAGTAAATGATATTAAAAAAATTAATTTAATGAATTAAACTCATCATATAGTGGTAGAAGGATGATATATGTAATAGAAAGTTTTGTTTATACGCGTGCACATACACACACGCGCACACACACACACACACACATACATACATATATATATATATATATATATATATATATATATATATATATGTGTGTGTGTGTGTGTGTGTGTGTGTGTGAGAGAGAGAGAGAGAGAGAGAGAGAGAGAAAATAAAATAACAATTCTTAGCTATTAATCTATTAGATCTAGCGGTTGTAATATAATTATTGCAATGTATTACGTTACAATTCATGATTGAGTAATGAATAAAATGAAGTGTCAAATGTTAACTATCCAATCAAATCAAATAAAAAATGTATATTAAATATTTTATTTTCGTATAAATATCTATTCTTATTAATCCTTATATATCGATTAAAATTTATCAATCACACATGAAACACGCTAAAAGTGTAAAAGAATAAAGTATAAATAAATTAGGAGCCTGTTTATTCCACCATCGCAATAAAAGGTCAAACTACTTTTAATCTGGAAAGCACAAAATATATCGTACTAAATAATAATAAAATATATAAAGTCAAGTGAACGTAATAATGTTAGGAACCCATATGAGAGTGTAAATATTCTGCCATGTGTTATTTGAAAAATATTTGAATCTTGTTAAATTTTACTATTTATTATTAATTAAATAATTGATACATTAATGATTTTTAATGTTTTTTATTTAAAATTTATTTTGATGTAGTAACTAATTAAGGGAACTAAGTAAAATGGTTTAGTAAATGTATTTAAAATTTTCTCATATATAACTGGTGTAGGCGTTTATATAAAATCAAAAATTTTTATTTTTATTTTTGTTAATAGCTCTAAGACTAGGAGCATCCATCACGAATGGCTCCATGTGAGGGCTGTTCACACATGTGAAACCATCGCCCTTCTTCGTGAGGGGGAGGCTCACGGTCACTACCGTGACCCCAATCGCGTACGTGAGCAAAGATTTGTGAGAGCTTGTTTTTTTTTTCTTTTTTCCTTTTTGTGATATGAAACATGTGATGGATGCGGGGTTTGTGTGATAAGATGAGGGAATGGTGAGGAAATGATGTGGCGCTTATGTGGAGCTGATGTGGCTGTGTGAAGGGTGTGATGGATGCTGGTAGCCTAATCACGAGCAAAACATCATAGATATAAAGAGGAAATTTGGTTGATCGTAAAGTTCGGTTGAAGACCAAGTCTTAGTACTATACCGTCACCCTTGTTGATTAATCTAACATATGAAGACATGCATTTAGACGTAGATTATTTGATTACCGATAAAACGTAATAGGACATTATTGTCTAGCTAACCGTACAAAATAATTATTTGTAATTTCATGAGAAAACGCATCTTAAAAAACATGTTTAGACATGTTTATTTTATTTTTATTTTTTGAAAACAATCATATATAGTTTTGCATATGTAATACTCGAACTCCCTTCAATAAATATGCAAATAAATGTATTAAGTTAAGCCTTGATGTCTTAAATCGAAGAACAAAATTGAAGCAAATAATGAGTTTTAAAAGAATATTTACCAAATTTCCAACGTGCTTGAACGAGGCCGAGTTCACGATTGTGATGAAGAAACGGAATAGTTCGTAAAAGAAAATCAGGTTCAGGTTGGAAATCGGCATCGAAAATGACCACATACTCGCATTCGTAGGCATAACGATGTTTTAGACCTTCTTTTAGTGCCCCGGCTTTGTACCCCTTTCGATTGTCCCTAATTTGATAATGTATGTCTACTCCTTTACCAGCCCATTTTTGACACTCAATTTTCACCAAACCCTAAATCCATACCAAAAATTAATAAAGATTAATTATGAATATCCTATTCAAATTCTATAAATTCTATAATATAAGTACTTGTAGTGATGAAAAAAAATGTATGATTTTATTAATTATTATTTAACTCAAGTGTACTTTTTTCTTTCATACTAATTTCTACACATGTACTGATGTACACCATGTTATCAACTTGATGAACATCATGAGGCGGACCCAGAAAAAAATATTAGGGGTTGCACAAATAGCAAGGGTTACATAAATTTTTGGTTAGAGTATCACTCTCATTAGAAAAAAATAATTTATAAAAATTTAACACTACTCGGACAATTTTAAGGGGCTGCCCGGGCTACCCCGGGCTACACATTAGATCCGCCCATACATGTGATGTTTCTCTGTTATATTTATTTAAACAAGTGGAGAGCGTGTACAAGATGCATAAATGTCAGCAAATTTGTTGGGTCCTTTTTAAATTTGGAATCTAGCTAAACTATGGATCAAAATTGGGTGATCTTGATTGGATTTGAAAAGATTCAGTGGGTTGTATTATAAGATTTATCTAAGGATGGGTAAATTTTATTATTAATTTCTTGTCACTTGTGTCTTGTATGGACAAAAGTCATGAGTCTTGTATTTAGATTTAATAATAATAATAATAATAATAATAATAATAATAATAATATATATATATATATATATATATATATATATATATATATATATATATATATATAATTTTGCAATTTCACCATAGTAGATCTGTTACTGACATGTTTAATAGTTAAAATGTAAATAGTAAATAGTAAATTATTAACATATGGTAAAAAACAATTATTGACTATTTACTCTCTAAATTTTACTATACATTATAAGGTTAATAGTGATTTAACTATCAAAGTTTTAGTTCATTTTCAGTTTACTTATTAAAGTTTTTTTTTTCAAACGGTTTTACCGTATATTTTATGATTTAATCCTCAAAATTACACTTTTTTTTGTTAAACCGGAATTATATGTGGTCAAACATTACATTAATAGTATTTTAACTTTTTTATTTAATGCACTGCATTATGACTGCCATTACTACATAGTTTTATTCTTTTAGAATAGTTTTTCAATTTCTTTACATTTTCATCTATATTACAAGGTGGTAATTGGTATAAAAATGGACCAATACTATAATAAAATAGACCACCTGCAATACATGCTTTTAAAACCTCACAAACCAGAAAAATTGTTGCATGTGGAGTACCTAATATTTGTCAATTGTACATAGTATTGCACTAGAATGTCAAGAATATGAAAAGTCTTGGTAGAAGGACCTTCATGGGTTCCACATCTCACAACCAATCAAACATTATAGAAAATGTTTATTTTGTTTATTTTATATTATTAATATGTTTTTAATATTTTTTATAAGTACAATGAGTGGAAAGTTTATGAACATATGTAAATGTCTAAATCACATGTTAGTGTAAAGGACTAAATAAATAACTTTTATGAGTCCTTGCGTTGTGAATTAATCCTTTTGTGGTACGGTTAACTTGGATGGTAATATTTTGCATTAAGCAGTTGTAGTTTTTTAGGTTTTTATTTTATACAAAAAACAGTAGAGTTCTTGTTTTTATAAGTAAATTAGAAAACTGTTTAGATAAATGAATCGAGTTTTTAACTTTTTAAGCTACACATAAAATCATAATTTTTTACGGTTTTACCTCTACAAACTCTTTAACTTTTTTCCTAGATTATACATTTAAGAAAAGTCTTGGTAGAAGGACCTTCATGGGTTCCACATCTCACAACCAATCAAACATTATAGAAAATGTTTATTTTGTTTATTTTATATTATTAATATGTTTTTAATATTTTTTATAAGTACAATGAGTGGAAAGTTTATGAACATATGTAAATGTCTAAATCACATGTTAGTGTAAAGGACTAAATAAATAACTTTTATGAGTCCTTGCGTTGTGAATTAATCCTTTTGTGGTACGGTTAACTTGGATGGTAATATTTTGCATTAAGCAGTTGTAGTTTTTTAGGTTTTTATTTTATACAAAAAACAGTAGAGTTCTTGTTTTTATAAGTAAATTAGAAAACTGTTTAGATAAATGAATCGAGTTTTTAACTTTTTAAGCTACACATAAAATCATAATTTTTTACGGTTTTACCTCTACAAACTCTTTAACTTTTTTCCTAGATTATACATTTAAGAAAATTATGGTCTAAATATATATTTTTTGTTACGTATGATAAAATATATTATATACAAATCATTTTGTTTTTACTAACCTTGACCTCTGGATCTGTTGAATCATCAAGCACTTGAATGACTATACGATTAGTCGGCCATGTTAGCCCACATGCAGCTCCAATTGAAAGCTGATAAACCTGTTTATAATATAAACAAAAGTTAATTTTACTTAATTAACGTACATAACTTTTAATTGTATTTTAAAAAAAGATTATATATATACTTCTAATAGTTAATTTATGTTTTTTTTAAATACTATAATATTCATCCGAATAGAACCCAAAATATAATTACGAAAAGAGTTAGATAAATATATGATGACAATTTAGTCAAATTAATTGTATTTTGACAAATTAAGTTCTATATGAATCAAAAGTCAATTTTGTTTTAATACCTATTAACCAAAATTGCAAATTTTATGAAAACTTTAACTTTCTGTAGTAGGGATGGAATCGATCTATAAACTGGACCGGAACGAAACCTCAAATTTATAAAAAAACTAGGACCGAAGATTGCACCGACCGGTCCTAGTCTGGTTGGTTCTGCCTTTTCGATTTATTGATTGTTTTGTAAACTGTATCAAACGAAATCGAACCAGAACAAAAAAAGACCAGACTGGAATTTGAAATTTATATAAAGACAAAAACCGAAGACTTGACCAACCGTGTCCGGTCCATACCGGTCCTGATCCGGTTTGATTCGTTTATCCATTTTTTCGGTCTACTGGGTTGTATACTCACCCCTAATATGTAGAGAGGGTTATTATTATTATTAATATTATTTAATTTTTTTTTTAACAGCGAAGTTATGTTAGTAGGCCGAGTCCGTAGTGACATCCATACGGACAGTATGTGAACCCCAAGCCATTCATCATAAGGAAATAACCCTTTTCCGTTATCTTCGAAAACAACCATTATAATAAATAATACCTCCACTATTTTTTAAGAAAACCACAATTTACAATGTTTGAACCTAAAGACTTAGAGAATATTATAAAACTCATATATATACCACTAAAACAAGTACTAAATGATTAATATAATTTTAAAGTAAGGTCTGAATTTGAAGGGAGGAGCCGTTAAAGAGCCGTTGAGGTGGGTAGGGTTATTTATTATTATTGTTATTATATTATTATTATTAGCAATCAAATGTTGGGGGAATCAGCCAATCAGGCACGTGACTACGTGAGGGTGGAAGTAAAAGCAGTGTCAGCGTGTAACTTAAATTATTTTCTTCACCAATTGACGAAGTGGGAAACACGTAGATCGGATGGATAGGAAAAAAAACAAAATAAATAAATAAAATAAAAAGAAAAAAAATGATTTATGTGTTAAAAAAGCATATGTTAAAGCAATAATACTTTTTGAGGGTAAAAATTGAGAGATGATTGGTATTATACGTGATAAAAGAACATATATCATACGACTCATTTTCTCTTGGTTATTATTATACTAGTATAGTACTCACGTAATATTATAATAGTTATAGTTTTTGTTTTATAAATTATCGTTTTAGAAAATGTAATAAATATATTATTTGCGCGATTCAATATTATGAAAAAGTTTTCAGTAACATGCTCATTTTTTCAGATTTTCTTATATTTGTATAAACCATTTTATTAATTTTTAAAAATAATTCTAAAAAACATTAAAATAGAAAAAAGATTTGTATTTATGAAATAAGAATGGAGTTAATAATATTATGGAATTTATGTTGATGAGCATGGATAATTATGTTTGTGTGAGAGAGAGTGTTAGTAGGAGAGTATATTTTAAATAAATAAAAAGTTAAAGTAAATCAGGATAGTGAAATAATCAAATATTGAGTGGATAAGATTAACTTAGATAAAAAATGGGGCGAGGATTAAATTAGTTAGTTAGTCTTAATAAATTAAAGGTTGAACATTCTACATAATTGTTTATACTACTTAAATTTAAGTAGTCTTAATAATTTAAAAAGAGCAAAAGATAAATGCTTTATAATGTAGTAGTAATATATATATATATATATGCGAGAACCGTTGTTAGCGCGAGAACCGCGAGAACCAATCTAAGCCATCCAATTCCCCCTCCTTTAATGTCATTGTCACCCATGAATTCCTCACATGTACCCTGCCACTAGGGATGAGCGCGGTTCCAAACCCGAACCGAACCGGACCGAACCCGAAAAGAACCGAACCCGAAAATGACCAAAATCTAGAACCGAGAACCGTCCCATTTAGGTGTAACCGGTTCCGGTTCCGGTTCGGTTCTGGTTCTTCGGTTCCAAAACCCGCAAAAACCGAAATATATTATTGTTAGCATGTTATATCCTACTTGTATACAGTTACAATATTTATCATACGTGAACTGTAAACAAAAACATTTTCTACCTAAGATTTCATGCTATATATTACATGTCAAAAAATATAACCAAGTTTGATTAACTTATTATGATTGTTAGCATGTTATATCCTACTTGTATACAGTTACAATATTTATCATACGTGAACTGTAAACAAAAACAAGTTATCACTATCATCTAAAAGTTATTTTCTACTTGTAAGGAATTAACAATATTAATATATTTATTTGTCTTTCAAAAAACCATTAGATAAATAGACGAGTAAATATGAAGATCACTTACTAACTTAAGTTCCTATATGGAAGAGGGAACTCAACTGTCTATAAATGACATTTAATAGGTTGAAGAAAACTTGGAAAAAAACCTTAATGTTTTGCATAAATGACTTATAGATATGGATAAATGAAAACTTTCTATGGTTTTGACACGCTATCGATATGAAAGCGGGGCTACTACTGTCAAAGTGGTGTAGATGATTTCATATGTTCACGATGACCAGGTATTAAATTACGGACGTACAAGTATTAGTTTTAGGGTTAAATTAACATTTTTACGAATCAAGTATTACAACAATTTTATTATTTAAAATTAACATTTTTACGAATGTCATTACATTCTTATATTCCGTTTATTTGGTCATCTAATATAATTTTTTTCCAATTCTTCCGATAAATTTGCAATCCAAATAATATATAGAATTGAAATGAAACTGAGTTTTAATTTTATTTTTTAACAAACAAACATGATATATGGACTTTCATATCTTAGAATGTTCAAAGTCTTAGAAATTCAATTCTATTTTTTCTTAAAATTCTACGAAATAAACGATATATTAAACAATAATTTCACGATAGAAAAATAAAATAATAACAGAAATGGAGCATAGTGGTGAAATCTAACCTCTTTTTCATTGAACATTGGAACTTGAACAAGAACCAGAGGGTAACTAGAGTTGCCCGATTCAACATCATCCTCAAATGCTTCCCATTTGTAACGTTTTTCTGGTTTCCTACCAAATAATTTCATAAATACAACCACGATAGCCATGTAAACCTTCTCTACGAACAACATTATCGACATCGTTAGAGAAATGTACAAACAAATCGTCAGAAATGGCACCACAATTGGCGTCTTAATTTGTGCCCAAAGCAGCATAATCTTTCCAAAAAAGTCGTAATCGGTACTCGCAAACCATTTGGTTAGCATTTCCATTGTTGAAGAACCCTCCATTTCCTCTGTTTTAGGAGCTTGAAAAACAGAGCAAGAGGATGATGAAACTGACAACTAAGAACAGAGTCTACAGGTTGCTCTGTTTTTAATAAAAAGCTAAAACTTTGGAATTTGAAGCAAACCCATTTGAGTTTAGAACACAAAGTACAGTTCTAAGTTGGGATTTTGGTTCCCACTTGGTTTTAATGTTAAGAATCTGAAAACAGAGAAAGCATGGAAAGCAATGTGAGAATGAGATTTGGTGGTGGTGGTGATTAGAAGGAGAGTAAGGGTATGTTTATATAGGTAGAATTTTTTTGTCTGTTCTTATACATGTAAAACGTTTCATGTGTCACATGCCTATAAATAAATAATTTGGCGTGCCTAAATTTATAATTAAACTTTATAAAAATGTGAATAAAAGAAATAAATATGAGTAATTATGTTTGTTAATCGTGTTTCACGATTATTCTATCCAATCGAACTTTCGGATTATTCTAATTTTATATATTATTTGATATTATTTGCTTAGGTAAACTTTCATGCAAATGATAGTTCACCTTAATAATATTAACATTGTTTCTGGAAGAGGAGATAGTAATCTGAACATGGTTTTTAGTATTAGGTGAATAAAGAATGAAATTTGTCCTTTTTGTTCTATTAGAGTGTTCACAATGGGAGGAGGATAGAGTCGTGATGACCTACACCACACCGCGATGACAATTTCTTCCGCTACATCATAGTGTGGTGGGTGGTGGCAAGGCCGTCTTATGGGACGTGTAACATGATGACTGTTCAGGGCTAATAGCTAGTAGGAGCTTATTATTTGTAGACATTCTTTATACTGTATATATATAGAATCATTTTGTTTAGCCTAAAACTAAAATAGGGAGGAGAAAGCAAAAAAAGAGGCCATGAAAGGGACATAGAATTCGCAAGTATTACACGAAAAAAATAATAAACATTAAATAAGGTGCATAAGTCGGTAAGACGACTCAATAAAGGTAACAAAGTGTAACACCTATGCTCGATTACCCTTAATCATGTGTTAGTAAATATTAAGTGTTATATGTGTATTGGATGTTAAATATGTGATTATATGTGTTTATTTAATTAGAGAGTCCTTACTTGTAAATTCAGAAAGTTGTTAAGTTGAGAGGGCTAATTTGCTATTTGGCCAAACTGGTAGATATGATCAGATTTGAGTTTTCTTCTTTGATTTCATGTTGAAGTCTTTCTAGTACATACACACCACATACACTCCTACGTCAAGTGCTATATACTGCCTTCTTTCCTTTCAATTTTGGATTTCAAACACAGCAGGATTATCATCTATTTAGTAGCATATCAAGTCACAAATAGCCATATACGTGGTTTGATTGAATTCAAGTGTTTGTGAGTCAAATGATTCAATATGGTTGAATCATTAGATGTAGTGTGTTTTTTGTTGTAGTTGTACTATTATGAGGTGTTTGAGGTGTAGGAAAACACCCCTAAATCAATTATAGACCAATTAGAATGATTTTGTTAAGTTTGGCCAGAGTAAACAGCAGACAGTCGTGAAAGTGCTGTTGTAAGTGCATAGGCACGGGCGTACCTTTGGAGGTATGGGGGTGCCTAGTGGACTGTGGCAAACCCTAGTTCTTTGGATCTGGGCGTGACATGGTATGGGCATACTTACATCAGTTACGGGCGTGTCTTGGGTAACATCTGTAACACCCCAAAATAGGGTCTAGTTGTAGGTAGTTGTACTACGTGTTTATATACTTGTACATTGATTTTAATCAATGTGTTTTGTTGCTAAATGTATTATTTGTTAATTATACATGATAAAAAAGTGGTATGTAAAATAATTATAATGATAGGTAGAATTGGTAAATTAGTAATCAGTTTTAGGTAATGGTTCTAAAAATATCCTCGTTAGGTAAAATGGGTAAACTAGGAATAAGTTGTAAGTTAAAAAGGGGAACAAAATACCGCGTGTTAATTAAATAACCAACCAAGGTCGGTTCAACGGGCTCTTATCCCCTGGAAACACACAAAACACACTAAACACACACACTAGCTCTCGTTTTTACACACACGCTTTAAACCCTTGGAGATTTTTGGAAGAGAGATCAAAGGAAGGAGTTTGTTTGTGTTTCCTCTATCAAATTCGAGTGTTAATCTGCTGATTCTCTTCAAGCTTGTAAGTGTTTTTGTATCAAAATCTTGTTCTTGAGTCTTGTGAAGAAGATGATCAATTTTGATGAATTAAGTTATGTTTTGGTGTTATTCTTTGGTGTTAAATGAGTCCATAAGCACCATATGATCATAAGGAACCTGTAGAAACAACTGAATCTGAGATTTGGTAGATTGGTGTGTCAAATTTTGGATTTTCGGGGCTGTGCAGAAAACAGGGCCGAACTCACTGTGTTCTTGGTCCTTGCGGTCGCAAGGTATGGTCCTTGCGGTCGTAAGGGGGTCAAATGGTCCTTACGGCCGCAGGAGATTGTCCTTGCGACCGTAAGATGTAAAATAGGCCCTGCGGCCGCAGGCAAGGGTCCTTGCGACCGTAAGGGTTGGTTTTGTATGGTTTACCGTCTACGGACGAAGGAACATGATCTACGGGTGTAGGTACATAACCTACGGCCGTAGGTCCCATAAAATAGCTTCTACGGGCGTAGGGTTGAGTTCCTACGCCCGTAGGGTTTGGTTTATGGAAAAATGACCTTTGCGGTCGTAAGGGGTGTTTTGAAGGGTCCTTGCGACCGCAAGGAGAGTACATGCGGTCGCAAGGGGGTATTTCAGCTTTGGCAGTTTGTACAGCTTATGTTTAGAACCATTGGCGTTAATTGTAAGGTGTTAACAAGCTTGTATATGATGTGTTAGGCACTTCTGAGGAACCAGAAGATACTGAGCACTATATTTGCTTGCTGTAGCTGTTAAGATGAGTACCGGTTAACCTTAGGTTTCGTGATAAACATGTTTTAACAAGCTTAAGGTAAGTTTGTTGGATTATGTGCAGAGATAATTAACGGGCATATTGTATCCAATGTTATAAGAGACTAAAGTGTCACACTGCTACACACCCAATTCAGAACAGTTGGATTTCACCATAAATCTGTGTGGAAATAATTAATCAGTTAGATTAGTTATTAAAGAGAAAGAGTAAATAATTAATCAGTTAGATTAATTATTAAAGAGATAAACGAATAATTAATCAGTAGTATTAATTATTGAGAGATATAAATAATTATCCAGTTTGGATTAATTATTAGAAAGGAAATAAATAATAAATAGTTATTTATTATTTAAGGAGAATTAAATATTAAGTCTTTAATAGTTAACGGACTAAGTTAATTAATAGTTAATTAATTAACTAGAAAAGTCCAAGGGGGTCAAAGTGAAGAGATTGAAAGTTTAATTAAAACCAGCGGACTTTTAATTAAAAGGGCTTAGGTCCAAGATAATCCTTATATATATATATATATGTTAAGCCTTAAGGATTAAGAAATGACACAAGGGAAAAACCCTAGCCACCACATCTCTCCCCTCTCTCTCTCTCGTCGCATACTCTCTCTCTCTCTCGCTCTCGAAGTCGAACAAGAAAACACCCGAAGGTGTTTTGCGATTAAGAGTCGACGCACACACACACACAAAGGGTTTCGAGGTTTTTTGAAGCTCGGGTGATCCAGGAGCGGTCTAGCAGCCAGTTCAATCGGAGGTGCAGTAGTGGTGGACTATCTTTAGCAATCCTAAAGGTTTTGTTCAGGTATAATCTTGTAACCTTTTCTATGGATTGTTTGTAAGAAACTATGTTGATCATATAAGTTTTAAAGATCCTAACCCTTTTTGGGGTTTAGAGGGTGGTGTTCAATCCAGTTCTGCTTTTAGGATTGAACCAGTAGAATCAAACCCATGTTTGACCAGTTTGTGTCATTAGGTGGTTTGGTCAGGTTCAAAACCTTTCAGTGGTATCAGAACCTCGGCTCTATGATCCATAGTTTATAGTTTCTATCTGTTTTAGATTAAGGTTTTATTCTTGATTCTCTTTTTTGTTCTTGGTATTTTCGAAAATCAAGAAGGTTGCAAAACAGTTTGTTTTGTTATCAGTTTTATCCTATTAATCAGAAAATTCAAACAGTAAGTTTGAATGGTTAAAAGGATTATGATTTTTGAAATAAGAATAAGATTAAATTAAGATTAAATTAAACAGTTTGTTTAATAAGTAAAACCTAGATAATCTAATTAGTTGGTTTGTTTAATTGTTATATGATCTTCTCCATCTTATTTCTTCTCCTTATAGATTTCGAAAACCATAAAAGGATAAAAACAAGTTTTCTGTATTTATCCAGTTCATAAAATGTTTGATTTTAACCAGTTAGGTTTAAACCAGGTTTGTGTTTAAACGGTTAAAAGGGATAAACTTTTTATCTAAAACTTTATCTAAACCAGTATTTTTGAACTTTTTGTTTAAAAAGGTTGAAATCAAGTTTTAGGATAATTAATTATTAATAAAACAAGTTTTTGTTGAAATTAATAATTAATATTTGTTTGGTTTTTGAAATTAAATCCAGTTTTTTTTAATCAGTATATTAAAAACAGTTAGTTTTTAATAGATTAAAAGGGATTTAAAATATTACTGTATTAATCGGAAAACGGGAACCGAAATCATTACCGTGACCGATAGCCGCGCTAAAATGGTTTTAGCGGCGCTAACAGGACTTAGCGGCGCTAAGCCCAGTACATCACGGTCCAAAGGGCTTCGGCCCAAGGTGGCCTACGGCTTAGTGTTCTGCGGTCGAAGTAGCTCACGACCCAGCAGGGGGTTCTCGGCCCAAGGGGTTTTCGGCCTAGTGAGTTCTCAACCCGAGTGGGTCGCGGACCAAGTAGGTCTCAGTCAAATGTTTTTTGGGTTAACGGGGTTTTCAGCCCAGGTAGTGCTTGGCCCAGGAGATGTTGGCCCAAATAGTTTCTCGATTAAAACAAAAGGGATATTAATTTTAAGTTTTAAAATTAATAAAGTATTATATAAACTAGTATTATATATTCTAATTGGTTTAGTTAAAATATATATTTTTTAGTTTTTATTTATTATGACTAGTTTAGTCGTTTTAAATAAATTCTAAAAGGGATAAAGTTTATATAATGGAGAAACAAATAAGATAGTATTTAATTGACCAAGATTGTCGGTTTTAAGTTTTTGGAAAACTAGTAATAAAACTCGACGTGAGGATTTCATTCAAGTTTTGAATGAGATTAAGTCTTTAAGTTTTTGTTGAAAAACTATTTTTTGGTCAAATTAAAATAGAAGATCATAATTCTCATTTTTGGTTAATAGGTATTAATCAAAAGGATAAATGAGAAAGTTTAGACAAATCAGGTTGTGTGCTTAACAGCACAGTTTCTGTATATTTATTATAACTGCGTGGTTGACTTTTATATCTATAGTGCTTATATATAAATTGCGTGGTTGTGATTCATATAGCTATAGTTTTGCCGACTTAGGACTCGTTTTTCATTTTGGTTTTGGGAAGGCCTGCGTGCCAATTACAATCCCTTTCTTAATTGTAATATTATACTGGTTAGGGGAGGCCTGCGTGCCACTTACAACCCCATTCAATATTGTATTTGTAATAGACTAGTGATAGTTTAATCCCTCCACCAAAATGGACTTGAAGAAGGCAATCAAGAAAATGGTGTTCTATACGCGAAGCACGGACATTTCGGGGAGGTGTCAAGGCCAGTGGGAGCAACACATCAAGAAAGGCGAATCCAAGTCATTTTATCCTTAGGTTTGACCTTAGGATTAGTTGGCAAAACTATAGGGCTTTATCTGCTTATTATTATCTGCGTGGTTGTGATTTAAACAGTGAAAAACCACGTTCTATGACAAACTAGAATATGACTTCAGTCTGGTAGTCGTATTAATTAAATTTTTATAAATTTAAAAGTTTTGTCAAGTTTATAAGTTTGGAACTTATAAAAGCCGTTTTGTGCACCTAGTTCAGGTACACATATAAATCGTATTTTTTTAAAACAGTTAGTTTTAAAATGGTTTTTCAAAAAACTGGAAAATTAAGTTTTTTCTTTGAACTTAATTAAAACCCAAGAAAAATCTTAGATCAGTGTGCTACCTACCTAATGGTACACCTTGACTGTTAAACGGTACTCGGGTGTCGGAAGTGCCCAAACCTTGGGCATCCGGGTTCAAACCATTGCGGGAAAGGGCATGAAAGATTCTGCAATAATCGGGAGTCCCGGCCAGAATTCATGCTGTCTTAGGTGGCGCGATCTATTTTGGTGATAATCGGGAGTCCCGGCCCAAAAAGCACTAGAGTAGAGTTAAACATACTAGACTGGGTCTAAGTGCTCTACGAGGTTCTAGGAGTCGTATCAGTTAGGTACGATTGGTACAGGGTGTTACCTACCAGAAATAGCATGACTTGGCGGGAAGTGCCCAAACCTTGCGTCAAGTATGTGAAATATGGGTCCTAGGTCTAATATATATTATTTATGGGTTTGATGATATATAATTAGAAAGTTTATTTGCAATTACTAATTAAACCGGGTTTTAATTTGTAGATGGCAACCAACGTTACCAATACTAATAACCTCTCTCTCCGCTCTATCCTTGAGAAGGATAAGCTCACCGGGTCCAACTTTCTCACTTGCAAGAGAAATCTCCGGATCGTGCTGAGGCACGAGAGAAAGTGGTATGTCCTAGAACAACCTCTAGGAAATCCCCCTACCAGCAATGCCAGGGCAGAGGCCAGGGAGGCTTTTCAGAAGCGCTTCAATGACGCCTTGGATGTTAGCTGCCTCATGCTTGCAACTATGAGTCCAGAGTTGCAATCAAGCATGATGGAAACTCCTGCATATGACATGATCCGCCAGCTGAGGGACATGTTCCAGGAGCAAGCCCGCACAGAGCGTTATGATGCCACTAGGGCATTTAACTCGTGCAAGATGGCTAAGGGGACCTCGGTCAGTGACCATGTCATGAAAATGAAAGGTTACATGGACCACCTAGAGAGACTTGGGCACCCAGTACCGTTGCAGCTAGCAACAGATACGATACTCAACTCGTTGTCAGATGACTATAAGCCTTTTATAGTCAACTACAACATAAACAACATGGAGATATCCGTGGCTGAGTTGCACTCAATGCTCAAGACTGCTGAGCAGAGTATCGGGACCAAGTCTAAGGACATTCTTATGGTGGGACATGGTGGACGTAAGAAGAAGAAGGGGCGCAACGGAAAGGGAAAGGGCAAGGCCCAGCCCAGCCAGAATGCACCCAGAGCTAGTAACGACAACAAGGGCAAGAAGCCAAAGCCAAACAAGGCAAGGACCGAGAATCGGTGCTTCAGGTGCGGCGAGGCCGGACATTGGAAACAAGATTGTCCGAAAGGTCACGAGGCAGGAGGCAAGTCTGGCTCCTCAGGTATTGCGTGATTAGCTTCTTTATCACTTTCCTACTTGTAAAGTTTTACAAGTATTCTAAGATCTTGCAATCGTTTATTGCAGGAGGAGATGGAAAGTGATGCGGCCCAGCATGAAGAGATCCTACGTGCAACATACGGATATTATTTATATTTCCTAGTTATTTAAACTTTTTAAGTTTATTTGAACAAATTTTATATTGTTTATGGATACTTTTCAGTTTATGGAAATTATAATTATTTGGTTCATATCCGTGCACGTGTTCTTATTATATGAATCATGATTGGTCCAGTTGTGACTAAAAGAGTGCCAATAAGTCAAGTCTTGACTTGATTGGTGATTCATAATAATCTTATGCTATGATTGGTTGTAGTTACATAAATTCCGGTTCTACTATGAAAATACTTGTATAAACAAGTTTTGTTTATAAGATTAGATAGTTTTTCTAATTCAACAAGTATTTAAGATTTTATGAAAAGTGAATGTTCAAAGTCTTGAACATATGGAAATAATAGTCATTATTTCTGGATAAAATAATTTTTGATAAAACATTTAAGAAAATATAAAAATGATTATAATAGTTATTATAATCAAGGGAGTTTTATACTAAATGTTTTAAGGAAAGAAATTTAAGATACCATTATGAGTGTTTCATACTTGTGATCATGGTAAGTTTAATGAAACCACTTTCCGTAATTGGAAAGATATGGGAGATCCAAGTTATTGGTTTCATAAAACAAATTTCTTACAAAAACTAAGTTCTTTAAAACATGTGTTTGGAGCACAAGTCTTAGGTATGGTAGTCAAGGATTGACTAAGGCCTAAAAAGATATTTTTAAAGAATGTACTTTTTCATAAAATATAGTGGGAGCACCTAACTAATGTATTTATCAGAGTTAATAAAAGGTTGTTTCTTAACCAGTGTGATAAATACAAGTTTGAATTTTTAGAGTATATAATTATCGGATGTTTTTAGAAGCTATCTAAAACAGTAAGTTCTTTAGAAAGAACTAATCCGAGGGATGCATGATTTATTGAGAGGTACTCGATAAAGATATCATTGCAAGATTTTGAGTCAAGTTATGACTTAAACAAAATTATACTCATTAAGTTCAGTAGGTCAGCTTAATTAAATGATTGTTGGTTGGTTAACGTTAGAAATGATAAAATAGGATGTTCTTTAACATTCTTAGTAATGATATTAGATTAGTGTTGGTATACACATGGAATCTAATTTCAAGGTTCTTACCAGTAAGTGTAAGAAGGTTTTATCGTTTCAAGTAGACAATAAAATCTAGTAAGATTTATTACATCTACAAATGTAATTAAAGTTTTAATTATAGGGAGGTTGTTTTATAAATCAGAAACAAGGAGTTATTTCCAGTTCTCCAAGTTTAAGGAATTTATAAAATAAGTAAGCCTAGAAGTGTTCTTAGGTTGCAAGAATGAATTCTAGCAAAACCAAGAAGGAGTACTTCAAAGTACTAGTCTTGTGTTTTAGGGTTTATAACCATATTATTTTCTTTGTAATCCGTGATAAGTTACAATGTAAAAATAATAAGTAATTCAGATAGACACCGTGAATCGAGTCAATGAGATGGTAGAAATTATACATCTTTATTCCAGGGAGGAATATGAAAGGGTGTAGAAATTAGTTTCATTGTTCTTCACAATTTTGTATGTTTTGGTTTATCCAGGAATAAACTAGGTTTATTCGAAACACTATCCGTGACTACTTATCTTGGTGGGAACCTTGATAGGGTTATAAAGTCATCGTAATTTTGGGGTAGATTCGAAAGTATATCGAATATGGCTGCGAACTGTTTTTGCGGACCAAAATTTACGGATATTCGTTAGGGTTACGAATATTGGATTGACCCACCTTGAAAAATACTTCGTGGATTCGTGTCAAAAGTATTTATCACATAGGTTATCCTCAAGCCTGAGGTATTTGGTTTGGGATGCGGTAACTGTTGTCTTCTTAGCGTGTTCTAACGCCACGCCGTAATAGGGTGGTCATAAGGGGCGTGTCTAGATTCAGTGGGAGCCGTGTTGCCAAATGCAAATATACAAGATGTTAATTGCACCTCTTTTTTAGGAGAGATATTTCCGGGCCCCTTGACTGATTAGAGAAACTGGTAAGTGCACGGCCGTGCCCAAACGAACTGATCTGTTCTTTGTCGTTTATCACGCAGTTTCGAAATCAAGTATGTCATGAACAAATTCTTGAGTCTCTGAGTTGACTTTTTCCATGCTCATGCTCAAAATTGAAATATCGCGCTGCAAGGGACAAACCTATATATATGCAAGTTTGTATATATAAAAACGTACCCATTCATGAACAGAGAGTTTATGATAGTTTAGTTTATAACTAGTTAGTTTATAACAGGTTACTTCTAAGCAGGTTGCTTATGAAGTTTTATCACAAGTTACTTTGAGGTATAAGGGTTCTTATAACCTGGTTACCCTAAGTGTCTGGCTAGGGACCTCCTTAGGCTAACAATGTGCAGTAACTGTTACTTATCTTGCACAAGTGGGAGTCTGTTGGATTATGTGCAGAGATAATTAACGGGCATATTGTTTCCAATGTTATAAGAGACTAAAGGATCACACTGCTACACACCCAATTCAGAACAGTTGGATTTCACCATAAATCTGTGTGGAAATAATTAATCAGTTAGATTAATTATTAAAGAGAAAGGGTAAATAATTAATCAGTTAGATTAATTATTAAAGAGATAAACGAATAATTAATCAGTAGAATTAATTATTGAGATATATAAATAATTATCCAGTTTGGATTAATTATTAGAAAGGAAATAAATAATAAATAGTTATTTATTATTTAAGGAGAATTAAATATTAAGTCTTTAATATTTAACGGACTAAGTTAATTAAAAGTTAATTAATTAACTAGTAAAGTCCAAGGGGGTCAAAGTGAAGAGATTGAAAGTTTAATTAAAACCAGCGGGCTTTTAATTAAACGGGCTTAGGTCCAAGATAATCCTTATATATATATGTTAAGCCTTAAGGATTAAGAAATGACACAAGGGAAAAACCCTAGCCACCACATCTCTCCCCTCTCTCTCTCTCGTCGCATACTCTCTCTCTCTCTCGCTCTCGAAGTCGAACAAGAAAACGAACAAGAAAACACCCGAAGGTGTTTTGCGATTAAGAGTCGACGCACACACACACACAAAGGGTTTCGAGGTTTTTTGAAGCTCGGGTGATCCAGGAGCGGTCTAGCAGCCAGTTCAATCGGAGGTGCAGTAGTGGTGGACTATCTTTAGCAATCCTAAAGGTTTTGTTCAGGTATAATTATGGATTGTTTGTAAGAAACTCTGTTGATCATATAAGTTTTAAAGATCCTAACCCTTTTTGGGGTTTAGAGGGTGGTGTTCAATCCAGTTCCGCTTTTAGGATTGAACCAGTAGAATCAAACCCAGGTTTGACCAGTTTGTGTCATTAGGTGGTTTGGTCAGGTTCAAAACCCTTCAAAGTTATGGTTTATGTGTTGTCAATTTGCTATGGTATACGCTGCTATGCACTTATGTTAGGCTTGAGTATGGTTTATGTGTTGTCAATTTGCTATGGTATACGCTGCTATGCACTTATGTTAGGCTTGAGTAGGCCAATCATGTTGTAAACTTGGTATATGCTGGTATTATGGCTTTTTGTAGGCCAATATGTTATTGTTAGTGCATACATGGTCACACATTAAGAAATGCATCCTTATTTTGACGATGATAAAAATATGAACAAGTAATATTATTGTTTATCAAATTTATTCATATGTTCATATGTTACATTCTTTAAAGGTTAACAAACCTAAAATTAAGATGATCAAGTGAAGGACAAATAATTGAAGGCTTTAAATCAACAAGCAAAGAAGAAAACAAGATAAAAGCAAACATTCAACTTTCACGGTCGATCCCACGGTCGACCGTTCATCAACCATCGCCGCACAAACGTTATCTCTTAACATCGTATTTCTTGATGTCAACCGATCTCATACTCGACAATTGAAGATGGAATCTTTAAAGGCGATTAATAAATATAAGAGTTCACAAATAATTTTGACAAAAGAATATTTTATCAAATCTTTTGTAAATATGTCACACATATAGTTTATAAAAGTAATTCCAAACTTTTATTTAATTTGTCTTGTAAGACAAATTATAATAAAACAAATTATTTCTTATTGTGGCAAAAACTAAACATGATTTTGCATTGAATTGCCACAAGACTAAAATTAGAAAAGCATATTCTATATGTGGTAAATATCCAACATCATTTTTGCAAATCCTTCCAACCTTCCAAATTTGCATAAAGAATTCAAACTCTTTTGGTAGGTCAACTTGGGACTTTTCTAAATGCTTTTTATAATGATTTTTTTATGGCAAAAAATGTTTGAGTATGGTTTTATACAAAGTGCAACATTCATATTTTGAACTTCCAAAAAGCTGTCCAGACCCGCGACGGAAGATGCACGGTCGACCGTGGCTTCTTCCGTGGGGCATCCGGACAAAATTTCCTTTTGTCATTCCTTGGTTATTTAAACAAGCTAATGTCTTCATTTCAAAAAAACTCTTGACATCTGAAAAATATAGAAAATATACAAGATCTTGTGAGCTTATATTCCACACAAAAAGACCATCTTCAAGATCAAGATCAAGAGAAAAAGTGCAAAGTCTTCAAGAGCAAATCTTCATCTCTATATATTATATTATTTGTATAAGTGTGTAAGGATCAACTCTAGCCTTTCAAATTAGAGTGAAGTAAGGATCAACTCTAGCCTTTCAAATTAGAGTGAAGTGAGGATCATCTCTAGCCTATAAAATTAGAGAGAAGTAAGGATTAACTCTAGCCAACATAATTAGAGTGAAGATAGGCTTATCTTAGCCTTGTTTGCAAGAGAGAAGATTATTTCTTGTAAGTTAAAAAGAGAAGTGTAAAAGGTTTATTAACACCTTTAAAGAGAGAAGCTAGTGGAGCAAACTCTTGGTGGGTGAGGCCAAGGAGTGGATGTAGTGCAAGTTTGTTAACACTTGCATGAACCACTATAAATCTATTGTCTACTCTTGGTGATATCTCTCTATCTCTACTCTCTTTAAATTATTATATTAGTTGTGTTGCTATAAATTTCAAGATTATTCTTTATAACACAACTTACTAATTTTTATAAATGTAAAAATTGGTAAACTAAGTAAAAGAACCTATTCACCCCCTCCCTCTAGGTTCCAACAATTGGTATCAGAGCAAGTTGCTCTAAAATTTTTGTAAAAATTGTTTTGAAATACAACTTGCTTTGTAAATTTTTGAGAAAACAATTTATTACAAAAAATATTGAGTTAGATTCATGGACTTAGAAGAAAACCTAAGATTGGGGGTTTATATGACCACTTTACCCATGTTTATTGATTATACATTATTAGGTTGGAAAACCTACATGTTGATTTTCTTAAGATCAATAGATTATGACATGGGTGATTTTATTGAAAGTAATTTTGATGAAAATGAATCACTAAATAAACTAACATTGATATTTATTCATAAATCTCTTAAGGAAAGTAAATATGAATATATGTGTTCTTACACTTGTGCCAAGAGATTATGGAATGATATAGGTAAACTTGAGGAGCTTGAAGCAAGAAGAAATGAAGAAAAAGAGACATCAAGAGAACTTGCTTGCTTCATGGCTTTTGAAGAAAATGAGGTATCATTCATAAGTGATTCTAGTAGTAAAGATTACTCACATAATCTTTACGATGAGCTAAAAGATAAATATGATATGTTACTTGATATTAATTCAAAACTCATTAGCAAGACCAATGATTTAAAAAATCTTGAAAATGATAATCTTAAACCTAAAGCTCTTAATGAAATTTTGGTCAAGGAAATAAATGAGTTAAGTAAATTCAATATTATGTCACAAAGTTGCTCTACTTGTCTGGATTTTAAAGAAAAGAATATTAGAGTCCAACAATCATCAAGTGACAATGAAGGTCTTGGGTTTTCAATTGAAACAAGTAACATATCAGCAAATCTATCAGAACCAATCAAATGTGTGAAAGAAAAGGCAAAAGAGAAAATCCAGGTACCTCACGGTCGATTCACGGCGGATGCCGTGCATCTTCCGTAAGCTCACTGGAATTTTCAAAAACTTGAAAAATACAATATTGCCTCTAGTTCTTTCACTTGTATGCCTAAAGTTGTAGGTGATAAACAAATGATAAAGTCTTATACTTCAATTTCAAGATATGAACTTGGTTTTAAGAAACCTAAATCAAATGTAATTCAAAGATCAAGACGTTCTCATAAAACTATTGATTCTATGAACACTTTGTATTATAAAGGTTTCAAGATAACACCAAGGTGGATCAAAGTAGGTGTTTTTGACACTAACAATCCCGGACCCATGAAAAGATGGGTACCACACATATGATATATGTTTGAGTTGTAGGTTGCAATTTAGGTTGAATATCATTCTTGATGCAACTTGAAATCTTGTGTGAATCAAAGACTTGGATAATAAATCATCAAGAATAATGCTTTGAACAACACTTGTGAAACACAATCAAGATAAGTTTCTCTTACACTTCTCAAAGCTTTATATGTTGAAATCTATGTGAAGTTACTTGACATGTCTAAGTGTGTTTATTGTATACATAACTTTACATAAACTTGGTTTGCTATAAAAATAAATCAAGGGTAGCAAAAGCATTAACAAAAGACATATAAATACTTATCAAATGCTTAAATGTGTTTCAAAGCTCAATTCATACTCAAGTAAAATACTTTTTGATTGAGTTACAAAGTTGAATTATGTGGCGTTAAAATGACATATTACTTGTGTCCATATTACTTGGTGTTGTGATTTAAATCATAACTTGAAGTTCTTTCATATAGATGCATGCCAAATATCAAACTACATCTAAACAAGAGTATTTGTTTTTGAATGTGAGAAATATTATGCTTAAATTTAAATTGCATATTGATGAACAATATTTTAAAATTTGACATACCATGTTCATGTTCATGTTCATCATATTGCCTTAAGTGATTATATGCAATGCTTGAATTTCTCACAAAGCATGTTTTGGCTAAAAGTCTTTAAATGATATGGAAATATATGTTATATAATTCTATATATTGAAATATATAGTCAAATAATAAATCATTTGTCAAATAATTAAAGGTTTGCTTAAATCCCATGGATTTCATTTTTACATACACTATTTGAGTTTAAGTAATTAAAGAATCAAATTAGATTTTATCATAAGTAACATTGTCTTAGAATTTAAAAGATATCATATTATAAATTAAGACAACTTACTTTGATAAATCATAATTGTGAAACTTTTCAAAATGGTGCTTCCAAAATGTCCACGGTCGAAGCCGTGTATCGACCGTGGGTCCACTGCCAAATAATCATATTGAAATATGAAACTCGCGGTCGATTCCACGGTCGACCGTGGATCGTCCGTCGAGTACCTAACGGGCTAACCCTATTTGGCCTTATTTCTCTCTCCTCTCACCACTTTATCACTTTTCTCATCTTCCCTACAGAAACCCTAGCCGCCATTGTTGTTTTGTCACCCAAAAAGCCTAAAACTCATTACAAGAAACAAGAATTTACCTTATGTTTGAAGCTATGGTTGAAGCCCGAGTTAGATTCATGGTTCACCTACGAGTAAAGGCTTCTTTTTTCTCGTTCTCTCACTTGATTCTTGAATCTTCCTCTCAAAAGGTAAAATTCCTCACCAACTGTTTCTTCTTTATCTTCTTGGGGCTCAAATTTGAACACATCTAACATGAATTTTGTATGAACAATGTTGTTTAAAGATTGAGCCTTGTGTTTATGAGTTGTAAAAAAATTAAAAAAAGAATGAAGGAAAATTAATATGATGAAAAATGGGTTTGTGTGACAAAATAGAACTGATATATATATATATATATATATATATATATATATATATATATATATATATATATATATATATATATATATATTTGTTGAAAAGTTAAACAAAGAAAAAGTGAATAGGTGCTTCGCGGTTGATACACGGTCGATACCGTGCATCGACCGTCGACCCTCTGGAAAAAATTTCAATATTTTAAATCTATCATGTGCTCCACGGTCGAACCATGGTCGATCGTGACATTGACCGTAAGCTTGATGTAACTTTTAGTATTTCTATTTAAGGCTCATACATAGGTCTACACTTGCTTAATTTTTGTCATTCATCGTCACCCACCTCTAAATCACTTCATCACCTATCACTTTAAAATCCTATACAAACTTTGTAAACATCATTGTAAACAAACAAATAAAAGCATGTTTATGTTACTAAAATGCTATGCCTAAACCTTTGTGCATTAAATAAATTATATTACCTTCGTTTAGTGCAACAATATGCTAACATGCAACTCCTTATGATGTTAAAGTTTGAATACTTGTCTTGGGCTCAAATTCTAATAACTTAATTCAAAAAGTCAAGACTATTAGTAAATGTGATAAACTAATAAAACTTGCAAAGTCATAAAATGATTATTATAAAGTTAATATAAGATTACATTAAATAAATAAGAACATGCTTATATCTTATACACTTCAAAATTCAAAGTAATCACAAACTAGAAGTTGAGCTATGACATAAGGGTTTGATAAATCATTTGGTCAAACATTTTATGTGTTACTCTTAAACGAACTTACTAAGTAATTGCATGCATGAAGAAATAAAGTTAATTTACACCAACCTCATGCCTAAATTCTATATTTTACATGGTTTGAAAAATAAAAATGCTTACATGCAATTTATATGTGGTGCTCATAATATCTTGTTTACATCAGTACACGCTAAATTATAATACCTTGATTCATATTTGACATATCCTTGTTCTTCAAGTTATTGAATTACATATGTGATTCTTACATGAAATATCACTCAACATATGTAACATTATCATATGTCATTCATGCTCATCAAGTGTTGAATAATTATCATGTAATGAATTATGGTCAAACTATCTCACACATGGATTTTTCATATAAGATCATTATCAAAAGAGTCTTTGAAATAAGTTTGTGATGGAAGATATATGAAGATGATTACATGGTGAAGAAATATAAATCAACACATTGATTGTTGCAAGTGATTCTCTCTTACCATCTTGTCATGTTACTTAATGAATTACTCTTTGTAATCAAGATAGTAAAATTAGATGGCAAGTTATGTCTCATATAAGAAATCATGTTACTTGTCATCTTGATATGTGCTTGGGTATGCCTATGTACTTAAATGACTATCTCATGTGTCACACACTTAATTTACTATCACTTGACACATGAATCTATGAGGTATCGTGCATAAATAATGATTATAGTATATGTATTGCACACTTGTGTACTCATGAGAACACTTTTCATCTTAATCTTGTTGAATACTAAATACACATAAATGGAAAAGAAAATTTAAATATAAGATTAAATAACAAGTAAACTTATATTTAAGCATATTTGATTTATCAAAAGAAGATAAACTTAAGTAATCATGAATCAAACATGTAGCTACAAAATCTTTGTTTAACTTGCATGAAATTAGAATACTTTTGTTTACTAGTAATGATGGGAGTATAGTATACATAGGTATTGAATTAATTCAAAATATGTAATGCTTGAGAAAAATATCTATGTTCTATATCTAATTTCTCATGATATGTTGATCTACATACACTATGAATTATTCTTTGAAGATCAAGATAATATACAAATGACATCATGTGCTTCATACATAAAATCAAAATAATTGTCAATTTAGTGCACACATTGGTCACTTACTTGATTAAGCTATACATGATACATTCATTATCTCATCATGAAAAGATGAAAATCATAAGTGGGCCTACATGCACTAAAATACTCATGAAGAAATAAAGGTTATCTATAAAATCTTGGTATAAACATTGATTAAACCTTTACTTGCTACATAATGAAAATGAATAAATATCAATTAGTTATGAATAGACTAATATTGAGATACTCTCCACTATCTAGAGCTAAGAAAATTTTTGATATTCATCTAAAAACTAGATTCGTGGATTTTGGTTGTCCCTAACATCATTTGCACATTTTAAGGGGGAGTCGCATACCAAAAAGCATATCTCATATATATTTGTTCACACCCTCACTTCCTATCATTTACATAAATACAAGATAATGATGCATAAATCTCTCATAATTCATACTTGAGTATATTTGATTAAGTTTATGCATATACTTTTGTATATCTTGCACTTGTGTTTTGCTTTGTCTATCTTTTGTCAAGTGCTAGCTCAAAGGGATCGTAAATCAAGGGGGAGCTTTGATCAAGGGGGAGCTTCAAATTTGTGTAGCAATAGGGGAGAAGAATTTTCCTTTTTGATTCGACAAAAGGCGGAGAATAATGTAGATATGCAACATGTTAACATGAATAAATTTGTGTAGCAATATTAATTAAATGTTGCATATTTTGTCATCATCAAAAAGGGGGAGATTGTTAGTGCATACATGGTCACACATTAAGAAATGCATCCTTATTTTGATGATGATAAAAATATGAACAAGTAATATTATTGTTTATCAAATTTATTCATATGTTCATATGTTACATTCTTTAAAGGTTAACAAACCTAAAATTAAGATGATCAAGTGAAGGACAAATAATTGAAGGCTTCAAATCAACAAGCAAAGAAGAAAACAAGATAAAAGCAAACATTCAACTTTCACGGTCGATCCCATGGTCGACCGTGAATCAACCATCGCCGCACAAACGTCATCTCTTAACATCGTCTTTCTTGATGTCAACCGATCTCATACTCGACAATTGAAGATGGAATCTTTAAAGGCGATTAATAAATATAAGAGTTCACAAATAATTTTGACAAAAGAATATTTTATCAAATCTTTTGTAAATATGTCACACATATAGTTTATAAAAGTAATTCCAAACTTTTATTTAATTTGTCTTGTAAGACAAATTATAATAAAACAAATTATTTCTTATTGTGGCAAAAACTAAACATGATTTTGCATTGAATTGCCACAAGACTAAAATTAGAAAAGCATATTCTATATGTGGTAAATATCCAACATCATTTTTGCAAATCCTTCCAACCTTCCAAATTTGCATAAAGAATTCAAACTCTTTTGGTAGGTCAACTTGGGACTTTTCTAAATGCTTTTTATAATGATTTTTTTATGGCAAAAAATGTTTGAGTATGGTTTTATACAAAGTGCAACATTCATATTTTGAACTTCCAAAAAGCTGTCCAGACCCGCGACGGAAGATGCACGGTCGACCGTGGCTTCTTCCGTGGGGCATCCGGACAAAATTTCCTTTTGTCATTCCTTGGTTATTTAAACAAGCTAATGTCTTCATTTCAAAAAAACTCTTGACATCTGAAAAATATAGAAAATATACAAGATCTTGTGAGCTTATATTCCACACAAAAAGACCATCTTCAAGATCAAGATCAAGAGAAAAAGTGCAAAGTCTTCAAGAGCAAATCTTCATCTCTATATATTATATTATTTGTATAAGTGTGTAAGGATCAACTCTAGCCTTTCAAATTAGAGTGAAGTAAGGATCAACTCTAGCCTTTCAAATTAGAGTGAAGTGAGGATCATCTCTAGCCTATAAAATTAGAGAGAAGTAAGGATTAACTCTAGCCAACATAATTAGAGTGAAGATAGGCTTATCTTAGCCTTGTTTGCAAGAGAGAAGATTATTTCTTGTAAGTTAAAAAGAGAAGTGTAAAAGGTTTATCTCTACCTTCAAAGAGAGAAGCTAGTGGAGCAAACTCTTGGTGGGTGAGGCCAAGGAGTTGATGTAGTGCAAGTTTGTTAACACTTGCATGAACCACTATAAATCTCTTGTCTACTCTTGGTGATATCTCTCTATCTCTACTCTATTTAAATTATTATATTAGTTGTGTTGCTATAAATTTCAAGATTATTCTTTATAACACAACTTACTAATTTTTATAAGTGTAAAAATTGGTAAACTAAGTAAAAGAACCTATTCACCCTGCCCCTGTTCAGTTTACATATGTGCAACAGTTAGGTGTTATAATATTCATATAGGATCGTGACTGATCGTTTTCACAACTCACATACAATATTGTGCCAGTTAATTGCTTATAAGGTGAGTTTTCTAGACTATTGCTCATCTGTGCAACATGTGTGTTATTACAATAGAATACAATCATGTGACATCCATATGTACATGTTTATAGCATGTTGATTTGTGCAGTAGTGACTCACGTTTAGTACAGTATTGTAGCTCAGTTTGCTGCCCTGGGTCTAGAACTAGAGGCTAACATGTTCCTGTTACACATATGTTATCTATATGTGATCATATGCATGTGCTTATATGATTTAAAGTCTGGTAAACTCATTAAGCTCTCGTAACTTATCAGATACTATGTGTTATGTTTTGCTGGTAGCAAAGACAAGGGCAAGGCTCCTGTTTGACCTCAGTCTTTGTACTAGTCTTTTGAGAAAAATACTATAACGCCTCCTTGTAAAGTTTAGCTTTTGGTACCAAACTAAGAGAGTACATTTGTGTATATCTTTTGGTAGAAACAATTTTAAACTTTGTACGCTTTCTCTTTGATGTAAAATATATGTGGTTATTTCTAAAAAGTGTTTCGGAGGTGATTTTCATTGTTTTGTGAACTGGGCGTTTCAAAAAGAGGCAAACCAAAACCAAATATTGGATAGTCAAAATTGTTTGACTGTTTGAAAAAGATCAACAAATTATCAATTAATTAAAATTATCTGACCATTTGGTTATGTGAGAGGAAAACACACAAAATCATTTGAAAAGAAGAAACACGTTGGCAATTGCAAATGAAGGTTGTTGGCTAAAAAATCAGAGTTGATTAAATATTCTTCTTCACTACTTGATTCTTAGTTTAGTCCTTATTAACCAATACAAGGAAAAGTATATATAAAGACGTAACTTTTAGGGATGATGTTTTCGTCTATAAAAGTTCTAAAAACGACGTCATTTTACTCTTGGGTCAGAAAAAATATAACCTTTCTTTTAGGGACAATTATGTGGTCTTTAAAGGTTATTTTAAATTTTCTTTTAGGAATTGAATTTTGAACTTCTAGAGACGAAACTTGTCCTCCCTAAAAGTGATTTCCTTATAATAAATTGCTTAGATGTTAAGTCCTTACGTTTTATCTATTTTATTTTGATTAGTTGGTTTTTACTAAATAATTAAAATTTGTATATTAGTTTGTTTACTAGTTTTGTAGTTTACTTAATACATATTTTGAATTTCAAACTATATTATTAGTTTTTACCCATTCTTTAAGATATTTTAGTTTGTCTATATTTTAGTATTTTTAAGAGCTTTTTTTTAGTTTTTTCTTAGGCCCAAAAATGCTTGAGACGCCCTTGTGTGGGAAATAGGTAGAGCGAGCAAGTTCATATCTCTGTATCTCTTTCTTTTTCTTTCTTTTGTGTTTGTTTATTTGTTTTTGATTTATTAGTGGGTATTAGATATATTACAGAATTTGATGCGACGAGAGTGATTATTCAAAGCTAAGTGGTTTGAGTGAAAAAACGATGTGACGGTCAGTGTGATGTGGTTTGAGGGTTAGAAAAACTTTCAAATCGATGTGGTGTTGATGTGGTTTGAGGGTTAGGAAAGCTCTCAAATCATCTTACTTTATCATCATATCTACTAAATGATGGCACTTGTTATTCATGAATATACAATGATATTTACAATAAACATTATACGTAAAGGTTATATGAAAAAAAAAAAAACAGATAACATGCATAAAATAAATTGTTTTAATAAAATAATAATAACTAGAAGTAGCACAAGACAAAGGCATTATATAGCATGATAGGTAGAATGAATTAATAAAAGGATAACTTTGCGTAATGAATAAAACACAACACAAATGAAATAGATTGCTCAAGATTCAAGGCCTTGATCAATTTAATATATATATATATATATATATATATATATATATATATATATAGTTCATGAGGATAGAGAAAGTGTTGGTGTGATAAAAAATATGACTCATTGAGAACGTGTAAATGTAACGTGGACAAATCTTGGCTTCTCATTGGTAGAAAGTGTGGGTGTGTGCATACTTGTAACACCAAATAAAAATTAAAATTAAATTGGGAGGGGACTGTATGAAAATTCTAATAGGGTTTTACAAATCATACAAGAGAGTTAAATGGAAATTGTATTTTTATTGTATTATTGTAATATATTATAGGTTGTTTATGAATGTGCGCGTTTAGGGCCTGATTATTTTAAGGCGGTGGTAAGTTATTTTATATTTATTTATATTAGTTGCTTATTTTATTTCCTATTTATTTATCTATTTAGTTGACGATTAATTAAATTTTTTAATTGGACCGCGAGGTAAAAGGTAAAAATATATGTTTCATATTATTATGTGTTAGTTGTACCATATTATTCGTTTTCACACGAGGGTCACAAATAATACCTCGTTGCTTGATAATTAATTGTGTAGGACTACTTAATTGATTGTCTGTATGTCTGAAAACTACTTGATTTATTGTGTTCTTTGTTCTTAAATCAAGGTTAGCAATTGTTATTGACTTATTCTTGATGATCACTTGTGGTGTTCTTGTCCAAAAAGTGTTCACTTGATTTTTAGGGCTTGTTAGAATTAAGCTATTTAATGAGTTCAAGCTTCTTAAAAATCTCAAAAACTCCATTAATGGAGGTTTAAAGGAATCTTGAATATGGGTTTTTATGGATTTGATGTTAAAGATGTGTTTAAATGTTAGTTTAGATGTTTTTAGTATGTTTAAATGATGATTTATAAACTGAAATTAGCATTAACTTGATGAACAATTCTATGTTTTGTTGAATCAAGCTCCATACACCATTAATGGAAGTTAAGTGAAAACTTGTAATTGAGAATGAATGATTCAATGCTTCTAAATGTTTTTAAGGGTAAATATATGTTATGGGTAGTTAGTTTGGTGTTTAGGAAGTGTTTAAATCGAGTTTCAGACCTGATCATGTGATACGTTAGTGTTTGGGTTGCTGCTGTCGCACAAAAGAACAAACACACATCAGTCTGCTAGGCAGGCCCCATCGCGGCGAGACAGGCCAGGGGTCGCGGAGTGACCGCCGCCTGGTCAGCCCACGAACTCCGTTTTCGCGTCGTTTTTCCGTGTTTACGGATATATGTTGTTAGTACTTGCTATATATGTGTTTATAGGATATATTTGAGGTGTTTTTAATGATGAATTCTAATTATGATGTGTTTAATTTAATTATGGAATTATTAGCGCAAAATGCTTACTTTAATTTTATGAAACGGACTTAGATGACTCACGTTCGTGTTTCATTGATTGTTGTATGTTTAATATAATATATGAAGCGTTCCTAAATGGTTTTTGATATATTGCAAGTTGGTTTTGTGTGTTATGCATAACAATCAGTTTTAACCCGTTTGTGAATTAAATTGATATATATGTACCTTGAACATATGTTGTTGGTTCCTACATGTTTTATATTGTAGATATGGATATCCTAAATGATTTTGGATGTTTTACATGTTGGTTGTATGTGTTTTGCGTAACGGGTAAGTTTTGACCCATTTCCGTATTAACTTAATTTTTGGAGTTAATTGGGGTTTGATTTACTAATCTGTTTGTGATGTGTTCTCAGGGTACCCAAAGACTCAGTAATATAAGACAACCGAGTGTGGCTTTTGGAGGACACATGCGAGTGGAATTTTAACTCACGGATTGTATTAGTTGTAACGGTTATGGTAACAACGGTTTATATTTCTTTATGCTTTGATAGACTGTTTAGTCTGGTGATTGATCAACTGGTTCTATGTTAAATAATCATTAACTTGATATGTGCACATGATGCTCGAGGTCACCTTTGACTAGGTGTGTGGGCTGGGCTTATTTGTCATCGGCTAATCAGTACTAGATCTTTTGATGCATTTGTTGCAAATTAAGGGATTTTACAGTGTGAGAATGACAAAGAGATTATCGCTAAACCTTTGCTAGACCAACATTGGTTGCAGGTTCTGCAGAACCGCCAGTCCTTTGTGTTGCTTGCTTATATGATGTTGTTTTATCATTACTTGTTGTAGCTGGTGCTATTCGTTAGTTAAACTTCCATTCACTTAGCTTTGAGCTAATCCCCCACATTAACCTCCATTTTTGCAAGTTGTGGTAATTTCTGTTGTTAGCTGGGAGTTGTGGTTGCTTTTGGGAATGTTTGAACAACACTATTAGATTATTTTGATTCGAAGAGCCTTTTTGTAAACTTGTAACACTGGCTTTTGAGATACCAATCTGCTGTGTCAGTTGTTTATTATTATTTTATACTACCTATGTTAATAGGTTTGTGTTTGTCTTTAGTCGCTTCCGCAGTGAAATCCATGAAAAAAATAGCAGTGTTACAATTTGGTATCCGAGCTTCGGTTTGGGGTTGCGTGCACTATTTGTGCGTTCAATTACCAAATCTTGGCTCCAGTTTGGTCAAACATTCCTTGTGTGTGGGGATTAGGATAAATGCAAGTTTATCGTTGCTAGTTGTAGTTAGTATGTTGTGTACAAACGTTTTATTTAATAATTGGAGAGATGTTGTGATTGAAACAGATATTGTAACACCGTACTTTTTAATTAATATAAAACTGCGTACGGAAGCTTAATTACATATAATTACATTAAAACCAAAAGATAAATACAAACTTTATCTGGTTTACATTTACAAAATGCCACTACAGTGTTAATTACAAAACAAGCTCTATATAAAATTTAGACATCAGAGTGAGTGGTCTGTCCATTATCCCATCAATCATTTTCAGAAACTCACCATGGGGAATCTGCAAAACAAACTAGTGGGGAATTAGCATAATGCTAAGTGAGGGAATAAATATCTAAACATATACAAGGCAAACATGCCCAAACACATAGCTCATAACCCCAGGAGAACCGACGGTGTTGCAACCACCTACAACCATATGCCGGCCAAAGCATAGGTTTACCGATAGCCCTGCTAACATGGACAACAGTACCAGCACCCTTGAGTACAACAAATGCACATCAAGATCAGATACTGTAAATCCCCAAGCAACAAACCCAGCCGTGCAGCTGATGCTGATCTCCAAAAACAACATGTATACATATTAACAAGACATTCAGTCCAATGAGCATAGTTACAATCAGGATATCACATCCAGCATATCCAAAGATATGAATCCACTCACCACAGTCTGCACAGCTGTAGTATACTCAAGTGACTAACTCATTGAGTCTTCTCAGTTCCTAAGAATATAAATACAAGTCAGTACTGTATCATATACTAATTCACAATAAGTAATACACTTATTACTACATCACATGTATACATATATAATACATATATCACATATGTATAATCAAGTTCACATACGGTTTTTATTACCAATTCCGTATCCTCATGATACTTGATAAAATCCACTAACTCCATAGCATAGGTAATACATATGTTCATTCCAAATGTTATGATATCAATTGTTAAGGAAATCCCAAGTCATCCCCCAAAACCGTAGAAGACTTCATGCGGTTTCTCTGCCATACGGTTTCACAATCATAAGTCCAAAACCGATTAAAGTGTTAGGGAATATGTCCAAGTCCCAAATCCCGTATAAGTCATGCGGTTTTATCATAAAACCGGATCCCATTCACAATTCCGTATGTCAAGGCATTCCATGTGGTTTTACTCAAATCCCCGATAGTCATGCGGTTTCTTCAAAAACCGATCAAGTCACAAATCCGTATAAGCTAAGGCAAATCATCCGGTTTTCATGATTCCCGCATCACATGCGGTTTTCCAAAGTATAAGGCAATAATTCTATTTCATTCGGTTTTGATCCAATCCCGAATCATTCATTCGGTTTCTTCATTTATACGGTTTTCAACATAAATCCAAGAGTTCATTCGGTTTTATTACAATTCCCGTATAATACATGCGGATTTTGTGACAATCCCGGATGTCCTATGCGGTATTCCCCAATCCCGGATGTTCCCATGCGTTATTTACAAATCCCGGATCATTCAAGTCTTATATCCCGAATGTTTCATATGTTCTTGGATGTTTTCAATTCTTTCTTCGATTATTAGATATTTGATGTTCATGCATATGAATATACATTTCCAGAAATCATATTTAACATATAATAAACATGTATTTTCACCAAATACTAACATGCATTCATCCTATCTTCATAATATTCAAGAATCATGCGGTTTGTCATACAATCTCTATAAAACTGAATATAAACACAAAATTAACAATTAATTATGCAAACCTTAAAGATCAGATATTGCAAAATTAAAATCAAACAATCCAAAGATGAAGATAAATCCTATCTCTTGTGTTCTTCCCTTCTCGGCCGAAAGCACAAACAAAACACACACACACACACACACACACACACACACTCTTGTTCTAATTTGCATGAAATGGTGAGGTGTGTGTGTTGGTGACTAAGTATATCAAATTGAGACACCTAATAATCTACTAACTTATATTTTATTAAATTAATTTACATTTTTCTAAATATATAATTAATCACATAATTACACATTTAAATAACATGTGACACAATAAGATAATTAAATCCACATTATCAAATATAAGTCTCAAGTTAATTACCTTATTATTCTAAGCCGGTAGAGAGGGTGTTACAAATCTCTCCCCCTTAAGGAGAGTCCGTTCTCGGAATCTCATCGCTCTCAAACAGGGAAGGAAGTCTTCTTCGCATCAATATCATAAGTCAAATAAGACGCACCCTTTGACTAGTGATTTTCTAGCCTTCATAAACGAGATGATAGGAAAAGAGGATTGAGCCCTATCGCCGCGAGCCACGACATGCAACCCATCAGCCAAGGAAATAGTGATAAGTTTCTTATGATACTAGATACTAGCTTTGTGATGACTTAACCAATCCATGCTTAGTACTAAGTCAAATCCCGGTATAGACATAAGCAAGCATTCAACAGGAAAACTAGTGTCATCTGTATGCTGTACTCCAGTAACTGATGAGGTAACAAGCATTAACTTACCATCTGCTATTTCTACTTCTAAGAAAGAAACAATCACAGTTGCAGGAAATTTCAACTTATCACTTAAGAACATAGATATGAAAGATCTATTTGCACTAGAGTCAAATAACACACAGGAAGGTATAGAGTTTTTGAGAAACATACCCGTAATCACATCCTCATTTCCGGTGGCTTCATTCACTATCATTTTAAAAGCTCTTCCTTCCGCAGAAGGTGGATTCTTTCTCTTCTGACCTGCAGAAGACGATCCCCCGACATTGACTACCCCTTGCCTTGTCCCCGTTGATATCTGCTTAGAACAAGCTCCAGCTCGATGACCTTCTTAGTGACAGTTCCAGCATATGTTTGTTTTAAACCGGAAATCTGATGGTTCATGACCAAATTCACCTCAACGCAAACAAAGACGAGTATGCATTGTGCATGGACCGGTATGACTAGATTTACAATTTCCACACCACTGTTTTCCCTGACTAAACCCTGAACCCTTGGATTCCTGATCTTCCCGATTCTTGTTACTTTGCCACTTTCCCTTATTCTGATTCCCACCAGACTTGTGAGTTGATCCCTTCTCTTTTTTCATCTTCTCCCTAGCTCTAACATCACCTTCAGCAGCCCTAGCTAGAGTGAACGCCTGAACCAAATATGTTGCCATTCGGGTGTTACCCCGATATTCAGGTAATAAGTCTTGCATAAAGTGTTGGATTTGTGCAGGTTCATCAGGCACCTATTGTTTTGCAAACCTCAGAGTTACGTTAAACTTGGTAATCAATTCATCCACGGACATCCTATCATTCTGTGCCAAATCCATGAATTCTCGTTTCACCTTTGCTAAATCATAAGCATTGCAAAATTGCTCACAAAACTTGTTCTGAAATTGTTCCCAAGTTACAGAATTCAAAGTCTCTCTTGAAAGATAAGCTGTCAGAGAATCCCACCACGTAGCAGCTTGACCTTTTAACCTTCGAGTTGCAAACTTTACTCTGTTAGACTCCTCACAGTTACAGGCATCCAACGCCTTAACAGTCTCCTTTAGCCTATTAAAAGTAACAGTAGGGTCGGAGCTTCCAGAATACTCCGGTGGCTGGCAATCCATAAAATCCTTGTACTGACATCTCGGTTTATAACTTTCCTGTGGTGGATACCAAGGAATAATGAAATTCTGTTGATGTGGTTGCTGAGGCTGTGTCACTTGTGGAATAGACACATAAGGTAAAGATCCGAAGGGTGTTGACACAGTACTAAACGGAGCGACAATATAAACAGGAGGTGGTATGGGTTGAGTAAACACAGTTGTTATCCTGGGCATATGGATTGTTTGGGGTTTGCTGTTGTTGCTGTTCCAATTGCTGAATCCTGTCTCGTAAAGTTTGCAGTGTATCTTCCCACTGTAGCACATAATCCAGCTAATCAGATTCACCGTTATGAGAAGTACGAGCTCGTTGGTGATGTTCATTCACTGCCATTGAAGAATGATTGTTGTTTCTTCTGGAGGACGCAGGGGTAGTTGTCTGGTTATCCTTGTCAGCCATATTCTGTCTCATACACAACATCTCACCAGTTGTTAGATTTAAATCCGTTAGTATAATCACACTATCTACCCTCAAAGCTACACTACTAATTACCCACCCTGGGAATACTGGACTGACCAGAGCCTTGGTTCGAGTATTGCACGAAATCACCAATTAAAATCCTCAAACCAGTGCTCTGATACCAATTTGTAACAATGTACTTTTTAATTAACATAAAACTGCGTGTGGAAGCTTAATTACATATAATTACATTAAAACCAAAAGATAAATACAAACTTTGTCTGGTTTACATTTACAAAATGCCACTACAGTGTTAATTACAAAACAGTCTCTATATAAAATTTAGACATCAAAGTGAGTGGTCTGTCCATTATCCCAGCAATCATTTTCATAAACTCACCACGGGGAATCTGCAAAACAAACTAGTGGGGAATTAGCATAATGCTAAGTGAGGGAATAAATATCTAAACATATACAAGGCAAACATGCCCAAACATATAGCTCATAACCCTAGGAGAACCGGCGGTGTTGCAACCACCTACAACCATATGCCGGCCAAAGCATAGGTTTACCGATAGCCCTGCTAACATGGGCAACAGTACCAGCAACTTTGAGTACAACAAATGCACATCAAGATCAGATACTGTAAATCCCCAAGCAACAGGCCCAGCCGCACAGCTCATGCTGATCTCCAAAAACAACATGTATACATATTAACAAGACATTCAGTCCAATGAGCATAGTTACAATCAGGATATCACATCCAACATATCCAAAGATATGAATCCACTCACCACAGTCTGCACAGCTGTAGTACACTCAAGTGACTAACTCACTGAGTCTTCTCAGTTCCTAAGAATATAAATACAAGTCAGTATTGTATCATATACTGATTCATAATAAGTAACACACTTATTAATACATCACATGTATACATATATAATACATACATCACATATGTATAATGAAGTTCACATACGGTTTTTATTACCAATTCCGTATCCTCATTATACTTGATAAAATCCACTAACTCCATAGCATAGGCAATACATATGTTCATTCCAAATGTTATGATCTCAATTGTTAAGGAAATCCCAAGTCATCCCCAAAAACCGTATAAGACTTCATGCGGTTTCTCTGCCATGCAATTTCACAGTCATAAGTCAAAAACCGATTAAAGTGTTAGGGAATATGTCTAAGTCCCAAATCCCGTATAAGTCATGCGGTTTTATCATAAAACTGGATCCAACTCACAATTCCGTATGTCAAGGATTTCCATGCGGTTTTAACCAAATCCCGGATAGTCATGCGGTTTCTTCAAAAACCGATCAAGTTACATGTGACATCCGTCACCGAAAACCCGGTTAACCCTAAGTCTTGTGTTCTCGCATTAAATTTCTACTCGTGAAAACATATATGATAGATAGTTTAGCACTCTAGTATATTAGTTTTAGTTTAGATTTTAATTAGGATTTGCTAAAGGTCCTTTTAATTTAATTCACTAGAAAGCCACAATTGTCACTTTATATTGCTTAAATAAATAATTTGTTGCTGTATATATTTTCGACTATATATATATATTTATTTATTTATCTATACTTGGGATAGAAATTTATTTTTATATGACTCTAGATAAAATGGATTTAAGTTATATACTAATTAGCTATTTGAAATTTAAATTATACCCATAATCCTTACCCTATTTAAACCTAAACAAACCCTAATCCTACCCTAATTGCCATTAGAGCCGTAACCCTCCTCCTCTCTCTCTCTTTTGCGTCGACCTCAACCCCCCAGCCCCCTCTACTCACGTTGACACCTACTTCAGCCCCAAGAAGTCGAATTTTGCAATCCAAGGCTCAAGAACATTCAAGTGTTGATCATAGGGTTAAGATTTGGCAACCATGGTAAGAAATCAATCTATTTATCTTGTTTCTATGTCACCTTTGATCATGAATTCTGGATGAAACATACATATGATCATGCCAAGAAGCCTCAAAAACGTTTGTATGTGATGGATTGAGGCTTGTATGGGTTAAACTTTTGATTTTAATGTTAAAGTTGCAATTTTTTTTAAAAACAGATTCTGGAAATCGAAATAGGGTCTGTTTGGAAGGACATAACCGAGTCGTTTGTTTGTGTTTTCATTCAATTTTTGAGTTTAGATTGTAGTTCGTCGAGTCTAGTTTCACTGGAATCAAGTTTTGTAATTTTTGGTGCTCGTTTGATCGGTCAAATTGATTTTACCATTTAGGTGTGCAGCTGATTGTAAATTTCGGTTGATTAAGTGCCAAAAGTTTCAATTTTTATTTCTGGCTAAAGCTTCGAATTTTGAGTTGAAAATTTTATGGTAACAGGGTTTAGGGAGTTCTGGAAAATTTTCATAATTTTTGGTTCTCGTTTGATATTTTTATAAAATTTAAACTTCTTGTTGCGCTGGTACAGACAGATTTCTGGTGGAGTAGAGTTCTTGGAATTTTTTTATTATGTAATCAAGCTATTAAATTTTGGGAAAAATTCAAGAAGTTAGTCAAGACATGTAACTTTATGTATTTTAATTTTGGGATTTTATTTTTGGTTGCTTGAATTGGTTTAAAATTGGTTAAAGTCAGTTGATCAAAATCAGGAAAAGTGCATTGTGGCATAGGATCATTATAGGAGTTCTACACTTGTGTTTAGGCTACATTAGAAGGTTTAAACACTTATACATGAAACTTATGTGTATTATAATTATTCGTAGATTTCCATACTCGTACTTTGAAAGGCCAACTTCATCGAAATCAAGGTGAGTTTTCGTAGCCCCTTTTCTCGTTATGTTTTGGGGGAAAATGACACTCTCTTTGCCATAAAAGTTTTCCTTTCACTATGTTGAACATGTTATTTCATGAAGTACGTTTTGCTTATTCACTCAATTAGGAGTTATTGTACTCTAATCGTAAGTCTTTAAATGCTAGTTTAACAATGACTGTATTGGTATTACAACATAACAACGCTTGTATCTACTTAACCTTTGGGTTTGTGAACTCAAAGGGACAACGCTTGTATTTACTCAACTTTTGGGTTTGTGAACTCAAAAGGACAACGCTTGTATTCACTTAACTTTTGGGTTTGTGAACTCAAAAGGACAACGCTTGTATTCACTTAACTTTTGGGTTTGTGAACTCAAAAGGACAACGCTTGTACATCGTGACAACACATACCCCACTTACGTTCCCGGCCGGTTATAGTTTGTTGGAGGCACATATTTGGATCAACATAATTGGATCAACACATGTTAATACCAATACACTATTTTGAACCATGTAACTTCAAATGAATTATATAAATCGTTACAATTGCGTTTATTTAAACCTACGAACTCACCAACATTCGTGTTGACCCTTTTGAGTGTTCATTTTCAGGTAACGTCAATAATACCAACTAAGAATTGTCTAGAAGATTTTAGGCGGCCTTAGCGGGACTTCATGATGTTAAGACAATTTATGAATATCTTATTAGACTTCTATCTTGGTTTATACTTTGGTTTTTGTTTACATGCTCTGTATCACCTGCCCCGGGTTGTGGGTTTTTCATACACGTTTTATTTAACTTTGAACTTAGGGTCGTGAATACCGGCCTTACACGGCACAAGTCCCTTCTTGTGTCGGGGAACGTCGTGACACGTTTGATTTCTTGCATTTAGTGTAATATCTATCAATGTATCAATGTGTTATGACGATATCCTCTCCGTCTCACTTCGCGTTTCCGCCTTGGCGGGGTGTGACAGATTGGTATCAGAGCCATTGGTTATAGAGAATTAGGTGGATTGACCTAGACTATAACCTAAGTACCCCATATAGTTGTATAATAGGAACTATGTGTGCATTCAATCTCACACAAATTATATGTTTCGGCTTACCAAATGACGCCATAATCATTTATTTTTGACTCAATTGAAATTTAATTTTGACTTTACTTGGTCAAATTATAACTTAATTTTAACTTCAATTACCAAGCTGAGAATTTACACATACTTTGTTAAGAAAATTTTCCTTAATGGATTTTTTTTTAAATTTTGCTACTTGTCCATCAATTTATTTATTTTTATGAAACAATTTATTTTGAAAATATCAATATAATTAGAAAATTCTTTTATACTATATATCAACTTGCAACATGTTTTGCCAATTTATCATGATAATTCAAGGGGTATTTTAGCAATTTAAGTTTATATCGTGATATATTATTTAAGCGAGTTTTTCTTCAAGTTCTTCTACTATTGCAACATTTTCCTACCAACCCGAATACTCACACTTGTTTTATATTATTCATAAACTTGAGAATTTTTTTAGAAATATGCATACTCCGTTTTCCTTTCATATAAAATAACCATATATTTAATTAAGTCAATATAAAAATTATAACTTTATTTATAACTACCTGTGTGTTACACGGGCATTAAACCAGTTGTATTATATTTTGCTTTTACAAGTGGTTACTCTTAGTGAATCATTCCTTCCTCAACATGAAACCTTTAAAACTTGATACATGAATAGAAGGCTATGATTGGATTTTTAACTACATCGTGTATTTATACCTAGTTCTATACAACACGCTATACTTGATTACACATTTTCGGCACAAAAACGAGCATACGTGGAAGTCTCTTGTATGTGGTAAAAGTATTACCCTACAAGCAACGTGGTGTCATTTTCAAGAATTACTTTCGAGTTGGAATGTCATATGTGAATACAATGCCTTATTTCTGTATAATACAATGCATACTATTTGCATACCCCTACGGGTGAACCACAGAAGCTTCAAAATATTGTGTGACACCCCTTGTTGGATATGCCAGTATACGTGAATCCCTTGATTGACTACTTGCTTATATTTTCATGTTAGATGTGATGTATTAGGTAGAGGGAAGGGTTTTCGTGAATATTTAGAATGCGTGTGGTTACAATCATATAGACTTAGAATTCCGAACTAGCTTTATTGCATGTTCTTGTTTGATTGTTGCGATAGGGTAGAGTCGGTAATTCGAATGACTATATGGTTCCGTATCATGCATACTAGGTGTTCATAACTACCTAACCCAATAGCCAGTATACGTGAATCCCTTGATTGACTACTTGTTTATATTTTCATGTTAGATGTGATGTATTAGGTAGAGGGAAGGGTTTTCGTGAATATTTAGAATGCGTGTGGTTACAATCATATAGACTTAGAATTCCGAACTAGCTTTATTGCATGTTCTTGTTTGATTGTTGCGATAGGGTAGAGTCGGTAATTCGAATGACTATATGGTTCCGTATCATGCATACTAGGTGTTCATAACTACCTAACCCAATAAGAAAGTGGAACGAGATGATTTATGGTGCCTTAAGGGAAGTTGTGATAAGTATGGATGCATTGCGCCTGATCACCGCCATGCACACATACCTAGCACAAGGACGCTTAAAGTATTATGAAGCATCCTGTGAAACAAGTTAAGGTTGTAGGTAGGAATAGGTTGCCTGTGAGACTCAATAAATCGATCAAACCAAGTCAAGTGTAATGAACAACTATAACTATATAACCATGTCAGACATCAATTCTATCACCTACAACACATGTCAAGCAAACACAATATATTATTCTTATATCCTTATAAGAATACCATATGTCTTAGTATTCGGTTTTGAAAACCTTATGAACGCACGTGGTGTTCCAGAAAGCTGGAAGTAACCAAAGGATCCAAGTAAGAATAAAATCACAACAATCTATAACATAATATTAAATACATGGTCATTATACGGGCCATTATTTCCAAACCCGACGAAATTGCCAAACACTGGTTGTGCTTTTGCGAGGCCTTCTCTAATTTAAAGAGCCACACCCTTCTTCATAGTCTCTATCAAACGACTTTACTAATTACCATGAAACTTAAAGACCTCTACTAGGTTATCCTATTCTATTTTCATTTTCATAAGTATCCTATAACACAACATTACTTATCTACGAGACTAAATTCATTATGATATTATAATGTCTCGGTGGAACTAAATACCCCCCATATACTCTGAAAGACTTTTGTCAATAATCTTCATTAACACATCATAATTGTCACTAATGAGCTTATGCTCGCCTACGATAAAATTGTAACCAAACACTCCATGCACACTCACCATAAGAATGTACTATGCGTATAACTTTTAGAAACCTCAAGCAGTCACCAAACATTTAGGATCTCCAACTATAAAATCTTAGTTAGATATACTTTCATATAGAAATATCATATCTCCAATTTGTAGAACAAGTTTCAAATACTCATATACTCTTGAGTTCAAAATTCCATCCATTTCGGTACACCACACCAACAACAAAACTTGAAGACTTATAAAACGCTACATAGTTCAAGCTCGTACCTAATAGAAACAAGAGACTTAGACTCATCCCTCCAGGACTCGATCTCTTGTTCTTCTTTCTTAGTCAATCTGATTTCGGTGCACACCCACTCAACTATTTCGAACACTGCCTAACCCCTAAAGTCCATTTTCTTCTCCCTTTGTCCTCTTTTCCTTCCTTAGAATCTAATCTATCGTTTCAGCTAAAATTCTACAAAACCATACATATTGGTTATAACTAAACATTAGTAGCAAATGAATATTTATTTATCTTAGTAGAAGCCTCACCCCATTACCTCGCGTACCCATAGGACAATCAATATCTCTCTTTTAAGATTACGACTAACTTAACCCATTTCAGGGGGAAAAGTAGAACACAATCAAATCATTACAAATCTAACTCCTTCATCCTTTTCCTCAATAGCTCATTTGAAATCCCATCCGTTCTTGTGATTCAACCTAAATTCTCATCTAGCCTTTATAATGAACATAATAGCATGTTTCACATGCATCCTTTCATATGCTTTCCAACATAAATAGTCCGGCTACCTCTAACAGACCATCGAATTTCGCCTACCATCTCTAAGATCACTAATCCAATATCTTATACCTACGGCCACAATCCTTCAAGCCATTCTCCATAAATTTTATAGAATCTGCTTCTAATCAACGAATTTCATATGATTTACCCATTAAGTGTTTTAACACTATCTTGAATAAACATTAATCTAACTGAAGTTGATTTATTACGACTATTAATGCATAGGTTCCTCTGTCACTAGAACACTGCCTGCTGATTGCAACCTAATACCTCACTGATTTTGTAATTACCTGTTGCGATCAAAACAACATCAGTTCCCTGCAGTATTATCAATCTGGATATCATACTCCTTAGACTTAGTAAACATTAACACGAGATTTCATAGGTCCATCTCTATCATCACTACCAGATCAGTGATGTTTTGAACCATCAAGCCTTTCTAATCATTCTTCCTTGTCATCCTTGTAACCATAGAATTCATTTTTCATTCCTTCTCCACCTTAAGGTTCATTCTTGACACCAGCATTATCAACAAAATCACGGATAAAATCCTTTTGGGTTAATCTAATAACAAGCTAGTTGGTATACTCGTGAACGTCTACCACCAACTAGGACATCCATTGTACCATAATCTTAGGGGATTACACCGACTTCTTAAATGGTTGTATGAAGCCTTCATATACCCCCCAAAACTAAACCACTCTAATATCATGACATAATCAACTCACGTCCCTCGAATTTGTTTCAGAATCATTTTGTGCTAACGATTAAGAGAACAAGTATGACAACCATCAAAACAATTTCTAAGAAAGCCAGTTACCTAGATTTAGGTAAGCACCTACTGAAAGATGTAGGACTACCAATCGTAAAAAAAAAAAAAGTAAGCAAATAATCAATTCAAAGACTCATTCCCATCTTGCCCACACTCAAAAGATTAGTGCATTCCCTTTTCGAGTCAACCTAGTTATAAGCCTAATTGTCGGTCCGTATACTCGATTCACTTTAGTAGCAGTACAAGCTGAAATTTCGGGACGAAATTCTCTCAAGTGGGGGATACTGTGACATCCGTCACCGAAAACCCGGTTAACCCTAAGTCTTGTGTTCTCGCATTAAATTTCTACTCGTGAAAACATATATGATAGATAGTTTAGCACTCTAGTATATTAGTTTTAGTTTAGATTTTAATTAGGATTTGCTAAAGGTCCTTTTAATTTAATTCACTAGAAAGCCACAATTGTCACTTTATATTGCTTAAATAAATAATTTGTTGCTGTATATATTTTCGACTATATATATATATTTATTTATTTATCTATACTTGGGATAGAAATTTATTTTTATATGACTCTAGATAAAATGGATTTAAGTTATATACTAATTAGCTATTTGAAATTTAAATTATACCCATAATCCTTACCCTATTTAAACCTAAACAAACCCTAATCCTACCCTAATTGCCATTAGAGCCGTAACCCTCCTCCTCTCTCTCTCTTTTGCGTCGACCTCAACCCCCCAGCCCCCTCTACTCACGTTGACACCTACTTCAGCCCCAAGAAGTCGAATTTTGCAATCCAAGGCTCAAGAACATTCAAGTGTTGATCATAGGGTTAAGATTTGGCAACCATGGTAAGAAATCAATCTATTTATCTTGTTTCTATGTCACCTTTGATCATGAATTCTGGATGAAACATACATATGATCATGCCAAGAAGCCTCAAAAACGTTTGTATGTGATGGATTGAGGCTTGTATGGGTTAAACTTTTGATTTTAATGTTAAAGTTGCAATTTTTTTTAAAAACAGATTCTGGAAATCGAAATAGGGTCTGTTTGGAAGGACATAACCGAGTCGTTTCTTTGTGTTTTCATTCAATTTTTGAGTTTAGATTGTAGTTCGTCGAGTCTAGTTTCACTGGAATCAAGTTTTGTAATTTTTGGTGCTCGTTTGATCGGTCAAATTGATTTTACCATTTAGGTGTGCAGCTGATTGTAAATTTCGGTTGATTAAGTGCCAAAAGTTTCAATTTTTATTTCTGGCTAAAGCTTCGAATTTTGAGTTGAAAATTTTATGGTAACAAGTCTGCTGGGTTTAGGGAGTTCTGGAAAATTTTCATAATTTTTGGTTCTCGTTTGATATTTTTATAAAATTTAAACTTCTTGTTGCGCTGGTACAGACAGATTTCTGGTGGAGTAGAGTTCTTGGAATTTTTTTATTATGTAATCAAGCTATTAAATTTTGGGAAAAATTCAAGAAGTTAGTCAAGACATGTAACTTTATGTATTTTAATTTTGGGATTTTATTTTTGGTTGCTTGAATTGGTTTAAAATTGGTTAAAGTCAGTTGATCAAAATCAGGAAAAGTGCATTGTGGCATAGGATCATTATAGGAGTTCTACACTTGTGTTTAGGCTACATTAGAAGGTTTAAACACTTATACATGAAACTTATGTGTATTATAATTATTCGTAGATTTCCATACTCGTACTTTGAAAGGCCAACTTCATCGAAATCAAGGTGAGTTTTCGTAGCCCCTTTTCTCGTTATGTTTTGGGGGAAAATGACACTCTCTTTGCCATAAAAGTTTTCCTTTCACTATGTTGAACATGTTATTTCATGAAGTACGTTTTGCTTATTCACTCAATTAGGAGTTATTGTACTCTAATCGTAAGTCTTTAAATGCTAGTTTAACAATGACTGTATTGGTATTACAACATAACAACGCTTGTATCTACTTAACCTTTGGGTTTGTGAACTCAAAGGGACAACGCTTGTATTTACTCAACTTTTGGGTTTGTGAACTCAAAAGGACAACGCTTGTATTCACTTAACTTTTGGGTTTGTGAACTCAAAAGAACAACGCTTGTATTCACTTAACTTTTGGGTTTGTGAACTCAAAAGGACAACGCTTGTACATCGTGACAACACATACCCCACTTACGTTCCCGGCCGGTTATAGTTTGTTGGAGGCACATATTTGGATCAACATAATTGGATCAACACATGTTAATACCAATACACTATTTTGAACCATGTAACTTCAAATGAATTATATAAATCGTTACAATTGCGTTTATTTAAACCTACGAACTCACCAACATTCGTGTTGACCCTTTTGAGTGTTCATTTTCAGGTAACGTCAATAATACCAACTAAGAATTGTCTAGAAGATTTTAGGCGGCCTTAGCGGGACTTCATGATGTTAAGACAATTTATGAATATCTTATTAGACTTCTATCTTGGTTTATACTTTGGTTTTTGTTTACATGCTCTGTATCACCTGCCCCGGGTTGTGGGTTTTTCATACACGTTTTATTTAACTTTGAACTTAGGGTCGTGAATACCAGCCTTACACGGCACAAGTCCCTTCTTGTGTCGGGGAACGTCGTGACACGTTTGATTTCTTGCATTTAGTGTAATATCTATCAATGTATCAATGTGTTATGACGATATCCTCTCCGTCTCACTTCGCGTTTCCGCCTTGGCGGGGTGTGACATTACAAATCCGTATAAGCTAAGGCAAATCATCCGGTTTTCATGATTCCCGCATCACATGCGGTTTTCCAAAGTATAAGGCAATAATTCTATTTCATTCGGTTTTGATCCAATCCCTAATCATTCATTCGGTTTCTTCATTTATACGGTTTTCAACATAAATCCAAGAGTTCATTCGGTTTTATTACAATTCCCGTATAATACATGCGGATTTTGTGACAATCCCGGATGTCCTATGCGGTATTAACCAATCCCGGATGTTCCCATGCGGTATTTACAAATCCCGGATCATTCAAGTCTTAAATCCCAAATGTTTCATATGTTCTTGGATGTTTTCATATGTTCTTGGATGTTCATGCATATGAATATACATTTCCAGAAATCATATTTAACATATAATAAACATGTATTTTCACCAAATACTAACATGCATTCATCCTATCTTCATAATATTCAAGAATCATGCGGTTTGTCATACAATCTCTATAAAACTGAATATTAACACAAAATTAACAATCAATTATGCTAACCTTAAAGATAAGATATTACAGAATTCAAATAAAAAAACCAAAGATGAAGATAAATCCTATCTCTTGTGTTCTTCCCTTCTCGGCCGAAAGCACAAACAAAACACACACACACACACACTCTTGTTCTAATTTGCGTGAAATGGTGAGGTGTGTGTGTTGGTGACTAAGTATATCAAATTTAGACACCTAATAATCCACTAACTTATATTTTCTTAAATTAATTTACATTTTTCTAAATTTATAACTAATCACATAATTACACATTTAAATAACATGTGACACAATAAGATAATTAAATCCACATAATCAAATATAAGTATCAAGTTAATTACCTTATTATTCTAGGCCGGTAGAGAGGGTGTTACATATATGGCATATAATGAGAACCTTACTAACGCCCCCTCGACCCCAAGAAGGGCTGGTACTTCCTCTGCAGGTCCTTCAGAGATTTCTACATCAGCTGGTACCGTAGTTATGGATGCTGATACCGGTAGAGACGAGTTCTTTTATCAGTTAGTGGAACAGCTGTAGGAGCTTAGAATGGAAGTACGGGAGCTTTGGCAATAGAAATAGAGTCAGACTTCTCAGTCTCAGGTTCCTCCAGTGATTTTGACTCAGTCTGAGATTCCTGCAGTATTGGTACCTATTTTCTCTACATCTCAGCCGACCCAGCAACAATATTTTTATCCTCCTACATCACAGGTGTAACACACTCTCAACCGGTTTAGATTTAATAAGGTAATTAGTTTTCTAATCATAAGAATTAAATTTAATTATGTGAATTTAATTATCTTAATGTGTTATATGTTAATTAATGTTAATTATGTGATTTTTTTTATTAACATAGAAATTTATAATTAAATTAATAAGAATTAATTTAGTGGAATAATAGGTGTCATTTGGTGATGACACATAACCACCAACTTGCCACTATCACACCTCATTCATGCATAGATCAATTACTGAGTGTGTGTTTTGTGTGTGTGTGCTCTCGGCCGAGGATCAAGAACAAGGGAGTTCTTCATCTTTTCAACTCAATCTTTGAATACTTGTTTGAATTATGAAGCAACTAATCCAGAAGGTTAGAACAATTCTTGGTAATTTGATGTTTATATTTGGTTTTGGAATTTTATTAGAAAACCGCATGATTCTTGAATTACTTGAAGATTAGGATGATGCATGTTAGTAATCGATGAACAATTATGTTGTTTATGTGTTTATTATGATTTCTGAGAACTTAGATTCTTATGCATGTATATAAATTAGATCAGAAGTGTAAGAATTGAATGAATAATCAAGAACTTGAAACATCCGGAATTTCCAACTTTGAATCATTCGGGATTTGTGTTGAATAATCCGGGATTGGTGAATACCGCATGAGTCATTCGGAAATTGAGATGAAATCCGGATGGATTTATCCGGGATTTAGAACAAACCGCATGAACTATGTTCGGAATTGATAAAACTGTAACATCCTCAAAATGGGCCTAGTAGTACCTAGTTGTACTTCTTGCTCAGGGGATTGTATCTTGACTTTAAATAAGTATTTTAATGGTTGTTTTATGTTTTAGTTAGTTAAAGGGGATATATGAGGTGTTATATAAGAGTTAGAGTTAATGTACAAAAGTGATAAAATATTAAATGGTTTCGTGTAATGATTCCGTGGATATCCCCGTTAGTTGAAACGGGTTTGTGTGTGACAAGTTGTAAGTTGGAGAGGGAAACAAAATACCCGAGGTTTAATAATTAAAACCCCTAAGTCGGCTTCCTCTTCTCCTTATCTCCTGTAGACACACAATATACACACTAAACACACACACACATACTCAAATACGTTTAAACACCTACACACTCAAGCTCTCTCAACTTTGTGAAGAAGAAATCATCAAAAGCTTGTAAATTTCGATTGTGGCTACTGATTTAAGTGGTGAACTAGTGCTACTTCGTCATTCTAGTAAGTAATTCTTATTTAGAAACCTAGTTTAGTGTTCTTGAAGAACATACACCAAATTGATGGTGTGAATTGTGTTTTATGGTGGGTTTTGGTGTCTAATGTGTTTATGAGCTTCTATTGGTGTCAAGTAATGTATACAAACGATTGAATCTGTTTTCAATCGAGTTTTTGGTGTCAAAAATGGAGTTTTCGGGGCTGTGCAGAAACAGGGACGAAGGTCTGCTGGTTGTGACATTCCTACGGGCGTAGGTGATGAGTCCTACGGTCGTAGGAGGCCTTGTGTATACACTACGGCCGTAGGCAAGGTCACTGCGGCCGTAGGATGTGTTTTTGTGTGGGTTATCGTCTACGGACGATGAAATAAGGACTACGGGTGTAGGTACGTAACCTACGGTCGTAGTTCACCAAAGAATAGCTACTATGGGTGTAGGAATAGATTCCTACGGCCATAGTGCATGTTTTCTTGAAAAGAAACTCTGCGGGTGTAGTGGTTGGACCCTACGGCCGTAGTAGGGTTTTGTTAAGTGTCCTACGGCCGTAGGACATGTGCACTGCGGCCGTAGTAAGCTGTTTTATGTTGACAGCTTATGTAGCTTGTGTTCTAACCTATGTATGCTATGTGTAGGTGATAACTAAGTCTGAACCTAGTGTGTTAAGTGATTTTGGACGACTCTGTGTGTTCTTGGGATTCCTGGATCCATATCTACCTCCGGTGATATCGAGGTGAGTACCGGTTTCCCATGAGGCTCAGTAAGTAGTGCTAACCCCTGTGTGTTTTTAATGTGAAATTGGTGCTCCCACATGTGTGTGCGTAAGGTATGTTATAACGTGATATGCCATGCTACAGTGTTATATTGACAGTGATTAAAAGTATGTAACGTGAATCATGTGGTAAGTGTATGTTATGATTAAGTTATACTCGCATGTTCTGTTCACTAGTATGAACAGTATTGGCTGTGACTATATGCGCGCATGATATTGGATCCTGATTGGATCACTTATTGTTTGTGTATTTATGTCCGGACACTCGGGAAACTGCTTATAGTTTCCAACTCGGTTGAGGTCAGCTGGCTATATTGCGGCTGGATCCCTTGAGGGCCTAGATGGCTGGTTATTCGGGATCAACGGTGACTCGGTGGTGCACGCTGGGTCGTAGGTTCTGCAGGACCGCCGTTCCTTGACAAACAGTGGGGTCTTGGTTTGTAACAGTGGGCAAGAAGTACACACTGGTGATAGTAGATGAGTTCTCACGATTCACCTGGGTAATATTCCTTAAAGCTAAAAGTAAGGCTGCCCTGGAGATAATCAGTTTTATCAAACAGGAAGAGTTGCAAAAAGGTTTGTCTGTAAAGCAACTAAGAAGTGATCATGGGACTGAGTTCAGGAACTCTACCCTTGAAAGCTTCTGTGAACAAAAGGGAATATTACAAAATTTCTCATATGTCAGAACCCCATAACAGAATGGAGTTGCTGAAAGGAGAAATAGAACCCTAATTGAGGCTGCTAGAACAATGCTATGTAAGGCAGGATTGAAACTCTATTTCTGGGATGAAGCTGTTAGTACAGCCTGCTATACCCAGAATAGATCAATCATTGTCAAAAGACATGGAAAGACATCTTATGAGTTGTATAAGTCTAGAAAGCCCAATATAGGTTATTTCTATATCTTTGGTTCAAAATGCTATGTGCTGAATCAAAGAGATCAGCTCAATAAGTTGGAACCTAAAGTTGATCTTGGAATATTCGTTGGTTATTCCTCAATCTCCATAGAATATATAATACAAGGAGAAAGGTAATAGAAGAATCAATTCATGTCTCTTTTGAGGAAGGCTGTTTTGATCAAGTTGATAAGAGTCAAGCTGACTTGGTCAGTCTGAGTGAGCTTGAAAGGCCTAAGGAAACCAACTTATCAAATCCTATGTATGTCATAGGAGATGATAGTGATGATGATGCGTGTTCATCAAAGAAATCATCACAAACTCCAAGGGATTCTCAAGCTGAGAAGGATGATGAGTTCATCAACCCCTTTGGAGCTGAAGTCACTCAAGCTGAGAATCTCAGTGATCATCAGTTTGTTGACAATGCTGCTGTTGAGACTGAGGATGTGTGTTCACCTCAGCGTTCTCCACATCACTCAGATTCTGAACCAGACTCTACAGCTACAATATTTAAATTCCTCAAAGATCATCCTCAAGATCAAATTATTGGAAATGTCCAAGAAAAGGTCATGACCAGATCCAAGGCTACAGCTAATTACGCTGCACACTTTGGTTTTCTATCTCAAATGGAACAAAATAAAACTGAGGAAGCCTTAGAGGATGAGGATTGGATTGAAGCTATGCAAGAGGAATTAAATGAGTTTGAGAGAAATAAGGTCTGGAACCTTGTCCCTGCCCCCAAAGATCATTCAATTATAGGCACTAAGTGGGTCTATAGAAATAAAATGGACAAGGATGGAGTGATAGTGAGGAATAAAGCCAGGCTGGTAGCACAAGGGTATAAGCAAGATGAAGGAATCGATTATGATGAAACCTTTGCCCCTGTTGCTAGAATTGAAGCCATAAGACTGTTCCTGGCTTATGCAGCATATAAAGACTTCAAAGTCTATCAAATGGATGTGAAGAGTGCTTTCCTAAATGGAAAACTTCAGGAGGAAGTCTATGTGAAACAACCTCCTGGCTTTGTAAGTTCAAAGTTTCCACATCATGTCTATAAGTTAGAAAAGGCTTTGTATGGTCTTAAACAAGCTCCAAGAGCTTGGTATGATACACTGTCCACTTATCTACTATCCATGGATTTCACCAGAGGTAGTATAGAGAAGACACTGTTTATTAAAAGAAGTAAAGGACAGGTGATTCTTGTACAAATCTATGTGGATGACATCATTTTTGGTTCTACCAATGAATCTCTGTGTGAGTGGTTCTCCAAAATAATGTCTCAAAAGTAAAAGATGAGTATGATGGGTGAGATGACATATTTCCTAGGCCTGCAAATTCAACAAAATCCTGATGGAATATTCATCAATCAAAGCAAGTATGTTCTTGATTTGATAAAGAAATTTGGTTTTGATTCAAGTTCAACTATGAAAACAGCCATGTCACCAGCTGTCAAGCTGAGTAAAGACTCAGATGGAAAGTCTGTGTGTCAGTCTACTTATAGAGGAATGATAGGTTCATTGCTCTATTTGACAGCTAGTAGACCTGATATTATGTTTGCTACATGTGTTTGTGCAAGATATCAGGCAGATCCTAAAGAATCACATCTTCAAGCTGTGACAAGGATCTTTAGGTACCTTAAAGGTACACCAAATCTAGGTCTTTGGTATCCAAAGGACTCTGGATTTGAGTTACTTAGTTTTTCAGATGCTGACTATGCTGGGTGCAAGTTAGACAGAAAATCAACTACTGGAGGATGTCAAATGCTTGGAGGGAAGTTAGTCAGCTGGACTAGTAAGAAACAGAACTCAGTGGCAACTTAAACTGCTGAAGCTGAATATGTTGCAGCAGGTAGCTGTTGTGCTCAAATCCTATGGATGCAGCATCAGCTTCGGGACTTTGGCATGAGTTTCAAGAAAACTCCTATCTTCTGTGATAACCAAAGCGCTATAGCCATCACTTACAATCCAGTCTTCCACTCAAGAACCAAGCACATTGAAATTAGACATCACTTCATCAGGGACATCGTGGAAAAAAAGGTAAAGTTGACATTAAATTTATTTCCACTGATGACCAACTAGCAGATATCTTTACTAAACCACTTGATGAGAAGAGGTTTATGTATCTGCGAAGTAACTTGGGTAAGCTCAACCCCTAGCTAAGTGTATTGAATCCGAGTTTTCAGTTTGACAAAGACTAAGTGTCTTAAGCTGAGTGCACAGTTTATGAATAAGTTTTCATAAACTGAATATTATCAAGCTGAACAATGAGTTCTTTTGTTTGGTGAGTTCCAAACACACTTCATCTACTTAGTGTAGTTATGATACAGTTTGAGTCAGTCTAAAAAATATTTGACTAAGTGTCACTGAATCTGAGCTATGTGCTTAACTCAGTCTGTGTGATTGGTTCACACGTTTGGGTGGTTCCAAACATTCTTTAACTACTCAGTGTGGTTAAAAGGTTCGTTTGAGTCAGTCTTAGACGAAAATGACTTAGTGTCATTACCCATGCGCTGTGTGCTCTACTCAAGCTGAGTTTCATTCTCAAGCTGAGTGCACATTTCAAGCTGAGTTCTTGAATCGAGCTAAGTGCTTGAGTTAAACTGAGTAATATGTTTACTCAGCTTGATTTGTCCAAACTCATGTGTTATTTACTAAGTGTGATTAATTCATGACCACTGCGTATTTGGGTCAGTCTCAAATCACGTATTATACGAAATTGTGTATAGGTATAATACATCAGTGTATATAATCTTATTGTAAGTCAATATTATTATATTACATTAGTATCCGTTGGAAGATGATTAGTTCTACCCGCTTACTGTTACATCAAAATTTTACAGCGTAACGGATCAAAAGGGGGATTTCTAACGGTAACTTTTCTCTCTCCTTGGATGGTATATATACCGATCAAGTTCGGTTTAGAGGGTTTACGCTTACAATCCAAACTTCTCATCCTCTCAAATACCTTCCCTCCTCTCTGCTAAGTGCATATTTTCGGTTCCATCGATCTCAAAACCCTAAGTCGCTCAGTGCGCTATAGACAATCGCTCAGTGCGCATTCCAAAGTAATTACTCTGTGTAATCAAAATTTAATCGATGGAAGGAACCATTATAGTTCTAGGTGATCAAATGGTCAGAGGAGCTGCGTTTCAAAACAACGGATTGCCGCTGATAAAAATCAACAATCAGCGCGCTTGCCTGGCAATCCCTCTACGTAAGATTAACAGAGGATATGAACCATGGGTCAATTACATTCGTAAATACCCATTGGCTTTTGCTTTCACCGGAGCACCTTTGCACATGGTTCCTCAGCACTTGCTGGAATTCTGGTATTCGTGTACTTACGATCATATCAATGACGCAATCATAGGCACATTGTTGAATGGAGAGAGAACCATTACCCTCACAACTAACAGGCTAAGAGAGATTCTTCGTCTTCCTCAACATGACAAATTCGAGCCTGCTGTGACGAGACAAGTGTCGAGGTCTGTTCTGCCACAGATGGGTCACCCTCAAACTGAAGGGGTGATCAAGAAGGCCACTTTCCCAACCGGATGGGGTTTTATGGTGTCCACTATGATTCGTTCACTTGGTACCAAGGTTAGAGGACTGGACAAGATAAATGAGTTCGAGATGCAGTTGCTGTACAACATGTTCTTTGGAAGAAATATCGATTTTGCACAGCTCATCTTCAATGAGCTCAAGGTCCCTGTGATGAAGGCCACAAGAGACCTTCATGTACCTTTCATAAGGTACCTATCCTTAGCATTTGAAGCTGAGCTAGGGACATTACTCTACGAAGCCAATCAGGAGCTGTCACTGGTACCTACACTCAACCCCAAGATGTTCAACAACGACATCTTCCCAGAGCAAGAGGGACTGAGTGAGCCCATGCTGTTAATTGTTGAGGCTTCGTCTTCTGAGAGTGAAGCTGAGGTATCGAATCAAGGGGGAGCTTCTCAAGCTGACACGGAGGTTCAAGCTGAGCACTCTGCTCAAGCTGGACCAGCTCATTCAGAAGCTGCTTCATGTAAAACCTCTCCTCTCTCACTCTTTTCTCACTTTTCTCCATCTACATTTGGAGATAAGACTGCAGTAAACCCAACTCAGTCTAACCCATCTCCTTCACCTTCTTTTCATCATAAATCTCAATCTGGAGCCACCCCTAGTATGCCCACTGCTGCTAGGGAGAATATCCTAACATACCACCGAAAAACTCCTATTAGTCGTGCTACATCTAAAGGCATCACTGGAGCTGAGATCACACTGATCCCTCCACAGGCAAGAGTTGAGGGGGGAGACGCCTTCTCTTAAGGTGTCAACCTCGAGGCTCATTGCAACCCAACAACCTTACCCGGGTGTGGTGTCTACTCAGCCCACACTTACTCGAGCCATAGGAGATCCTGTTACTGTGCCTGAGCAGACACACTCAGGTAAAATTGAAAATCTGACCAATTCCCAGGGTCAATCACCCCCCTCTAAACCAATTAGCCAACTACCAACCCACACACTTCACATCTCGAGCCCAATAACTTCTCTTCACTTCTCACACCCTCTTGCACGACCTGCCAATGTTTCATCCTCAAACCAGGGTGATTCACAGGCTTAAAACTCTGGTGCAAATGAATTTGAAGGTAAACACCAACCTTTGGATGATGCACCCAAATACTCTCCTTAAAATGAAACTGTCTCCTCAGGCATCCAACAGCTGAAGGACTACATTGCTGCTCAATTTGGTCTATTCCACCTAAAGCAGAAGAAGCATAAACGTCAAATCTATCAGAGGCTTGCGAAGCTGACAGAGGATGTTAAAGAGATTGCCTCTGCAGTTGCTGCACTCCAACAACAAAGGACTTCAAACCCTATTGATGATGACAAAAAGGGGGAGAAGGTTCAAGCTAATACTGAAGCTGAGCTTGTTCGAGCTGAAGCTGAAGCTCTTCTAGTTCTAGCTAGAGACAAAAGGTAGAAGAATCTGAACTTAAAGCTGACAGTGTTTCTGAGTCTGAGGAAGAGAAAGAAGAAGAAAAAGCTACAAGAGAGTTAATAGAGATGCTTGAGCAAGAAGAAGCAAATGAGCTTGGGATCTCTGTAGCTGAGCTAAGAAAGAGAAAGGAGGAAGAGATAGAGGACCAAGAAAAAGAAAAGGAAAGAAAAGCTTTGGCTCAAGCTGAAGATACATACACTGGTCCAAGACCTGATTTAATTCCATACTCAGATGCAGAACTGCAAAAATGTTACTTCAGAAGGAGCTACAACAAAGAGATCAGAGGAATGACCTTGAGCAGAGCAAATGGAGCTGTCATTCTCACTTTTGAGCTTAGTGACAAATCAACAGTGAAAATAGACCTGAGATACGTTCACAGGATGGGCTACATTGAATGGCAAAGGATAATGATGCTGCTCAAGAAATTTAATAGAAGTCAGATCAAACAAGAAATTCTATCTGAAGTCTCCAAGTTGATTGCCCGAGCCGAAGAACTGAGGTATGTCCCAGTTCCTGGTATGCAGTGGGAGAATTTGTTTGACATGCCTGTAGGAGTAAAATTCAGAGAAAATCAAAGCATCAACACTCCTATTCAAGGTTTCATGTTTAAGGATCAGGCAGGTAATCCCAGTTTTATTAAGCTAAATGAGATTTGCTATCTAAAAGTTGAGGATGCCTTGAGAATAAGAAACTGTTGTGGTAATGAGGAGTCAAATTAGTTAATAAAGTATAAGCTGAATAAACTCATTAGAGTACAACAGAAGGAACTTCAGGGAAACGATGAAGCTTAAAGACTGTTAGATGAGATCAATAAAGAGATCATCATCTGGGAGCTTCTACATCCTGAGTTCATCAGATAGAATAGATTAGTTCTAATTTTGTAAATATTAGATTAGTTCTAATATTTTTGTAAGCACTATGTGTGCATGATCTAAGTGATCAACAACTTTTGTATTATGATTAGTTCAATTAATACAAGTATAAAGTTTGATATGTTCAACTATGTAGTGATGTGTTCCTATTCATAAGTCTGATAAGTTCAGCAAAAATGAATAACAGATAAGTTCTTATTCATTTATGTAATTAGTTTGTGTGTTCAACTAAAAGTTGGTGTGTTCCAGCTTAAATTGATAAGTTTAATTAAAATTGATATGTTCAATAAATATTTGATCAGTTCAAATAAAAAAATCTTAATAAGTTTGAGATTTAAAACATAATTTTGTTAAACAAACTTAAGATGACAGTTAGTGAGGCTGCCGAGAACAATGATGTGATCACTGTTGGGAAAATGATCTCATCAGTTTAGATTTGATGAGACAAAGTTAAGTTTGTAAGATGAGTTCTACGTATAACTTAAACAGAATTATGAAGCTTAGTCAGACTGAACACTTATAGTGTTTCAGACTGAGTATAAGCTGAATGTAAACTGAGCATGTGTTCGATCAGTTTATATTATACCTTAGTTAAATTATTAATGTGTTTGATAATCTGTGTATGTCACATAAGGTATATATCGAGTATTCAGCTTGATGTGTTTCAAGCTGAGTGACTCAGCTTAGAAGCAGAGTCAGCTCGACAGAGTTACTAAATTTGTTTTATTTAACTCTTTGGACTTCTAAGGATGAGTTAATAATTATACGTGTTAGTTCATGTTTGAATTCGGGTTTGTTCCCGAAGAACTCAGCTTGATGAGTTTCAAGCTGAGTAACTCAGCCTGACTAAAGAAGTCAGTCCAAGAGAATTTAAATGTGTTTTAAATTCTGTTTTAACTCTCTATATCTACGGCGCGGATAAGAACACTTCAGAATCAAGATTGAAGATTGAAGACTCAAGATAAGAAGATTCAAGATTCAAGATTCCGAGTTATCCGATAGTTAGTTAGCAAATTCAGATTAGTCCAGTTTGTAGGAACCGTAGCAACAGGATTACAAATACTTATCTCCTGATAAGTTTAGAGGTACGACTACGATTCTGAAAAAGATTACAGAGCCGAAAACCTCACCTCATCGTATGTGTTACGATTCTTGAATCACTGTTTGTCAGTTCAACGTGATCAAGAAACTCACAGATTGCCAGATCATTCGTGTGTTCGAATTATCACATCAGTTGTGATATTGGTAAGTAATCATTAGTTGATTCAATCTGTGAAAAATCCTGTTTAGGGAGATTGAGAGATTTATATTAGGTGATTATATATCAAGAGTTGCTTACTTGATAATTAATGTAATCATCTTCTTATTCAAAGCATTGTAATCATCTTCATATTAATAAAAGCATTCCACTAGTTGTGGTTTGATTTATTCATTTTCCGCAGAAAGTGTATTCAAACCCCCCTTCTACACACTGTTGCTTGTTATTATTCTCACCAGAGGACCAACAATCACGGGTATGTTTTTGATAAACTCTTTGTCTGCCCGTGTGTTATTTGACTCTGGTGCAAATAGATCATTTATATCTGTATCCCTATGTGATAAACTGAAATTGCCTGCTACTGTGATTGCTTCTCCTTTAGAAGTAGAAAAGGAGATGGTAAGTTAATGCCTGTTACCACATCAGTAACTGGGGTGCAAATAGATATAGACGGTACTAGCTTTCCTGTAGACTGTTTGTTGATGCCTATACCTGGGTTTGACTTAGTACTAAGCATGGATTGGTTAAGTCACCACAAAGCTAGTATTCAGTGTCATAAGAAACTCATTACTATTCCTTGGCAGACGGGTCGCATGTCGTGGCTCGCGGGGATAGGGTTCAATCTTATTTTCCTATCATCTCGTTTATGAAGGCTAGAAAATCTCTAGCCAAAAGGTGTATGTCATACCTGGCTTATGCGATTGATGCAAGGAAGGAGAAGAAACCGGTCACCGATGTTAGTGTTATATCAGAATATCCGGAGGTATTTCCAGATGATCTACCAGGGTTGCCACCTGTCCGAGAGGTGGAATATAAGTTTGATCTGATACCTGGCACTACACCTGTTGCGAAAGCTCCGTATCGTTTGGCTCCATCCGAGATCCGGGAGATGATGACTCAGATCCAGGACCTGTTAGACAAGGGGTTTATACGTCCAAGTTCTTCGCCTTGGGGTGCACCTGTGTTGTTCGTAAAGAAGAAAGATGGAACTCTTCGTATGTGTATTGATTACAGAGAGTTGAATAAAAGAACCATCAAGAATAAATATCCGTTGCCAAGAATTGACGATTTGTTTGATCAACTACAAGGGGCTTCCTACTTTTCAAAGATTGATCTGAGATCGGGATATCATCAAGTGAGGATAGTAGAAGAGGATATACCGAAAACAGCTTTTCAAACTCGGTATGGCCATTATGAATTCCTAGTGATGTCGTTTGGTTTGACGAATGCTCCTGCTGTATTTATGGATTTGATGAACCATGTATGCCGACCATTCTTAGATAAATTTGTGATTGTGTTTATTGATGACATCTTGGTGTATTCCAAAGCGGAGAATGAACATGATCAGCATCTGAGACAGGTATTGGAGATTTTAAAGGAGAAAAAAATTATATGCTAAGTTCTCGAAATGTGAATTTTGGTTGCGTGAAGTTCAGTTTCTAGGACATGTAATTTGTCAAGATGGTATCAAGGTGGATCCGTCCAAGATTGAAGCGGTGATGAATTGGAGTGCTCCGAAAACGCCAACAGAAATCAAGAGTTTTCTGGGATTAGCGGGATATTATCGCAGGTTTATCAAGGATTTTTCTACGCTTGCCAGTCCGTTGACCAAATTAACATGAAAGGATGTTCAGTTTCAGTGGGGTACAGCATAGGAGAATGCTTTCCAGACTCTGAAACAACTTTTGTGTCAAGCTCATGTTCTTTCATTGCCTGAGGGTTCAGAAGACTTTGTGGTTTATTGTGATGCTTCTCATGCCGGGTTGGGATGTGTTCATATGCAAAGAGGAAAGGTAATTGCTTACGCTTCAAGGAAATTGAAACCTAACGAACGAAATTACCCAACACATGATTTAGAGTTAGCTGCTGTGGTATTTGCGTTAAAACTGTGGAGACATTATCTGTACGGAACCAAGTGTACGATTTGTACAGATCATAAAAGTCTACAGTATGTTTTCACTCGGAAGGAATTAAAGATGAGACAATGCCGTTGGTTGGAATTGATCAATGACTATGATTGCGATATTCAATATCATCCAGGTAAAGCTAATGTAGTTGCGGATGCACTCATTCGAAAGGGATCCTCGGAAACCGTGAAATTTATGCGATTGGAAATCAAATCTGATTTAGTGGATCAACTTTTAGTTGATCAACTTAAATCCTTGAAGGATACAAACTTGAAAGATGAATTGATGGTTAAACGATAACACGAGCTGACTGTTGATACACATGGTTTGAAGGTTTAACATAAACGTGTTTGGGTACCAAAGTTTGGTAATTTGAGGGAGTTGATTTTGAATGAATCTCACAAATCCAGATTATCGATACATCCGGGTAGTACGAATATGTATCACGATTTGAAAACTCTTTACTGGTGGCCAACAATCAAAATGGATATTGCCCATTTTGTTGAAACATGTCACATCTGTGCACAAGTTAAAACTGAACATCAGAAACCGTACGGATCTCTGAAACAGTTAGAAATACCAGAGTGGAAGTGAGATCATATTACGATGGATTTTGTAACAAAACTTCCACGAACGCAGAAAGGACATGATATGATTTGGGTTATAGTAGACAAATTAACCAAGAGTGCTCATTTCCTTGCTACTGCTGAAACTGCATCGTTGAGTAAGTTAGCCCAATTGTATATTGATGAAATAGTATCTAGACATGGAGTTCCTCTTTCCATTGTCTCAAATCGTGATTCGAGATTTGTGTCTAACTTTTGGAACAGATTGCAACAAGAGTTGGGATCCAGAGTAAACTTGAGTACAGCTTATCACCCACAGACAGATGGTCAATCAGAGAGAACTATTCAAACTTTAGAGGATATGTTTCGAGCATGTGTATTAGAGTTTGGTGGTTCGTGGGATTCACATCTGCCATTGGTTGAATTTGCTTATAACAATTCCTATCACTCCAGTATTGGTATGCCTCCGTATGAGATGTTGTATGGGCGTCCCTGTAGAACTCCCACTTGTTGGTTAGAAGAAAGGGAAAAGCAATTTGTAGGGCCAGATATAATACAGATGACAGCTGATAAGGTAGCATTGGCCAGGGAAAAGTTAAAAGCTGCCAGAGATAGACAGAAAATGTATGCACATCCACATCGTTGACATGTATCTTTTGTTGAAGGGGAAATGGTTTACCTAAAAGTATCTCCATAGAAGGGCGTTATTCGTTTTGGGAAACACGGGAAGTTAGCTCCCCGTTACATTGGTCCTTTCAGAATTAAACTAGTGGTTAACGATCAGACAGTTGCTTTAGATCTTCCTGATGAGTTAGCTGGAATTCATGATACTTTCAACGTTTGTTACCTGAGGAAGTGTAACGTAGAGGATCAGACACATGTTCTACCGATATAAAATCTACGTGTGGCCACAGAGGCTCATTGAGGAACCCGTTGAGTTACTCGATCGTAAGGTAACTAAGCTGAGAAAGAAACAGATACCGATGGTCTTGGTCAAGTGGAAGCACAGTTTGGGTTCTCACTTAACTTGGGAGACTGAGGCAGATATGAGGAGTCGATATCCTTCATTGTTTGAGCGCGATGAGATTCCGAGGACGGAATCTTCTTAAGGGGGAGAGATTTGTAACACCCTCTCAACCGGTCTAGATTTAATAAGGTAATTAGTTTTCTAATCATAATAATTAAATTCAATTATGAGAATTTAATTATCTTAACGTGCTATATGTTAATTAATGTTAATTATGTGATTTCTTATTAACATAGAAATTTATAATTAAATTAATAAGAATTAATTTAGTGGAATAATAGGTGTCATTTGGTGATGACACATAACTACTAACTTGCCACTATCACACCTCATTCATGCATAGATCAATTAGTGAGTGTGTGTTTTGTGTATGTGTGCTCTCGGCCAAGGATCAAGAACAAGGGAGTTCTTCATCTTTTCAACTCAATCTTTGAATACTTGTTTGAATTCTGAAGCAACTAATCCAGAAGGTTAGAACAACTCTTGGTAATTTGATGTTTATATTCGGTTTTGGAATTTTATTAGAAAACCGCATGATTCTTGAATTACTTGAAGATTAGGATGATGCATGTTAGTAATCGATGAACAATTATGTTGTTTATGTGTTTATTATGATTTCTGAAAACTTAGATTCTTATGCATATATATAAATTAGATCAGAAGTGTAGGAATTGAATGAATAATCAAGAACTTGAAACATCCGGAATTTCCAACTTTGAATCATTCGGGATTTGTGTTGAATAATCCGGGATTGGTGAATACCGCATGAGTTATTCGGAAATTGAGATGAAATCTGGATGGATTTATCCGGGATTTAGAATAAACCGCATGAACTATGTTCGGAATTGATAAAACCAAATGGGTTATTCGGAATTGATAGAAACCGCATATATAGAAAACCGGATGTTTATGCCTATGCTTTATAAGGACACTATCATACGGGAATTGGACTAAAACCAAATGCTTATTTGGAATTCATGGAAACCGGATGCTTTTACCTTAGCTTATACGGAATCATGATATTGTTCGGTTTTGGAGAAACCACATGACATTCAGGATTGTACAATACCGCATGGAAATTCCTTTGCTTATTCGGAATTGATGATTTGATCCGGGATTTGACTAAAAACCGTATATATATTGCCTTTGCTTATTCGGGATTGTGACTTGGATCCGGAATTATGATAATTCCGCATGGTGCATTCAGGATTTAGAATATAGAACTATTTCCCTAACACTTTATTCGGATTTGGACTTATGATGATAAAACCGAATGAACAGGAAACCTCATGAAGCCTAATACGGTTTTGGAAAATGACTTGGGATTTCCTCAGTAATTCAGATTATGACATACGGAATTTTATATATCTATGATATATGTGATATGTATGTATACATGTAATGTATGAATAAGTATATTACTTATATTATGAATCAATAATATGGATTATATACTGACTTGTGTTTGTATCTTCTCAGGAACTGAGAAGACTCAGTGAGTAAGTCACCTAAGTATACCGATCAGGCTGACTGTGGTGAGAGGATTTATATCTTCGGAAATACAGGATATGATATACTGATTGTAACTTTGCTCATTGGACTGTATGTCTTGTTTAATATGTATACATGTTGTTTCGGAGATCAGCGTCATAGTATTTCGGCTGGGCCTGTTGCTTAGGGATTTACAGTATTAGATCTTGACATGCATTTGTTGTATTCAAGGGTGCTAGTACTGTTGTCCATGTTAGCAGGGCTATCGGTAAACCTTGGTTTTGGCCGACCTTGGTTATAGGTGCTTGCAATACCGCTGGTTCTTTTGGGATTATGAGCTTTGTGTTTGGGCATGTTTGCATTGTATATGTTTATATATCTATTCCCTCACTTAGCTTTGTGCTAATTCCCCACTAGTTTATTTTGCAGATCCTCTGTGGTGAGTTTCTGAAAGATGAGGACTGGGATAATAGTTAGACCACTACTCTGATGACTATATTTTGTAAAGAGCCTGATTTTGTAATTAACACTGTAGTGGCATTTTTGTAAACTTAAAACATGAAAAATATTTTAATTATCTTTTGATCTTAATGTAATTATATGTATTTAGCTTCCGCACACAGTATTATGTTTATATAAAAAGTACAGTGTTTCAACAGGGTTCTTATCCATATCCTATCTTTGGGTTTCCACCACAAATGGGACCCAAGTAGTGTTCTTATAAACATTTTAGGGATTGTGGACCACCTGAGTATCACGGGAGCACAGATCCTAAGTGTTACCGTCAACTGGCTGACAGAGACTGTTAAAGCCTTGGATGATTGCAACTGTGAGGAGAAGCTGAGAGTTAAATATACCACCAGGATGCTGAAAGGGGATGCTATGGTTTGGTGGGATTCGTTGACAGCTCACTTCACCAAAGCACAGATGGATTCCATTACCTGGGAGCAGTTACAGATGACTGAGCGGATGTCAGTTGATGATTAGATCATGCAATTTAATGAGAAGTTGAGATTTCTGAAACAGTGGGTGCCAGACGAGCATTCTCAAGTCCAACACTTTATTGGAGCTTTGTTACCGGAGTACAGGGGTAACACGCGGTTAGATAGTAGTTTGTCACAGGCCTTTACTTTAGCCAAATAAGCAGAGGGTGACATCAAGGCACATGAAAAGATGAACAGGGATAAAGCTACCTTGCAAAAAGCAAAGACGTACTCAACAGAAGAATAAATGGCAGGGGAACCTGGGGCAGGGTAGACAGAACCCTAAAGCGGGTGGTTCGAGTCAGAGGCCACAGTGGTGTGGTAAATGTAAGTCTTCTCACACCGGACCTTGTACACCTCAGACTCTGCGATATATTAGATGTGGTACGTTGTGACACGAGGTAAAAGACTGTAAAGTCCTTCGTAACGTGTGCTGGAACTGTCAGAATGAGGGTCACAGGTATGGTGAGGGTCCTTCTGCTAAGAAGACTGGGACGGGGTTGGGGTCAGGAGCTGCGGTATTCGGGAGATCATCCTTGTCATCAGGCCAGAAGAGAAAGAACCCTCCTCCACCAGAGGGTAGGGCGTTTCGTATGACAGTAGATGATGCTACCACCACATATGTTGTCATAACTGGTATATTTTTAATGAATTCTATGCCTACACGTGTATTGTTTGATTCTGGAGCCAATCGCTCTTTTATCTCGGTGGTCTTCAATGATAAATTGAAATTGCCTACTTTGATGTTTCTACTCCACTAGATCTAGAGATAGCTGATGGTAAAATGGTTCCAGTCACAACGGCTGTGTCTGGAGATGAAATTGACAATGACGGTAGTTATTTTCTAGTCTCTTTTCTTTTGATGCCTATATCTAGATTTGATGTTATTTTGGGCATGGTCTGGTTGAGCCAGAAAAGGGCTACTATTAAATGTCATAAGAAGTTGATTTCTTTTCCTGTATATGATGGGTCACACGTAGTGGCTTACGGAGAGAGGATTCATTCTGCTTTCCCTATTATCTCGTTCATGAAGGCTAGAAAATCTCTGGCCAAAGAGTGTGAATATTTTATTGCATATGTTGATGCCAAAAAGGAAAAGCAGATAGTTTTTGATATCCGGGTGGTTTCGGAATACCCGGAAGTGTTCGTGATGAATTACGTGGGTTGCCTCCGGTTCGAGATGTAGAATACATAATTGATTTAATTCCAGATTCAAGTCTAGTGGCTTAAGCTCCATACAGGTTAGCTCCTTCTGAAATCCGAGAGATGATGACTCAGATTCAGGATATGTTGGATAGGGGTCTTATTCATCCTAGTTCTTCCCCGTGGGGTGCACCGGTTTTATTTGTGAAAAAGAAAGACGGTACTTTGCGTACGTGTATTGATTACCGGGAACTGAATAAGAGGACGGTTAAAAAAAATACCCTTTACCTAGAATTGATGATTTGTTTGATCAGCTGCATGCTGCTTCTTATTTCTCTAAAATTGATTTGCAATCGGGTTATCGCCAGGTACGTGTCTGATGATGATATTCCTAAGACTGCATTCCGTAACAGGTATGGTAATTATGAGTTTTTAGTTATGCCATCCGGTTTAACTAACGCCCCTGCTGTATTTCTGGAATTAATGAACGGGTTTGTCGGCTGTTTTTGGATTAATCTGTGATTGTATTTATCGATGACATCCTGGTCTATTCTAAAAATGAGTCTAAGCATGAACATCATTTGAGGCAAGTTTTGGAAACTTTAAAATGGGAGCATCTTTTTGTGAAATTTTCTAAATGTGAATTCTGGATGTGGGAGGTTTAATTTTGGGGCATGTTATCTGTAAAGATGGTGTTAAAGTCGATCCAGTTAAAGTTGAAGCGGTTATTAATTGCAATGCTCCTAAATCACCTTCTGTGAAATTTGAGGAGTTTACAGCGGGAATTTGGGACGCGTGTTAATTTGAGTACAACTTACCATCCTCAGACAGACGGTCAGACTGAACGAACCATTCAGACACTTGAGGATATGCTAAGCGTCAGTGTGTTAGAGTATGGTTGGTCTTGACATTCACACTTGTCTTTGATTGAATTTGCGTATAATAATTCTTATCATTCGAGTATAGGTATGCTACCTTATGAGATGTTATACGGTCGTCGCTGCCGTACTCCTACATGTTGGTTAAAGGCAGGTGAGAAACAGTTTGTAGGTCCTGATATTGATCACATGACAGCTAAGAAAGTTTTTCTTGCTCGAGAAAAGTTGAAAGCTGCTAGAGACAGACATAAGATGTACGCAGATCCACGCCACTGGCCCGTTTCTATTGTTGCAGGTGAGTTGTTCTAAGTGAAAGTTTCTCCGTGGAAAGGGTTTATCAGCTTTGGGAAGCGCGGGAAACTAGCTCTTCGATAGATTGGTCCATTCCGTATATGACAGATACTCAACGACCAGACGGTTAGTCTTGATCTTCCGCCTGAGTTAGCGGGTATTCATGATACATTTTATATCTGTTATTTGCACAAGTGTAAAGTCAAGGACGAAAGTCAGATTCTCCCGGCACATGAGTTGAAAGTGGATTCGAAAAAGAGATTAGTAGAAGGACCCGTCGAATTAGTAGATCGCAAGGTGACGAAGCTTCGCAAGAAAGAGATTCCTATGGTATTAGTCAAATGGAAGCATAGTTTGGGTTCTAATTTGACGTGGGAGACTGAGGCAAACATGAGGAACCACTACCCTAACTTATTCGAGCGTGATAAGATTCCATGGACGGAATCTTCTTAAAGGGTGGGATTTGTAACATCCGCGTTTAGGGCCCAGTTATTTTAAGGCGGTGGTGTTAAGTTATGTTATATTTATTTATATTAGTTGCTTATTTTATTTCCTATTTATTTATCTATTTAGTTGATGATTAATTGAATTTTATTTGGACCGCGAGGTAAAAGGTAAAAATATAAGTTTCATATTTTTATGTGTTAGTTGTACAATATGATTCGTTTTTACACAAGGGTCCCAAATAATACCTCGTTGCTTGATAATTAAATGTGTAGGACTGCTTAATTGATCGCCTGTATGTCTGAAAAACTGTATTGTGTACTCTTTGTGTTATATAATAAACCCAGGACCGACCTAGGCCCTTTAATGCTTCCTCTTAAAGCTTTATTCCCTCTTGTGTGCTCTTTTCCTTTATTTGTGAAGAAATCTTAAGGAATCAAGCATACAACCTTGAATTACTTGATTTATTATATTCTTTGTTCTTAAATCAAGGTTAGTAATTGCTATTGACCTGCTCATGTGATATGTTAGTGTTTGGGTTGTTGTTGTCGAACAAAAGAACAAACAGACTTTATTCTGCTGGGCAGGCCCCGTCGCGGTGGCACAGTCAGGGGTTGCAGCGTGACCGCCCCTGGCCAGCCGATGAACTCCGTTTTCGTGCCATTTTGCCGTGTTTGCGGATATATGTTTGTTAGTGCAATCAAGAGATTAAATATTTAAATATATCTGGTTTTGATGATGCAATTTTAATAATCAAATTAAAAGAAAAATATATATATACAAGTTAATATGAAAATAATAAGTTTGGCAAAATAATAATTTATATATAGAAGATCATAACACTAATAAAACCTCACAAAATATATACTACATATTTTATATTGCCAAAACTGAAAAGTTGGGGAAAATAAAAATGACAATATAATCATATATGAATATATCTTAAAATGTCATTTTTATAAACATATAATTTTCACTTATAAACATGTTCCATACTGCGTCAAAATAATATCTGTCTATGGGAAAAAGTTTTTATAACTTTTGCCAAAAAGTTTGAATAGACATGATTTTATAAATTGGCAAAAGTGAAAATATGTGTTTTAGAATACAAGATAAATATCCTTAAGAGTTATTATTATACTGTGTATTAAATGATTGGGTAGAAGATAATATTGGAATATTTGAAAAGTACATGAGGTAGCAATCTTATGACAAAAAAGTACATGAAAGTACTTGAGGTGTCACCACCATATTTAACCTTGTATTTTAATAAGAAAAAGTCAGTCCAAATACACAGTGTAACGATATTTATTTTGATGTTTATCATATCTAAAATATCAGTTTTAAAGAGAAGGCCGAAACATAACGGAAATATTTTTTTTACGGCTCGAGATTGTGGCAGATGGGCCACGGTCGACCGTGGCTTTGACCGTCAGACCTGCTGCCAGCTTTCTCTCTTCTCTTTCTATAAATACATCACCCATTCTCTTCATTTCTACCTTTTACAAAATTTTAATAATTCTCTCCTACACATACACACACACACTTGATCTTCCAACTTTATATATATTTATCTTTGAGTGTGTTGATTCATGAAGTTGTTTACACATATTGTGATATCCATACAATTCTTCAAGATCAAGCAAAAGGGAAGCAAGAAAAGTACTTTGAGTGTTGATTCATAGAGTTCATCTTTTCTTGTTTGATAGATTTGTAGTTTGACACCATTGTTGGTGTTCTTGGTGTTTTTTGGTGTTCTTGGTGAGATATTCTTGAGTGAAGAACACGTTGATCTTTTGGTGAGTTTTCTTCTTGTTGAAGAAGAAAATGTGTTCTTGGTGAAGAACACTTGTAAGATACTGATTAGATCTTTTGGTGGTTGTCATCTACCCGTAAAGGTGATTGTACTTGTGTGATCTCTTCCGGGCTAAGAGGTATTTTGCACGTGGTGCTAGTGGAATCCTTGACGGAGGTCAAGGCGTAGATGTAGGTTGGAGTTCAACCGAACCACGATAAAATCTTGGTGTTATCTCTCTCAACCCTTAACTCTTTCATATCCGCATTTCCATTTGCATATTTATTTTCGTAGCATATTTACATTCCTTGCACTTTATATTCTTGCATTTTATTTCTTATTTCAATTTCTTTATTTACTTTTAGTCATTTAAATTTCTGTCATATATATATACTTTCCGCACTTTACATTTCGAGCATCTTATATATATATATCTGGTACTCTCATCAAGATATATATATATATATATATATATAATTACTACTACATATATATTTATATACTTTCCGCACTTTACATTTCGAGCATCTTCTGTTACTCTCATCAAGATATATATATATATATATATATATATATATAAGTACTACTACATATATATTTATATACTTTACGCATCTTTACATTTCTGCACATTTACATTCCATTTACATATTCACATTTCCACATTTACTAACAAGTACTTCTCTTGTTTCACATATTTATTTATTTATTGAAATAATCGAAAAAGTGGACATAGAAACTATTCAAACCCCCCTTCTAGTTTCTACAATATTGTTAGTACTTGTTGTATGTGTGTTTATAGGATATATTTAAGGTGTTTTTAATGATGAATTCTAATTATGAAGGGTTTGATTTAATTATGGAATAATTAGTCTAAAATGCCTACTTTAACTTTATAAAACGGACATAGATGACTCACGTTCGTGTTTCATTGATTACTGTGTGTTTTATATAATATATGAAGTGTTCCTAAATGGTTTTTGATATATTTCAAGTTGGGTTTGTGTGTAAAGCATAACGGGTTGGTTTTGACTCGTTTGTGAATTAAATTGATATATATGTCTGGTACTCTCATCAAGATATATATATATATATATATATATATATATATATATATATATATATATATATAAATATATATATATATATATATATATATATATAAGTACTACTACATATATATTTATATACTTTACGCATCTTTATATTTCTGCACATTTACATTCCATTTACATATTTACATTTCCACATTTACTAACAAGTGCTTTTCTTGTTTCACATATTTATTTATTTATTGAAATAATCGAAAAAGTGGACATAGAAACTATTTAACCTCCCTTTTTAGTTTCTACAATTGGTATCAGATTAAGTTGCTCTCAATTTGCTCAAGTTTTATAAAAATTAACTTTTTAAATTTTGAGTTGATCTATGGCACAAAGAAACCATTATGAGGGTTGTTTATTGTCTATTCCACCAACATTTGAGTCAGATAAATTTGAGTACTGCAAATTAAAATTTGAAACATATATAAAAACCAAAGATTATGATCTATGGCACATTATTAAAAATGGTGACTTAAAACCAAAAGATAGTAAAAATTTAACATTAAAAGATGTATCTTTTCTTAAAAAGAATAGTGAAGCAAAACTATTATTTTATAAAGCTCTACCAAGAACATAATATAGCAACGTTTTCATGTGTAAAACTTCAAATGAAATTTTGAAAACATTAATAGCAACACATCAAGATGACACCTTACTAAAAATTGCAAATATGATTTACTTGTTCAAAAAGATGAACTTGATGCAGTCAAGGATGAAGAAAACAATGAACCCTCCACCAGTGGAAGAATTGAAGATGACCACAACAAGATGTTTGTTAACAATGTTTGGGAAGATAATGATAGTGAAAACACAAATCATGATAATGAAACTTGTCTTATAACTAACAAGACAAGAGAGGTACAATCAAATCACTCTTACTATAGTTGTGATTTAATTGATGATGATTTGATGCTAGAATATTACAAATGTGAAAAACTCCTTTTCAAAGCAAATAAGAAAAATGAGTCTTTAAAAACTGAAAATGATTTATTAAATGATTTGATCACAAAACGTGACAAGGAACTTTTAGAATCTAAAAACCAAGTTTCAAGTTTGTTAGAATATATAGAAAGATTGAAGAACAACAAAATTGAACTAGAATTTTTAAATAAAAGTGTGCCATTAACAAGTTTCAATAAAATTATTGTTTTTGAAAAAGGAAAAGAAAAAATGCCCATGGCGGCATCACCACGGTCGACCGTGGCACCTGCTACCGTTACCATAGTTTCAAATAATAGCTTTCTGTCCACTACTGTGGTAGACCGTGATCAAACGTGGGCTGCTACCATGGAAGGAAAAACTTTGAAAAAGTTTTTGCATTTCAAATCACCATCACATGTTAATACCTATGATCATAATACTTCACTTCTTAGTGCTAAAAATAACCAAATGAGAAGTTTTTATAAACAATCAAGGTACCAAGTTGGACATTCTAAACCTTCGAAGTCTTTCATGTCATATCATAACAATAAAAGAAGGTTTTCAAACAATAGATTTTCTTGGAACTACAATGTCAAACCTAAAAGAAATTATAACAATGTTTGTCATAAAAAGAATCATTTTGAAAGTAAAAGAACCTATTTTCAAACGCTAACTTGGAATGATCAAAGGTTTCACAAATATTATATAAATTCATATCCTACTAGACTTTATCATACATACAAGGTCATACCACAGTGGATAAAGGAAAGAATGTTTGATTCTAACAACCCCGGACCATGAAACATTGGGTACCACATTTGTCAAATGTTTAAATTGCTAGGTGAACACATGTGGACATCCAAGATCACTTGAATGATATTTGATAAGTGTATGTCCCAAGCACATAATGAGCAACAGAGAATCATTGACTAAAAAAATTGATGTCATGTGGTGTTCAATATCAATCTAAGGGGTAAACTCTACGGTAAAGGTAACATTCCTCACAATAACATGATCGGTATAAATATCAAGCACGACAAATATTTTAGATTTAAAATCATGAGTGATATTTAAATTGTGTGATGAAAACTTGCTTGTGCCACTAATAAATGTTCAATAACATGACTACTAAAATAAGTGAAATGCCTAATTAAAAGTAAAAGAAGAAGTGTATTATAAATATGTAATATAAGTATAATACATCCATCCAAGTATGATTTGCATGTTTAAATTATCATTATACTTTGTAGCATAGGATACTTAGTCATGCTAATATGAAAATTAATCCAAAAGATTAGCAATTAAGAGATTGAAAATAATTTACCAAAATTAAACTTTGATAAAATCTTTTATGATGTTTGCAAAGTTGAAAAACAAGTTCATGGCTTTCATAAGACAAAATATTTAGAATTTTAGAATTCTTGTATATGGATCTATGTGGTCATTCATTATTATAAAACAATGATGAAAACTTCTATGCTATAATAGTTATAGATGATTTTTTAAAATATATTTGGACCATATTTTTGTAATCTAAAAATGATTCAAAATTCTTGGAAACAAATTCAAAACCATCAAGGTCACTTGATTACGTCAATTTGTACGGACCATGGTAGATAATTTGATAAATGTGACATCCGTCACCAAATCCGTTTAGTTACTTAAACCGCATCTTTTGAAACCCTGCATTTTACTCGTGTATATATTAGATTAATTCTAGCATTTATAGTATATTAGTTTAGTATTAGAATAATTATAGAAAATTAAGTTTAGTCTAAGTTGTACCTTGTGCTTAGTTAGAATTTCATTTAGTTAATTTACTCTAGAATGCCACAATTCACCAATTGTTATGATCTTTTAAAAAGAAAATAATTTTATTATTATTATTTTCGGATTATAAATATATAATAATATAAAATTTTGAATTTTAAACAAATATTTAAACTATAGATAAGTATTATTTAGTTTCCTAATTAAATTAAAACTCTATAACCTATTTAATCCTAATTTCAAAACCCTAGCCCCCTAATCCCCTCAATCGGCCGAACCCTTCTCCCCTCCCTCCTTCAATCGTCGACTTCATCCCTCCCCCTCCCCCTATTGTCGACTTCCATCCAAGGAACAAGAAATCAGGATTCAAGTTTCAAGCTTTGGGGTTTAATCTTTGGATGTCAAGGTAAAGTCTAAATCTTTCTCATTCTTATAACTCTCTTTTGTTTCCTCCACATCCTCTACTCATTCAACTCTTGGTGTTGGTCCCTTGGTGAGAATAACAACAAGCAACAGATGTGTAGAAGGGGGGTTGAATACACTTTCTGCGGAAATTGAACAAATCAAATAAAAGTGTTTACACAAAGTAAATCAAACCACAATCAATCGAATGCTTTTATTAAGAAGATGATTACAATGCTTTGAATAAGAAGATGATTACAATAACTATCAAGTAAGCAACTCTTGATATATAACCACATAATATGAATCTCTCAATCTCCCATACTTAGCTATCTATAATCAACTTATGATTATAGATACTGACGACTCTCTAAACAGGATTTACACAGATTGATAACTTACCAATATCACAACCAATGTGATTATTCGAACACACGAATAGCCTGGCAATCTGTGAATATCTTGATCACGTTGAACTGACAAACAGTGATTCAAGAATCGTAACACATACGGTGAGGTGAGGTTTGGCACTGCAACACTTAGTTGTTTTTGGTTCTAAGTCGTAGTCGTAGTCGTACCTCTAAACTTATCAGGAGATAAGTATTTATAATCATGTCGCTACGGTTCCAAACAAACTGGACTAATCCTAATTTGCTAACTAACTATCGGATAACTCGGAATCTTGAATCTTGAATCTTCTTATCTTGAGTCTTCAATCTTCAATCTTGATTCTGGAATCTTCTTATCCTTTCCGTAGATATAGAGAGTTAAAACAGAATTTAAAACAAATTTAAATTCTTTTAAACTGACTTCTTTAGTCAGGCTGAGTTACTCAGCTTGAAACTCATTAAGCTGTGTTCTTCGAGAAAAAACCCGAATTCAAACATGAACTAACATGTATATTAATAAACTCATCCTTAGAAGTCTTAAGAATTTACTAAAACATATTTAGTAACTCTATTGAGCTGACTCAGTATTCACGCTGAGTCGCTCAGCTTGAAACTCATCAAGCTGAAACTCAATATGTATATCTTAGTTTACGCACACAGCTTATCAAACACATTGATAATCTTACTAAGATATAGTCTAAGCTGATCAAACATATGTACAGCTTACATTCAACTTATATTCAATCTGAATCACTATAAGTGTTCAGTCTGATTAAGCTTCATAATTCTGTTTAAGTTGTATGTAGAACACATCTTACAAACTTAACTTTGTCTCATCAAATCTTAACTGATGAGATCATTTTCCCAACAAACTCCCCCTATTTGATGATGACAAAACCATCAAACAGTTAATAAGTTTGTTTAACAGAATTATGTTTTAAATCTTAAACTTATTAAGATTTTTATATCTGAACTAATCAAATATTGATTGAACTTATCAATTTTAACTGAACTTATCAATTATATGTGGAACAAACCAACTTTTAGTTGAACACACCAACCGAATACATTGATGAATAAGAACTAATCAGTTATTCATTTAAGCTGAACTTATCAGACTTATAAATATGAACACATCATAATACAGTTGAACATATCAAACAGATATTTGTATTAATTGAACTTATCATAATACAAAAATATTGATCACATAGATCATGCACACTTAGTGCTTACAAAAATATTAGAACTAATCTAATATTTACAATAGAACTAATCTATTGAGGATGCAGCTCTTTAAACTCTTTGATTTCCTTGTTGATTTCTTAAAGGATTTCTTGCAGGTTAGGTAAGTGTTGAAGCTGATCCTTTTGAGATCTGATTGCTCTATTTATTCTGTATCTGAACTTTGCAGTTTGTTCAGTCTTTTCTACAATTTGTCTCTGAGCAAACACTTGAGATACCCCACATGTGTAAATACTTGCATCAGACTGGAAGCATTGTTCACCGTTTGTATCTAGGTACATGAATCCTTTCTCAGGCTTTTCCACATAGGTGTTTTCTTTAAACTCCAAGCCTTCAGGAAGATTCAGAGTGTACTTATTTGCTTTTGCTAATCCAACTGGCTTTTTCAACTTGCCCTTCCCCATTTTGTGAAAGGAAGTTAGTAGGGTTACAATCTCAGACCTTGGTATGAGTTTCAACAAATCAGCTCTTGCAAATAGCCTTAGCAGCTCATCTTTAACTTGATTTCTGGCAGAGGACTTTTCCATCCGCTTGATAAGTATAGCTACTTGCTTCCATTCTTCATATCCCAGTTTATGCAGTTGACTCAGTTCCAGAGAGGAAGTTTCACCATTCCTTAAGACAAACTCTAGAATGATAATCCCTTGAACTGAACTCAACCTTAGTGTATTTATTTGAGAGGAGAAGTAGGTCCTTGTATAACACTGAGTTATGTCTTTCCCTTCAGGTTGACTCTGGACAGGAAGCTTCTCTACTTCTTCCTCCTTGGGCACGATTGGCAGTCTGAGTCTAGAAAGCTCTTCATTCTGCTTCTTGATCTGTTCAGCCCAAGCTCTTTATCTTCTCTCTTTCTCCTCTGCTAACACAGCTTGAACATCCATTTATCTTCTTCTTAATTCATTAATTGATATCCCAAGCTGATCAGCTTCCTCTTGTTCTAATCTTATAACTGCCATCAGTGAAGCTGTCTCTTGTAATGTCATTTTATCCGCAGAGTCTTCATCTGAGGCTGATGATTCACTTAGAATCACTTTTCTTCTTTTATGTTGAGGAGTTTCTGATTCATCTGAGCTGACCACTACTGGTCTTTTGCCTTTTGCTTTCTCAGTCAGCTCAGGTTCTTTCTCTGTTTCTTTCTCCATATCAATCTGATTTGCTCCCTTTGCCAATAGTAGTAAGGCTTCAGCTTGGACTGACTCAACTTCAGCCTCTTGATTCTTCTCCCCCTTTATGTTATCATCAATAGGGGTCGAAGGCTTTTGTTGTTCTAGGGCAGCAACCAAAGATTTTAATTGTAGCACCTCTTCGTCTAGAGAATCCAAAATCATTATCACTTCCTTTTTGGTCTGCTTTCTCTTGAGATGTAGCTTTTCAAACTGACTTTTAAAGAAATTCATCAAATCATCCAAGTCAGCCTGAGAAGGTTGAAATTTGGATGCATCGTCTGAAGGTTGGTGTTTACCTTCAAATTCATTTGCGCCAGAGTCTGGACCCTGTGAATCACCTTGGTTTGAAGATGAAACATTAACAGGTCGTGCGAGTGGGTATGAGAAGTGAAGAGAAGTGATGGGGCTCGAAATGTGTAGTCTATGGGTTGGTGGTTGGCTAAATGGTTTGGAGGGGGGTGATTGACCCTGGGTGTTGGTCATATATTCAATGTCACCTAAGTGTGTCAGCTTAGGCACAGTAATAGGATCTCCCATGGCACTGGAGAGTGTGGGCTGAGTAGACACCACACCCGGTTTAGGCTGTTGGGTTGAAATGAGCCTCGAGGTTGACACCTTAACAGTAGGCATCTCCCCCTCAACTCCTGCCGATGGAGGGATCAATGTGATCTCAGCTCCAGTGATGCCTTTAGGAGTGGCACCACTTATGGCAGTTTTACATGTATAGGTTCGGATATTCTCCCTAGCAGCAGTGGGCATACCAGGGATGGCTTCAGATTGGATTTGAATGGAAGGTGTGTTGGTCCCTTGGTGAGAATAACAACAAGCAACCGTGTGTAGAAGGGGGGGTTGAATACAATTTCTGTGGAAATTGAACAAATCAAATAAAAGTGTTACACACAGTAAATCAAACCACAACTAGTCGAATGCTTTTATTAATATGAAGATGATTACAATGCTTTGAATAAGAAGATGATTATATTAATTATCAAGTAAGCAACTCTTGATATATAATCACCTAATATAAATCTCTCAATCTCTCAAACTTAGTTATCTATAATCAACTTATGATTATAGATACTGATGACTCTCTAAACAGGATTTTTCACAGATTGAATCAACTAATTGTTGGATTATGTGCAGAGATAATTAATGGACATGTTGTATCCAATGTTATAAGAGACTAAAGGGTCACACTGCTACACACCCAATTCAGAACAGATGGATTTCACCATAATCTGTATGAAAATAATTAATCAGTTAGATTAATTATTAAAGAGAAAAGTAAATAATTAATCAGTAGTATTAATTATTGAAAATAGAGAAATAAATAATTAATCAGTTTGTATTAATTATTAGAAAGGAATAAATAATAAATAGTTATTTATTATTTAAAGATAATTAATTATTAAGTTTTAATATTTAACGGACCAGTTAATTAGTAGTTAATTAATTAACTAGTAAAGTCCATGAGGTTTTTAATTAAACGGGCTTAGGTCCATCTAATCCTTATATATATCCTTAAGGCTTAAGGATTAAGATATATGAGACAGAAGGGATTAAGAAAGAAAACCTAGCTACCATCTCATCTCCTCTCTCTTGTCGCATCACTCTCTCTCGGCTCTCTCCTCTCTCTCGTCGAATCGAAACAAGCAAAACACCAAGGGTGTTTTGCGACTTCATGGTCGAAGCACACACACACATACTCAAGTCTTCGAGTATTGGGATTTGGTGATCCAGGAGCGGTCTAGCAGCCAGTTCAATCGGAGGTGCAGTAGTGGTGGACTACTTTAGCAATCCCAAGTTTTATGATCAGGTATATTTCTTATAACCTTATCTGTGGATTGTTTTGCAAGAAACTATGTTGATCAAGTTAGTTTAAAGATCCTAACACTTTTTGGGGTTTAGAGGGTTATGTTCAATCCAGTTCCGCTTTTAGGATTGAACCAGTGGAATCAAACCCAGGATTGACCAGTTTGAGTCATGTGGTGGTTTGGTCAGGTTCAAAACCCTTCAGTGGTATCAGAGCCTCGGCTCTATGATCTATAGTTTCTAGTTTTATCCGTTTTAGGATTAAGGTTTTGTTTTTTAATTCTTTACTCATTCTTTTGAGTTTTTCAAAAATCAAGTAAGGTGACAAAACAGTTTGTTTTTGTTATCAGGTTTATCCTATTAATCAGGAAATTCAACCAGTTAGTTTGAATGGTTAAAAGGATTATGATTTTTGAATAAAGATAAGATTGAATTAAGATTAAATTAAACAGTTTGTGTAAATTAATAAAAACCTACTGAATCCAGTTTTTTGGTTTGATTGATAGTTAAATGATCTTCTCCATCTTATTTTCTTTCCCTCATGAAAATCGAAAACCATAGGGTATAAAAACAAGTTTTCTGTTTTTATCCAGCTTATAAAAGGTTTATTTTTAAACAGTTAGGTTTAAACCAGGTTTGTGTTTAAACGGTTAAGAAGAATAAACATTTTATCTAAAACTAGACTTTAACCAAGTTTTTGAACTTTTGTTTAAAAAGGTTGAAATCAAGTTTTTAGGATTATTAGTTGTTAATAAAACAAGTTTTGTTGATATTAATAGTTAATAGTTTTTGGTTTTTGAATTAAATCCAGTTTTTAATCAGTATATTAAAACAGTTAGTTTTAATAGGTTAAAAGGATTTAAAATGTATTAATCGGAAAACGGGAACCGAGAACATCACCATGTAGGGTGGTGGTTATTAGCGGCGCTAAGAGGGGATTAGCGGCGCTAAAGCCTAATGGGCTTCGGCCCAAGGGGTTTTGGCCCAAAATAATTCGAGATCCAGGAGGTTCTCGGCCCAATAGGGCTTACGGCCCAGGTGGCTTCGTTCCAATGGGGTCTCGGTCCAAAGCGGTTCTCGGCCCAATAGGGCTTACAGCCCAGGTGGTTTCGGTCCAATGGGTTCTCGGCCCAAGAGGGTCTTGGCTCAGTGGGTTACTCGGGTTGATAAGAGTTGTTGGCCCAAAATAAGTTTTCCGGATTAATACAAAAGGAATTATTAATTTTAAGTTTTAAAATTAATAAGGTGTTATATAAACTAGTATTATATATTTTAATTAGTTTAGTTAAAATATATATTAGTTTAGATATTTGTTTATTATGACTAGTTTTAGTCATATTTGAATAAAGTCTAAAAGGGTGAAGTTTATATAATAAAAATGGAGAAACAAATAAGTTAGTATTTAATTGACCAAAGTTGTCGGTTTTAAGTTTTTGGAAAACTAGTAATAAAACTCGATATGAGGATTTCATTCAAGTTTTTAATGAGATCAAGCCTTTTAAGTTTTGTTGAAAAACTAGTTTGGTCAAATAAGTTAGAGGATCATAATTCTCATTTTTGGTTAATAGGTATTAATCAAAGGGTAAATGAGAAAGTTTAAACAAATCAGATTGTGTGCTTAACAGCACAGTTTATTGTTTATATATTATAACTGTGTGGTTGACTTTTATATATAGTGTTTATATATAATTGCGTGGTTGTGATACATATAGCTATAGTTTTGCCGACTTAGGACTTGTTTTTTCTTATTCTTCTTTTATTTTGGTTTTTGGGAAGGCCTGCGTGCCAATTACAATCTCTTTCTCAATTGTAATATTGTACTGGTTCGGGGAGGCTTGCGTGCCATTTACAACCCCATTCAATATTGTATTTGTAATAGATTAGTAGTAGTTTAATCCCTCAACCAAGATGGACTTGAAGAAGATGACGACGTAAATGGTGTTCTATAAACGAAGCACGGATACTTCGGGGAGGTGTCAAGGCTAGTGGGAGCAACACATCGAGAAGGCGAATCCAAGTCGTTTTATCCTTAGGTTTGACCTTAGGATTAGTTGGCAAAACTATAGGGGTTTATATGCTTTTCTTATTACTTGCGTGGTTGTACTTCTTTTATTTACTGTTTTTCATATTTGCATATAATATGTTTGTGATGGTAAATAAAAAGGGATTTAATAACAGGCTGTTATTAAACAGTGGAAAACCACGCGCTTTATGACAAACTAGAATACGACTACAGGTTGCTAGTCGTGTTAGTTAAATTTTTATAAAAGTTTTGTCAAGATTATAAGTTTGGAACTTATAAAAGCCGTTTTGTGCACCTAGTTTAGGTACACATATAAATCGTATTTCTAAAACAGTTAGTTTTAAAATGGTTTTTCAAAAGCTGGAAAATTAAGTTTTTAACTTAATTATAAAACCCAAGAAAATCTTAGATCAGTGTGCTACCCACCTAATGGTACACCCTTGATGTTAAACGGTACTCGGGTGTCGGAAGTTCCCAAACCTTGGGCATACGGGTTCAAACCATTGCGGGAAGGGGCATGAAAGATTCTGCGATAATCGGGAGTCCCGGCCAGAATTCATGCTGTCTTAGGTGGTGCGATCTATTTTGGTGATAATCGGCAGTCCCGGCCCAAAAAGCACTAGAGTAGAGTTAAACATACTAGACTGGGTCTAAGTGCTCTACGAGGTTCTAGGAGTCGTATCAGTTAGGTACGATTGGTACAAGGTGTTACCTACCAGAAATAGCATGACTTGGCGGGAAGTGCCCAAACTTTGCGTCAAGTATGTGAAATATGGGTCCTAGGTCTAATATATATTATTTATGGGTGTGATGATATATGATTAGAAAGTATATTTGCAATTACTAATTAAACCGGGTTTTAATTTGTAGATGGCAACGAACGTTACTAGTACCAACAACCTCTCTCTCCGCTCCATTCTTGAAAAAGACAAGTTGGTCGGTCCTAACTTTATCGCGTGGGAGAGAAATCTTCGGATCGTGCTTAGGCACAAGAGAAAGTGGTATGTCCTAGAACAACCTCTAGGAAATCCTCCTGCCAGTAACGCTAGGGTAGACGTCAGGGAGGCATTTTAGAAGTGCTCCAATGACGCCCTAGACGTCAGTTGTCTCATGCTCGCAACTATGAGTTCAGAGTTGCAGTCGAGCATGATGGAGACTCCTGCCTATGACATGATCCACCAGCTGAGGGACATGTTCCAGGAGCAAGCTCGCACAGAGCGTTATGATGCAACCAGGGCATTTAACTCGTGTAAGATGGCTAAGGGGACCTTGGTCAGTAACCACGTCATGAAAATGAAAGGTTACATGGACCACCTAGAGCGACTTGGGCACCCAGTTCCGTTGCAGCTAGCAACGGATACGATACTCAACTCGTTGTCGGATGACTATAAGCCTTTTATAGTCAACTACAACATGAACAACATGGAGAAATCCGTGGCTGAGTTGCACTCAATGCTCAAGACTGCTGAGCAGAGTATCGGGACCAAGTCCAACGACATCCTCATGGTGGGTCATGGCGGGCATAAGAAGAGGAAGGGGCAACGGAAAGGGAAAGGGCAAGGCCCAACCCAGCCAGAGTGCACCCAGGGCTAATAACGACAACAAGGACAAGAAGCCGAAGCCGAACAAAGCAAGAACCGAGAATCGGTGCTTCAAGTGCGGTGAGGTCGGGCATTGGAAAAAAGATTGCCCGAAGGGTCACGAGGCAGGTGGCAAGGCTGGCACCTCAGGTATCGTGTAAACTGCTTCTTTTGTCACTTTCCACTTGTAAAAGTTTTTACTAGTATTTTAATATCTTGCAATCGTTTATTGCAGGAGGGGATGGAAAGTGATGCGGCCCGGCATGGAGAAGATCCCGCGTGCAACCTACGGATATTATAATAATTTTATTTCCTAGTTTTATAAAATTTTAAGTTTATTTGAACAGTTTTTAACCTGATTGTTTATGGAAACCCTCAGTTTAAGTTTTATGGAAATTTAATTACTTAGTTAATATCCGTGCACGTGTTCTTATTTTATGAATTAGGATTAGTCCAGTTGTGACTAAAAGAGAACAAATAAGTCAAGTCTTGACTTGTTTGGTGATTCATTGTAATCTTATGCTATGATTTTATGAATCAGGATTAGTCCAGTTGTGACTAAAATAGAATTTAAAACACATTTAAATTCTCTTGGACTGACTTCTTTAGTCAGGCTGAGTTACTCAGCTTGAAACTCATCAAGCTGAGTTCTTCGGGAACAAACCCGAATTCAAACATGAACTAACACGTATAATTATTAACTCATCCTTAGAAGTCTAAAGAGTTAAATAAAACAAATTTAGTAACTTTGTCCAGCTGACTCTGCTTCTAAGCTGAGTCACTCAGCTTGAAACACATCAAGCTGAATACTCGATATATATACCTTATGTGACATACACAGATTATCAAACACATTAATAATTTAACTAAGGTATAATATAAACTGATCGAACACATGCTCAGTTTACATTCAGCTTATACTCAGTCTGAAACACTATAAGTGTTTAGTCTGACTAAGCTTCATAATTCTGTTTAAGTTATACGTAGAACTCATCTTACAAACTTAACTTTGTCTCATCAAATCTAAACTGATGAGATCATTTTCCCAACAAACTCCCCCTATTTGATGATGACAAAACCATCAAATAGTTCTTAAGTTTGTTTAACAAAATTATGTTTTAAATCTCAAACTTATTAAGATTTTATTATTTGAACTGATCAAATATTTATTGAACATATCAATTTTAATTAAACTCGTCAATTTAAGCTAGAACACACCAACTTTTAGTTGAACACACCAACTAATTACATAAATGAATAAGAACTTATCTGTTATTCATTTTTGCTAAACTTATCAGACTTATGAATAGAAACACATCACAACATAGTTGAGCATATCAAAATTTATACTTGTATTAATTGAACTAATCATAATACAAAAGTTGTTGATCACTTAGATCATGCACACATAGTGCTTACAAAAATATTAGAACTAATCTAATATTTACAAAATTAGAACTAATCTATTCTATCTGATGAACTCAGGATGTAGAAGCTCCCAGATGATGATCTCTTTATTGATCTCATCTAACAGTCTTTCAGCTTCATCGTTTCCCTAAAGTTCCTTCTGTTGTACTCTAATGAGTTTATTCAGCTTATACTTTATTAACTGATATGACTCCTCATTACCACAACAGTTTCTTATTCTGAAGGCATCCTCAACTTTTACATAGCTTAATAAAACTGGGATTACCTGCCTGATCCTTAAACATGAAACCTTGAATAGGAGTGTTGATGCTTTGATTTTCTCTGAATTCTACTCCTACAGGCATGTCAAACAAATTCTCCCACAGTAGACCAGGAACTGGGAGATACCTTAGTTCTTCAGCTCGAGCAATCAACTTGGAGACTTCAGATAAAATTTCTCGTTTGATCTGACTTCTTTTAAATTTCTTGAGCAGCATCATTATCCTTTGCCATTCAATGTAGCCCATCCTGTGAACGTATCTCAGGTCTATTCCCACTGTTGATTTGTCACTAAGCTCAAAAGTGAGATTGACAGCTCCATTTGCTCTGCTCAAGGTCATTCCTCTGATCTCTTTGTTGTATCTCCTTCTGATGTAACATTCCTGCAGTTCTACATCTGAGTATGGAATTAGATCAGGTCTTGGATAAGTGTATGTAGCTTCAGCTTGAGCCAAAGCTTTTCTTTCCTTTTCTTTTTCTTGGTCCTCTATCTCTTCCTCCTTTCTCTTTCTTAGCTCAGCTACAGAGATCCCAAGCTCATTTGCTTCTTCTTGCTCAAGCATCTCTATTAACTCGCTTGTAGCTTTTTCTTCTTCTGTCTCTTCCTCAGACTCAGAAACAATGTTAGCTTTAAGTTCAGATTCTTCTACCTTTTGTCTCTTAGTTGTAGGTTCCTCTCTGTTTATTTCCAACTCCCCCTCAGTCTGAGTCTTCCTCTCTGCTCCTTTAGCTAGAACTAGAAGAGCTTCAGCTTCAGCTCGAACTAGCTCAACTTCAGTATCAGCTTGAACCTTCTCCCCCTTTTTGTCATCATCAATAGGGTTTGAAGTCCTTTGTTGTTGGAGTGCAGCAACTGCAGAGGCAATCTCTTTAACATCCTCTGTCAGCTTCGCAAGCCTCTGATAGATTTGACGTTTATGCTTCTTCTGCTTTAGGTGGAATAGACCAAATTGAGCAGCAATGTAGTCCTTCAGCTGCTGGATGCCTGAGGAGGCAGTTTCATTTTGAGGAGAGTCTTTGGGTGCATCATCCAAAGGTTGGTGTTTACCTTCAAATTCATTTGCACAAGAGTCTTGACCCTGTGAATCACCCTGGTTTGATGATGAAACATTGGCAGGTCGTGCAAGAGGGTGTGAGAAGTGAAGAGAAGTTATTGGGCTCGAGATGTGAAGTGTATGGGTTGGTGATTGGCTAATTGGTTTAGAGGGGGGTGATTGACCCTGGAGATTGGTCAGATTTTCAATGTTACCTGAGTGTGTCTGCTTAGGCACAGTAACAGACTCTGCCATGGTTCGAGTAAGTGTGGGCTGAGTAGACACCACACCGGGGTAAGGCTGTTGGGTTGTAATGAGCCTCGAGGTTGACACCTTAAGAGAAGGTGTCTCCCCCTCAACTCCTGCCTGTGGAGGGATCAGTGTGATCTCAGCTCCAGTGATGCCTTTAGATGTGGCACCACCAATGGCAGTTTTTTGGTGCTATGTTAGGATATTCTCCCTAGCAGCAGTGGGCATACTAGGGGTGGCTTCAGATTGCGATTTATGATGAAAAGAAGGTGAAGGAGATGGGTTAGACTAAGTTGGGTTTACTGCAGTCTTATCTCCAAATGTAGATGGAGAAAAGTGAGAAGAGAGTGAGAGAGGAGAGGTTTTACCTGAAGCAGCTTCTGAATGAGCTGATTCAGCTTGAGCAGAGTGCTTAGCTTGAACCTCCGTGTCAGCTTGAGAAGCTCCCCCTTGATTCGATACCTCAGCTTCACTCTCAGAAGACGAAGCCTCAGCAATTAAAAGCATAGGCTCACTCAGTCCCTCTTGCTCTGGGAAGATGTCGTTGTTGAACATCTTGGGGCTGAGTGTTGGCACCAGTGACAGCTCCTGATTGGCTTCATAGAGTGTTGTCCCTAGCTCAGCTTCAAATGCTAAGGACAGGTACCTTATGAAAGGTACATGAAGGTCTCTTGTGGCCTTCATCACAGGGACCTTGAGCTCATTGAAGATGAGCTGTGCAAAATCGATATTTCTTCCAAAGAACATGTTGTACAGCAACTGCATCTCGAACTCATTGATCTAGTCCAGTCCTCCAACCTTGGTACCAAGTGAACGAATCATAGTGGACACCATAAAACCCCATCCGGTTGGGAAAGTGGCCTTCTTGATCACCCCTTCAGTTTGAGGGTGACCCATCTGTAGTAGAACAGACCTCACAACTTGTCTCGTCACAGCAGGCTCGAATTCATCATGTTGAGGAAGACGAAGAATCTCCCTTAGCATGTTAGTTGTGAGAGTAATGGTTCTCTCTCCATTCAACACTGTGCCTCTGATTGCGTCATTGATATGATCGTAAGTACACGAATACTAGAATTCCAGCAAGTGCTGAGGAACCATGTGCTGAGGTGCTCCGGTGAAATCAAAAGCCAATGGGCATTTACGAATGTAATTGACCCATGGTTCATATCATCTGTTAATCTTGCGTAGAGGGATTACCAGGCATGCGCGCTGATTGTTGATTTTTATCAGCGGCAATCCGTTTTTTCGAAACGCAGCTCCTCTGACCATTCGATCACCTAGAACTAGAATGGTTCCTTCCATCGATTAAATTATGATTACACAGAGTAATTACTTTGGAATGCGCACTGAGCGATTGTCTATAGCGCACTAAGCGACTTAGGGTTTTGAGATCGATGGAACCGAAAATATGCACTTAGCAGAGAGGAGGGAAGGTATTTGAGAGGATGAGAAGTCTGGATTGTAAGCGTAAACCCTCTAAACCGAAATTGATCGGTATATATACCTTTCCAAGGAGAGAGAAAAGTTACCGTTAGAAATCCCGCTTTTGATACGTTTCGCCGTAAAATTTTGATGTAACAGTAAGCGGGTAGAACTAATCATCTTCCAACGGATACTAATGTAATATAATAATATTGACTTACAATAAGATTATATACATTGATGTATTATACCTATACACAATTTCGTATTATACGCGATTTGAGACTGACCCAAATACGCAGTGGTCATGAATTAATCACACTTAGTAAATAACACATGAGTTTGGACACACCAAGCTGAGTAAACATATTACTCAGTTTAACTAAAGCACTCAGCTCGATTCAAGCACTCAGCTTGAAATATGCACTCAGCTTGAGAATGAAACTCTGCTTGAGTAGAGCACACAGCGCATGGGTAATGACACTAAGTCATTTTCGTCTGAGACTGACTCAAATGAACCTTTTAACCACATTGAGTAGTTAAAGAATGTTTGGAACCAACCAAACATGTGAACCAATCACACAGTCTGAGTTAAGCACATAGCTCAGATTCAGTGACACTTAGTCATATATTTTTTAGACTGACTCAAACTGTATCATAACTACACTAAGTAGTTGAAGTGTGTTTGGAACTCACCAAACAAAAGAACTCATTGTTCCGCTTGATAAGATTCAGTTTATGAAAACTTATTCATAAATTGTGCACTCAGCTTAAGACACTTAGTCTTTGTCAAACTGAAAACTCGGATTCTAGACACTTAGCTAGGGGTTGAGCATACCCAAGTTACTTAGCAGATACATAAACCTCTTCTCATCAAGTGGTTTAGTAAAGATATCTGCTAGTTGGTCATCAGTGGAAATAAATTTAATGTCAACTTTACCTTTTTCCACGATGTCCCTGATGAAGTGATGTCTAATTTCAATGTGCTTGGTTCTTGAGTGAAAGACTGGATTGTAAGTGATGGCTATAGGGCTTTCGTTATCACAGAAGATAGGAGTTTTCTTGAAACTCATGCCAAAGTCCCGAAGCTGATGCTGCATCCATAGGATTTGAGCACAACAGCTACCTGCTGCAACATATTCAGCTTCAGCAGTTGAAGTAGCCACTAAGTTCTGTTTCTTACTAGTCCAGCTGACTAATTTCCCTCCAAGCATTTGACATCCTCCAGTAGTTGATTTTCTGTCTAACTTGCGCCCAGCATAGTCAGCATCTGAAAAACCAACTAACTCAAATCCAGAGTCCTTTGGATACCAAATACCTAGATTTGGTGTACCTTTAAGGTACCTAAAGATCCTTTTCACAGCTTGAAGATGTGATTCTTTAGGATCTGCCTGATATCTTGCACAAACACATGTAGCAAACATAATATCAGGTCTACTAGCTGTCAAATAGAGCAATGCACCTATCATTCCTCTATAGGTAAACTGAGACACAGACTTTCCATCTGAGTCTTTACTTTTCTTGACAGCTGGTGACATGGGTGTTTTCATGGTTGAACTTGAATCAAAACCATATTTCTTTATCAAATCAAGAACATACTTGCTTTGATTGATGAATATTCCATCAGGCTTTTGTTGAATTTGCGGGCCTAGGAAATATGTCATCTCACCCATCATACTCATCTTGTACTTTTGTGACATTATTTTGGAGAACTACTCACATAGAGATTCATTGGTAGAACAAAAAATGATGTCATCCACATAGATTTATACAAGAATCACCTGTCCTATACTTCTTTTAATAAAGAGTGTCTTATCTGTACTACCTCTGGTGAAATCCATGGATAGTAGATAAGTGGACAATGTATCATACCAAGCTCTTGGAGCTTGTTTAAGACCATACAAAGCCTTGTCTAACTTATAGACATGATGTGGAAACTTTGAACTTACAAAGCCAGGAGGTTGTTTCACATAGACTTCCTCCTGAAGTTTTCCATTTAGGAAAGCACTCTTCACATCCATTTGATAGACTTTGAAGTCTTTATATGCTGCATAAGCCGAGAACAGCCTTATGGCTTCAATTCTAGCAACAGGGGCAAATGTTTCATCATAATCGATTCCTTCCTCTTGCTTATACCCTTGTGCTACCAGCCTGGCTTTGTTCCTCACTATCACTCCATCCTTGTCCATTTTATTTCTATAGACCCACTTAGTGCCTATAATTGAATGATCTTTGGGGGCAGGGACAAGGTTCCAGACCTTATTTCTCTAAAACTTATTTAATTCCTCTTGCATAGCTTCAATCCAATCCTCATCCTTTAAGGCTTACTCAGTCTTCTTTGGTTCCATTTGAGATAGAAAACCAAAGTGTGCAGCGTAATTAGCTGTAGCCTTGGATCTGGTCATGACCTTTTCTTGGAAATTTCCAATAATTTGATTTTGAGGATGATCTTTGAGGAATTTAAATGTTGTAGTTGGAGAGTCTGGTTCTGAATCTGAGTGATGTGGAGAACGCTGAGGTGAACACACATCCTCAGTCTCAACAGCAGCATTGTCAACAAACTGATGATCATTGAGATTCTCAGCTTGAGTGACTTTAGCTCCAAAGGGGTTGACGAACTCACCATCCTTCTCAGCTTGAGAATCCCTTGGAGTTTGTGATGATTTCTTTGATGAACACACATCATCATCACTATCATCTCCTATGACATACATAGGATTTGATAAGTTGGTTTCCTTAGGCCTTTCAAGCTTACTCAGACTGACTAAGTCAGCTTGACTCTTATCAGCTTGATCAAAACAGTCTTCATCAAAAAAGACATGAATTGATTCTTCTATTGCCTTTCTCCTTGTATTATATATTCTATAAGACTTGGAGATTGAGGAATAACCAACGAATATTCCAAGATCAGCTTTAGGTTCCAACTTATGGAGCTGATCTCTTTGATTCAGCACATAGCATTTTGAACCAAAGATATAGAAATAACCTATATTGGGCTTTCTAGACTTATACATCTCATAGGATGTCTTTCCATGTATTTTGACAATGATTGATCTATTCTTGGTATAGCAGGCTGTACTAACAGCTTCATCCCAGAAATAGAGTTTCAATCCTGCCTCACATAGCATTGTTCTAGCAGCCTCAATTAGGGTTCTATTTCTCCTTTCAGCAACTCCATTCTGTTGTGGGGTTCTGACAGATGAGAAATTTTGTAATATTCCCTTTTGTTCACAGAAGCTTTTAAGGGTAGAGTTCCTGAACTCAGTCCCATGATCACTTCATAGTTGCTTTATAGACAAACCTTTTTGCAATTGTTCCTGTTTGATAAAACTGATTATCTCCAGGACAACCTCACTTTTAGCTTTAAGGAATATTACCCAGGTGAATCGTGAGAACTCATCTACTATCACCAGTGTTTACTTCTTGCTACTCAGGCTTGGAGTACTTATGGGTCCAAACAGATCCATATGCATCATATGCAGTGGGTCTGTTATTGAAAAATTTTGCTTTGACTTAAATGACCCTTTATGGTGTTTCCCTTGTTCACAAGCTGAGCACAATTTGTCTTTCACAAATGTGATCTTTGGTAATCCAGAGACTAACTCTTTATTGGACAGCATATTTATATTTTTAAAGTTTAGATGAGATAAACGTTTAAGCCATAACCAACTCAGCTTAGGAACAGAATGGGAATACATGCAGGTTTCAGTATAGGGATCAGCTGAATTTAGATCAAGTAGATACACATCTCTTTCTCTTTTAGCTATTAATACAGGCTTTCTCTTAGCATTATAGATTGTTTTTGCTTTCTTCCTAAAAGTAACAACATTATCTTCATCACACAATTGACTGATACTAATCAGGTTATGTTTGAGACCTTTGACATAGGCAACTCTCTGGAATGTAACTTTGACAACTTTCATCTTTCCATAGCCTTTAGTTCTTCCTTGTGAGTTGTCTCCAAATGTTACTTTAGGACCTTCATCTTCTTGGAAATCACTAAGAAATCCTTTCCACCCAGTCATGTGCCTTGAGCATCCACTATCCAAGTACCATTTACTTGAACCATGCGCATGAGATGAAAACTAAACACATTAGTTTTGTTTGGGAACCCACTTCTTGGTGGGTTCAGATGAGGAGCACTTAGCATCTCCATCTTGTTGAACTGACTGTTCAGCTTGAGTAGGAGCTGAGTCCTGTGTAGGCTGATCAACTTGTTCTTGTTCAGGCCTTGAGATTTCTGCATCACAGTCCTTAGCCTCATGACCTCTACTTATGCACTTGTAGCATCTCCTTCTTCCAATGATTACAGGAGGTAGAGTGTCCAATAATCCTTGTGAGAACTAACTCTCAGTTTTAGGATTATATGTTGTGGATAACTTTTTAACTTTCTTAGGAAGTTGATTCACATGATGATCACTGACTTTGGACTTACCTTTGTCAGATCTCTGTTTGTTATCCTTTTGTTGAGAAGATTGACTAACAACCTTCTGTTCCATGACTTTGGACTTACCTTTGCCATGACTGCTGGACTCACCAGTTTCAACAGGTTTGGACTTACCACTGCTGATATTCTTGGACTTACCAAGATCAACAACTTTGGACTTACCATTGTCGTGTTTTGACCTCTGACTTACAGTGGTCTTTCTGTTCTTGTAACTTCTCTCCGAGCCAGAAAGAGACTTTTGTCTTTTGAAAGGGTTTGGATTAAGCCTTTCTATGACCGAAGTTCTTTGAACAGACTGAGTGCCTAGTCTGTCCAGCACAGACTTACCATGCTGTTTAGATGTTGAGCACTCATTTCCATGGTATTTAGCTTTCACAAACATATTGAATTTCAAGCTTGGATCATGTCTTTTCTCTGAGGCTGACTTCTGATACTTAATCAGCTGTCTATCTTCCTCAGAATTTGTACCTGCTATCTCATCATCAGCTACATAAGCTGTTGTTTGATAGTCACCTCCAAGTACAGCCTTTACCTGTTTAGGTATCTTTTGGTTTATGCACTTTTCAGCAAGCTTTGATGACTTACACCAAGACTCAGTAACCTTTTGAAGTTGGTCAGCTTTGTCTTTAGCTTCCTAAAGTTCTTCACTTAGAAGTTTATTAATGTGTCTTTGACATTCAAGATCACATTGTGCTTTCTTACCAACGTCAATGAGAGACTTATTTTCCTTAATCTCATTCTTGAGTTTAGTTATCTCATCTTTGAGGTCATTTTGAGACTTAAGGACGGTCTTGAAATCATTCAGCAGATAATCAAAAGCAAAACCCTTTTCCTCATCAGTATAAGAGTTGAAATTACTGACCTTATACATGGAAGCAGGATCCCAATCACTAAGCTTGCTGTTTTCCTCAGCTTCCTTCATGTCAGCTTCAAAAGTTGACTCGGACAAACCATAATCAACCTCATCTATCTCCAACTCTTCATCTTCTTGAGCCATCAGAGATACATCATCATCAGAGGGATTATTCTGTATCCCAGGTTTCAGCAATTAGTCCTTTTGCACTGGGGTTGTCTTCAGGCTTTCCTCTCTTGAGCTGAGTGTATTTCTTCTTGTATTTATCATCTCTGTAAGCATTCTTATCAACAACTGATGTTGATTCTACCTTCTTTTATCTGCACTCAGCAGCAATGTGTCCCTTCTTCTGACAGTTGAAGCACACAACATTCTTGGGATCAAAGGAACCCTTTCCTTTTCCCCTGTCAGATCTTCCTCTTCCCCTTTGAGCTCGTCTCAAATGTCTGGCTAACATTGCCATTTGCTCAGTGATATTCTGAACATCATCAGTATCACTTGAGTCTTAGTCTGAGCGGTCAGCTTGAGATTCTGACTCAGTCTCAGATTCAATAACCAATGTCTTGGAACTTTTCTTCTTTTTCTGTGCAACCAATGCAACTTCATTCTTATCCAAAGACACCTTGAGTTATTGTTGAGATGTTCTCTTGTGTTCAGTAATCTGTTCATGATTTAGCAAGAACCCATAAATGGACTGTAGGTTGTACACGTGCAGTGTTCCTCCAGCCCTCTGTGCTGTAGTTACATCGTTAAATCTCTATGGTAACACATCCAGAAATTTCAGCACAAGTTCAGCATCATCTTTCTTTACACCCACACTTAGTAGGTCATTTATCAAGCAGTGAAACCTTGTGAACAAATCTGACAAGGTTTCATTCTTCTTTGAAAAGAAGTTTTCATAAGATCTATTCAAATGACTTCTCTTATGTTGCTTGACCAGATCCGTGCCCTCATAAGTAACACTCAGTGTATCCCAAATATCTTTTGCAATTTGACACCCAGTCACAGTGCACAAGATTTCGTTGGTCAGGGCATTTGCCAGAACACTTTTTGCCTTGTCATCCAGATTGAAGAGTTTCCAATCTTCATCAGTCCAAGATGCAATAGGCTTTCTTGTTTCCTTTTCAGATCTTCCAGGAGACGTATCACTGACAGTAGCAGGAATCTTGGGGATTATAGGTCCTTTTATGACAACATCCGACATACAGTTGTCAATGGACTTGAGGAACAGCATGGCTCTGAACTTCCACATAGGATAGTCAGACCCATCAAATATGGGACAGCCTTTCGCAGACATCTGTGGAAAGATTGATGAATTGTTGCTTGTAGACATTGTAAACATTCTCAGAATCTTGAACTTTCAACTAATGAAATCGTTCAGCCTGCTCTGATACCAGTTGTTGGTCCCTTGGTGAGAATAACAACAAGAAACAGTGTGTAGAAGGGGAGGTTGAATACACTTTCTGCGGAAATTGAACAAATCAAATAAAATTGTTACACACAGTAAATCAAACCACAACTAGTCGAATGCTTTTATTAATATGAAGATGATTACAATGCTTTGAATAAGAAGATGATTAAATTAACTATCAAGTAAGCAACTCTTGATATATAATCACCTAATATAAATCTCTCAATCTCTCAAACTTAGCTATCTATAATCAGCTTATGATTATAGATACTGACGACTCTCTAAACAGGATATTTCACAGATTGAATCAACTAATGATTACTTACCAATATCACAACTGATGTGATAATTCGAACACACGAATGATCTGGCAATCTGAGAGTTTCTTGATCATGTTGAACTGACAAACAGTGATTCAAGAATCGTAACACATACGGTGAGGTGAGGTTTTCGGCTCTGTAATCTTTATCAGAATCGTAGTCGTACCTCTAAACTTATCAGGAGATAAGTATTTATAATCTTGTTGCTACGGTTCCTAACAAACTGGACTAATCCTAATTTGCTACCTAACTATCGGATAACTCGGAATCTTGAATCTTGAATCTTCTTATCTTGAGTCTTCAATCTTCAATCTTGATTCTGGAGTCTTCTTATCCGCGCCGTAGATATAGAGAGTTAAAACAGAATTTAAAACACATTTAAATTCTCTTGGACTGACTTCTTTAGTCAGGCTGAGTTACTCAGCTTGAAACTCATCAAGCTGAGTTCTTCGGGAACAAACCCGAATTCAAACATGAACTAACACATATAATTATTAACTCATCCTTAGAAGTTCAAAGAGTTAAATAAAACAAATTTAGTAACTCTGTCGAGCTGACTCTGCTTCTAAGCTGAGTCACTCAGCTTGAAACACATCAAGCTGAATACTCGATATATACCTTATGTGACATACACAGATTATCAAACACATTAATAATTTAACTAAGGTATAATATAAACTGATTGAACACATGCTCAGTTTACATTCAGCTTATACTCAGTCTGAAACACTATAAGTGTTCTGTCTGACTAAGATTCATAATTCTGTTTAAGTTATACGTAGAACTCATCTTACAAACTTAACTTTGTCTCATCAAATCTAAACTGATGAGATCATTTTCCCAACAAGGTGGAGGAGATGGGTTAGACTGAGTTGGGTTTACTGCAGTCTTATCTCCTAAAGTGGATGGAGAAGAATGAGAAGAGAATGAACGTGGAGATGTCTTACCAGAAGCAGCTTCAATAGGTACTGGCTCAGCCTGAGCAGAGTGCACAGCTTGAACCTCGGTGTCAGCTTGAGAAGCTCCCCCTTGACTGGATCCTTCTTCTACACTTGCAGATGAAGCTCCCTCAACAACCAAGAGCATTGGACCACTCAAACCTTCTTGCTCTGGGAAGATGTCATTGTTGATCATCTTGGGGCTGAGTGTAGGAAACAGGAACACATCCTGATCAGCTTCATAGAGTGTTGTCCCCAGCTCAGCTTCAAATGCCAAGGACAGGTACCTTATGAAAGGTACATGAAGATCCCTTGTGGTCTTCATCACTTGGACCTTGAGTTCGTTGAAGATGAGCTGTGCGTAATCCAAATTGCGTGCAAAGTATATGTTGTACAACAGCTGCATCTCGAACTCGTTCACCAGGTCCAATCCTCCAACCTTAATCCCTAGTGAACGAATCAATGTAGAAACCATGAAGCCCCAACTGGTTGGAAAAGTGGCCTTTTTTATTACACCCTCTGTCTGCGGGTGACCCATGTGGGGTAGGACTGACCTTGCCACCTGCCTCGTGACAACAGGCTCGAACTCATCTGATTGAGTGAGTCGAAGAACATCCCTTAGCCGCTGCACGGATAGGACTACTGTTCTATTTCCATTAAGAACAGTTCCCGTAATCTCTCCCATGTTCTGATCATACGTGCATGTCTACCAGAACTCCAGTAGATGTTGAGGAACGATATGGAGAGGTGCGCCACAGAAGGCGAATGCCAGGGGGCATTTACGGATGTAAACCACCCAGACTTCATATCCTCTGCCTTGTTTCCTCGGAGGAATTGGAAGACAGGCCCGTTGATTGTTGACTTTCAGCAACGGCACTTCATTGTTCTTGAACTGAGCACCTCGAATCATTTGATCACCGAGAACTAACGTGATTCCGTCCATTTTGGATTAATTATATTGAGTAATTTGTAATTCGCACTGAGCGGTTCAGAAACGGCACTTAGCAATTTAGGGTTTTGAACGAACGAATGCACTAAGCAATTGAGGTGTTTTCGAAAAGTATTTTAGAAGGTGAGAAGTCGGAGTTGTAAGCGTAAACTTCTCTAAACCGGTTATGATCGGTATATATACCTTTCTAAGGAGAGAGAAAAGTTACTGTTGGATTCCCCTTTTTATCCGTTACGCCGGAAAAACTTACGGCTTGATGTAACAGTGAGAGGGTAGAAACACATCATCTTCCAACGGATACAAGTGTAAAAGAATATTAGTGACCTACACAAATATCATTAACACTGTTGTATTACACAAATACCAAATTAGTATAATACGCGATTTGAGACATACTCAAATACGCAGAAACATATGAATCAATAACACTTAGTAATTAAGACATGGTTTTGGACACACCAAGTTTGAGTAAACTTATTACTCAGTTTATGTCAAGAACTCAGCTTGATTCAAGCCCTCAGCTTGAGTTAAGCACTCAGCTTGAGATTGGTACTCAGCTTGAGTAGAGCACACAGCTCAGGCTCAATGACACTTAGTCATGTTCGTTTGAGACTGACTCAAACTTACTTTTTAACTACACTGAGTAGTTAAAGAATATTTGGAACTTACCAAACGTGTGAACTAATCACATAGCTTGGTTAAAATGTAAGTTTGAGTAGGTGTCAAACATCAATGACACTAAGTCATTTATGTTTGAGACCTACTCAAACTTACATTTTAACCACACTGAGTAGTTAAAATATGTTTGGAACATACCAAACATGTGAACTCATCATTTAGTTTGACATGTTAATCAGTTTATGAAAACTTATTTATAAACGGTGCACTCAGCTTAAGACACTTAGTCTTTGTCAAACTGAAAACTCAGATTCTAGACACTTAGCTAGGGGTTGAGCATACCCAATTCACTTAGCAGATACATAAACCCCTTTTCATCAAGGGGTTTAGTAAAGATATCTGCTAATTGGTCATCAGTGGAGATAAATTTAATGTCAACTTTACCTTTTTCCACGCTGTCCTGTATGAAGTGATGTCTAATTTCAATGTGCTTGGTTCTTGAGTGGAAAACTGGATTGTAAGTGATGGCTATTGCACTTTGGTTATCAAAAAAGATAGGAGTTTTCTTGAAACTCATGCCAAAGTCTTGAAGCTGATGCTGCATCCACGGAATTTGAGCACAACAGCTTCCTGCTGCAACATACTCAGCTTCAGCAGTTGAAGTAGCCACTGAGTTCTGTTTCTTACTAGTCCAGCTTACTAGCTTCCTTCCAAGCAATTGACATCCTCCATTTGTTGATTTTCTATCCAACTTGCACCCAGCATTGTCAGCATCAGAAAAACCAACTAACTCAAATCCAGAGTCTTTTGGATACCAAAGAGCTAGATTTGGTGTACCTTTAAGGTACCTAAAGATCCTTTTAACAGCTTGAAGATGTGATTCTTTAGGATCTGCCTGATATCTTGCACAAACGCATGTAGCAAACATGATATCAGGTCTACTAGCTGTCAAATAGAGTAATGAACCTATCATTCCTCTATAGGTAGACTGAGACACAGACTTACCATCTGAGTCTTTACTCAGCTTGACAGCTGGTGACATGGGAGTTCTCATGGTTGAACTTGAATCAAAACCATATTTCTTTATCCAATCAAGAACATACTTGCTTTGATTTATGAATATTCCATCAGGCTTTTGTTGAATTTGTAAGCGTAGGAAGTATGTCATCTCACGCATCATGCCCATCTTGTACTTTTGTGACATTATTTTAGAAAACCACTCACATAGAGATTCATTGGTAGAACCAAAGATAATGTCTTCCACATAGATTTGAACAAGAATAACCTGCCCTTTACTCTTTTTAATAAAGAATATCTTATCTATACTACCTCTGGTGAAGTCCACTAATAGTAGATAAGTGGACAGAGTATCATACCAAGCTATTGGAGCTTGTTTAAGACCATACAAAATCTTGTCCAACTTATAGACATGATGTGGAAACTTTGAACTTACGAAGCCAGGAGGTTGTTTCACATAGACTTCCTCCTGAAGTTTTCCATTTAGGAAAGCACTCTTCACATCCATTTGATAGACTTTGAAGTCTTTATACGCCGCATAAGCCAGGAATAGCCTTATGGCTTCAATTCTAGCAACAGGGGCAAAGGTCTCATCATAATCAATTCCTTCTTCTTGCTTATAACATTGTGCCACCAGCTTTGTTCCTTACTATCACTCCATCCTTGTCCATTTTATTTCTATAGACCCACTTAGTGCCTATAATTGAGTGACCTTTGGGGGCAGGTACAAGGTTCCAGACGTTATTTCTCACAAATTCATTCAATTCCTCTTGCATAGTTTCAATCCAATCCTCATTCTCTAAGGATTCTTCAGTCTTCTTTGGTTCCATTTGAGATAGAAAACCAAAGTGAGCAGCAAAGTTAGTTGTAGCCTTTGATCTGGTCATAACCCTTTCTTGGACATTTCCAATGATTTGATCTTGAAGATGATCTTTGATGAATTTAAATGTAGTAGTTGGAGAATCTGGTTCAGAATCTGAGTGATGTTGAGAGCCCTGAGGTGAACTAATCTCCTCAGTCTCAACAACAGCATCAAACTGTTGATCACTAAGATCTTCAGTCTGAGGAATGTCAGCTCCAAATGGATTGACGAACTCATCATCCTTCTCAGCTTGAGAATCCATTTGAGCATGTGATAGACACACATCATCATCACTATCATTTCCCATGACATACATAGGATTTGATAAGTTGGTTTCCTTAGGCCTTTCAAGCTCACTCAGACTGACCGAGTCAGCTTGTATTTTCTCAGCTTGATCAAGATTGTCTTCATCAAACGAGACATGAATTGATTCTTCTATGGCCTTTCTCCTAGTGTTATACACTCTATAGGATTTGGAGATTGAGCAATATACAACAAATATTCCAGGATCAGCTTTGGGTTCCAACTTATGGAGCTGATCTCTTTGATTCAGCACATAGCATTTTGAATCAAAGATATGGAAATAACCTATATTGGGCTTTCTAGACTTATACATCTCATATGAAGTCTTTCCATGTATTTTGACAATGATTGACCTATTCCGAGTATAGCAGCCTGTACTAACAGCTTCATCCCAGAAATAGAGTTTCAAGCCTGCCTCACATAGCATTGTTCTAGCAGCCTCAATTAAGGTTCTATTTCTCCTTTCAGCAACTCCATTTTGTTGTGGAGTTCTGACAGATGAGAAATTTTTTAATATTCCCTTTTGCTCACAGAAGCTTTCGAGGGTTGAGTTTCTGAACTAAGTCCCATGATCACTTCTGAGTTTCTTTACAGACAAACCTTTCTGCAACTCCTCTTGTTTGATAAAATTTATTATCTCCAGGGCAGCCTCACTCTTGGCTTTTAAGAATATTTCCCAGGTGAATCGTGAGAACTCATCTACTATAACCAGTGTGTACTTCTTGCCACTTAGGCTTGGAGTGGGTCTGTTATCGAAAAATTTTGCTTTGATTTAAAGGACCCTTTATGATGCTTCCCTTGTTCACAAGCTGAGCACAATTTGTCCTTGACAAATGTGATCTTTGGTAATCCAGAGACTTAACTCTTTATTGGATAGCATATTTATATATTTGAAATTTAAATGAGATAAGCGTTTATGCCACAACCAACACTGCTTAGGAACAGATTGGGAATACAAGCAGGTTTCATTATGGGGATCAACAGAAGTAAGTTCAAGTAGATACACATCTCTTTCTCTTTTAGCTATTAATACAGGCTTTCCCTTAGCATTATAAATTGTTCCTGCTTTCTTCCTAAAAGTAACAACAATATCTTCATCACACAATTGACTGATACTAATCAGGTTGTGTTTGAGACCTTTGACATATGCAACTCTTTGGAAAGTAATCTTGCCAGCTTGCATCTTCCCATAGCCTTTAGTTCTTCCATGGGAGTTGTCACCAAATGTTACTTTAGGACCTTCATCTTCTTGGAAATCACTAAGAAGTCCTTTCCACCCGGTCATGTGCCTTGAGCATCCACTATCCAAGTACCATTTACTTGAACCCTGCACATGAGATGTAAACTAAACACATTAGTTTTGTTTAGGAACCCACTTCTTGGTGGGTTCAGATGAGTAGCACATAGCACCTCCATCTAGTGGAACTGGTTGTTCAGCTTGAGTAGGAGCTGAGTCATGTGTAGGCTGATCAGCTTGTTCTTGTTCAGGCCTTGATATTTCTGCATTACATTCCTTAGCCTCATGACCTCTACTTCTGCACTTATAGCATCTCCTTCTTCCAATGATTACAGGAGGCAGAGAGTCTAACAATCCTTGTGAGAACTTACTCTCAGTCTTAGGATTGTATGTGGTGGATAACTTTTCAGCTTTCTTTGCAAATTGATTTACTTGATGATCACTGACTTTGGACTTACCTTTGTCAGATCTTTGTTTGTTATCCTTAGAAGTTTGACTAACAACCTTCTTTTCCATGACTTTGGACTTACCTTTGCCATGGTGACTGGACTCACCAGTTTCAATAGGTTTGGACTTGCCACTGTTGATCTTCTTGGACTTACCAAGATCTACAACTTTGGACTTACCATTGTTGTGATTTGACCTCTGACTTACAGTGGTCTTCCTATTCTTGTAACTTCTCTCCGATCCAGATAGAGAATGTTGTCTTTTGAAAGGATTTGGATTTATCCTTTCTATGACTGAAGTTCTTTGAATAGGCTGAGTGCCTAATTTGTCCAGCACAGACTTACCATGCTATTTGGATGTTGAGCACTCATTTCGATGATCTTTAGCTTTCACAAACATATTGAATTTCAAGTTTGGATCATGTCTTTTCTTTTAGGCTGACTTCTGAGACTCAATCAGTTGTCTATCCTCCTCAGAGTCTGTACTTGCTATCTCATCATCAGCTACATAAGCTGTTGTTTGATAGTCACCTACAAGTATAGCCTTTACCTGTTTAGGTATTTGATGGTTAATGCACTTTTCAGCAAGCTTTGATGACTTACACCAAGACTCGGTGACCTTTTGAAGTTGATCAGCTTTGTCTTTAGCTTCCTTAATTTCTTCACTTAGAAGTTTATTAATGTGTCTTTGGCATTCAAGATCACATTGTGCTTTCTTACCAATATCAATGAGAGATTGATTTTCCTTAATCTCATCTTTAAGTTTAGCTATTTCAGCTTTGAGGTCATTCTGAAACTTAAGGCTGGTCTTGAAATCATTCAACAGATAATCAAAAGCAAGACCCTTTTCTTCATATGTGTAAGAGTAGAAATTACTGACCTTATACATGGAAGCAGGATCCTAATCACTGAGCTTGCTGTTTTCCTCACCTTCCTTCATGTCAGCTTCAAAGATTGATTCGGACTGACCATAATCAACCTCATCTAATTCTACTTCTTCATCTTCTTGAGGCATAAGACATACATCATCATCTGAGGTAGATGATTCTGTATCTCAGGTTTCAGCATATAACCCTTTTGCACTGGGCTTGTCTTCTGGCTTTCCTTTCTTGAGTTGAGTATATTTCTTCTTGTATTTATCAGCTCTGTAAGCATTCTTATCAACAACTGATGTTGATTCCACCTTCTTTGATCTACACTCAGCAGCAATGTGTCCCTTCTTCTGACAGTTGAAGCACACAGCATTCTTGGTATCAAAACAACTCTTCCCTTTGCCCCTGTCAGATCTTCCTCTTCCCCTTTGAGCTCTTCTCAAACGTCTGGCTAACATTGCCATTTGCTCAGTGATATTCTGAACATCATCAGTATCACTTGAGTCTGAGTCTGGGTGGTCAGCTTAAGATTCTGACTCAGTCTCATATTCAACAACCAGTTTCTTGGAACTTTACTTCTTTTTCTGTGCAACCAATGCAACTTCAGTCTTATCCAAAGACTCCTTGAGTAGTTGTTGAGAAGTTCTCTTGTGTTCAGTAATCTATTCATGATTTAGCAAGAACCCATATATGGACTGTAGGTTGTACACGTGCAGTGTTCCCATATATCTTTTGCGGATTGACACCCAGTCACAATACGCAAGATCTCATTAGTCAGGTCATTTGCTAGAACACTTTTAGCCCTGTCATCCAGATTAAAGAGTTTCCAATCTTCATCAGTCCAGGATGCAGTAGGCTTTCTTGTTTCCTTTTCAGTTCTGCCAGGAGACGTATCACTGACAGTAGAAGGAATCTTGGGGATAATAGGTCCTTTTGTGATGACATCCGACATACAATTGTCAATGGACTTGAGGAACAACATGGCTCTGAACTTCCACATAGGATAGTCAGATCCATCAAATATGGGACAGCCTTTGGCATATATCTGTGGAAAGTTTGAGGTATTGTTGCTTGTAGACATTGCAGACTTTCTCAGAATCTTGAACTTTCAACTTATGAAATTGTTCAGCCTGCCCTGATACTAGTTGTTGGTCCCTTAGTGAGAATAACAACACACAACAGATGTGTAGAAGGGGGGTTGAATACACTTTCTGCGGAAATTGAACAAATCAAATAAAAGTGTTTACACAAAGTAAATCAAACCACAATCAATCGAATGCTTTTATTAAGAAGATGATTACAATGCTTTGAATAAGAAGATGATTACAATAACTATCAAGTAAGCAACTCTTGATATATAACCACCTAATATGAATATCTCAATCTCTCAAACTTAGCTATCTATAATCAACTTATGATTATAGATATTGACGACTCTCTAAATAGAATTTACACAGATTGATAACACCAATATCACAACCAATGTGATTATTCGAACACACGAATATCTTGGCAATCTGTGAATATCTTGATCACGTTGAACTGACAAACAGTGATTCAAGAATCGTAACACATACGGTGAGGTGAGGTTTGGCTCTGCAACACTTAGTTGTTTTTTGTTCTGAGTCGTAGTCCTAGTCGTACCTCTAAACTTATCAGGAGATAAGTATTTATAATCCTGTTGCTACGGTTCAAAACAAACTGGACTAATCCTAATTTGCTAACTAACTATTGGATAACTCGGAATCTTGAATCTTCTTATCTTGAGTCTTCAATCTTCAATCTTGATTCTGGAATCTTCTTATACTTTCCGTAGATATAGAGAGTTAAAACAGAATTTAAAACACATTTAAATTCTTTTAAACTGACTTCATTAGTCAGGCTGAGTTACTCAGCTTGAAACTCATCAAGCTGAGTTCTTCGAGAACAAACCCGAATTCAAACATGAACTAACATGTATATTAATAAACCCATCCTTAGAAGTCTTAAGAATTTACTAAAACATATTTAGTAACTCTATTGAGCTGACTCAGTATTCACGCTGAGTCGCTTAGCTTGAAACTCATCAAGCTGAAACTGAATATGTATATCTTAGTTTACGCACACAGCTTATCAAACACATTGATAATCTTACTAAGATATAGTCTAAGCTGATCAAACATATGTACAACTTACATTCAGCTTATACTCAGTCTGAATCACTATAACTGTTCAGTTTGACTAAGCTTCATAATTCTGTTTAAGTTGTATGTAGAACACATCTTACAAACTTAACTTTGTCTCATCAAATCTTACCTGATGAGATCATTTTCCCCACACTTGGGTCATTAGAAAACATGTTGAAATCATTATGGGTGTGTCAATAATATTTTTATGAAAGGTATATAAGTTTTTGAAAGCAAAATCAATGTTCTTGATCTTTAAACAACCAAGTTTTGATCACTGTTTTCCTGATCAGTGTATAGACCGAGTTTGGACAGTCATTACGAAGTCCAGACATGGAGGTTTTATTTTTAATTCTTTGTCTAAAACGTAGTGTTTTGAGTCTAGTTTCTTCACATATAAGACTTGAAATTTTTGGAGGTCTTTTGGTCAGCCAAAACGATTTTACCCTTAGAAGAGCGCAAAACTGTCAGCATGCTTGACAGATTTTAGGTCAAAGTTTGGATTTTAAAACCCATTTAAAAGTTGGAATCTTTGATCGAAAATTTTACATCAGAATATTTGATGAGTTTAGGATTTTCAGTAAAATTTGCATAATTTTTAGAAATCGTTTACTATTTTTATAATATTTATACATTCTGGTGCGTTTCTGCAGTAACTTTCTGTTGATAGTGATTTCCAACATTTACAAAAAATAGTTAACCTTGATGAATAATTCTGGATAAATTATATAAGTTAGTAGAGAGATTCAACGTCCTGTAGTAAAGTTTTGGGGATTTAATATCAACCTTTAGTATATTTTAAAAATGTTCAAATCAGTTTATCAAAAACAGAAACTATAGAATTGGTGGCATTAGGGTTATATACCAACTACACAAGTCTTAGGACTACCCTAGGATGATCAAATGCCTTACACGTTACTTATAATACTTGTATCCGTTGTAGATACCATGCTAGTCCCTTTGCAAAGCTAAGTGATTGTGAAGAAACAAATGTGAGTTTCGTGGCCCCTTTTCTTATATATTTTGGGGGAAAATGACACTCAATACATGTTTAAACTGTTTTCATGCCGTGTTAAACTTATTTGCTATCTGTGAGATACATTGGTTACATGCTATCCAACTATGGGTTATTGAATCCTAGTTGAAGACATTTGAATGCTTTCTATCCAACTATGGATTATGGAATCCTAGTGATGACTATTGATACTCTATGACAACACTGACCAAATTTATGTTCCCGGCCGGCTATAGTATGTTGGAAGGCTATACACATTTGAACCTTTGGGGTTCGGTTTTGCATGCTAAGGATTAATTGTTATTGAACCGAGATGTTCGGTTATATGCTATGCTATTTAACCCAACATAAGTCCATACACGGTAAACTAGTCTTTTCTTTAAAACCTGCCAACTCACCAACCTCGTGTTGACGTTTTAGAGTGTTCATTTTCAGGTAACGCTAACAATACAACTTAAGGATGATTAGAGGACTCTAGACGGACTTTAGCAAGACTTATCACTTTCAAGACTTTAAAATGTTTATCTTTTATTATTTTTGACATGGATTGCTTGGTTTTCGGGCTTGCATGCCCTGGGGTTGTGGGATTTGCATTTGCCTATTTTTATTCATTACTTTTGACTATGATGTCGTGAATACCGACTTAACGCGGCACAAGTCCCCTCTTGTGTCGGGGAAACGTCGTCACACGTTGACTTGTTTTGCATTTTAGTAATTTCTCTATTAATGTATCAATGTGTTATGATGATCCCCTTATTTGGGAAACGGCTCGCAAGAGAGTCCCACTGATTCAAAAGACTACCTTCACGATCCCGAATAAAGCCTCGAAAGAGCCATCCGAGGAGGACTCAAGCAAAGACGAGATCGACTTGGATCTTGAATCCGACGCACGGAGCTGATTTAGACTCTAGATGCGCTGATTATCTATCTTAGCACCACTACAAGGATTTCCTATTTTATTTCAATTACGATATCTTATTCACATTGTTACTATGAAAGAAAAAATATATGAACAAAGTGGTATTTATTTGAGTAATTCTTTCTATTTTAGTGCAATGTTCAAGTTGAAAACCCATATGCTCAATGAAATGACTAAATTCCATGAAACTTTGTATGCACACACATACTATTATACGGACGAATTGCAACAACTATCGCTCCAAAACACTATGTTACGACATACTACTATACGTGAAACCTTTGTATGACTGCTTGTTTTATTTTATCAATGTTAGGAAAGGGGAAGGGACGAGTGAATATTCCAATAACTATGCATGAGAAAGAAATACATAGACTCAGAATTTTTAATCCAGCTTTATTGCATGTTCTTGTTTGATTGTTGTCTTAGAGTAGGATTAATTATTCGAATGACTATGCATTATAGCCTTTTGCATGGTAGAGAATTCATGAAGGCCTAGACCCATAGGTTACTATAGCGTCTCACGCGAGTGTAGCAACATGTTTAGTAATACTTTATGAGAAACTGTGATAAGCATGGATGCATCGCGTCTAGCCAACGCCATGCACACACGCCTACCACAAGGACTTGTAAGGTGGAACGAGGCATTCTGTGAAATGATCTACGGACTAGGAATCGGGATTCACATAGGATACCAATATTTCTATGACCCCCACAAAGCTTAACACACCCACATTGAGGGCAAAACTAGCCAATACATGCTATATATCTAAGCCATCAAATCTATCTTTCGTATAGAATATGCCTCCTAGAAGATTAACCTGCTTGAATGGACGTGGATGTGGTAGGGGTGATATTGGGGGTGGCCACGGGCTTGGCCGTAATTCTGGCGCTGGGAGAAATGAAGCAGTGAACCCCGACATCGCCGAGATGATAGCTCAGCAACTACAGGCGCTTATCCCAAACCTTGTAACTCAGATCAACAACAATCTCACCTAGCAGAACAACAATGACAACAATAGGGGCGGAAACAACACCAATGGAGGAGGTGGAAACAACGATGAGCATAATGACGAGGCTAACAATCATGGAGGTATTGGCTGTTCTTATAAGGAGTTTTCTTCTTGTAAGCCAAAAGAATTTGACGGGGAAGGAGGCGCTTTGGCTTTTACTCGATAGGTGGAAAAGATGGAGTCGGTTATAGACATCAGCAATTGTGCTGAACATCAAAAGGTGTGGTACGCCACCTGTTCCTTAGTTAATAAGGCCTTTACATGGTGGAATACTCAGATTCAGGACATGGGGGAGGCATGCTGCTATAGGAAAGACCTGGGAAGAACTTAAGGCATTGATGGAAGAGGAGTTTTGCTCGAACACCGAACTTCAGAAGTTGGATGATGAATTATGGAACCACAAGATGGTTGGTGCAAACCATGCTGCTTAAAATGACAGATTTCATGAACTGGCTAAACCCGTGCCACGATTGGTTACTCTAGAGTCCAAACGGATCGAGAGGTACATCGAAGGACTTGCACCCCAGATTCGGGCGATGGTAATAGCAACCGAACCACCGACAATACAGAGTGCTATACTAAAAGCGGGAGTGTTAACTGAGGAAATGGTTAAGAATGGCACCTTGACCAGGGGTTCGGAGAAAAGAAAGGATGCTGAAGAGTCGAATAAGCAGGGGAACCCCAGAAACAACAACAAGAGGCTCAAAGTGGCAACCGGTTATGTGGCAGCAAATCCGGTGAGAAAGGAGTATGCGGGTACAACACTTACCTTATCAACACTGCACGACCTGTAAACATTTGGGGCATTACGCGAAGGACTGTAGAATTGGGGGAAGAATGGTGACCCCGATAAATACTGTGAACCCAGTGGGTAATCGGGGTACATGTTATGAATGTGGGAGTACTGACCATTACCGCAACGTATGTCCGCGACTTAATCGAGCACCTGCGGCAGGAGGTAATAGACCGAACACACCCTTGGCTCTGGAAGGAAATCGGAACCCAGGAAATCAAGGCAACCAGGCCCATGGAAGGGCATTTGTCATGGGGGCAATCGAAGCCCGTCAAGATCCTAACATCGTCACCGGTACTTTCTCTTTAAATAACTTCTATGCTACTGTACTTTTCGATTCTGGTGCCGATTATAGTTTTGTTTCTACTGATTTTGTAACTTTAACAAGAATGGAACCTAGCAAGTTAGGCACTGTTTACTTAATAGAGATAGCTGATGGAGAGACAGTAGAAATTAGTAAGGTTGTTCGGGGATGTACCTTAGAATTAGAAGGCGTTACTTTTGGTATAGATCTGATACCTTTCGGACATGGGAGTTTTGATGTAATCGTGGGTATGGATTGGCTGTCGAATAACAAAGCTGAGATTGTTTGTCACGAAAAAGTAGTGCGAATCCCTTTACTGTCTGGCAAGACGCTTTTAGTACATGGAGAACGACTGGAAGGAGACACGAGACGACTCATGAGCGCTAAATCTAAAGAGAAGAATCTTGAAGACTTCCCCGTTGTACGGAATTTCCCTGAAGTATTTCCCGAAGATTTGGGTGGAATACCTCCTGTTCGTCAAGTGGAGTTTGCCAATGACTTAATACCGGGAGCTACACCTGTAGCGAGATCACCGTACAGGTTGGCACCATCGGAGATGCAAGAACTGGCCAAACAACTACAGGAACTTCAGGATAAGGGTTTCATCCGACCTAGTTAGTCACCTTGGGGAGCACCCGTGTTATTCGTCAAGAAGAAGGATGGATTGGTTCGCATGTGCATCGACTACCGCGAATTGAATAAATTAACCATCAAGAACCGCTATCCTCTCCCTAGAATAGACGACCTGTTCGATCAATTGCAAGGCTCTTGACATTTTTCCAAAATAGATTTGCGTTCTGGTTACCATCAATTGCGAGTGCGCTAGGAGGATATTCCGAAAACCGCATTCAGGACCCATTACGGGCATTTCGAATTCACGGTTATGCCTTTTGGGTTTACCAACGCATCTGCGCTGTTCATGGATCTTATGAACCGTGTGTTCAAACCATTTCTGGATAAGTTTGTAATCGTTTTTATCGACGACATACTGATCAATTCCAAATCCAAGGGGGAACATGAGAAACACCTGAGGCTGATCCTGGAATTGCTTAGAAAGGAAAAACTTTACGCTAAATTCTCAAAATGTGAGTTCTGGTTGAATGAAGTACATTTTCTCGGCCATGTGGTTAACGACAAAGGGATTCAAGTGGACCCCAACAAGATCGAGGCTATTAGTAAATGGAAAACCCCTACGACGCCATTAGAGATCCGTTCATTTCTGGGCTTGGCCGGATACTACCGTAGATTCATCGAGAATTTCTCAAAGATCGCTAAGCCCATCACAGTACTAACACAAAAAGAGAAGAAATTCGATTGGAATGAGGAACAAGAAGAAGCATTTCAGACCTTAAAGGATAGATTGTGTAATGCCCCGATCCTGACTATTCCTGATGGTCCGGATGACTTCGTAGTGTACTGTGACGCTTCTCATCAAGGTCTAGGCTGTGTGCTCATGCAGAGAGGTAAAGTGATTGCTTATGCGTCTCGACAGCTGAAGACACATGAAAAGAACTACACCACTCACGATCTGGAGTTGGGTGTTGTGGTCTTTGCACTCAAGAGTTGAAGACACTACCTGTATGGTACGAAGAGTATAATCTATACAGACCCCAAAAGTCTACAACATATCTTTGATCAGAAAGAGCTAAACATGAGACAGAGGCGTTGGGTTGAACTTTTCAGTGACTATGACTGTGAAATTCGTTATCACCCTCGGAAGGCGAATGTGGTAGCGGATGCGCTCAGTAGGAAGGAAAGAATTAAACCCAGACGTGTGCGAGCTATGTGTATGACAATCCAGTTGAGTATCAAAGGAAAAATACTCGAAGCACAACTAGAGGCATCCATTGACATGAATGCTTCGAACGAAATGTTGCAGGGTCTGGATAAACAACTAAAGAAAAAGGAAGACGGTGGTTTATATTTTGTGGAACGCAATTGGGTTCCGCAAACCGGAAATCTAAGGATACTAATTCTGGATCAGGCTCATAAGACGAAGTACTCGGTACATCCCGGTGTGGATAAAATGTATCACGACCTTAGAGATATGTATTGGTGGCCAGGGATGAAGAAGGATATAGCTACCTATGTGAGCAAATGTCTGACCTGCTCGAAGGTAAAATCCGAACACCAAAGACCTTCGGGACTACTACAACAACAGGAGATTCCTGAGTGGAAATGGGAGAACATAACCATGGATTTCATCACGAAACTACCGAGGACTAGTAGTGGTCACTATTCTATCTGGGTCATTGTTGATAGGATGACAAAGACATCACACTTCTTAGCAATTCGCGAGGACTACAAGATGGAAAAGGTAGCAAGGGTGTATATCAGCGAAACCGTTGCAAGACACGGGGTGCCTTTGTCTATTATATCTGATCGTGATAGTGGATTTACATCGCGGTTCTGGCAAACACTACAGAGAGCTTTGGGTACAAGACTAGACATGAGTACGACGTATCATCCTCAGACCGATGGCCAGAGTGAGCGAACGATTCAAACCCTAGAAGACATGCTTAGAGCGTGTGTTATTGATTTCGGGGGAAACTGGGATATGCACCTGCCGTTGATCGAGTTTTCATATAACAACAGTTATCATACGAGTATTAAATGTGCTCCGTTTGAGGCCCTATATGGACGGAAATGCCGGTCACCTGTTGCTTGGACCGAGGTGAGGGAAAGCCAATTGATTGGGCCAGAAATTATACAAGAGACGACTGATAAGATATTTCAGATCAAGGAAAGACTCAAGACTGCAAGAGATCGTCAAAAGAGTTACGCCGACAATCGACGAAAACCGTTAGAATTTGAGGTTGGCGACCGGGTACTACTAAAAGTGTCGCCTTGGAAGGGCATGGTGCGTTTCGGTGTAAAAGGAAAACTAGCACCGAGATATGTGGGACCCTTCGAGATTATTGAGCGGATTTGTCCGGTAGCCTATCGGTTGAAACTACCGCAAGAACTCAGTGGGGTACACGATACGTTTCATGTGTCAGATCTAAGGAAGTGCCTAGCGGACGAGAACCGCCAAGTACCGCTTGAGGAAATCAAGATAGACAACACTCTACACTTTGTGGAGGAGCCTATAGAAATATTGGATCGGGAAGTTAAGCGGCTAAAGAGGAGTAAGATCCCAATAGTCAAAGTACGGTGGAACTCTAAACGGGGACCCGAGTTCACGTGGGAACGGGAGGATCACAAGAAGTCCAAATATCCACATTTGTTTAAGCACTAAAACTTCTCACAACTTTATAAGCTGAATTTCGGGACGAAATTCTCTCAAGTGGGGGATACTGTGAAATCCGTCCCCAAATCCGGTTAGTTACTTAAACCACATCTTTTGAAACCCTGAATTTTACTCGTGTATATATTAGATTAATTCTAGCATTTATAGTATATTAGTTTAGTATTAGAATAATTATAGAAAATTAAGTTTAGTCTAAGTTGTACCTTGTGCTTAGTTAGGATTCCATTTAGTTAATTTACTCTAGAATGCCACAATTAACCAATTGTTATGGTCTTTTAAAAAGAAAATAATGTTTTTTTTATTATTATTATTTTCGGATTATAAATATATATTAAAATAAAATTTTGAATTTTAAACAAATATTTAAACTATAGATAAGTATTATTTAGTTTCCTAATTAAATTAAAACTCTATCACCTATTTAATCCTAATTTCAAAACCCTAGCCCCCTAATACCCTCAATCGGCCGATCCCTTCTCCCATCCCTTCTTCAATCGTCGACTTCATCCCTCCCCCTCTCCCTATTGTCGACTTCCATCCAAGGAACAAGAAATCAAGATTCAAGTTTCAAGCTTTGGGGTTTAATCTTTGGAAGTCAAGGTAAAGTCTTAATCTTTCTCATTCTTATAACTCTCTTTTGTTTCCTCCACATCCTCTACTCATTCAACTAGAAAACATGTTGAAATCATTATGGGTGTGTCAATAATGTTTTTATGAAAGGTATATAAGTTTTTGAAAGCAAAATCAATGTTCTTGAACAACCAAGTTTTGATCACTGTTTTCCTGATCAGTGTATAGACCGAGTTTGGACAGTCATTACGAATTTCATACATGGAGTTTTTATTCTAATTCTTTATCTAAAACGTAATGTTTTAAGTGTAGTTTCTTCACATATAAGACTTGAAATTTTTGGAGGTCTTTTGCTCAGCCAAAACGATTTTACCGTTAGAAGAGCGCAAATCTGTCAGCATGCCTGACAGATTTTAGGTCAAAGTTTGGATTTTAAAACCCTTTTAAAAGTTGGAATCTTTGATCGAAATTTTTACATCAGAATATTTGATGAGTTTTTTATTTTCAGTAAAATTTTCATAATTTTTAGAAAATTTTTAATAGTTTTATAAAATTTATACATTCTGATGCGTTTCTGAAGTAACTTTCTGTTGATAGTGATTTCCAACATTTATATAAAATAGTTAACCTTGATGAATAATTCGGGATAAATTATATAAGTTAGTAGAGACATTCAAAGTACTGTAGTAAAATTTTGGGGATTTAATTTCAACCTTTAGTATATTTTAAAAATGTTCAAAGTCAGTTTATCAAAAACAGAAACTATAGAATTGGTGGCATTAGGGTTATATAGCAACTACACAAGTCTTAGGACTACCCTAGGATGATCAAATGCCTTACACGTTAATTATAATACTTGTATCTATTGTAGATCCCGTGCTAGTCCCTTTGCAAAGCTAAGTGATTGTGAAGAAACAAAGGTGAGTTTCGTGGCCCCTTTTCTTATCTATTTTGGGGGAAAATGACACTCAATACATGTTTAAACTGTTTTCATGCCGTGTTAAACTTATTTGCTGTCTGTGAGATACATTGGTTGCATGCTATCTAACTATGGGTTATCGAATCCTAGTTGAAGACAATTGAATGCTATCCAACTATGGATTATGGAATCCTAGTGATGACTATTGATACTCTATGACAACACTGACCCAATGTATGTTCCCGGCCGGCTATAGGATGTTGGAAGGCTATACACATTTGAACCTTTGGGGTTCGGTTTTGCATGCTAAGGATTAATTGCAATTGAACCAAGATGTTCGGTTATATGCTATGCTATTTATACAAGTGATATTCTATCGTTGTTGCAATTAACCCAACATAAGTCCATACACGGTAAACTAGTCTTTTCTTTAAAACCTGCGAACTCACCAACCTCGTGTTGATGTTTTAAAGTGTTCATTTTCAGGTAACGCTAACAATAAAGCTTAAGGATGATTAGAGGACTCTAGACGGACTTTAGCAAGACTTATCACTTTCAAGACTTTAAAATGTTTATCTTTTATTATTTTAGACATGGATTGCTTGGTTTTCGGGCTTGCATGCCTTGTATCATCTGTCCCGGGTTGTGGGATTTGCATTTGCATATTTTTATTCAGTACTTTTGACTATGATACCGTGAATACCGACTTAACGCGGCACAAGTCCCCTCTTTTGTCGGGGAAACGTCGTGACACGTTGATTTGTTTTGCATTTTAGTAAATTTTCTATTAATGTATCAATGTGTTATGATGATCCTCTCCGTCACACTTCTCGTTTCCGCTTTGGCGGGGTGTGACAATAAATGATTTCTATTGCATTGTGTGACAAACATAATATTACCCATCACTTTTCGGCTCCTAAAAAATCCTCAATCTAATAGGGTAGTGGAAAGAAAAAACCGTACACTCCAAAAGATGTATTGTACCACGCTTAATGAACAATCAATTTTCCAAAACTTTTGTTATGATGTCGTAGGAACCGCAACTTATATACTTAATAACGTTCTAGTTCAATCACTCATAACAAGATCCCCTTATGAACTATACAAGGGTAGGAAACCAACACTTAGATATTTGAGTGGTGTTTGGAAGTAAATGTTTCATTCTAAATAATTTGGAACACTTGATAACATTTGATCAAAAAGCCTATGAAACTGTGTTCCTAAGATATTATTTAAATAGCAAAAATTTTAAATCCTAAATAAACAAACTATGGATATAGAGGGAACCTGTTGGTCCCTTGGTGAGAATAACAACAAGCAACAGATGTGTAAAAGGGGGGTTGAATACACTTTCTGCGGAAATTGAACAAATCAAAATAAAGTGTTACACACAGTAAATCAAACCACAATCGAATGCTTGGCTTTTCATTAATAAGAATATGGTTACAAACTCTACCAAGTAAGCAACTCTTGTTATGTAAACACCTAATATAAATCTCTCAATCTTTCAAACTTAGCTGTCTATAATCAACTTATGATATAGATACTGACGACTCTCTAAACAGGATTTAATCACAGATTGAAAAGTTACCAATCTCACAACTAATGTGAGTATTCGAACACACGAATAGCTTGGCAATCTGTGAATATCTTGATCACGTTGAACTGACAAACAGTGATTCAAGAATCGTAACACATACGGTTGAGGTAAGGTATTTGGCTCTGCAACACTTAGTTGTAATCGTCGTTGTAGTCATACCTCTAAACTTATCAGGAGATAAGTATTTATAATCATGTTCCTACGGAATCTAACAAACTAAGACTCAGCCTAATTTGCTAACTAACTATCGGATAACTCAGAATCTTGAATCTTGATTCTTCTTATCTTGAGTCTTGAATCTTCAATCTTGATTCTGGAGTCTTCTTATCCTTCCCGTAGATATAGAGAGTTAAAAAGATAAATTTAAAACATATTTAAATTCTATTTAAACTGACTTCTTGCTCGGACTGAGTTACTCAGCTTGAAATTCATCAAGCTGAGTTCTTCGAGAACAAACTCGAAAATCAACATGAACTAACACGTATATTAATAAACTCATTCTTAGAAGTCCCAAGAGTTAGCTAAAACTTATTTAGCAACTCTGTTTAGCTGACTCAGTATATACGCTGAGTCCCTCAGCTTTAAACTCATCAAGCTGAAACTCAATATATATATATATATATATATATATATATATATATATATCTTAGGTGACACACACGGCTTATCAAACACATTGATAATCTTACTAAGATATAGTCTAAGCTGATCAAACATATATGCAGCTTATACTCAGTCTGAATCACTGTGAGTGTTCAGTCTGACTAAGATTCATAATTCTGTTTAAGTTATATATAGAACACATCATACAAACTTAACTTTGTCTCATCAAATGAAAACATATTAGATCATTTTCCCAACAAACTCCCCCTATTTGATAATGACAAAACCATCAAACAGTTCTTAAGTTCGTTTAACAGAATTATGTTTTAAATCTTAAACTTATCAAGATTTTATATTTGAACTAATCAAATATCAATTGAGCTTATCAATTTTAATTGAACTTATCGATTATAAGTGGAACAAACCAACTTTTAGTTGAACACACCAACTAAATACATTAATGAATAAGAACTAATCAATTATTCATTCAAGCTGAACTTATCAGACTAATAATTATGAACATATTCTGGAAGGAGTGGTATTAAAGGGTGAGGTCTTGGGTTCAAGTCTCACCAACAACCTACTCTGGATAATGATCAGAGGGAAGGGTTGGGGTGTATTGGGCTGCAGACCTAACATCGCCATGTTGGCTACTTGGTGGTCGATGCGTCGACGCACCGCGGGGCGGTGGGATGTTACAAAAAATTGCACTTTTTTGTAACACCCGGCTGGCGCCTACCGGTCTCAAACCGGTGCTACCAACTCCGGCGTGTCAGGTCTGCAGCCCAATACACCCCAACCCTTCCCTCTGATATAATACCAGAGTAGGTTGTTGATGAGACTTGAACCCAAGACCTCACCCTTAAATACCACTCATACCAGAGTGATATCACCAATTGAGCTGCAGCTCAATTGGTGATATCACTCTGGAAGGAGTGGTATAAAAGGTCATGGGTTCAAACTATGGCAACAACCTACTCTGGTATAATATTAGAGGGAAGGGTTGGGGTGTATTAGGCTGCAGACCTGACACGCCGGAGTTGGTAGCGCCGATAGAGTTTGGTAGGCGCCGGCCGGGTGTTACAAAAAAGTGCACTTTTTTGTAACACCCCACCGCCCCGCAGTGCGTCGACGCATCGACCACCCGGCAGCCGACATGGAGATGTTAGGTCTGCAGCCCAATACACCCCAACCCTTCCCTCTGATAATTATCCAGAGTAGGTTGTTGCCATGGTTAGAACCCATGACCTTTTATACCACTCTTTCCAGATCGATATCAAAAATTGAGCTGCAGCTCAATTGATGATATCACTCTGGAAATAGTGGTATAAAAGGTCATGGGTTCTAACCATGGCAACAACCTACTCTGGATATTTATCAGAGGGAAGGGTTGGGGTGTATTGGGCTACAGACCTAACATCGCTATGTCGGCTGCCGGGTGGTCGATGCGTCGACGCACTGCGGGGTGGTGGGGTGTTACAATGCACACTAAGTGCTTAAAAATATTAGAACTAATCTAATCAGGATGTAGCTCTTCAAACTCCTTGATCTCCTTATTTATTTCTTCAAAGATTTCTTGCAGATTAGGTAAGTGTTGAAGCTGATCCTTTTGAGATCTGATTGCTCTGTTTATTCTGTATCTGAACCTTGCAGTTTGTTTAGTCTTTTCCACAATTTGTCTTAGAGCAAACAGTTGAGATACCCCACACGTGTATATGTTTGCATCAGACTGGAAGCATTGTTCTCCATTTCTATCCAGGTACATGAATCCTTTCTCAGGCTTTTCCACATAGGTGTTTTCCTTAAACTTCAAGCCTTCAGGAAGATTCAAAGTTTACTTATCTGCTTTTGCTAATCCAGCTGGCTTTTTCAACTAGTCCTTCCCCACTTTATGAAAGGAAGTTAGTACGGTTACAATCTCAGACCAGGGTATGGTTTCATCGAATCAGCTCTTGCAAGTAGCCTCAACAGTTCATCTTTAACTTGACTTTTGGCAGAGGACTTTTCCATCTGCTTGATAAGTACGACCACTTGCTTCCATTCTTCATATCCCAGTTTATGCAGTGCACTCAGTTCCAGAGAGGGTGTTTCATCATCCCTTAAGACAAACTCTAGATTGATAATCCCTTGAACTGAACTCAACCTTAGTGTATTTATTAGAGAGGAGAGGTAGGTCCTTGTATAACACTGAGTTATGTCTTCCCCTTCAGGTTGATCCTGGACAGAAAGCTCCTCTACTTCTTCCTCCTTGGGCACGATTGGCAGTCTTAGTCTAGATAGCTCTTCATTCTGCTTCTTGATCTATTCAGCCCAAGCTCTTTCTCTTCTCTCTTTCTCATTTGCTAATACAGCTTGAACAACCATTTGTCTTCTTCTTAATTCATTAATCGACATCCCAAGCTGGTCAGCATCCTCTTGTTCCAATCTTCTTACTGCCATCAGTGAAGCTCTCTCTTGTAAGGTCATTTTATATGCAGAGTCTTCATCTGAAGCTGATGATTCACTTAGAATCATTTTTCTTCTTTTCTGTTGAGGGGTTCTGACACTTCTGAGCTGACCACAACCGGTCTCTTTCCTTTTGCTTTTTTAGTCAGCTTAACTTCTTTTTCTATTCCTCTCTTCCCCTCAATCTGATCTGCTCCCTCTGCCAATAGTAGTAGAGCTTCAGCTTTGACTGACTCAGCTTCATCTTCTTGAACCTTCTCCCCCTTTTTGTCATCATCAATAGGGGTTGAAGTCTTTTGTTGTTGTAAGGCAGCAACCGCATATTTTAATTGTACTACCTCCTCATCTAGAGAATCCAAAATCATGATCATTTCCTTTTTTGTCTGCTTTCTCTTGTGGTGCTGCTTTTCAAACTGACTTTTAAAGAAATTCATTAAATCATCCAAGTCAGCCTGAGAAGGTTGCAATTTGGGTGCGTCGTCTAAAGGTTGGTGTTTACCTTCAAATTCATTTGCACCAGAGTTTGGACCCTGTGAATCACCTTTGTTTGAAGATGAAACATTGACATATCGTGCTTGTGGGTGTGAGAAATGAAGAGAAGTAATGGGGCTCGAGACGTGAAGTGTATGGGTAGGTGGTTGGCTAATTGGTTTGGAGGGGGGTGATTGACCCTGGGGATTGGTCATTTCTTCAATGTTACCTAAGTATGTCTGCTTAGGCACAGTAGTGGGCTCTCCCATGGCACTGGAGAGTGTGGGCTGAGTTGACACCACACCCGGTTTAGGCTGTTGGGTTGTAATGAGCATCGAGGTTGACACCTTAAGAGTAGGCGTCTCCCCCTCAACTCCTGCGGGTGGAGGGATCAGCGTGATCTCAGCTCCAGTGATGCCTTTAGAAGTGGCACCACCTATGGCAGTTTTTCTTGTATAGGTTCGGATATTCTCCCTAGCAGCAGTGGGCATACTAGGGGTGGCTTCAGAGTGGGATTGTAGATGAAGTGAAGGTGGAGGAGATGGGTTAGACTGGGTTGGGTTTACCGCAGCCTTATCTCCAAAGGTGGATGGAGAAAAATGAGAAGAAAGAGAAAGTGTAGAGGTCTTACCAGAAGCAGCTTCAGTTTGTGCAAGTTCAGCTTGAGCAGAGTGCTCAGCTTGAACCTTGGTGTCAGCTTGGGAAGCTCCCCCTTGATTGGATCCCTCAGCTTCACTTTCTGAAGAGGCTTGCTCAGCTATCCATCGCATTGGGTCACTCAGACCTTCCTGCTCTGGAAAGATGTCACTATTGAACATCTTCGACCTGAGTGCTGGAGCAGGGAACAAATCCTGCCCAGCTTCGTATAGTTGATCTCCCAACTCAGCTTCAATCACCATGGACAAGTACCTTATGAAAGGCACATAGATATCCCTTGGTGTCTTTAGCACTTGGACCTTGAGCTCATTGAAGAAGAGCAGTGCATAGTCTAGATTTCTGGCAAAGAACATATTGTACAGCAGCTGCATCTCGAACTCATTGACCTGGTCCAAGCCTCCAACCTTTGTTCCCAGTGAACGAATCACCGTAGAAACCATAAATCCCCAACTCGTTGGGAAGGTGGCCTTTTTTATTACACCCTCTCTTTGTGGGTATCCCATACGGGGTAGGACCAACCTTGCCACCTGCCTTGTCACAGCAGGCTCGAACACATCATTAGCAGGGAGTTGAAGAACATCCCTCAGCCTCTGGACAGTAATAACAATTGTTTTATCGCCATTTAGAAAAGTTCCAATGATCTCTCCCCTGTTCTGGTTGTAGGTACAAGTGTACCAGAACTCCAACAGATGTTGTGGAACTATGTGGAGTGGTGTGCCAGTAAAAACGAATGCCATAGGGCATTTTTTGATGTAGTCCACCCAAGCTTCATAGCCTATGTTCCGTTTGCGTTCTGGGATTACCAAGCATGCACGTTGATTATTGATTTTTAGCACCGGCATCCCATTGTTCTTGAATGCAACACCTCTGACCATCCTATCACCAAGAATAAGAATGGTTCCATCCATTATTGTTTAATTACACGGAGTAATTTGTTGAAAAAGCACTGAGCGATTTGGTTCAAAAATTGCACTTAGCAATTTAGGGTTTGAACGGACGTATGCACTGAGCAATTAAGGTATTTGCGTAAGGTACTTAGAAGGTGAGAATTCAGATTTGTAAGTGTAAACTTCTCTAAACCGATTAGGATCGGTATATATACCTTTCTGAGGAGAGAGAAAAGTTACCGTTGGATTCCCCTTTTTATTCGTTAAGCCGGAAAAACTTACGGCTTGATGTAACAGTGAGAGGGTAGAAACACATCATCTTCCAACGGATACAAGTGTAAAATAATATTAGTGACTTACACATTTTATTATCACTGTCGTATTACACCAATACCAAATTAGTATAATACTCCATTTGAGACTGACTCAAATACTCAGAGACTCATGAATTTATAACACCTAGTAATTAAAACATGTTTTTGGACACACCAAGTCTGAGTAAACTTATTACTCAGTTTATGTCAAGCACTAAGCTTGAGTATAGTACTCAGCTTGAGTACAGCACACAGCTCAGACTTAATGACACGGAGTCATTTTTGTTTGAGAGTAACCCAAGCATGTATATTAGCTACACTGAGTAGTTAAAACTTGTTTGGAACCAACCAAACATGTGAACTCATCACACAGCTTGAGTTAAGCACATAGCTCAGACTCAATGACATTTAGTCATTTGTTCGAGACTAACTCAAACTAATATGTTAACCATACTGAGCAGTTAACAAAATGTTTGGAACTCACCAAACGTGTGAACTCATCATTCAGTGTGACAGAATTTTCAGTTAATGAAGACTAATTCATAAACTGTGCACTCAGCTTAAGACACTTAGTCTTTGTCAAGCTGAAAACTCAGATTCTAGACACTTAGCTAGGGATTGAGCATACCCAATTCACTTAGCAAATACATAAACCTCTTCTCATTAAGTGGTTTAGTAAAGATATCAGCTAATTGGTCATCAGTGGAGATAAATTTAATGTCAACTTTACCTTTTTCAACGATATACTTGATGAAGTGATGTCTAATCTCAATATGCTTGGTTCTTGAGTGGAAGACTGGATTGTAAGTTATGGCTATATCACTTTGGTTATCACAGAAGATAGGAGTTTTCTTGAAACTCATACCAAAGTCTTGAAGCTGATGTTGTATCCATAGGATTTGAGCACAACAGCTTCCTGCTGCAACATATTCAGCTTCAGCAGTTGAAGTAGCCACTGAGTTTTGTTTCTTACTGGTCCAGCTTACTAACTTCCCTCCAAGCAGTTGACATCCTCATGTTGTTGATTTTCTATCCAACTTGCACCCAGCATAGTCAGCATCTTAAAAACCAACTAACTCAAACCCAGAGTCCTTTGGATACCAAAAACCTAGATTTGGAGTACCTTTAAGGTACCTAAAGATCCTTTTCACAGCTTGAAGATGTGATTCTTTAGGATCTTCCAGATATCTTGCACAAACACATGTAGCAAACATGATATCAGGTCTACTAGCTGTCAAATAGAGTAATGAACCTATCATTCCTCTATAGGTAGACTGACACACAGACTTACCATATGAGTCTTTACTTAGCTTGACAGCTGGTGACATGGGTGTTCTCATGGTTGAACTAGAATCAAAACCATATTTCTTTATCAAATCAAGAACATACTTGCTTTGATTGATGAAAATTCCATCAGGCTTTTGTTGAATTTGTAGGCCTAAGAAATATGTCATCTCACCCATCATGCTCATCTTGTACTTTTGTGACATTATTTTGGAGAACCATTCACACAGAGATTCATTAGTAGAACCAAACATAATGTCATCCACATAGATTTGTACAATAATCACCTGTCCTTTACTCTTTTTAATAAAGAGTGTCTTATCTATACTACCTCTGGTGAAATCCATTGATATTAGATAAGTGGACAGTGTATCATAACAAGCTCTTGGAGCTTGTTTAAGACCATACAAAGCCTTGTCCAACTTATAGACATGATGTGGAAATTTTGAACTGACAAAGACAGGAGGTTGTTTCACATAGACTTCCTCCTGAAGTTTTCCATTTAGGAAAGCACTCTTCAGATCCATTTGATAGACTTTGAAGTCTTTATATGCTGCGTAAGCCAGGAACAGCCTTATGGCTTCAGTTCTAGCAACAGGGGCAAAGGTCTCATCATAGTCAATTCCTTCTTCTTGCTTATACCATTGTGCTACCAGCCTGGCTTTGTTCCTAACTATCACTCCATCCTTGTCCATTTTATTTCTATAGACCCACTTAGTGCCTATAATTGAATGATCTTTAGTGGCAGGGACAAGGCTCCAGACCTTATTTCTTTCAAATTCATTCAATTCCTCTTGCATAGCTTCAATCCAATCCTCATCCTCTAACGCTTCTTCAGACTTCTTTGGTTTCATTTGAGATAGAAAACCAAAGTGGGCAGCATAATTAGTTGTAGCCTTTGATCTGGTAATAATCCTTTCTTGGACATTTCCAATTATCTGATCTTGAGGATGGACTTTGAGGAATTTGAATGTTGTATTTGGAGAATCTGGTTCTGCATCTGAGTGATGTGGAGAGTCCTGAGGTGAACTTATCTCCTCAGTCTCAACAACAGCATTGTCAACAGACTGATGATCACTGAGATCCTCAGTCTGAGGGACTTCAGCGCCAAAGGGGTTGATGAACTCATCATCCTTCTTAGCTTGAGAATACCTTGGAGCTTGTGATGATTTCTTTGATGAACACACATCATCGTCACTATCATCTCCCATGACATACATAGGATTTGACATATTGGTTTCCTCGGGCCTTTCAAGCTCACTCAGACTGACCGAGTCAGCTTGTCTTTTCTCAGCTTGATCAAGACTGTCTTCATCAAATGAGACATGAACTTATTCTTCTATGGCCTTTCTCCTAGTGTTATACACTCTGTATGATTTGGAGATTGAGGAATAACAAACGGATATTCCGGGATCAGCTTTGGGTTCCAACTTATGGAGCTGATCTCTTTGATTCAGCATATAGCATTTTGAACCAAAGACATGGAAATAACCTATATTGGGCTTTCTAGACTTATACATCTCATATGATGTTTTACCATGTCTTTTGACAATGATTGATCTATTTTGAGTATAACAGGCTGTACTGACAGCTTCCTTCCAAAAATAGAGTTTCAATCCTGCCTCACACAGCATTGTTCTAGCAGCCTCAATTAGGGTTCTATTTCTCCTCTCAACAACTCCATTTTGTTGGGGAGTTCTGACAAATGAGAAATTTTGTAATATTCCCTTTTGTTCACAGAAGTTTTCAAGGGTAGAGTTTCTGAACTCAATCCCATGATCACTTCTGAGTTGCTTTACAAACATACCTTTCTACAACTCTTCTTGTTTGATAAAACTTATTATCTCCAGGGCAGCCTCACTTTTGGCTTTAAGGAATATTACCCAGGTGAATCTTGAGAACTCATCTACTATCACCAGTGTGTACTTCTTGCCACTTAGGCTTGGAGTACTTATGGGTCCAAACAGATCCATATGAAACATATGCAATGGGTCTGTTATAGAAAAATTTTGCTTTGATTTAAAGGACCCTTTGTGGTGTTTCCCTTGTTCACAAGCTGAACACAATTTGTCCTTGACAAATGTGATATTTGGTAATCCAGAGACTAACTCTTTATTGGATAGCATATTTATATTTTTAAAATTCAAATGTGATAATCGTTTATGCCCCAACTAACTCAGCTTAGGAACAGATCGGGAATACAAGCAGGTTTCAGTATAGGGATCAGTAGAGTTAAGATCAAGTAGATACACATCTCTTTCTCTTCTAGCTATTAATACAGTCTTTCCCTTAGCATTATATATAGTTCATGCTTTCTTCCTAAAAGTAACTATATTGTCTTCATCACACAACTGGTTGATACTGATCAGATTGTGTTTAAGACCTTTAACATATGCAACCTTTGGAAAGTCACCTTGCCAGCATGCATCTTCCCATAGCCTTTAGTTCTTCCATGGGAGTTGTCACCAAAAGTTACTTTAGGACCTTCATCTTCCTGGAAATCAATAAGAAGTCCTTTCCACCCAGTCATGTGCCTTGAGCATCCACTATCCAAGTACCATTTACTTAAACCCTGCACATAATATAAAAACTAAACACATTAGTTTTGTTTGGGAACCCACTTCTTGGTGGGTTCAGATGAGGAGCACTTAGCATCTCCATCTTGTTGAACTGACTGTTCAGCTTGAGCAGGAGCTGAGTACTGTGTAGGCTGATCAGCCTGTTCTTGTTCAGGCCTTGAGATTTCAACGTCACAATCGTTAGCCTCATGACCTCTACTTCTGCACTTGTAGCATCTCCTTCTTCCAATGATTACAGGAGGTAGAGTGTCTAATAATCCTTGTAAGAACCTTCTCTTAGTCTTGGGATTATATGTAGTGGATAATTTTTCAACACTCTTTGCAAGTTGATTCACTTGATGCTAACTGACTTTGGACTTACCTTTGTCAGATCTTTGACTGTTATCCTTTGGATTAGAAGATTGACCAACAAGCTTCTTTTCCATGACCTTGGACTTACCTTTGTCATGCTTACTGGACTCAACAGTTTCAACAGGTTTGGACTTACCACTGTTGATCTTCTTGGACTTACCAAGATCTACAACTTTGGACTTACCATTGTTGTGATTTGACCTCTGACTTACAGTGGTCTTCCTATTCTTGTAACTTCTCTCCGAGCCGGATAGAGAATGTTGTCTTTTGAAAGGATTTGGATTAAGCCTTTCTATGACTAAAGTTCCTTGAATAGGCTGAGTACCTAATCTGTCCAGCACAGACTTACTATGCTATTTTGATGTTGAGCACTCATTTCCAAGATCTTTAGCTTTTACAAACATATTGTATTTCAGATTTGGATCATGTCTTTTCTCTGAGGCTGACTTCTGAGACACAATCAGTTGTCTATCCTCCTCAGAATCTGTACTTGCTATCTCATCATCAGCTACATAAGCTGTTACTTGATAGTCACCTCCAAGTATAGCTTGTACCTATTTAGGAATTTGTTGGTTTATGTACTTTTCAGCAAGCTTTGGTGAGTTACACCAAGACTCAGTGACCTTATGAAGTTGGTCAGCTTTGACTTTAGCTTCCTGAAGTTCTTCACTTAGAAGTTTATTAATGTGTCTTTGACATTCAAGATCACACTGTGCTTTCTTACCAACATCAATGAGAGATTGATTTTCCTTAATCTCATTCTTCAGTTTAGCTATCTCAGCTTTGAGGTCCTTTTGAGACTTAAGGATGGTCTTGAAATCATTTAACAAATAGTCGAAGGCAAGACCCTTTTCTTCATCGGTGTAAGAGTTAAAATTACTAACCTTATACATGGAAGCAAGATCCCAATCACTGAGCTTGCTGTTTTCCTCAGCTTCCTTCATGTCAGTTTCAAAAGTTGACTCGGACAAACCATAATCAACTTCGTCAATTTCAAACTCTTCATCTTCTTGAGCCATTATACATACATCATCATCTGAAGTAGATGATTCAGTATCCCAGGTTTCATCATATAATCCTTTTGCGCTGGGTTTGTCTTCTGGCTTTCCTTTCTTGAGCTGATTATATTTCTTCTTGTATTTGTCAGCTCTGTAAGCATTCTTATCAGCAACTGATGATGATTCTTCCCTCTTTAATCTGCACTCAGCAGCAATATGTCCCTTCTTCTGACAGTTGAAGCACACAGCCTTCTTGGGATCAAAGGAACTCTTCCCTTTGTCCATGTCAGATCTTCCTCTTCCCCGTTGAGCTCTTCTCAAACGTCTGGCTAGCATGGCCATCTGCTCAGTGATAGTCTGAACATCATCAGTATCACCTGAGTCTGAGTCTGAGTAGTCAGCTTGAGATTCTGACTCAGTCTCAGATTCAACATCTAATGCCTTGCAACTTTTGTTTTTCTTCTGTGCAACTAATGCAATCACTGCTTTATCCAAGGACTCCTTAAGTTGTTCTTGAGAAGTTCTCTTGTGCTCTGTGATATGTTCATGATTGAGCAAGAACCCATAGATAGACTGTAGGTTGTACACATGCAGTGTTCCTCCAGCCCTCAGTGTTGTAGTTACTTCATTGAACCTTTCTGGTAACACATCCAGAAATTTCAGCACAAGTTCAGTCTCATCTTTCTTCACACCTACACTTAGCAGGTCATTTATCAAGTAGTGAAACCTTGTGAACGAATCAAGCAAGGTTTCATTCTTCTTTGAAAAGAAGTTTTCATAGGATCTGTTCAGATGACTCTTCTTTTGCTGCTTGACCAGATCAGTGCCCTCATATGTAATACTTAGTGTCTCCCAGATCTCTTTTGCGGTTTGACACACAGTCACTGTATGCAAGATCTCGTTAGTCAGGGCATTTGCCAGAATACTCTGTGCCTTATCATCCAGATTGAACAGTTTCCAGTCTTATCTGTCAAGGATGCAACAGGCTTCCTTACCTCTTTTTCACTCTTGTCTGTTTTATCAGCGGACGTATCACTAACAACAGCAGAGATCTTGGGGATAATTGGTCCTTTGATAATGACATCGGACATACGATTGTCAATGGACTTGAGTAACAACATGGCTCTGAATTTCCACATAGGATAGTCAGATCCATCAAATACAGGACAGCCTTTGGCAGACATCTGTGGAAATTTTGAAGAATTATTGGTTGTAGACATTGTAAACATTCTCAGAATCTTGAACTTTCAACATATGAAATCGTTCAGCCTGCTCTGATACCAGTTGTTGGTCCCTTGGTGAGAATAACAACAAGCAACAGATGTGTACAAGGGGGGTTGAATACACTTTTTGCGGAAATTGAACAAATAAAAATAAAGTGTTACACACAGTAAATCAAACCACAATCGAATGCTTTGCTTTTCATTAATAAGAAGATGATTACAGACTCTATCAAGTAAGCAACTCTTGATATGTAAACACCTAATATAAATCTCTCAATCTTTCAAACTTAGCTATCTATAATCAACTTATGATTATAGATACTGACGACTCTCTAAGCAGGATTTAATCACATATTGAAAACTTACCAATCTCACAACTAATGTGAGTATTCGAACACACGAATAGCTTGGCAATATGTGAATATCTTGATCACGTTGAACTAACAAACAGTTATTCAAGAATCGTAACACATACGGTTGAGGTGAGATATTTGGCTCTGCAACACTTAGTTGTAATCGTCGTTGCAGTCGTACCTCTAAACTTATCAGGAGATAAGTATTTATAATCATGTTCCTACGGAATCTAACAAACTAAGACTCAGCCTAATTTGCTAACTAACTATCGGATAACTCGGAATCTTGAAACTTGAATCTTCTTATCTTGAGTCTTGAATCTTCAATCTTGATTCTGGAGTCTTCTTATCCTTCCCGTAGATATAGATAGTTAAAAAGATAAATTTAAAACATATTTAACTTCTCTTTAAACTGACTTCTTGCTCGGACTGAGTTACTTAGCTTGAAACTCATCAAGCTGAGTTCTTCGAGAACAAACTCGAAAATCAACATGAACTAACACGTATATTAATAAACTCATCCTTAAAAGTCCCAAGAGTTAGCTAGAACTTATTTAGCAACTCTGTTGAGCTGACTCAGTATATACGCTGAGTCACTCAGCTTAAAACTCATCAAGCTGAAACTGAATATATATATCTTAGGTGACACACACGGATTATCAAACACATTGATAATCTTACTAAGATATAGTCTAAGCTGATCAAACATATATACAGCTTATACTCATCTTATACCCGGTCTGAATCACTGTGAGTGTTCAGTCTGACTAAGCTTCATAATTCTGTTTAAGTTATATGTAGAACACATCATACAAACTTAACTTTGTCTCATCAAATCAAAATAGATGAGATCATTTTCCCAACAGAACCTAAAATGTTATATTTGATAAAATTCCTCTAAGCAATTCAATGCATCTAGTTGATGATCCTAATGAACAACAAACCATAGACATCAACTAAGTTTAATGTAAATGAAGCCATAGTTGAAGTAAAAAATGAAGTCACTCCCTCTTAAAGGCTTGTGAGTCTTTCAACACTAGAGAAGTTAAGGGTTCACCAAAATTGACCAAGTTATTGACAATATAAGTGAAAGAATCATTAGATTTAACAGCTTTGAAAGAAATTAGTGCCATAATGACTATTTGAAATAGCACTAAATAATGAAGAATGACCAATGCAAATTAAACTAATCATCTTTTAGCCGTTTATTGGGTCTAGTTTACTCATGAAAAGTCAAAGTGAAAAAAAGAATTATGAGTCGGTTGTGTAAACGAATCTTGCAAACAAAAAGGGGGATTGATTGTGAAAATCTTTAATTAAGTCACATATGTAAAGAGATTACAATGGATCATTCTTTGAAAATTTTCTAAAAGATCAAATAGTTTCAAGCTCTATAATTGAAAATTCATGGATTAAATTAAAGCATAGATTAAATTAAATTTATGAATAATTGACATATATATAAATTGCCTTATTAAATGTCTTGTGTGTGCTTTAAGAGCTTTAGAAAAGTATGCTCTATTTTTACATTTTCTAAAATGAAAATTTTTACACTAAATTGATATTTTAGAGAATGTGTATGATTGATAAATCCTTGTTTAGTAGAAGATCATATGATATATTTACTAATTGAAAGTTCTGTATAAACTCTCTAAAGAACATGCAAAATAAGTAAAATTTATAAATTGAAGTGTTCCTTACCAAGAGAGTAGAACATGCGTATATCAATCTAAACACCTGATTAAAAGATAATTTTGATGATAAAATGTGAAACCAATATATATATACTCATGAATACTACTTGTGAACTAAAACAAAAGAAGTGGGTTATTTGATAGCATTAAATAATGTGGCATGATCGGGAGCTTGCTTTATCTAACAGCAAGTATACCCAATATTATATATAGTGTTTGTAGATGTGAACTATTTCAGGAAAATATTAAGAAATCACATCTTGATGCGGCAATAACTATCTCTATACAACAACTGAACGGTGGATCACTAACTTAGAAATCCAACGAAAACCGATATAGACATCATGAGCATAATATATTTGAATCTTGAATGATGTCTAAGAATGCAAGTTGAGGTATTACATTGCCATGCAAAGGCTTATGTTCAAGCACTATGGATAAAATAAACACTTGCTGATTACGAGGTAAGTTTCTCGGAAAACCCATTATGTGTGAAAACTAATGATATTAATCTAAGTAGATGATTTCTTAACTATGCATATAAAACCTAGGCATCACTATTTACATAATAATATGCACAAATAATATATCATGATTGAATAATGTCACTGATATGAGAATTGTTTAGAACAATAAGATTGAGACTATAAATTATGAAACATAATTCTTGAGAAATATTATCTAATGGATAAAATAAAATCACATTGAGCGAATATGCAAAATTTTAAAAATCGCAAAAGTCTATCCAAAATGATAACCTATGCTCGTTCGCAAGCTATCATGGCATACAAATAAAAGCTGAAAAAATATCAAGAAGATTTGTATCTTCTTGGTCAAATGTCAATAAAAACATTATAGTACAATCAAGCTTTCTCATGCTTCTTCTTATAAAAAAGAAAAGCAATACTTAGTATTCAAAGAATTGAATCCAACTACAACGATTTTGAAACATTGTAAGCTCTACAAATCAAAGATCATTTAAGGAAAACACATCCTTTAGGCACATTAAGTATGATAAATGGCTCATTTCATACCTTTCTTGGTTTAATTAATAATCATGATGTGTGTGTGTTTTAAAGATTTGATATGTTCTAAGAATGTTAAATGAAAATTTTAAAATTGATGAAAGTACAAAGTCATAGTTGGCCACGGTCGAAGGAACTGCGACCGTGAAATGTTTTGGTGTCCTGCTGGCCGCAACCGCGGTCGATCATGGTCGACCGTGGGTATGTGCGACCGTGAAATTTTTAAACTTCACAATTTGCTATAAAACTACATGTTGTTCATTATTCTTAGACATGGTTAAATGAGCTATGTCTCATATGTGCAATTAAAAATGATTATTAGGACAATAGACAAATGCTTGGATGAATAAAAGTAAAAAGATGAAAGAAATGATATAAAATAACTATTTCATATAATTTAAACTCTTGGAAGCTTATTGATTAAAATATGGATAACTACATCCTTAAGGGATTTGTATGTCGCTGTGAGAAAATCTCATGCATATTACTTTGGCCAAGTACCGTTTGGCATGCTTTAAGATATCTCGTTCTTAATATGATTAAATATGAAAAGTTGAACTACGCATGCTTAATTGAGTACTTGAATATAGAATCAATTATAAGTAATGATGACATAAATTGATTAACTTGCATTTAATAGTTGATGCAATGACTAATTATCTTGGATGAATGACATTAAATACCTCATGTTGTTACTGTGCATTATTTCAAATGAAATTTAAATACTACACTTAGCTAACCCCAATCCTCAAGATTGGAAAGAATTTTGCTTCTTTTTGCTCCTTTGTAGTACTATTTCAAAACTCACTCTACTCAATGAAGAGTTGCTCAACGTAAAAGCTAAACTACACAACGGTGGAGAGGTCAACTATACGTGCGGTCTCACTATCAATGCCAAATATTATCGTCACATCAAGAAAGCAAGAAATATGGAAAGTTGACACAAAATGAGAAAATGTGATCGATCATTCAAATTGTGTGCGGTCATTTAGCTCAAGTTCAATCCTTATGCCGACACAACAAAATAACAAGGGGAGCATCAACCAAATTTGGAGCACTACAAAAAAAATGCCATATAGTGGCACACATTTTTAATGGCACTTTGTTTTTGTGCCACTAATTCATATATTTAATGGCACTTTATGTATGTCACTAAAGAAATATATTATTTTAGTGGCAGTTTTTTACTTTATGCCATTAATACATAAAGTTAATGCCACTACAAACACCAAAATTTAAAAGGATTGAAAAATAGGCGGCATTTTTTCCCTTCCCTCCAACATTTCAACCCAATGAAATTCATATTCCCTCCATCCACAGTCTCAGACTAGAAAATCTTAATGATTTGCCCTAATTTTTCCACTACACCAAAATCTCACGTCTCCCCCACTTGCTCCCTACCGATTCATCATTCTTAGGTCGAGGAGAATGGAAGTTGGAGAGGTAACTTGAACCGGAGCTCATCTCCAAAGGGAAGAACACTTGCTGAATTCTCTTTCATTGTAGGCATCGTAGTCTAACTTGGACTCTACAATATGAGGACCCGTGGTCGTGGTCTCTTGTGATTGAGGGTTAATTATAGGTTAGAAAGATTTTAGCCCCTGTAAAGTCCAATAACATCCTAAGCACACAAATAAATGTTGGAGAAATTTGGAACCGTGGTTACCCTCAAAGGTCATTATCTATTGTTGGAGGGTCGTAAACAATGCATTGCATACTACTATAAATTTGGGAAAAAAAGGAATCCAAATAACTATGGTCTGGTGTCTGTTTTATTTGATCGAGCCTAAGAGTATATCTCACTTGTAGCTGTCACAAAGTTATTCCATTTAGGCATTTTGTTCCATCCACGAGTTTTTGTCCTTTGATAAGTTGTTGTTTCAAAGGGATCCCTTACTAAAAGAGTTTTCGAAGGGATCGATATGATTTTGTTTGCTTTGTAGAATTTGAAAATGTCAAAACAAACTTGTTCATGCTGAAGACTCGTGAAGGAATCAATTATGCATAAAGATCTCTTCTCTCTTATGCGACAATTGTCCTTGTTTTGGTTTCAAAATAGATTGAACAAGCGTCCTACAATTGCTTAGGTTGGGCCTTAAATCCTTTGGGTTGCTATTGCAATTTTTAATGGATTTGCCATGATTTTTTGTCAACGTCTTTTTGATAGCTTTTTGTATTTACTTCTCACCATAAAGTTTTTTATTCCCCTCTTTTTGTTGATTGGTGTGTTGTATCATTTTTTTATAACTATTGAATGAGAATTTCTATTTTTTAAAAAGATAGTTTTTAAATTGATTTGGTAAGTAATCAATAATATTTACAATTGTAGAGGGTTAAACATACTCCTAAAATACTGTTTATAAAAGAGAATCGCTAAAATGTGCAATAACATATATGATTGTTCTAAACATTTCACAGAATTTTGGCTAGTTGAATGGTGTAGACTTCCGGGAGGAACAATGCGTTATGTGTTTAATCCTTACCCTAATATTGTATTTATTTATTTTTTATTTTTTGCAAGAAGGCCATTATCCTATATATCAATTGGAGAAGTTATCTAGCAATTTATAATGAGATTTTAAGGGATATTATGGTAAATTTACAATAAAGTCATGAGATATCTAAATCTCATGAGATTTTGCCAACTAACCTTTTTATTCTTCTAATTTACATATCATGTTATAATATAATTATCATTTATTAAAAGAAATATTATTATTATTACAAGTGTATATTATATCATTTACTCTTTAATTAAAAAACTAATTAATTTATATTCTTTTGAAATTAAAATTTTCATTTTCTAATTTAGTTTTGTTATTATTAACATTTATTTTCATTTAACTGTGACATGCTATAAATATACGATGATTGTTATTAAAGTTCTATAAAGTGATAAAGACCTATATGACCAACAATTACATAACGTCAGAGATAAATTTAGAAGGAAATAATGATGATGAGAGAGAATACATTTAATTGAAGGGATAGCTATATGTACTTGCTGTAATCGGTTCATTTTTAAAATACTAAAACAAATACATTCCGGATTAATGAAAAACAAATTTGGTGTAATATTTTTTCGTAATAATCATTATCATTAACGCCAAATGTACACGATTTATAATTTATGTTTCGTAATGGGTTCATAAAAAGAGGTAGGTGGTTTATGGGTTTTTTCCGGACAAATTACGCGAAAATACAACAAACTATGTTAATATTGTCATTGTATGCAACCAACTATATTTTTTACCTAAAAATACAAAAAACTTACACTTTTGATTCATTGTATGCAATAGGTGACCTGAGTATCAGATTACAGGTTTTTTACATGAATTTTTATTTTTTTTTAATTAGCAAATTCATATCTTCTTGGTGTTCTTCAAGGTTCATCATCATGTTCGTCATTTTTAAAGTAAAAACATAAAAAATATCTTGAAATCTTAAACCATAAACTTGATTGGGGATGTAATTAGATAAACATGAACCAAAATCAAATCTAAATAAATGAATATGCAATTAAATTTAAACCCTAACAAGCCCTCATATGAAATGAGCCCACCACCGCTGCTTCATTCGCCTTCAAAATCACAACAGTTTCCGTCTCCTTCGCCTTCGAACCACCATCAAAGTCATCGCCTTCAAAATCCACCAAGGACTAGTTCAGATTTGTAACTTGATAGAACATAACAAGTGGTAGATTGAAGGATTGCATATGAAACTATGATAAAGGTAGAGAGAAACTCATTTACACCTTAGAAAACACATAGTTTATTTCATGAAATGTGGCAATCCTTACACTTTTACACTAAGCATAAGGTATATATACCCCTTGGGTATATTTACAATAAGCCCCCTCACACTATATTAGAACTCCTATTCTATTACAATATTTTGGGTGTTCTAAAAATCTCCCCCTTTGGAATGGAATAGGAGTTGTAGAAAAATCTGAACAGGAGTCTTGATCTCTTCAGCTTTTTGAGGGTCTTGTGCTTATTGTTTTGTATCGCTCTGGTAACCTAAGGCATTGATCGCCTTCGGTTATATTAGCAGTTTAGCAAATAGAGGTTTTCAGCTTTTGGATCTCTTGAGCATTTGAGCAATCAGCGGAAGCACATAAGGATTCATCAACAGGAGAGAATATATTGTTCACCCCCCTAGAATCACGAACGGGGAAACTCTCCCCCTACAATGTTGCTCTCGATCCTTGTTGACAAATTCGGGGCGAGAATAAATTGTTCTTGCATCTGAGTACTTCTCCCCCTATACTGAATACCTCGTAAGATGTATCTCATTAGAGTAAACATCAACTGAAAAAACCTTATCTCCCCCTCATGATGTCCATAATCATCAATGACCATCATGCAAAATAATTCAGTTTAAAGATACCAGTCAATTGTTTTCTACCACTTGTGAGCCAAGACAGATCGTTAAGGAGTGGTGTAGATCAGATGAATACATCAACCAAATCAAATATCCCAGATGTCTAAAACAAGAATTATCAACCTCATCCAAATCACAACAAGTGAAAAAGATCCTGAAAGACATAAGGATGCAAACAAACTTGGGACACAAAATGATTCTATAGTGTGAAATAAGCATTATGTACGACTATAGAAAAGGTGACTTTGAACGCATAACGTGAACAGGGAGTCGGATACATAGTGAAGCATACAAATGAACTTTCAAAATCCTAAAAAAAACTTGTGTAACCGGATGTTGGTCAACATAGTGAAGGATATAGACTTGAATTCTGAAAGACAGGAATGAAATATGAGAATTCAGAAATGACTGACAAAAGATTACCAAGATTCAAAAGAAACAAGGAATGGATGGCCAAAATCCGGTTTTGAGACCAAAAATTGGTGACACAAAGAAAGAAGAACCAAATATCAGTTACGAAAGCACAGGATGACTAGACATAGGGTATTAGGCATTCAACACAAAGTCGAAAGGACTTTAAAGCAAACCCAAATCCAGAAACATCAGAAATTTAACTAACACTTTGATAACTCTTGACACAGTTAAAAAATTCAAACACTTGCCTTAGGAATCAAGTTGACAAGAGAAATCGTTCAGGACGACGACGGGGGTTCGGGGGTTCGGTGAGAACCTTTGAAAGGACCTTTTGAAAAAGGATAACACTTTGAATTCTTGGTCGAAGTGAAAGATGGATTGCATTCGATCATGTTTAACACAGACTAGAAGTTGAAGGTGGATCGCATGCAATCGTTCAGGTTGACCCTTAAACACTTGGTTGAATTAAGGGATAGATTGCATGCAATCGATTGGTTGAATTAAGAAGGATGAATTGCATGTAATCACTTGGTTGAATTTAAGGATGGATTGCATGCAATCGATTGGTTGAATTGAGAAGGATGAATTGCATGCAATCACTTGGTTGAATTTAGGGATGGATTGCATGCAATCGGTTGGTTGAATTGAGAAGGATAAATTGCATGCAATCACTTGGTTGAATTGAGAAATGAATTAAGAGAGAAAACACACACATACACTTTGAGATTTGTGGTAAAATGATTGCAAAGCTTCGATTAGAAATCGCAAAGAGGCTTTTTATAGCCTTAGAGTATTTACATAAAACACCCTCACTTTTGGTGTTCTAACAATCTCCCCCTAAGTGAGGAGTGTTCCTATTATAAATATTTGAACTACTAAAGATAAAACAGTTAAGGTACACTATTACGTAATCCAAAATAACTTTGCCATTTTCTGATGATCCTCCTGCTTTCCAGTGTTTTCTTGAATTTCTCAATGTAAGTCCCAATACGTTTTCTCTCTTGCTCTGTGATAGAAGTTCCAGAGTTAGCATTTTTCATTTCAAGACTATTGTATAAGATCCTCAGCGTGCCATCCGAGTAAGCCAAAACATCGCACATTCGTACGAATGTTTTCTCTTTCTTTGAATTCATGAATACGACACCTGGTTCACCATTGAAGAACTTGTGGTCAGCTTTGACTATAGTTAATAAGTCCATTTGATCCAAGTTAGGATGATTATGTTGAGGTTTCTGAACATTAACTTTCTCAAGATTGTTCTCAGCTGCCAGTTGCATATCATGTTCTTCAATAAACTCCATTAACTTTCTCATATATTTCATCAGTGCAGATCAGCCAAATATCTCATTCGGTTTCTTTCCTTGTTTTTCTGACAGGTACAAATAGATGAAGTTAATGTCGTGAAGTTGAATGTATCTGAGATCTACTTCATTGAATGTAAACTTCTGACCATTTGACCTTTCTACTTCAAACCACACAACCGTATGACCAAATCCATCTTCACTGTATATATTGAGAAGTTTGGTAATCGGATATTCAGAGATGATATTTTCTTTGGGAGTTCTGAACCTTTCCAACATGTGATGATATCTTCTTACTTGATTTTCATCCAAATGTCTCAATTCCGGAGGTGTTCTAGCTTCAAATTCATCCACATATATCTCTTGAATTCTATCATCCAGATATAGACCATTTACAGAGTAGTCCCTCCAGATTGGATTCAACCTTGCCCGTCGTGTGAACATGTTGCTTCTATCGAGAGACAGAGTACCAGTATACACTGAAGTAGCAGGGGGCACAATTACATTGGGTGGCACTGGCCATTCAGTATTTCTGACAAACTCTCTAGCTGCTTCCTTTTGTTGTTCTTGTCTTAGCAAATCTGCAGCTGATGTCTGAAACTGACCTGTTGGAGGTGGAAAAGCAGAATGAACTTCAAAGTTTACCCTACTTAGAACTCTTGAAACATCAAAAGTTTTTTTTAGCTTGACTTTTAAATCTACCAACTTTTTATTTTCCTTTTCTTCTCTTTTCTATTTCAGCCGGTTCCAAGTCATCCTTAAATCTTCTTACAACTTGAGTATAGAGAGCTTCAGGATTTGTTACTGAAGTTACATACTCATCAATTTCTTTGTTAATCTCATCAGATTCCATTTCAAACCCAATATCACCAAATATATTATTTACTTATGTATCTGATTCAACGTTTACTTCCTCGGTCTGTTAACTGTTCAGTTCAATCTCCCCCTCTTCACTTACACCAGGCCTCTATTCAAAGATAACCATCTATTGTTGTTTAAGAACATCGTCAGCCTGAGAATCACCACCTTGATCTCTACTAGAACCTTCACCTGGTAACTTTTGACTCAGCGGAGTAAATGGTACTACAGCTCTTGAACTCATATACAATCTTCTATGTTTCTCCCCCTCGGGGCGATCATCAGGATCATGATCGTCACACTTCTTGTTTGAGTACTAGCTTGAACCTTACAGGCAACGTCTATAGCATTCAACCGGTCAGAAATCTCAGCAAACTGATCATTAACAGTAAAGAACCATCGGTCAAGTTTGGAATCGATTTGATCAAGTTTAGATTGCAAGGGAGTCACATCTTGTTGAATTGCATCATGAAGCTCAGACTGTGTAACAAACCGGGTATCACGAGAGACACCCGTTGAGGTTCCTGCCACAGAGGCTGGACCACCTAAAGGAGCTTCTTTTGGGTTGAGTCCAGTAGGATTTCCATCCAATCCTCGAATAATACCATTAGTAGTATTACCTATGGATGTTCCGGGTACACTTTTGATTAGTGAGACCAGTGCATTGATAGTGTCTTTGTGTTTATCAAGAAAAGCGGAAATCTGCGGATAATCAATGTGCTCTGAAGGAATGGGTGAGGACGAGGGAGGCAGTCCTCTTGTTTCAATACGTCCAGTCTCCGAAGGAGAAGGTCGTAGACTATGTGTAATAGCCATGTGTAATAAAGTAGAAGATCTTTGAGGATCTCCTAAGTAGCTTGGTGGGGTTTGAATGTGCACGGGTGGGATAGCCGTGTCTATTTCAATAACAGACCTAACAGTGTTAGGTCCAATAGCAGATGTGGTTGCCCGGCTTTCTTGGTTTGGGGAAATCTCAACACTCACATGTTCTTTTCTCACAAAACTACTACTCACATCATCTTCATCTTCATTGCCATAACCAGCATATTAATTTAGAGACAACTGAGAAGTATCATGTGAAATAGATGTAATCTCAAAAGATGGTTCGCGAACATGATCAGGAGCTACTTGAACAATAGGAACAAACGGAGGAATTATGACTTGATTTGGAGTTGGATTTAGAATGATAGTAAGACCTGCCTGACTGATGGGAGGTTGGACAATAGGAGTCAAGTCAGCAGTTGACACTATAGGAGAATTAACCATGGGAGAATGTTCATGAGGATCAGTTAATTTCATATAGGATGGTGTACTTTCAGGAGTTTGGACAATTGGAGCATCTGGAGTGCTCACAGGAGAAGTAACGATAAGCACAGGTGGGGTAGTCACAGTGTTTGACACAAAAACAGTACTATCAAAATCTAAATGTGAAAGGTTTATTTGCTCAGTAGATGCTTCAGATTGAACATCAGTATTTACAGCCAAAGATTCAACAATATCATGAACAGTTGCTGGATCAAACATATCTACTCCCTCTCTATGTGTTTCATCCTCACCTACTTCACCACCCCTCTCAGAATTTTCTCTCAGCTCTCCCCTCTCAGCATCTCCCACAGATGACTGAGGCCTATCTACTAAAATCTCACTTGGTGCTACTCCCCCTTGGGTAGGTATGACCGGCTCTGGTCTAACCATAAGAGGTATCCCTACTCTAGCCATATAATTGACTATCACTTCTGATTGTTCACATAGATCCAATAAAGATACGAGGAAAGGTTGAGGAATAGGAAGTGGATCAGGAATAGCCGGTTTAATAACATTAAAGACTTATGGAGTAATAGAAGGTGAACCTGCTCTCCGAGGAATGGCTGGATTATGATCCATTGCATGTTGAATGATCATTGGTATGAATCGCATGTAAGGTAGAAATTTTGCTCCAAATTTTTTCTGGCTGTTTTTCTATGCCATTGTTGCTTCGAAGTCGTTGAATAAAAATTGAGCATAATCCACATGTAAATGGTTTCCAACAGCAACAAAGATCTTCAATTGGGTTTCAGTGAGAAACTCATACCCAGTATGTTTGGCTGTTAAGCACCTCTGGAGTATGGTCATGAGAAGATTATACATTGGGTGCAGATTGTTCCGTTTAAATTGTTTCTTCCTTTCCAATGGACCAGAGTAACCAACGGATTGAAGTGCAGCCAGACAGACTTCCTCATCTGGAATATCATCAAAAGTAACTGCTGGAGGACGATTGTCAGCAGTAGGGAGTTGAAAGATCTCCGTAAGTCTATCCACTGTTACAGAAATAGTAAACTCATCAACCTCTACTCGAATAGAAACAGTTCCAGTACGACTGGTATGAAGATAGCAAGTTTTCCAAAACTGTTGAACGTAAATTTCAGGAACATGGGTACTAGTAACAGCAGGGTTGTATGTAAGTAGGTGATTTAGCGGATGAACACAAAGAATTTCTGTAAGCTCAGGGTAGTTTGGATTTTTCAAAATGGCTAGGTCAATGAATTGATTGTTGTCATGAGTGGTTACAAATAAGTATTCTGCCCTAGGCATTAAGAGCTCGTCTGGTTTGGGGTTTTGGGCTGGCTGACTAGGAGCCACAGAAGAAACAAGTGATGTGGGGTCACCTTCCATATTAGCCATTTATCTGCACCAAACAGTAAACCAGGTTAGATCTGTAATACAAAGATAAGTATTAAATTTACACACTCATGAAAAATGATCTAACATAGATCAAACTCATCCTTTTGATACTAAGTTGATTTATTTTGACCAAAACACTTATCTTTAAAATTTTAAAATATTAACCAAAAACCCGAACACTGAAATGTCCATTGTGTACATGCCGTTTAAACTAATGAAAAATAAATTTTGATCTTCAATATACAATGATTTCATGTATATGAACAATTTTCATACATTGAGGTATAGGCAAAAAGTGACCCTAACACCTTGTAAGAGATCAAAATCCAAATTGTTAGTGTAAACTCATAACCACGAAGAACACGAAGAACACATTTTAAAATTTGGAAAAACTTTTTATAGATCCATGTTCCTCATGAAAAACCAAAAACAATTGTTCAAAGCCATGATAGCAATCGAAGTCAAATGGGTTGTCAAAATCCCAATTTTCAGTCCGTGAAACCCAAAGTTGCGAAAACTGAGTTTGCGTGAAAAGCCATATCAAAACCTAACCATTTAAAAATTCCACCGTAGGAAATACTCACATTTATAGTGCGGTCACAATGATATAAAAATTAAAAATGTTGGCTGAGTTTCGTGAAGGTCGAGAGAGAGAGAGTAACAATGGTGATCGGAGGTGATTTCTTGGTGAAAATGGGGGAAGAAGACGATCGGAAGGGGTAATGGTAACAAAGTAGGTGAAGAGCTGGACACGTGGCACCCATTGAGTGGACCACCTTTTTGCTAAAGTGAAATTTGAATTCTCAATATGTGTAGAAGGGATCGCATGCGATCATGGAGACCAGAGTAGGTCGATCGCATGCAATCGTGTGAACCAAAAGGATTCTAAGGTAAATCGCAAGTGTAAACCAAGAGAGGTGAAATAGAATAGATCGTATGTGATCATACTGTTTGAGACTTGAACACTTAATGGAATTGCAAAGGATCGCATGCGAGCATCCAATTGAACCCATACACACTTGAAGAGAAGATCGCATGCGATCGTCTAAGTTCACTTAAAACAGTTGACAGGTTGGACAAAGACATCTCAGTTAATTTAAACGGATTGCATGCGATCGAACCATTGGATGCAATTTAAACCGTAACTCCCGTAGATCGCATGCGATCAAAATCCCACACCAAATTCGAAGTGTGATACAGATTGAAGTTGAACACTGGTTCACAACGTAAGCAACCGGATCATATGTGAATGGATCGAATGTGATTCACACTTGAATTCTTTCAAAATTTATAACTTTTTCATTTGTCTGATTTTCAAATTTTATTTTTATTTCAATTTTCTCTTTTTAATTTCCGAATTTCTTCCTTTATTTTATATATTTAAAATACATAGCAAAAACTCCCCCTCAATCTGAGCATTAAATGTTCAAAATTTTAGATTGAACGAAAGACAAAAAGTTATGTATTTTGAAAAACGTCTATATTTCGCCCCCTACACATATGCAATATGTGTAAAGATATAGACAATCCCCCTTATTTTCTGGAATAAAGACCTGCAAAACGAACAAACTGTATAATACCTATTCAAAAACAAAAAGAACAATAATGAAAAAAGGAAAAGTAGTATGTCATACGTGCATAAGCATGCCAAGCTTAGAGACCAAATCATTAAAACGAGATTCGTCTAATGGTTTAGTAAATAAGTCAGCCAACTTATTATCCGTATGAACATACCTGAGTTCAATGAGACCTTTTTCCACATTATCCTTAATAAAATGATACTTGATGTCAATGTGTTTGGTTTTAGAATGGTGTACCGGATTGCATGAAATGGCAATGGCAGATTGCGAGTCACAGAACAGTGGAATCTTGCCATACTGTAGGCCAAAATCTGATAACTATGTCCGGATCCACAAACTCTGTGAACAGCACATGGCAGCCGCAACATATTCAGCTTCAGCAGTTGATGTAGATACACAGTTTTGTTTCTTCGAAGCCCAGCAGACTAATCGATCTCCCAAGTAATGCACACTGCCAGAAGTACTCTTTCTGTCTATCATCCAACCAGCATAGTCTGAGTCAGAGTAGGTATACAAGTCAAGATTTGAATCACGAGGATACCATAAACCTAAGTCCATAGTTCCTTTGAGATAACGAAAGATCCGCTTGACTGCTTGTAGATGCGACTCTTTCGGATTGACCTGGAAACGAGCACACAGACAAGTTGAAAACATGATGTCTGGTCTACTTGCCGTCAAGTACAGTAATGAGCCAATCATACCCCTATAGGTCTTCAGATCAGCAGATGGACCATCTAGATCAGCAGATAACTTCGTTTTGGCAGCCATATGAGTTGATATTGCAGAGCAATTAAGCATGTCATACTTTTTGAGTAAGTCCTTGATGTATTTTGACTGACTGATAAAAATACCAGTGCTTAGTTGTTCACCTGTAGACCAACGAAAAAGGACATTTCTCCCATCATACTCATTTGAAAACGATTGGCCATAGTCTTAGCAAATTCATCACTGTACTTGGGATTTGTTGAGCCAAAGATAATATCGTCAACGTATATCTGCACCAAAATTCAATTTTTGCCTCTGGCCTTGATGAACAGTGTAGTATCAGATGTTCCTTTTGTGTAACCCTCATTAAGAAGATATTCAGATAAGACATCATATCATGCACGAGGTGCTTGTTTTAGACCATATAAAAACTTATCCAGAATATAAACATGATTTGGGTGTTGAGGGTTAACAAATCCTTCAAGTTGTGAAACGTAAACCTCTTCCTTGAGAATTCCATTGAGAAATGCCATTTTCACATCTATCTGAAAGACCTTAAAACTTCGACTTGCAGCATATGCTAGAAAAAGACGAATAGCTACAATTCTGGCCACAAGAGCAAAAGTTTCATCATAATCAATGCCTTCCTATTGATTATAGCCTTTTGCCATAAGCCGAGCTTTATTGCGAACAACTATACCATCAGAATCCCTTTTATTTTTGAAAATCCACTTTGTCCCTACCACAGATTTCCCATGCGGAAGTGGCACTAATCTCCAGACTGCTAGTCGATCAAACTGATTAAGCTCATCTTGCATGGCTACAACCCAATCTGGATCATTTAGTGCATCAGAGACCTTTGTGTGTTCAATGATACTCAGAAAATTGGAATACAAGCATTCGTTTGCCGTTGCAGATCTGGTACGAACACCAACATTGGGATTGCCAATGATTTGATCTTCAGGATGGTGTCTCGTCCAATTAGTTTCGTGGGGAGTTGAAGCCGAAGGAAAGAAAGTTTCCCAAGATGGTAATTGTTCCTCAGCTTCGGTAGGCAGATTTGGATCTGAATCAAAGATAGGCGGACTCTCAAATGCTGCTTTTGGAGTAGCTTCTTCAGGACGTGTAACCGAACCAGATGTTGTTTCTTCAAGAGGAAAATCAATAAACGGATTTGACGTTGTTACTGTTGGAGGAGTAAGAGTAATACTTTCTTGAAGAACAGGTTCAATCCTGGAAACATGGGGAACATGATTAGATTCAGAGTGGAAGATACCAAACATAAAATCCAAATCATTATCATTTGAACTGGATTCAATGTTTGTATCTGTAAGTTGAAGACCCGGTTCTGAACGGACATGTTCAGAAGCGTTTTTAGAATGTACTGGTGGAATTGAAGTAACATTTAAAGATAAAGCCTGGATAGCTGCTTCTACAGAATCTGCATCTGAATCTCCAGGATCTGAATCACTAAAGACAACCTGTTTGTATTTGGTAGATCTTGTGCATTCTCTGGAATGTTTGTCAGCAGCTACTAGAGCTAGAGGATCAGCAGCAAAAACCTTAGGTAAGGACTTTGAAACTTCTGATTGATACTGATTCAGATCTTCAAAGATATTATGAAAGGTTACTTGTGTCAAGTCTTTCTTAACATGTTTGTATAACTTCACATGCTCGCTTCATTCACTTCCCAAAGTCTTCAAAAAGACACAATTATGATCAAGATCTGATCGAGGTATCTTGTTTGACCTAAGCTCATTCAACAGTCTGCAAAACTGGCTATAAGTTTCATGAAGTAATTCATTTTCCCTAGCAGAGAAGTCATGAAAACTATTCACCAGTTGAGTCTTTTTGATGTATTCACCCTGTTTAGTACCTTGTAGTTGCCTTTTCAGCTCATCCCAGATTTGTTTTGCTATCTCAAGACTATCCACCTTTGTATATATCTCTGATGATAAACCTTGTTTGAGATAATACTTAGCCATTCTTTCAGCCTTTTTCACTTGTTTCTCTTGAGCTGTAAGCTCATCAAAAGTTTTCTCTCTTTTGTCAGCAGGAATTTTAGGATTATTGTCTGGAATTGCAGGAATGACTTTAAAAATTTGTTTGTTACCATGTTCAATGCAATCCCGCATTGCTTGACCATATGTATCATTATGTTCTATAAAATCCATAAACCTTCCCTTCCAAACATGATAATCATTTCTAAACAAAACCGGGGGTTTTGTATCAATGCCAGTTACATGCATCTCATTTGAGTTTGACATTTTTGTTGATCGGTTCTCGTTTGAAATTACAAACCTTGTTCAAATTCACTTAAAGAATTAACTTAACACAGTCTGAATTGAATGCAATCAGTCAATCGAATTCAATCAGTATCAATTGTATGCAATCGAGGTAATTTGATGCGATCAAGACAATCGAATACGATTATGTTCTATTCTGAAACTCAGTCTTCTAATTAATCGAATGCAATCAAAGCAATCGAATGCAATAAAGTGTTATTTTCAAACTCCGTCTTCTGATCAATCGAACGCAGTCAAAGCAATCGGATGGAATCAAAGCAATTGCATGCGATTCTAATCAATTGAAGGCAATCAAAGTAATCGAATTCAATCAAAGCAATTGCATGCGATTCTGTTCTGTTTTCAAACTGAACGTTCTCTTCTGATTGGATGCAATCTGATCAAAGTGATCGAATGCAATTCTGTCTTGTTCTCAACACCATGTTCTCTTCTGATCGAATACAATCCATGTAATCAAAATGGGTATTTTGAATCAACCACGACTCTTAAATCACACTAAGTAAAACCAATTGCATGCAATCCTTAGTTGTCAATTGGATGCAATTCACACTTGAACCAGTAACTTGTAGCTTGAATCGGAGTCAACTTAAAGTCAATGCAATCAAAGTGGAACTCAATAATACTTGTCCAAGTAAATCGAATGCCATCTGATTAGAATGTAATACCAATTGCATGCAATCACAATTAGACTTGGTTGAACTCGTCTGTTACACCTACCCTCTTCGATCAATAACAAACTTTCCAATCACAACAAACTTTCACCTACAAACACCTTCCAGTAGGTGTTTTTCAAATTAATGGATTGAAATATCAGATCTGAATTGTTCTTAGTGTTCTTGAGCTCAAATTTCAAAGTTTCAGAAATCAATGATTATCCAATCAATCTTTTCAAAATAACTTGCAAAGTACAATTCCATTATTGGCGACCTCGATAGAATCAATTTGAACTCAAAAACAATCTTCAATTGATAATTCGTAAATTTGATACTCTCGTCAAACTGAAACTTCCATTTTTAAACCTTCACTTTTCTCAAGAACAGTTGATGTGACAGTAGATGTGTGACAAAAAGTACAGCAGATAATGATTGCTAATCAATTTTAATCATCATTCCAATGATTAGAGAAGAAGAATGTTGAATTTTAAAGAGAAACTTCAAACCTTCATGAAGAACAGTAAGCAGTGAAGAATGATTGAATATGAAGAACTTTCCAACAATGATTGATCAATGATTGAGTAAACAATGATTGTGTAATGATTACTCAATGATTAAACAATGATTGATCCATGATTCTTCAATCAAACAAGCACAGAACTCGAGAAGATCAAATCTAGGAGAAAACCATGAAGAACTTTACCTTTTGGACACTGAAATCGATACAACATTCTTCACCATTTGTACTTGATTTGATTGAGAAAATGATTGCTAATGATTGGAACAAAATTCAAGAACCAATTTCAAAGAAGAATTGGCTCTGATACCACTTGATAGAACATAACAAGTGGTAGATTAAAGGATAGCATAAGATATATATACCCCTTGGGTATATTTACAATAAGCCCCCTCACACTATATTAGAGCTCCTATTCTATTACAATATTTTGGGTATTCTAACATAACTTTCTACCGCCGCTTTAAACCACCATAACCGCCGCCGTTGCCTTGTGATTAGGGTTTTTGTGTCGTCTTCATACAACGCCGAGGCTTCCAACAACGCTGCCACTTCAAACCACCGCCGCTTTAAACCACCACAACTGCCGCCACTTTAAACCACCACAACCGCCGCCGGTTATTGGTTCAAACCATCTCCTTCCGATTAGGGTTTTTGTGTCGTCTTCAATCAACGCCGCTGCTTCAAAGCCCTGCCGGTTTTTGGTTTAAACAACGCAGCCGCTTCAAACAACCACAACCTTGTGATTAGGGTTTTTGTGATTATGGTTTTTGTTTGAATATGAAAGAACCATTCATTAGGATCTGTTTTTGTTTGAATATGAAAAACCATTCATTGGGTTTTTTGTTTAAATCTGAAAGAACAATTCAAGTTGAAGAACAATGATTATTTTTTGGTTGCATACAATGACAATATTGACATAGTTTATTGTATTTTCGCGTATTTTATCATAAAAAATAAGGGAGAAACCGGTTGGTAACCTGATATCATAGGCTAAATGTATACAATGAATCAAAAGTGTAAGTTTTTTATATTTTTAGGTAAAAACTATAGTTGGTTGCATACAATGGCAATATTGAAATAGTTTGTTGTATTTTCACGCAATTTGCCCCTTTTTTTCTTCATATTTTTATATGCTATTAAATATAAAAACGATATCTAAATCAGTAATTCTAATTGTCAAACTTTACTATAATTATGTAAGTACTAATTAACTTTTATTGCTAGATATATAAATTAAAAAATACATTACCAAGTTTTCGTTTAAATTTATTCTAGAATGAAAATAAAAGTTGTGTTTATTAGAGTTAATTCTTATTTAGTATTTTTATAATAATTTGTTAGTTTTAATTTTGTTCCCCTCGCAATAAGCGGGGGCAATCAAATACTTGTTTCCTTCATTCATGAAACCAACTCCCAACTTTTTATTTTGATTTTATTTTCCTATTTCCTTACAACCAAGCCTCCTCCAATTGTATCATTGTACTTATTTTTATTTATAACTTGACATGTAAGTTTACTTTTCATAATTATATTTATGAAATATAACTTTTCTATATAAAATTGGTACTAAAGTAATAAAGTTATACCTCAATAAATAGAAACAAGTAAAACTTAACTTTGAAATGGAAGTAAAAAAATAAAATCTCAATCTTTAAGAAAATTACAAAATTCATTTTAAGTCATCATAGCAAACAACATTAGAAAATAAATTTATATAAAAAAAGTAAATAATTTATTTAGGTGAATGCTATTTGTATGCCATGTACTTTTATTCAAATAAAAAATGAAAATTACAATACTTTTAATGTAAAAATGAAAATTATAATTTTTTAATCACAAATTAAAATTTACATCATTATAGAAAGTTACTTTTATTGATTAACTTTAATATCTATATTAACTATTTCTGTACATTTGTCCTATTTTTAATAAACCTTTTCATATCTTTTTATAACACCTTTTTATACATAAAGATGCTTTGATGCTTAATTTTAAACATTACACACATGTATTAAGAAAAGTTAAGTATAAATCATTTGAAGATAGGTTTTAGAGATTAAATATGTTAAAATAGATAAACTTTTTTCTTGTACTTATATATATATATATATATATATATATATATATATATATATATATATATATATATATATAGGTATGGGATCAAAAAAGATGTGAATTAAAGTGAGATGTGAAAGATGCAACAAGTAATTGTCACGTGTCCATATTAAATCAAGGGTACTTTAGGTATTTTATTTTATTTTTTAAATTTGGTCCCTTAAATCACGCATACCTCAGTTACCCATTTTCACTTTCTCTCTCCTTCTTTCTCTTTCTTTATACACAGATCTACTGTTAGATTATGTGCAGAGATAGATAACATGTATCATCGTGTCCAATACTATGTGACACTAAAGGATTACACCGCTGCACACACAATTATAACCTTTTGGATTTTAACTGTTTGTGTATAACAATAATTAATAGTTTAATTAATTATTGAGAAAAGAGAAAAATAATAAAAGTTATTTATTATTTAAAAGGAGAAGTTGATATTTAGTTTTAAATATTAACGGGACCAATTAATTAATAGTTATTAATTAATTAGAAAGGTCAAGGGTATTTTCTGTAATTGATTAATAGTTTAATTAAAGCTGGGCTTTAATTAAACGGGCTTGGGCCTATTAAAGGTTTGTTATATATAAACCTTATTTAAGCCTTATTAATCATAAGGTTAATTACATTTAGAAAAGATAACCCTAAACTCTCCTTCCCTCTCTCTCTCTCTTTCTCGGCCGCGGCGCAAGAGACAAAGCCGAACCACTGAGGGCGGTGGCCGGCGGCGACGCATACACACACACGCACGTGGGTCTCGATTTTGATCCAAGGTTTAATCCTTAGGCGGTCTAGCAGCCAGTTCGAGGTGGTGCAGTAGCGGTGGATAACCTACAGCTGTCTAGAGGCTTGAAGAAAGTTTTTTGTTTTGACATCAAAGGTATAACTTTCTAACCCTCTTCCTCTTTTAGTTTCTGTACGAGTTAGATGAGATCACTGGAGGGGGTTTTATTCCGTTGTGCATGTTTTCATACCCTACAAAACCCTTCAGTGGTATCAGAGTCACTTCTAACCTCGTAGGAGACTAGGTAGGCTTCTTTTTATTCTGATGAAATATGTTTCTGTTTTATCCAGAAAGAAAATTATTTGATCATCCAAGTAAATAGAATTCAAGTTTATGATTTCTATTGGATTAGATTAATTAGTTTTTGGATAAAAAGATTGTTAAATTTAATTTTTTAATTAAATCTGTTTTTTTATTTATTGTTGTTATTTGCGATAACCGAGAGCATCAACACCACCCTAATCGGCGGCGGTCTCAAGTCTGGGACGGCAGTCGCTGGCTGCCGTTGATCGGCGGCGGTCTGCGGTGGTTGTGGGGGTACGCGGCGTGGAGAGCGACGCGTTAGCGACGCGGTTAGCAGCCCAGTTAGCGGCGCTAACTGTGTGGTGGGCTTCGGCCCAGAAAACCACGGCCTAGGAGGCCTGCGGCCTAGGAGGCCTGCGGCCCAGTTTGGGTTTAGCGGCGCTAAAGGTTTTTTGGCCTCGGCCCAGTTTTTATTTCTCGGTCTAGTTTCCAATCAATGACCTAGTTTAAATATTTGGCCCAGCTCGCGGTTCAGATATTTTGTGGTTAATATTAAATTGAAATTCAGTTTGTTATTTTAATTTAAGGTTTAAATATTATTTTTGAGTTTTTTGATTAATTATCAAAGTATAAAACTTGAGATAAATATTTATTGCAAAAAACAGAAAAACAATATAGGGGTTTTAAGAGGTTGTTAAAATCAGTTATTTTCATCAAGATGAATAATTAGAAATTAGTTGTTGTTGCACTTTCATGTATTAGTTTAGTACATGTTTGGGATGTCATAGCCGAGCCCTAGACTTTGTGGATTGTTTAATTTCTCGCACTTGTGGTTGTGATTGGTTTTATTATTCTATGGTGTGGGGAGGCCTGCGTGCCACTTACAACCCCTATTCTATTTTGCAAAAGTACTAGAATTAGCGGGCCTGCGTGCCTTTGATCATCTTGTAATTTTATAATTTTTAGTTTTTAGAATAGAATAAATTATTAGAATAAATATGAAGCTGATACAAGAACCAAGAACCAAGGAGCAGGAAGCAGGATTGGATGCTGGAGCCAGTGGGAGCTTCAGAACGTCATGTCATGTGTGTTGTGTTTTTTTTTTCACTTAGGTTTTCACCTTCGGGTTTTTCGTGTGGCTCACGAAACCGACATTAGTTAAGGGAAAGGCTAAGGCATAGTTGTTTGTGGTTGTTTTATTTCTTTACATATTATATATATGCGTGGTTGTGATTAACACGATGAAATAAAACAAGGGTTTTTAATAATAGTTAATTATTGAAACAGATGTTTTTAAAAGAAAACTGGCACTAAAGTTTTTCTCGTCAAAAACTTGGAAATCCTTTTTAGAAAAATCTTAGATCAGTGTGCTACCCACCTAATGGTACACCCTTGCTGTTAAACGGTACTCGGGTGTCGGAAGTGCCCAAACCTTGGGCATCCGGGTTCAAACCATTGCGGGAAGGGGCATGAAAGATTCTGCGATAATCGGGAGTCCCGGCCAGAATTCATGCTGTCTTAGGTGGTGCGATCTATTTTGTTGATAATCGGGAGTCCCGGCCCAAAATGCACTAGAGGGACTAAACATGCACGGTTCTTGTAACTGATGTCCCGCGGATCTAGGAGTCGTGTCCAGTTAGGATATGATTGGTATAGTTTTTACCTACCAGAAATAGCATTGTCTTGGTGGGAAGTGCCCAAACCTTGCATCGGGAAATGTGAAATATGGATCCTAGTCTAATAATTTTTGTTAAAAGGTTATAATTATTAGAAGATATAATCAATACTGAATCGGTTTTATCTTTTTCCTTTTTCTGTAGATGTCTATTATATCTGTTATCCCGTTTTATTCACCAAGAGAATCTCTAAGTCTCATCACTAGCAAGTGGAAGCTTTCGGGTCCAAACTTTGTTGTTTGGAAGATGCATCTGAAAAATATTTTGGTTGCACAGGGAAAGCTTCACATCATTGAGACATTGCCTCCAGAACGACCAGGAGTAGATGCCCAGGATAATGAGTATGACACTTACTATCAGTATCTGGATGACGAATCTGATGTTATGTCAATTCTCGTTCTCACCGCATCATCCGAGTTTACGGACGATCTCCGTGAGAAGTCATCTTATGAAGTTGTTCAAGGACTGGAGCAGAAGTTCAAGTTTAGTGAACGGATATGTCGTATGCTATTGATGAGGGAAATCCTTTCAGCCAAGATGAAAGAAAGTCAGCCTATTAGTGATCATCTCATTAATATGAGAAGGCTCTTAGATTGCTATGAGAGCTTGGGGTCAAAATCAAAACCACATGAGCTAGTTATGCTCTTGTTCGGTTCCTTGTCGGACTACTACCAGAAAAGAGTAATGTATGTCCTCGGTGATTTTGAGATGACTGTCGCAGGGTTGCACGAAATCCTCATGTGCATTAGCGACGAGTTGAACCCAAAGCAGCTAGAGTCACCAGTTGTGGACCCTATGCAGGAGGATGACTAGCTGGAAGAACTTGGAGAAATTTGTTGCCCAAACTGTGGTAGCAAGGATTAATGCGAGCACTCACTCGACATAGATCAGCTGGACATGGGTTCGCCTAATGATACAGGTATCTTTATGATAGATTGTCTTATTACTTCTTATGAATCATGGGTATTGGATACCGGATGTGGTCATCACATATGCAATCATTTGCTGGGATTCAAGAGAAGTAAGAAACCGAGACAAGGAGATATAGACTTGCGGGTAGGCGAAGGCTCCATGGTTGGTGCTGAAGCTGTAGGGACATATTGTCTTAGTTTGCCCTCGGGCATGGTCTTAGAACTAGAACCTAGTTATTATGTTCCAAGACTAATTAAAAATGTTATCTCATTCAATTTGCTAATAGACTGTGGATTTGCTTATGTTTTAAATGAAAAGGCTATTTCATGTTTTAAAAATGATGTTTTCTTCTTCAAAGCTACTCCAGAAAATGGTCTATATACGCTAAATTTAGATAACAATGACATTTATCATATAAGTAAGAGATCCAAGTGTAACTTGAATCAAACTTACCTCTGGCATTGTCGTTTAGGACATATAAACGAGAAACGCATAGAGAAACTCCGAGATGACAGAATTCTAGAACCATTTGACTTGGAGTCATATGATGTTTGCGAATCTTGTTTGTCTGGTAAAATGACAAAGCAGCCTTTCAACAGTGAGAATGAAAGGGCCAGCGAGTTATTAGGGATTATACACACAGATGTGTGAGGACCCTTTACTCCGGAGGCTAGAGGAGGATACCGGTTTTTCATAACCTTTACTAACGACTTCAGTAGGTTCGGTTATGTCTACCTCATGAGACTTATATCTGAAAGTTTTGACAAGTTCAAACAGTTTCAGAATGAGGTACAAAATCAGCTAGACAAGAAGATAAAGTCGCTTCGGTCAGATCGAGGTGGCGAATATCTGAGTCAGGAATTCGACGATCATTTGAAGGAATGTGGGATTGTTTCACAACTCACACCTCCGTATACACCTCAGATGAATGGTGTATCAGAAAGGAGGAATCGTACACTGCTTGACATGGTACGATCAATGATGAGTCGAAGTTCACTACCATTGTCGTTTTGGGGACACGCACTTGAGACAGCAGCGTTCATGCTTAACCGGGTTCCAACCAAATCGGTTGAAAAGACACCGTTCGAGGTATGGACGGGGAAAAAGCCCAAAATGTCTTTTCTAAAGGTTTGGGGATGTGAGGTGTATGTTAAGAGAACATTCACGGATAAACTCAATCTCAAATCAGATAAGTGTATCTTCGTGGGCTATCCCAAGGAAACCATGGGATACTATTTCTACAACCCAGATGAGAACAAAGTTTTTTGTTGCTCGTAAAGGGGTATTCTTGGAGGAGAAGTTTCTAAACTCAGAGACTCCAAGAAAAGAAATAGAGCTTCAAGACATTGAAGAGGAGGAGATTACACCACCACCGATAGTTGAACCTGTAGTTCAACAGAGAATTGTTGAACCTCAACCCGAGTCTGTGGTTGAGGAAGAGGTGCAAACACAAGACCTTCGCAAGTCTAGTATGCCTCATTTTGAGCCAGATAGGTATCTAGGATTCCTAGGTGCTCAAGACGAAGGGGATCTTTTAGAACCCATCACCTACCAAGACGCTGCCTCAGGTTTAGAATCTGAGAAATGGCTAGAAGCCATGAAGGCAGAGATGCAATCCATGTATGACAACCAAGTTTGGGAGTTAGTGGATTTGCCTCAACACAGTAAAGCTGTTGGGTGAAAATGGGTCTTCAAAAAGAAGCAGACATGGATGGAAAGGTGCATACTTTCAAGGCAAGGCTAGTGGCAAAAGGTTTCACGCAAACTCATGGCGTTGACTATGATGAAACTTTTTCCCCAGTGGCAACGCTTAAGACTATTAGGATTCTTATGGCCATATCAGCATATTTTAACTATGAGATATGGCAGATGGATGTCAAAACCGCTTTCTGTAATGGGAAACTGACAGAGGATGTATATATGATACAACCGGATGGATTTGCAGATCCAAAGAACCCTAATAAAGTATGCAAGTTGCTTAAATCCATTTATGGACTAAAGCAAGCATCTAGGAGCTGGAACTTACACTTTGATGAGCGCATCAAAGAGTTTGGTTTTACCAAAAGTGAGTTCGAGTCATGTGTTTACACTAAATTCAGTGGGAGCGCGGTAACCTTCCTAGTCTTGTATGTAGACGACATACTGTTGATAGGAAACAACATACCAGTATTACAAGGAGTAAAATCCTGGTTAGGTAAATGTTTCCAGATGAAAGACTTGGGAGAAGCTGCTTATATACTGGGTATAAAGATCTATAGGAATAGATCTAAGCGGCTTATCGGACTTAGTCAAAGTACTTATATTGACAAAATCGTGAAAATATTCAAGATGGATGGATCCAAGAAAGGATTTATTCCCATGCAATCTAGCGCGATTTTGAGCAAGGCTCAATGTCCTGTGTCTAGTCAAGATCAGGACAAGATGAAATTGATACCATATGCCTCGGCAGTTGGTTCGATTATGTATGTCATGCTATGTACTAGACCCGATGTTGCCTATTCTATCAGTGTCACGAGTAGATATCAGCAAAATCCTGGTGAAGCTCATTGGGTGGCCGTCAAGAATATTCTCAAGTATCTGAGAAGGACGAAAGACATATTCCTAGTATATGGAGGTTCGATGGATGAGCTCAGTGTAACTGGTTACACTGATGCTAGTTTTCAGACCGACAGAGACGACTTCAGGTCGCAGTGGATTTGTCTTTACCCTAAACGGAGGATCCATATCTTGGAAGAGTCAGAAGCAAGATACAATAGCATATTCTACTACAGAGGCAGAGTATATTGCGGAAAGTAATGCGGCAAAGGAAGCTGTCTGGCTGAAGAAATTTATCTCGGATCTTAGAGTTGTTGCCAGTATCTCTAGACCGATAGATATATTCTGTGACAACTCAGGGTCTGTAGCGCAAGCTAAAGAGCCTAGAGATCATCAGCGGACAAGGCACGTACTCAGGAAATATCATCTCATCCGAGAGATCATTGGAAGAGATGATATTAGATTACAAAAGATACCGACGGACGACAACGTTGCTGACCCGTTGACGAAGCCGCTAGCTAGGGCTAAGCATGAGAGGCATGCGAGTTCTATAGGAATGCAGTACTTGGAACATAGCAGCTAGTTCGTGTTTTTGATTATTACTATGCATGTAACTTGAAACCTTTTATTATGTATTTACATTTCATGGGATTGAAATAGGAAGTATTTGCATAATGTTTTGTAGTTATCCATTTTTAGCATGTTTAACCTATCCATGACAAGTCAAGTGATGAATTGTCTAAATTCCCGTAGCTACTTAATGTAGTGGGAGCTACATTAGGGAGGTAACGCTATTATGAATATTTGATTATTTATTCGGGTATGAATAAAAAAGCACAAGGTTGTGACTAAGTATTCATAGATATTTATCATGGGATAAATATTGGGGTGATCCGCATCAAATTTATTTCATGGAGCGTTAACATAAGTAAACTTGATAGGTTGTCCTTAGACCTGAGATATTTGGTTTGGGGCGTGGTAACTTCTGTACTTTAGCATGTTCTAACGTCACACCGTAACAGGGTGATCATAAGGGGCTTGTCTAGGTGTAGCGGAAGCCATGTGCTCAAATTGCAAATAGTCAAGATGGGTTTTGCACCTCTTTTTTAGGAGAGATATTTTCTGAGCTCCTCGATGATTAAGACTACTGAAAATGCGTGGCCGCGCTCGGTTAGAATGATAGTTATTCATTCGGGAAACCGTAACTGCAGAGTGTCGAAATCAGAGTCGAGAAAATCTGAGTATTAGATGAGATCCCTGCTCCATGTCAAATACTCACATTACGAAATATCGCAATGCAAAAGGAAAAGCCTAGATAATCCAAGGTTTGGATTATATCTCTAGATGTAAGAGATCTCATAGTCTGGTTAACCTAAGTGTCTGGCTATGGACCTCCTTAGGCCAACGATGTACAAGGAGTGTTACTTATCTTGCACAAGTGGGAGTCTGTTAGATTATATGCAGAGATAGATAACATGTATCATCGTGTCCAATACTATGTGACACTAAAGGATCACACCGCTGCACACCCAATTAGAACCTTTTGGATTTTACCTGTTTGTGTATAAAAAATAATTAATAGTTTAATTAATTATTGAGAAAAGAGAAAAATAATAAAAGTTATTTATTATTTAAAAGGAGAAGTTGATATTTAGTTTTAAATATTAACGGGACCAATTAATTAATAGTTATTAATTAATTAGAAAGGTCAGGGGTATTTTCTGTAATTGATTAATAGTTTAATTAAAGCTGGGCTTTAATTAAACGGGCTTGGGCCTATTAAAGGTTTGTTATATATAAACCTTATTTAAGCCTTATTAATCATAAGGTTAATTACATTTAGAAAAGATAACCCAAAACTCTCCTTCCCTCTCTCTCTCTCTCTTTCTCAGCGGCGGCGCAAGAGACAAAACCGAACCACCGAGGGCGGTGGCCGGCGGCGACGCATACACACACACGCACGTGGGTCTCGATTTTGATCCAAGGTTTAATCCTTAGGCGGTCTGGCAGCCAGTTCGAGGTGGTGCGGTAGCGGTGGATAACCTGCAGCTGTCTAGAGGCTTGAAGAAAGTTTTTTGTTTTGACATCAAAGGTATAACTTTCTAACCCTCTTCCTCTTTTAGTTTCTGTACGAGTTAGATGAGATCACTGGAGGGGGTTTTATTCCGCTGTGCATGTTTTCATACCCTATAAAACCCTTCATCTACACACTTCACATCCTAATCCACCTTCACCACCGTCGGAATAGGAGAAGCGAAGTCGGCACCACCGCCGGAATAGGAGAAGCGAAGTCGGCACCACCGCCGGAATAGGAGAAGCGAAGTCGTCCGCCGTCGATCCACCACCGACGCCCACAAGCATCAGTGATTGGTAACCTTGAGACCGAACCTACCCCTCTGTAACCCTAACATCGCCGTCGCCCGCTCTTTAAACCTAAACCACCGCCGCAGCTAAGTAACCCTAAACCACCGCCGCAACCGCTCTGTAACCCTAACCTCTCGAGTATCCACCACCATCGCAGAGGGTATCCGCCGTCAAACCCATAAAACCACCGCCGTCAGAGGGCGCTATCTTCTCGCTGATGATGTACATCGCTAATGACGTAACCCTAACCTATAAAGTCGTCGACCATGGCCATCATCGTCATCGCCATCCCCGTCAGAGGGCGCCATCGCGCATTCGTCAAATGGGTTTTTCATCACTCGCCGGCGAATGTGCCTTCATCTTCTTTTTCAACTGGGTATTTCATCAACTGGTTTTTGAATCAACTGGGTTTTTCATCAACTGGGTTTTGTATCGGTTTCATCAAATTAGCTTCATCTGGGTTTTCATCGACTGAGTTTTCAACTCGTATTCTCTTCATCAAATATTTTATGTTCTTGGTATGAAAGTTGTTATTCTGATGCACATGATTGTATTCATCTGTTAATTTCAGTTGAATATTATTAAGATTCATCATTTTCAGTTTGAATAATATTACGATTTCTCGGTTCTGTTTCTGTATCAGTTTTTTCATCAATTTTGTTTTTGAAATTCATCATTTTCACGTTGATGGAGGTTGAATTTTAGTGATGCAAAATGTTGCCGCCGGAGGTTGAATATTTTCTGATGCAAGATGTTGCTGCCGGAGGTTGAATAGGTTTGATAACGGAAGTGAGGGCGACGAGAAATCAGGGATTTTAAAAGTGTTAAAAGTCATTTGTGCCCTTAAATGTATTGTTTATTAATGAAATCTGAAAAAAGGAAATCATTTATTAATTGATCAGATCTGATGAAATGGATGGTTCAGATTACATCTTTCCCTTCTCACAATAAAACACATCTCACAATAACCCTACTATATATATATATATATATATATATATATATATATATATATATATATATATATATATATATATATATATATATATAGTATTACGATTATTAATAATCCTAACAATTTATATACGTAGCAAAGCGCGTACCTGAACCAAATGTGAAAGCAATTCAAATTGCTAAATAGAGCACTTAAGTTTTTCACTAAAAGTTAAAAATCCATCGACAGCTCAGCTAGTCTTATACTAATCAATATGTCTTACTTTACATAAAAATAATATAAAATTCATGTAAAAACAACATTATATTATACTATATATCGTTTAGTAAATTGAAAAGGTAATTTAGCTGATATTTTAAAGGTGTTTTAGTAATTAAATTAACTATAAAACCAAGATTAGTAAAATAAGATTTTATCATTTAATCTACTAGCTCATTTTTACGAGAATGAATAAATTTTGGGTTTAGACTAGGGACGGGAACTGGGTCGGGGGTGTCCGGGATCGCCTTTCCCATCCCCATCCCTGTTCCCCAACCCCGGTTCCCTTCCCCGCCCTCATCTCCTCCGGGGAATTGACTTGCATCCCCATCTCATCCCCACCCCCGTCGGGTATCGGGGATCCCCGCGGGGAATCAGGGATTTTCTTCGTCTACAAAATCGTTTTTTCTAAATAGATATACATGAGAATTTTCATACGAAGCTAGAATTACGAATCTATCTTAACATTTCCAACCGGTTCACATCAAAATGTAATCAATAAAATATTTTAATAGTTCCATAAGATAAATAATATGTTTGATAAAAGACATAATATATTTACTAAATCGTTATATAATACATAACATTATTAATCAAATAGATTATTTCTCCAACATATATATCCATGAAAAATTCTTATAATACTTTGAAGATGAATCTACAAAAACTATATTAATTCTTTCATCATATTATTTTTTTTCGTTTTATATGTTTAATAAATCTTATGAAACGATCATGTATGTTCGAAAAAAAACATTCTTATTGATATGTATACTAATGTAAGAAATTTAAATTCAAATGCATATATATATATATATGAGAAATTTGAGTTCAAAAGTTATATATATATGAAAATGTTCCATTGAGAACCATTTTTAGTGCGAGATTCGCGAGAACAAATTTGAGCCGTCCAATTCTCCCTCTTTCAATGTCATTGCTCACCCATGAATTCTTCACATACACCCTGCCATACTTGATCTCCCCATGCTCTCCATCCATGAATTTCACTTATCAAATCAACGGCTAAGATTGGTTCCCGCGGTTTTCGCACTAAAATCGGTTGTCAATGGAACCCTCCCCTATATATATTATTTGCGGGTTCGGGGTCAGGTACGGGTTCGGGGAACCGAAGGGTATCCCCATCCCCATTTCTAAGTTCGGAGAATCCCCGTCTCCGTCCCCATTCCCGATAAACTCGGAGATTCCCCTATTAAATCGGGGTCGGAGAACGGTTCTCCATCCGATGGGGAGTTTTTTGCCATCCCTAGTTTGGACTTTGTTTCTTTGACTTTATATAATTTTATATTTTAAAATTTTCAAATAAACTAACACATAAATATAGATATTTTCCTTGCCTCTCATTATTCATTGTTGGTTTTTCTTTTTCCTTTTATCGACCTTTTTGTTTTATCATAATTACAAAAAATGCTCCTTTTTTAAATGACATATTTCCTGTTGGTTACTTACTAGAATTTTTCACTTGAAATAAAGTTCAAGTTTTATTACCTTATGCTAAGAGTGAGTGGTGGGAGTATTTAACATCCTATTTTTTTATTTTAAATATCAAAGTAAAAAGGTTATGTTATTTTAACTATAAAACAATAACTTGATCTTCATAGAATAAACATTAATACAAACACATGAATATTTTAAATAGTATTTCAAAGTCACATTATATATTTATTTAGACAACAGGGTCTTAAATTAGAGATATCTTTAATTTATGAGATGTATTCACTGTATAGGAGTTTTGCCTCAGTCCCGTCCTAAAAAATAGTTCAACAATATGTGTAAGCAAAAAGTTTAGGGAGCACACTAATTTACAGATCATATGAGATGTGCATACATCATTTACATATCCACGATCACATAATTCTGGAACAGCCAATGGGGTTTAGCCCATTTGGTAAGGCGCCTCCCTTCTTCACAAGATGTTAGCGGATCAAATCCTGCTACATGCATTGGGTTAGGGGTTTTCCCTTAAGGGTTTCTTCCATGGAGTGAAAGTGTGTTGGAAAATTTGCTAAGTCATTGAAACTGTTGGATAAGCAAAGGTAAAACTGTTAGATTGATTTGTGAAAACAGTTGTAACTAACAGTTGTTGCAAGTTTTACAACTGTTAGTACAAAAGATCAAAACTGTTAGTTCAATTATATACAACTGTTTGAAGACCTTGAAGTGAAGACTGTTAGAAGAAACTCAGAACTGTTTATTCAACAAACAGTTGTTGTTGAGCTATTTATGGAAAATGTTATCTTCGTGGATCTGAAGTATATCTTGATCAAGTTTGAAGATTATCAAGATTATCTCGGAAGATAGAAGATTACCTAACTGTCAACTATTCAAGGAGGATCAAGAGTCTATAAATACTTGGAATAGAATATCGTTTTAGTATCTCTTAATCATAGCAATTTTACGCATTCGTACTTTATTGTTAACTTGTTTCAGAAAGTGTGTTAGCCTCTAAGTTTCATAGAAACCTAAAAACAAACTGTGTTCTTCGTCTAACAAAAGAGTTAGATTAGAGGTGTTGGTGAATATTGTAATCATCATTGGTTATTAATAAACATCTGGTGTTTGAAAGTATTTTCTCGTGTTGATTCTTAAATTGTTCTTGTGATAAAACCTTAAACATAAATTAAGTGTGATTCCGCAACTTCTTAGTTGATTGTGATCAAACTGAAAGATTATTTTTAAACAACTCTGATTTAATTCTAAAGATAATTCTTGTTATTGATATTTGGTAATATCTGATCCTGACAAGTGGTATCAGAGCCTTTTCATTAAGGCTCCTTTGATCACTATTTGAAGGTTTTTCACAGATCTGCTGTGTCCTATTATTTAAAGTTTGTTTAAATCTTGTTGTGTGTTTTTATTCTTATTACTGCAATGGAGTCTGTTGGATCTTCTGATAACACTGGATCTGGGTCAAACATTAGAGTTCCCATGCTCAAACCAACTGATTTTGAGATGTGGAAACTAAGAATCAAGCAGCATGTCCAATTAATGGACTATGCTGTTTGGGAAATCATAGAAAAGGACCCCATTACTCCTGTTGATTTAGATGAAACAGGAAAACCAAAGAAGAAATCACCACCAAGAACAGATGCTGAGAAGAAGGAAAGGATGAGTGAGATGAAAGCACTCAGCATCCTTTAGATTGCTATTCCCAACGGATATCAGCATCAGTTCAAAAAGTTTGAAGATGCACATGAACTTTAGGTTTCCTTAGAAAAGAGATTTGCAGGGAATGCTAGTTCCAAAAGGAACCAAAGGGATCTTCTGAAACAGGCTTATGAAAACTTTTCAAGTGGAAAGAATGAGAGTATAACTCAAATTTTTGATAGGTTCTATAAGCTGGTTAGTCAACTTGAGAGTGCAAAAGTTAGACTAGAGCAAGATGAGATCAATAGAAAGTTCCTTAGGTCCTTGGGTGAAGAATGGACAGTTTATGCTGCACAATGGAGAACTAAAGATTCTTTGGAAGATATAGAATTATATGATCTATACAACAGTTTGATTGTGTTTGAGGGAGAAATAGAGGGAAAAAGAAAGACTTTGATCCCTAGCCACAATGCTGCTCTCCTTTCATCCTCAGGTATGGACTCAAACCATTCTTTATCTAATTATGTTGATGTCTGTGCAGGTAACAGTTCTGCTGCTGGATTAGATGTGAACACCCCTGATGCAGTGCTTGAAGCATTTCTTGCTACCCATGCACATTCAACCCTCACCAATGAGGATCTTGAGCAAGTGCATCCAGATGATCTTGAGGAGATGGACCTCAAGTGGCAAATGGCTATGTTAACTGTCAGAGCAAAAAGATTGATTAAAAGAACTGGCAGGAAGAACATGAACTTCAGGGCTGATGGGCAGGCTGGGTTTGACAAATCCAAAGTCAGATGCTTCAAATTTCAACAGCCTGGTCACTTTGCCAGGGAATGCAGATCTGGTGTACAAGGCCAGAATCAAGGACAAAGACCAAATCAAACCTCATCAGCATTGGTCTCACAAGAAGGCCATGGGTTTGATTGGAGTGATCAAGCAGAGGAAGCTACTCACAACAAGGCATTGATGGCTTTGACTGATCCCTCAATCAAATTGGATTCACCAGAATCAGAAGACATACAGGTATCTTCTAAACTATGCCCAGGTGAATGTAGAGCTATAGTAAAAAGGTTCAGGGAGCACAACAAAAAGGTGTGTGCTGCTCTGAGCAGAATGGAGGAGAGTAGATATGAATCTAGTGTTGTCATTGAAAGCTTTGAAAAGAAAACTAAAGATTATCAGGCAAATGAATTGCAAATGGACTATGATAGGAAGTATCATAAGTGGGAGAAGGAGCAGCTTCAAGAAGAAATTGATAATCTTAAGAAAAAGCTGAATGAAAAAGAGAGTAAGATAGATGAGCTAACCAAAAAATTGGATGGTGTGGATATGGATTTGAATATGTTCAAAGCAACAAATCTTAAGCTTGAAACCTTGTTACAATCACAAATCAGATATAAGGTTAAAACAGGTTTAGGATACAAACAAACCCCACCTCCATACAATCATAACTACATAAATACCATGTCTGATGTAGCTGATAGGTATCTTAATGTACCATTGGAAGAAGAATTGAAGTCCGCTGATCCACAATTTGAAATTGAAGAGGAAGGAGTTGTGTATGAGATGAGTGATGATAAGAAGGAGGGAGTTGTGAAGAAAGAAGAGGTCATTCCTATTGAAAATCACATCTGTTGTGAACCTATAGCACCAAAATCCTTTTTACAACATGTGATGTTCGTTAAAGCCTCCTCTGAACCATTCACCAGTGAAACAAAACCTTTCAAATCTGTTTATTCTAAAAACAGTTCCACTACTGTTGCAAACAGTCCCCAACATTACACTAACAGTTCCAAACATAACCCAAACAGTTTTAACCCAAAAACCTCAGCTGTTAGTGTTAAGACCAAAGGAAAAGAGAAGGTTGGTGAAGTTGAAATTGAGAAGCCAAAGAAGGAAGCTTCAAAAACACAGTTTCAACCCAAATCTGTGAAAAGGCATATTGAAGTGCCTGTCTGCACATGCAAACAGCATGGTGTACAGAAATTTCCTCCTTCAGCACTTGTGAGAGGAAATCAAAGGAATAGGAACCAGTTGTGAACACAAAGAACTGGTTTGCCTATAGTCAAAACCAAGAGGTGCTATATATGTGGGAGAGCAAATCACTTAGCTCACAACTGTTATTATAACCCACAGATCGATAGCATCCAGAAGCCAAGTTACAGAAAACAGGCTAACAGTTCCACAACTGTTAGGCCAAAACCAAAAACTGTTGGTTTGCAAGATACAGAAAACAGGCTAACAGTTCCACAACTGTTAGGCCAAAACCAAAAACTGTTGGTTTTGCTTGGGTGAAAATGCAGAAACAAACAGTTTCTGAAGGGGCCAAAACTGTTAATTTAACTGATAATCAAATTGAGTCACAAACTGACCCAACTGTTTTACCAAAATCAAAAACTATTTGTTCAAAAGACTCAACTGTTAATCACAACAGTTGGACACCACATGTTCTCACTAAATACTCTTCACACAAGATAGAGAAATCTAACTTGGATGAAATCAAAAAGAATCAAACTTTGTTTAAGTATTATGACTTAAATGGTGTACCCAAGACCTGCATGGCCTGGGTACTTCCTGCTACTAACTAAGTTTTTATTTGTGCAGAGCATTCATAGGGCCAATCAAGGAGAAATTTGGCATGTGGATAGTGGATGCTCAAGGCACATGACTGGAAATCCACACTTCTTGAAGGATTTCAGAAGAATCAATGGAGGACATGTAGCATTTGGAGGAAATGCTAAGGGAGGAAGAATCACAGGTAAGGGAGCTGTAGAGGCAGGTACACTTACTTTCAATGATGTTTTCTTTGTTGAACAACTCAAATACAATCTGTTAAGTGTATCTCAAATCTGTGACCATGGAAACAAAGTCCTGTTCACAGACACAGAATGCATTATCCTTTCAAAAGATTTTAAAATAGATGAAAAGTATGTTCTTTTGAGAACACCTAGAAAGGATAATGTATACTGTTTGGACACTCAAAAGGTTTCTAAACAGAATGTATTAAGTTGTTTACTCTCAAAGGCATCTCATGATGAGTCTGCTATTTGGCATAGAAGGATGTGTCACATGAATTTTAAAACCATGAATATGTTAGCTAAAAACAATCTGGTAAGAGGTTTGCCCCAAAAGGAATTCTCATGTGATGATCATTGTGTGGCTTGTCTCAAAGGCAAGCAACACAAAACTTCTTATAAGTCCAAAGAAGTTTCTTCCATTACAACACCTTTACAACTATTGCATATGGATCTTTTTGGTCCTACATCTGTGGTCAGTATAGGGAAGAAAGCCTACTGTTTATTCATAGTTGATGACTTCACCAGATTTACTTGGGTTCAATTTCTTAGAACTAAGGATGAAACTGCTGAGTTAGTTAAGTCTCTTATTCTTAGAATAGAAAATCAATCTGATTTGAGAGTGAAAGTCATTAGATCTGACAATGGTTCTGAGTTTAAGAACTATGAGTTAAACAGTTTTTGTGAGGAAAAAGGGATTGAAAGACAGTTTAGTGCACCTTGGACTCCACAACAGAATGGAGTGGCTGATAGAAGGAATAGGACTTTGATAGAGGCTGCTAGATCTATGTTAGCTGATTCTAGGCTCCCAATGACCTTCTGGGCAGAAGTAGTGAACACGGCCTACTATGTTCAGAATAGAGTACAAGTAGTCAAGTCCAAAGGGAAAACTCCTTATGAGTTGTTCCTTAAAAGAAAACCTTTGATCAACTTCTTCAAACCATTTGGATGTCCCTGCACTATCCTTAATACCAAGTCACAATTAGGCAAATTTGAGAGTAAAGCAGAAGAAGGATTCTTTGTAGGATATTCCATACAGAGTAAAGCATATAAAGTTTTTAACAATGTCACTAGGATCATAGAAGAGAGTACGAATGTCTCCTTCAATGAGAATAGGATCAATATTGCAGGTAATGGTCCTGATTGGTTATTTGATATTGATGCATTGTCTAAATCTCTTTCTTTTGAGTATTCTACAGAAACAGTTGCAGGTGTTCCTACAGCTGTTAGTGCAAATCCACAAACTGTCTCAAACCGTTTTGAAACTGTTAGCACAAGTCCAACAACTGTTGGTGGAAACAAAGCCACTGAAGACTTTGTAGTGATTCCTTTGTTTCAAAATGACTCTTCCAATGCTGTTAGTCCAATGAATTGTGATGCTGAACCTTCAAAGGATATGGTATCCCCTGATCTTCAACAAAACAATGAATCTGTTAATCAAACAGTTGCAGATCAGGTATGTAATTCTTCTGGGAATGAAAGTGAATCCGAAATTGATATGTCAAATTTAGGGAATGTACTTAACTGCTTCTAGACCAGATATCATGTTTGCTGTGTGTGTTTGTGCCAGGTTTCAATGCAGTCCAAAGATGTCACACCTATTTGCTGTAAAGAGAATCTTTAGATACCTCAAAGGCCAACAAAAACTGGGTCTTTGGTATCCTAAAGATTCACCTTTTGAATTGGTGGCATACTCTGACAGTGATTATGGAGGAGCTAATGTGGACAGGAAATCAACTTCAGGAGGATGTCAATTCTTTGGCTCCAGGTTGGTATCTTGGCAGTGCAAGAAACAAACAACAGTTTCCACTTCAACAGCTGAGGCTGAATATGTTGCTGCCTCAAGTTGCTACTCACAAGTTTTGTGGATCCAGAATCAGCTTCTGGATTATGGTATGACTTTCTCGAATACACCTATCTATGTGGATAACACAAGTGCGATTAGTATTGTTAACAATCCTGTGAAGCATTCTAAAACAAAGCACATAGAGATCAGGTTTCATTTTATCAGAGATTGCAATGAGAAAAGGTTAATCCATGTTATGAAAATCCACACTGATGATCAGTTAGCTGATCTGTTCACCAAAGCATTTGATGTGAGCAAGTTCAACTTTCTGATCTCCAATATTGGAATGATTAGCTTAGAATAACAGTTGTTTGCTTGTTTATCTGTGTTTCTGTGTTTTCTCTCACTAACAGTTTGAAACTGTTAGTATTAAGTCTAACAACTGTTTGTGTAAGTGTTCAGGGAACAGCTGTACATAATGCAACTAACAGTTTTCAACTGTTAGTACATGGAATCCACAACTGTTAGGCAAACTGAATATTCATTCAAGGGGGAGTATTTCTTTTAAATAACAGTTGTAGTATATTAAGAAAACAGTTCTCAACTGTTAGTTCTTTTGTTTCTTTCAACTATTAGTTTCTTTAAGGGTATTTTAGTCTTTGCAGGAACTTTGAGGGAATTTGAATTGCATTGAATATGCGTAACATATATAAGTCATTCCCTCCTTACAGTTTTCTTTACGCTTACTGAACTTCTTGCAAACGCTAAAACCCTAGAATTTCACTTGCAAATCGCAATGGCTCCCCTCCCGTTTGTTAAGGAACACAACATGCTTGCATTTCTCTCGAAACCTGCTGATCTAAATGTCTTCCATGATATGATTGATTATCTGTTGCTGTCAAATCTCCGCACTGCTCTAACCATCAATCCAACGATTTACACTTCACATATTGATCAATTCTGGAAAAACGCTACAATCAGAGAAGAGGATGGAGTGCAGTGGATTGACTCAAATGTTGATAATGTTGTTGTTTCCATTTCTGAGGATATCATACGTCAACACCTTCAACTTAATGATCTCGACGGTAAGTATTCTGACTCTGTTTCCCTGGAATATCTGCATGGCGAGTTAGTTAAACTGGGATATGAGGGCCCTAGGGGAAAGGGTACCTTCTATAAAGGGCAATTTTGTTCACAGTGGAAGTATGTGATTCATACTATCCAGCAGTGTATCAGCCCCAAACGAACTGGATGGAATGAATTCGGGAGTAACATTGCTTTGGCCTTAATTTGTTTGGCTAACAACCGTTCTTTTAACTACTCTAAAATGCTATTTGATGGAATGGTAAAACATCTTAGGACCAAATATGGTCTCTTTTTGATGTATCTCCGATTTGTGCAAGTTTTTCTAAATTCTTTATTGCCAAATCTCAAAAAGCACAAGAGGGTACTGATTCCCTCTGCTCATGTGGCCTCCACATTGAGCAAATTGTTGATAAATGGCAAGAATTTTTCTGGTGCCATAACTTCACCACTCTCTGCAATGGTGGAGTTTTTATCAAGAAACAGAGCTGCCAGAGTTAAGCAAGAAGCCCACATCATTGCTACACCCACAACTTTGGAACCCCCAGCTCACGATACTCAAACAATTCAATCTGCTACCTTGTCTCAAGCTACAACAAAAGCCCCCACTCTTATAACATTCAGAAAAAGAAAAAGAACTGTTGGTGCTCCTTCCACCACAGTATCTGATGCCCAAATTGTAAGCCCTGCACAGGAGCATTCTCCTGTGCAGAATATCCAAAGGGAACCCATTGTACTGTCTCCCAGGCACACTGAGGAGGTGATCACTCCATGGGAGAGTGATCATGTGGTGTTTGAGGCTGGCACTACTGTTTCATCTGCAAGGGGTGAGCAGGACAGTGTCAACATCTTTAAGACCTCAGCCACGGCAACAGAAGTTGTTCCATCATCTTCTGGAAATCCCCAGTACCAAGAACAGAGGGGTACTGGTGTTGAATCTTCTAGGAGTGACACACCAGTTATTTCTGCTAGTGATATGTTTACAGGGGAAACACTCTCTGACATTGAGGCTAGTATGAAACAAAAGGCATTGACGGATTCAAATTTTGTACCATTCTTTGGAGCATATATGTATTTGAAGAAGAGAAATTCTTTACAAGACAAGCTTCTGGCTAAACACAATGAACTCATCATCAAGCAGGACAAACAAATCAGATTTTTGTCAGACACTTTGAAGAAGGCTACTGATGTGCTTCAAGCTCATGATCAAGTAATGAAACAGTTCACTGCTAGACCCCCTCCACAAACAGTTCCAATCAAAAAGGGGGAGAAAACATCAACAGTTGAAACCATTTTGAAGCCAGTTGCTGAGACTCAACAAACAGTTTTGCAAACTCAACCAACAGTTGCTGATATTCCACAAACAGTTGTGCAGACTAAACAAGTAACAGTTGCACCAACTGCCCAAACAGTTGTAGTTTCAAAGAAAATAGTTGCATCAGATCAACAACAAACAGCTGCACCAAGTTCATAAACAGTTGTAGAAAAGCTGTCAGCCGATGACAAAGTTCTGATCAATAAGATGATTATGTCTGGAGATTACCCAACAACTGAAGTATTCACAACATGGTCAAAAGTAAAGCAAGATCATTTGATTGCAGTGGGTGCTCAAACTCTAAACATAAGTATACACAAAATGAAACAAAAGATAGATGATGGATGGCTGGATGGTAAATTTAAAAAGCTGGAACCAATTGCACCAAAGCCAGGATTCAAAGGAATTGCTATTACTGAATCAAAGAAAGATGAGAAGATGCCTTCTGTGCAAGGTAAGGGAAAGGAGATTGCTGCTGAAATTCCAAAGTTAAAACTTACCAAAGAACAGCAAGAGGAGCGTGATCATGAATTAGCACAGAGGTTGGATGCTGAGCTTGAACAACAAGAAAAGAAAGATCTTGAATTAGCTCAAAGGCTAGCTGCTGAATTTACAAAGGAGATAATTGAAGAAGAAAGGGCTAAGAAACTGGGTAAGGGAGTAAAAAGAAAGAAAGTTGAAAAGAAGAAAACAGTTCCACCTCCCAAGCCAACAGTTGAGAAGGAAAAACAAACAGTTCAGCCTCAAATAGCAAAAGCAGACATGGTAAAAACTATTCTTCATGATAGACTCATGGTAGAGGTTAAAGAAAGAATTGATAAGTTAGAAGCAGAGCAGCTTGGCCAAAAATCCCACATTACTGAGTAGAGATTTGAATTGTTGAGGATAGAGACTGGAAAGAAAGGGGTTACAATTGTCAGAGAACTGGAACCGATTGAAAGCTACTCTAGTTTCTTGCATTTGATGGAAAGTGTGATTAGAAGGGATATTCAAGAGATGTATGCATATGGAATAAGTCAGTATGGGGGAGCTGCAGAAATTGAAATCAGAGTTTTGATGAGGCACCTAACAAGTATATGCAATCTACTGGGAATTATGCCCATTTTGATAAGTGACGAAGCCTTCCCAATAAGTTCAATGAAAGTATATGACAAGTCAAGAGTTTATCATATGGTGATGGGAAAGGGACAAACTCAGTGGTTTGATTTTGAATTTGTTGAGCATGGTAAAACAAAGCTTCTGTATATGCTGAAAGCAAAGTTCTTTGGCCCTGCTAACATGAAGGAGGATCTGATGAAGAGGGTGAAGGAAAGATTGGAGCTCATTGAGTCAAGTAAAAAGTAATTTTCTTTTTATGTTTTGATTGTAACAGTTTAACTTTGCATACTTAATGTAAATATTTTCTTTGCTAAGTTGATTTTTCTGTGGTTGAACCCTATAAAACAAACAACTTAAGTGTATTGTTCAATACTTTAAGTTAGGGGGAGATTGTTGGGAAATTTGCTAAGTCATTGAAACTGTTGGATAAGCAAAGGTAAAACTGTTAGATTGATTTGTGAAAACAGTTGTAACTAACAGTTGTTGCAAGTTTTACAACTGTTAGTACAAAAGATCAAAACTGTTAGTTCAATTATATACAACTGTTTGAAGACCTTGAAGTGAAGACTGTTAGAAGAAACTCAGAACTGTTTATTCAACAAACAGTTGCTGTTGAGCTATTTATGGAAAATGCTATCTTCGTGGATCTGAAGTATATCTTGATCAAGTTTGAAGATTATCAAGATTATCTCGGAAGATAGAAGATTACCTAACTGTCAACTATTCAAGGAGGATCAAGAGTCTATAAATACTTGGAATAGAATATCGTTTTAGTATCTCTTAATCATAGCAATTTTACGCATTCGTACTTTATTGTTAACTTGTTTCAGAAAGTGTGTTAGCCTCTAAGTTTCATAGAAACCTAAGAACAAACTGTGTTCTTCGTCTAACAAAAGAGTTAGATTAGAGGTGTTGGTGAATATTGTAATCATCATTGGTTATTAATAAACATCTGGTGTTTGAAAGTATTTTCTCGTGTTGATTCTTAAATTGTTCTTGTGATAAAACCTTAAACATCAATTAAGTGTGATTCCGCAACTTCTTAGTTGATTGTGATCAAACTGAAAGATTATTTTTAAACAACTCTGATTTAATTCTAAAGATAATTCTTGTTATTGATATTTGGTAATATCCGATCCTGACAAAGTGTGTTCTCGAACCTTGGTTAAAGCCAAATAACGAGGTTGGTTAAAAACCCGCCACCAAGCAATTCGAACCCACTTGGAGCGGCGGGGAAGTGTCCTATTTGCCGGTAAAAAAAACATAATTCTGGAACAATACACAATCAACGATTTCAATTTTCATGTGACTACTCAAGGCACCCAAAGGGTTATACGTCTCTTATAATCACATTTAATTACCCAAGACACCCCAAGGATTTTATGTCTTTTAAAATCATATTTGACTACCGAAGGCACCCCTAGGGTTTTACGTCTCGTAGGGTCATAGTCGACTACACAAGACACCCTAAAGGTTTTAGGTCTCTCTGTGCTATCATATTGCTATCGGCTACTTCCCAATAGTCTTACACTATGTCATATGGCTCATTCCCAGTAGGCTTTCACGATGTTGTCAGACTACTTCCCAACAATCTTACACCATGCTATCGGGATACTTCTCAATAGTCTTTCACCTCAAATAAATAATTATAATATCATATTTAAATATAACTATTCTCAAATTAACACATAACCACATATTTGCAATTTAACATAAATAGTATATCTTGTGTTTTCGTAACTTTTCTAAATACTATTCGCATATAGTTTAATAGTTATCATTAATAACTTTACTTCTCGTATCTTAACTATCGGACTCACTCCGAATAGTCTATATGTTCTCATCATTTCTGTCATATCAATAGTTGTATAATTACACAATATAAAACAAGTTTTCGTATATAACTCATAATCACATACTTACATTTCAACATATATAACATATACATACACTAATAGGTTGAGTAAGTGAGTGGACTCGCCAGACAGTAGTAGTCTAAGATTAATACTAGATATCACAGTAATTATATGGGATATCCTCAAGTATACCTAAAACACCCTCTTAGAATCACCAAATTGAAACAAGGGTCAAATCTATGCTCAAGCCGCACTTCTATATAGACCCTCTACCAACGCCCCACAACTCGTAAATACTCACAATTTTGCTAAAGTAACGTTAAGTATGTTTAAAGGTTGTAAAAACCGAATGAACATTAAAATATTCTTATAGACCCTCTACCAAGGTGTCGCGTCGCAACCATTTAACGCGTCGCGACCATAAAGTTTCTAGTAAAACATTTCGACTGCTCTGTGTCGCAAAACCGCCCGCTAACTTTTGTAGGAGATCCGTCGCGTCGCGACACATAATTAATTTGAAATTTTCATTTTTTCCCGCGCATTAAGATGTTATTTGACATAATAGGAGCCAAAATATTCTTTGTATATTGAAAAAAATATCTCTATTTAATTCTTCTAAACAGTTTAACATAACTCCCATATAATACATTATATCTTTAATTTTATCATTATCTTTATTACTCTATTGTTGGGGTTCGTGGTACACAGCAACGGAAGCATGCAAGGTCAAAAAACAAATTTTCAAATATAAACAAGACCACATGGTGAACCCCATCAATGTACCAAACTCTACAACATGGTTAAGCAACTACAACAGAAAAGGGAGAAGAGATTTTATACCCCTGATATCTCTGGTTAGTTGTGTGTAGCTAGCTCCAAACTTGATTTCCTCCTTGAGCTCCTTCTTCTTCAATCGAAGTCCACACCGAGACACTAGGTAACCCAAGTGTACTAGCACTCCAAGTACCCTTCTTCTTCACGAAGGTACTACTGGAACACAACCTTGAAACTCCAGGGAACTCTCTTCTCTCTTAGCACTTAGCAACTCACAATAGTTCTAAGTTAGTTTTTCTCTCAAATTGACCAAGAGTATAGAGAGGAGAGTTATGCATGTTTTTATATGCCTATTCACGACTCCAGGTCTCCCAAGTCGGCCCCAGAGATGAATCATTGCAAATGACATGCATTGGTGGAATTTAGAGGTGAAAAGAATAAAGTTGTTTCTGTCAGGCAGGGTTAGCGCCGCTAGCCGCCCACGGTTAGCGCCGCTAACCGCCCAAGGTTAGCGCCGCTAACGCGGCTGATTTAGCGACGCCAGGGTTAGCGCCGCTAACCCCTGCCAGGAAACCAACTATCATTATTTATCCTTTTCACCCTCATCTTTTAGGTTGTGTCAAGGTCAACCCCCGGTGTGTGACCCGATAGGCCCATACATCATCGGTAGCGATCATTTAGCGTACGTGTGTCAGTGGGCATACTCCAACAGACTCCCACTTGCACATGACTCTGCGTACACAATGCATCACAGACAAAGAGCGGCCTCTAGTAAGACATCTCTGCCCCCAAGTCAGTATGGGTTTTGTCTTCAGTACAAAAACCAATCTGCAACCCATGTGAAAAGGTCCTATCGATAAGTGATCAATCATCCTTATTGTTCGCGATATCCATGTGAACACGAGACATGGTACTTAGTCATTCTCCGTTCGTTCACGATTATGTTTCCCGATAGTGATTAGTGGTGACCAAAACTTGCAAGTTGCAATCAGATTCATTAATCATTGCACACTTGAGCACGGCCGTGCATTTTGGTGTCAGCGACCAATCATCGAGGGGCCCAGGGATATCTCTCTTAACAGAGGAACAACTTCCTTTGACTCACACTGCCTACCACAGTGATCATACTTTGCCCAGCTGCTCCCTTTATAACAACCAGTTACGGACTGCGTTTGAAAACAACTAGAGCAAAGCAAACCAAAGTGATGCAGTCACGTGTATCTCCAGTCTGAGGATGAACTGATATTATCATCCTGATTTACTCATGACAAGTACCACAAAGTAAAATCAGATGTGGGTCGTCCAGTCACTTGAAACACTTTCAAGTACAGGCGAAGAATTGCGTCCCCGTGCCCCAATCCCCATTGGACACATGACCAATTACTTCCCTCAGTCTTAGTTCAGACTTCCTTCCCATGAAGAATGACCGACTGTGGACATTTAGAATGTTAAAATATTCAGGGAAGAGGTAAAACATGCAAAGTTGGAACACAATAAGGCTTACTGAGAGTACCCGCTACACGCGCATTACCAAACCCTTTTGATAATCGATACAAGCAGAAGCACAATATTGCTTAACGTTCCCCAAAAGAAAAACATATCAAAATATTACTAAAACGAACTTAAGCCAAGTATATGCAGGCCCTAGTCTGATATAAAATCACTAACCTGCTACTATAGCTTAGTTCACGGATCCGCCACCATTGCTCTCCGTGTGTACTCTGATTATGATCGTATCCCAACTCCAACCAACCACTTCCAAAGTGTGCGTTGATGGGATTATGATCATTTGTCCAAGCCGTTATACATGCATTGTCTTAAAGGAATCCAATAAGACAAACAACGCTTGGAACTAAAATTTAATGTGCATGAGCCATCATACTCTCATAGTTTTCATAAAGATCTCTATAGAGTTATTGATGCTCTAAGAATAAAATCTTATTTGCTTAAGCCATTGTACTCTCATAGTTTTCACAAGGATCTCTATAGAGTTACCAATGCTTTAAGAATAAAATCTTATGTGTTAAAGTCATCGCACTCTCATAGTTTTCACAAGGATCTCTATAGAGTCACCGACACTTTAAAATCAAATCTCATGTGATTAAGTCATCGTACTCTCATAGTTTTCATAAAGATCTCTATAGAGTCACCGATACTTTAATAATCACATTTACTAACGACACAATATTTGTAGGATCACAAACCCAATCGAATTGGAGATTATCCCAAAACATAAACTATCACCCAGAGTAATAAATTACTCTCATATCTTATGATTAACAAGAACATATCTTAATATTTCTTGTACTTCATAAATTGCTTTGTTAATCCTCAATTGACGTATAATTCTTGACTCAAGCCAAAAATGATCAAGACATTATCTCCATTATTGCATATGTCCAAGACATATCACATAGGATAACAACAGCCCTCCCACTAGCTCTGACATCTATCCAAGTTTCATCGTTGGTCACTGAAAACTCAATCGAATTGATTTTCACAACACGAAACTTAGATGTTTGTTGAAGTTCAAGGCAATCCTTTTCATGTTTTGTAGATATTACATGGATACTTTTAGATGTAAAGCACCTTCGGACAGTGTTACCAACACTTCCTCATTGAATTCCTATTACGGAATACGGTCTTTGCATCAAGCAGCCATGAAACGGCGTAAGTGTCCGTGTAAACTTCAACATATCCACTGGAAGAATGTCTTCATATGATACCTTCCACATGGTCAATCATCATGAAACCAATTCCAACCGGTCAGTATTTGAAGTTATCTACAAACTAATCCATGCAGATCTTATATCCAAAAGATCTATTTACACCTTACTGGACTCATCTAGGTGTTGGATTATCCAAGCTCATTCTTGAAATCCAGCATGGATTATAGCTCATCTCATTACCTTTTTCCTTATCTTAGTAGACCCAAGGTCCACTACAGATTCCGGTAATTGATACATACGCAATGTATTATCAATAAGTCATCGTCCTCATGTATGTAATACATTTCCGGCCTTATGATGACTTTTACCAGACTTATGAAGAGGTAATATCATAATGCCAAGTACTTCAACATTGCCATGTTAAGTTCCAATCATTACTGATTGAATGCTAGTGTCAACATCAGGTCATAATTTAAATTACACGTTCTTCCACAGGAATGCTTCAGTTGTTCATTTCCCTTTTGGAGCAATTCTCCTCAGTTCTCAAAAGGTTATGAAAAGAACATCCAAAACCAAGAATAACATGTTTAAATGTATTAGCATCTTTTAAAGTTCATCCATCTCCCACTAAATGTAGACAAGATAACTTTAATCCATGAGGTAGATAAGCAAAGCTATCTTTCTAGTCTAACCTCCATGGTTGCTAATTTGACCATCTTTGTTGTAATAAAACAAGAACATTGCCAGCCACTACTTAAGTACACCCATCTTTTAGGTTACTCAAGTCTAATCCATCAAAGGGAATGATATCTAGTATGTTCCTTTTCTCCACTTGGCGATCCATGTAGAACATGTATCCTAGGAGAGTTAAATTATGAGACATTCTCATAATTCTTATGATGAACAAGGAATCTATTATATCTCAACATCTCATAAGACTTGAGTATTTTAGTTTCCCTTTTGCCCTCTTCACATGTTATGAATTTGTTACGGGTGAGCTTTGAATACCTCTCAGGTTTCAAACACTTTTCTAGTACCCTTTTCTTCTACCATCAAAAGTAAAGGTAACAAATTTATACTTAGTTCATCCTTATGACTTTGTTTGATTGCACCTTACACAAAAGTGTAAGCGAAGTCCAACAAACTTTTATTCCTTCCATTTCAACTAGTGATGGAAGTCATAGGTATTTAACTTTATAAGCAAGATTCAATCATTAACTAATAGCTCAAAGCTAAAAGATTCCAAGTACCTATCCACATGGTGCTTGGTAACGATAATCTTGTTTATATGGTTAAATCACCAATGTTGTAAGGATAACTAATCAATGATCATATTATTACTTCTTAAGCAAAAGCTTATTATTTATGCCACAACATGAATAAACTTTGATATAAAACTCTAAACCCATAATTCAAAGTAATATTCATCGTCATCAATAGCATAGAAGATACAATGCTTCTTGCCACGCAGGGCGTAAAACATCTATCTAATGAAGTAATAAATTAGCTGGTAGGAATGACAAGATCAACTCTTCCAATCCTTTTAGCAAGAGATAAGCACACAAGCTTCTCTTCACTTCTTCCAGCTCTCCATGCATCATCGGCCTACTTCGGATAAACACCTACACTTTGCAACAAACAAGTTTGTGACAAACGTGAGTGTTTTGACTAGCGTTCAAAAAACCTAGTCTTTTGAAGTAGAAGATCAATGGAGTATAATCATGGATGTACCTGAAGTCGAGGAGCTAACGTTCTTCCGCTTTAGGATACTTAGCTCATTCAGGCACTTAGGGCAGGCGTGACGGCGCCAATTTCCAATTTCCCCACAAAAGTAGCAAACTACCCCAAGTGGAACGTTATTTTGAGGCACAATCTCATTTGCCTCAACTTCCACATTTATGGTAGGCTTAGTCAAACCAAGCTTTCATTTGAGGTCAGTTTCTTCTTCTTATATTTTTGTTTCCCAGTAGCCTTAGCGGGTATGGACGAGATTTGCTTACCTTTGGCCATGTTCAACTCAGCCTTTAACATGCCATGTAGCTCACTTAAGGACCATTCCATATTGTCTTTGAGATATTCCATGACGAACTTCTCATAAGACGTGGGCAGGGATTGGAGAACCAAGTTCACCATCAAATCCCTCCCTATGGGTAATCCAAGTCTCTCCATTTGGTCCATGTACGCCTTCATCATAAGGACATGAACACTTACATCCCCGCCTTCCTGCATCCTACAACCGACCAAAGCCTTGACATACTCAAAAAGTTCTTGTCTAACTTGCTGCGGGAACATGTCCTTTAGCTTATTAATCATGTTGTACGCACTCATATGCTTGAGTTGCTTTCGCAGCTCACAGCTCATAGTCGACAACATGAGACAAGAAACATCTTGTGTATCTCTGACACGCTTTTCCCATGCGTATCTCGTGGCCCAGTTCGCATTGGTAGCAGGTGGCTCCGGAAGAGGCTCCTCAAGGACGTGCAACTTTGACTCGTGTTGAAGGACAATCCTTAACACACGATACCAGTCAACGAATTTCACTCCTATGAGTCTCTCCTTTTTCAAGGAACAAACGAAATGATAGTTTTGATGTAGTGTCGTTAAAATTTGTCATCTAAAAGAAGAGTACGAGTTTTAGTAAGTATTGATAAAATCCTCGTTATGATAATTACCCACTTGATTTAAGAAAACCAAATTATCTTAACAAGGGCTAAGAACCTACAAAATACCCCAATCCATGACGGGTTTGCCGCGGATCACTTCATGAAGCTATTTTAGGCAGGTAAACGATTTACCAATTGCAATCCGTGATCACAACTCTTATACACTTGCGGGATCCTAGGTACTCGCAGCACCCATTTGGCATGTTTGATCCCTCTCACACCATTCCTCATTAATCCACTTTGATAGCTCGGCTAGAGCTCGACAACTACCAAGGCGTTTTAATTCTTGGAATTGTAAATCAACCGTCAAGATACACGGTGGTACTCTAGCCCAATGGCCGGCTCGGCTAGAGCTCGACAACCGACCCTTGCGAGTTGCCACACGCACCTTCCACACAGTTACACAAAACCGGCTCGGCTAGAGCTCGACAACCGATCTTGCTTTACTAGATTCGGGTGGTGTCATCTTACGGATGGCGTGAGATTTACAATTTTGAAAAACGGGATTTTGTTTTACCGGTTAAAACGATTTTAACCAATTCTTGTCTATGTGGCGCGCGGAGTTTGTAAACCAATTTAAAACTCTTTGATTTTATTATTTTGAAAAAATTTTCTAGCATGCGAAGAACCTAAACATCCATGCAAGAAAATATATAAAATAAAATCAACCACGCATGTAATATAATCCGGTAACGAGCCAATCCTATGAGCCTTGCCCGTGAGCCAACGGGCAAGACTAAGTCATCTAAGGACTAGACCGAATGACTTGATGTGTGCTCCTCCCACTCGATCCATTGCGTCTCCTATCGACCTCCGGATCCAAGCTTGCCAAGACACCCTCCATGGTTCTTGATGGTTGCTTCGGTTCTCCTTTTACAATTTACAAAATTTAAAAGGAAATGGCATGCAAGCCACAATTTCTATTCTAAGCTAATACTACAAATTACAAAGAATAAGAAATCGGCATGCAAGCCGTTAAATATACAAACCGAATGAATAAATTAATTATTACAAACCATTGTGGTACAAACCACCAAATGAATTAACAAATTAATTTAAACAACCAAACACATCACATAGGTCTCAAAGGCTCAAAATGTTACCGGATACACATACTACAACCACATACAAGAAATCACAAACTACACATGGTGTGCCACACAAAACCATGCAAATCTTATATGTCTTGGTTAAGATTATCAAATCACTCAAGGCACAAGTAATCCTATGTACATATGCATTAGGAATTTTAAACAATTCAAAATTCCATAGTCATATGTACACAATGTAAGTATATGCAATTAACCATTTTCATGCCAAAATGTTAATCCACATATAAATACACCAACCAAGACATAAGGCAACTTTAATCTAAACACAGCTCAAATCTGGAACAATTCCAGCAAGTACAAATAGCCCAAAAATCCAACAAAATTGATTTAAGGCAAAACCATGCATTCTGCCAGTAAGGGGTTAGCGCCGCTAACTATAAAGAGTTAGCGCCGCTAACTCAGTTTAGCGCCGCTATCGCGAGACGACATTAAAACAAGTCAGTTTACCAAAGAGGACTGTTGACTCCGACTTTAGCGCCGTTAACTAAGGTTTAGCGCCGCTAACATACAAAAGTTAGCGCCGCTAAACACTGGACAGAACCAAAAATCACATTTTTCGGATTTTCTTGGCCATCTAGTGCAAAACCAGTGTAGACCTGGCTCTGATACCACTGTTGGGGTTCGTGGTACACAGCAACGGAAGCATGCAAGGTCAAAAAACAAATTTTCAAATATAAACAAGACCACATGGTGAACCCCATCAATGTACCAAACTCTACAACATGGTTAAGCAACTACAACAGAAAAGGGAGAAGAGATTTTATACCCCTGATATCTCTGGTTAGTTGTGTGTAGCTAGCTCCAAACTTGATTTCCTCCTTGAGCTCCTTCTTCTTCAATCGAAGTCCACACCGAGACACTAGGTAACCCAAGTGTACTAGCACTCCAAGTACCCTTCTTCTTCATGAAGGTACTACTGGAACACAACCTTGAAACTCCAGGGAACTCTCTTCTCTCTTAGCACTTAGCAACTCACAATAGTTCTAAGTTAGTTTTTCTCTCAAATTAACCAAGAGTATAGAGAGGAGAGTTATGCATGTTTTTATATGCCTATTCACGACTCCAGGTCTCCCAAGTCGGCCCCAGAGATGAATCATTGCAAATGACATGCATTGGTGGAATTTAGAGGTGAAAAGAATAAAGTTGTTTCTGTCAGGCAGGGTTAGCGCCGCTAGCCGCCCACGGTTAGCGCCGCTAACCGCCCAAGGTTAGCGCCGCTAACGCGGCTGATTTAGCGACGCCAGGGTTAGCGCCGCTAACCCCTGCCAGGAAACCAACTATCATTATTTATCCTTTTCACCCTCATCTTTTAGGTTGTGTCAAGGTCAACCCCCGGTGTGTGACCCGATAGGCCCATACATCATCGGTAGCGATCATTTAGCGTACGTGTGTCAGTGGGCATACTCCAACATCTATAAAGCATTTAGCTCTTTTTTTAAGACAATTTTGTAAGTTAAGTAGTACAAGTAATATAACATGTTTTACAATATTTTTAAGCAACAATCTTAACACTTTTAAAATAGTACAGCTGTTATTAAATTCAGGACATTTTTTTGTAATTAATTTTTTGACAGTTTCAAAGCATTCATTATGTATTTAAATTCTGATAGTTTTATGTAATTAAAGTATTTAAAGTGTTTAAGATCATTGCTGAAACATATTGTAAATAATGCTATTTGAGTTGTACTATTTTATGTAATCGGTTTCGGTTTTTAAACCGAATTTGAAAACGGTTTCAGTTTTATGTAATTAAAGTATTTATGGTAATTGGTTTCGGTTTTAAACCGAATTTGAAAACGGTTTCGGCTTTTTCGGTTATGGAGCAGTTCGGATTACGGTCAACAAATGAAACTATTTTACCCAGCCGCATCGCGCGGGTAAAATACTAGTACTATATAATATATTTATGTTTCTCTCTCTTCAAATTATTAAGACTACTTAAATTTTAATAGTCCAAACAATTATGCACAATGTACAATCTTCAAATTATTTAGACTATTTTAATCCTAACCATCTTTTTATCTTTATCTTTATTTTTACTACTATAAAATACATTTATGTTTCTCTCTCTTACAATTATTAAGACTACTTAAATTTAAGTAGTCCAAACAATTATGAACAATGTATAACCTTCAAATTATTAAGTCTATTTTAATCTCATAATTCTTTTTATCTAAACTAGCTAAGCGACCCGTGTATCAACACGGGATTATATAAGTCAATTTAAATTTATATAGTTTTAAAGAGTCATAACACGTATAATAAAAATAATTACAAAACATAGATAGAAAAATAAAATCTCGTAAGAAAATAAGAAATGAATAACCATTACAGAATTTTGATATCTATACATAAGATTGTCATTAAATTTTCTGTAAAACCTCTTTATAACCAACATTCATGGTTTTATTAGTATGGTTTCCTTCATCATCGCAAATTAAAACTTTTAACCAATCCTTACCCTTTACTCGAGAAACCGTCACATATAACTATCCATGAGTAAAACCGTGTATTTTTAATACTTTTTATAAATACTCTTTATAAGAAATATAAAGTTACATTACACGGGTAAAAGTTTTTAATATAATATTAATGTGTTTCTCGTGATGGAGCTTTATTCCGACATTGTAAAGACATAACTATAATATTATTGTCGATGTTATAATATCAAGTGCTTTAAATACATTTTTATTAGCCAATTATATATTTGAATATTTGAAAATGTAAACTAACTTTATTAAAATTAAATAATGATGACATTCATTTAAGTATACGCAAATTAGATCGTATAAAAATAAGATTCTAACATAGAATATATTATGTCTACACATACGTAAATCACTTAAGTGTAATTTATTGTTCAATTAAATATAATTGAAAACACGAGATCTCACTGAATTCAAATATCCATGTAATAATAACTTTTATTTTATGTATCAACGTATTAGTTAAAAAATAAGAAAACTTAGACAATTACTATTTTATATAAAATTTCAAGTTGTATGTGTAGTTACAAAACTCAGTATCATGACAGTTGTTTCACTACCCAGTAATTATGTAGAGTTCTAGTTTCTGAAGAGTTATTTACTCACAACTAACAATTAATTTAAAAAAGCTCTAACGGTAGTAAACAACTTTATGCCGCTAACCATTAGTTATAGTATACTTTTAATTTTTTTTTATCGAAATACCAAGAAATCAGTTATTATATCGACTACATTATGTAGAGGGAATAACTATAAAAGACGAATAAAATGTTCAATAACTACTTAGATGTTGATAAAACAATTAAATTATACTAATTTTTAAAAAACTCATATTCCGATAAAATTTATATCAAAACATAGATAAAAATGATTCGATTACAAATATATAATTATTTTTTCTCAAAACAAAATATATTTGAAGTTATTAAACATAATTTTCAAACAACTTATAATTAATTACATTAATATACAATTTTCTTAAAACCCCCTCACATATTTCATACTACCCCATTAACAATTTACATTCTACCCCTTCCAATTAATGTAATTATGCAAAAGTACCTCATATGATGTCATAATTCTTTTATTATCTATTTTTTTAATTTCTTTTTTTAAAATAAAGAGTTATGATTGGTGGAGAATTTTTAGGAAAGGAGAATGATGATGTAAGCATCATTTTCTTTTAATAAAGATATAAGATTAATCTCATCCAATCAATATTTAACTATCTCCCTCTCCTAATTTAGTTTTTTTATTTATTTAGAATACACTCTTCCACTAACACTCTCTCTCACACAAACATAATTATCCACTCACGTCAACATAATTTTTAAAATCTTATTAATAAAATAGATGCTACAAATATAAGAAAATTTTAGAAAAACGGGCATGTTGCTAAAACTTTTTCGTGACATTGAATCTTATTTCATAAATATTAATCTTTTTTCTTATTTTAATTTTTTTAGAATTTATTTTTAAAATTAATAAAATAGTTGGTACAAATATAAGAAAATTTAGAAAAAACAGACATGTTGCTGAAACTTTTTCGTGACATTGCATCGGGTGAAAAAACAAATCATTACATTATTGAAAACGACATGTTGTAAAACATAAAGTATTGCCACCGCAACATAATATATATATATATATATATATATATATATATATATATATATATATATATATATATATATATATATATATAGGTAAAAGTTCAAACGAGAACTGTTTTTCGTACGAGAACCGCGAGAACCAATATGAGCTGTCCAATTCCCCCTCCTTCAATGTCATTGCCCACCCATGAATTCATCACATGCACCCTGCCATACTTGATCCATTCACACTCCACATCCATAAATTCCACTTTATCAAATCAACGGCTAAGATTGGTTCTCGCAGTTCTCGTACGAAAAACAGTTCTCGTTTGAACCATCCCCTATATATATATATATATATATATATATATATATATATATATATATATATATATATATATATATATATATATATATATATATATATATATATATATATATATATCATTAAGCGTAATAACTACAATCTGAAATATGGGTATTACAAAATACGTAAGAGTCGTCATAAATGAATATTGTCCGTCGTCGTTATTATAGAGTATTAAGAAGTGTTAAAATCAGTTATGATTGTTGTAATAGCATCATCGAAACGACTATGTCGAAATCAACTTTTCTTTGGTGTAGTAGTGGTAGTGGTCATGGATACATGATGTCATACATCATCGAAGGGTAGATAGTGGCCAGATCTAGACAACAACGAAAATCAAGAAACTTTAAATAGGACTGTAGTTAGGATAGTAAACAATGTTGTAAGCGTTCAAAGTAAAGACAAAAATAAATTTTTGTTTTTTGCTATAGATTTCTTTTTAAAAATCATGAAAAATAGATAATAGAAAGATGTAATATATTCTTTTAATTTTTTTATATTTTATTGATTTTGGTTAATAAGAATATAGTGAATGTTAGTTACTAAGTTCTTTTAGTGTTATTATATTATCAGTTTTATTTTTTGTTTAAAATAAAGTATCTACATGAAATGTTGTATTTTTAAAAACCGATATCACAATTATTAATTGTGTATATATAAAAAATATTATTACTTAAAGTTGTTTTCTGTCTTTGGAAAATGGGTTTTAATGAATTCTGCGCAATACATACTAAATGTTCATTATATTATCTGATTTATTTTAAAAACACGTTAGATGCAAATAATGAAATAATGTATTAATTTGCTCTTATTCCAATATAATGCGTGGACAAAACATAAACTCGTTAACATCAATAGGAATAGCAATGATTCTAAACATATATAAGAAAAAAAAACAAAATATCTAGCATGTAAACGTATCTTACATATAAATTTACACACTTAAGACGGGTGTCGAATCCACTAAAATTATATTTTCCTAATACCTATAGCTCAAAATAAACTGAGATAGTGATAAGTAGGGTCAATCCCACTAAGACTCGAAATTTAAAACTAATGTCAATACTTATCAAATGCACAGGTTATTGGAAAGAGTAGAATTAATATGAATCTAATTGGAGGGGGAGTTGGTAATTGCCTATGACACTACTAACATAAAATGAAATAATTGAAGTCTAGTAAAATAAAATATCTAACAATGGGTATTTGAATTATGATTTGAAGATGTGTATCATGGACCTTTTAAACATAAGTTCACAATGAATTCCAAGTTGATCATAGACACCAATACATATTGCATGTCGTGTTTATCCTTACCATTATAAAAATTAATGAAGCATATAGGCTATTCCTAATCAGCTTACAAGATCCTAGTTACGAACACAAAAATCAAGTAGCCAATCGCATTAATATCTATATAACCGCCAAGCCTAGCCAATAATGAGACGCTCATTTATTTTAAACCATATTACAAGAGCTTTAGTTATAAATCAAAGGACCCGGTAATCCTTTTATTAACTGTTATAATATCAAAAATAAGAACAATAACGTATTCCCACATTCAATTAACAATCCAAACTTGAATCAAACGATTAAACTAGTGACATTCAATAGAATGAATCAACAACGGGGAAACAATTTAAACAAAGCTTTTGTAATTAGAATCAAAGTTATAAGAATCCACTAAAAGTCTGAACATAATCTTCAAAATCATAACTATAAACCCACCGTTAGTAAAATAATCTAGGATTACCTTTAAATCGTGATAATCACTTTCCAAATTTGATATTCGACCCTTGTGTTTACGTATCAAGAAATTCAAAATATATGATAAGTCTACTAGAACAACTTTGAAACAAGGTACTGAATAAAAGTCTATGTTTCTAATGATGGAAGAAATTTGTGTTCTAGAAGAAGACCAAATGTATATGTTTTGAGTATATATATATACTTAGTGTATTTCATGGCAGTTGCATTTCATTAGTTGAAGAAAAAACTAATTTATAGAGTATCCGAATTAACATTGAGCTTGTCCTGAATAATCCCCCTTTTGCCGGATTATTTCCTCTGCAATCATAAATGGCTAAATTATCAGGATTTTTAGACCAAGCTTCATCATCTTTAGCAAAATCAAGGCCACCAAGAGGACATTCATAAACAACTCTACAGTAGTTTTTAGCGGATAACCCCAATTTAGGTTTAATAGTACATCCCAATAGGGGACGACTATACTTGTTCAATTTATCTCTCTCAACTTGGATCCCGTTAGGTAGACCTTGGAAAGTAAACATGTTAGTAACAGATTCTTTCGGCTAACCCGGCACTAACTCTTCTATATATTTCTTATTGGAAGTATCCCTAATCCCATTGATAACGAGTAGGCCAAAATTATTCGATGGGGGTACTCGCTAAGCGATACCACATAGTTCCATCACGACAAAAGATTAATTTTTGTGCCAGGGCGTTGCCTCTAGGACCCCGCAAGGTGGCGCAACCCCCTTGACCCCTACCATTTTGTTATTACGATAAATTCATATTATACAAGAATGCACTCGGCAACTCATAACTTGTATAAAAATGAATTTGAACTCTATTTTTCAACTGTAAATTTTATTACGCTGAAATAACTATATGGCACTAAAAATCACTATCACCAATTATTAAAAAATGAATTTTTTTATCAGATATTAATACGATTACAAGATTTTAATAAAGAGTTATTATGAAAATAAATAAACAAACTCGACTGCATTCTTAATGCGTTTTTCTTCCTGCCGTCTTTTTTCTTTCCTTTCTTTTGTTTGATGGAAGGTGTTTGCCTTTCCTTTTGGTGGTCTCCAACCCCACGTTCCCTACTTCCCATAGTCCCATCTTCTTTTGTTTTTTAACATAAAAACAGTAAGGAAAATTTGTGGCTGTTGTTGGAATCACTTGTAATGTACAACTCTTTGATGTGCATATGAAATACAAAACAGCTCGTGTATTTCCCTTGTGCATATTTCACTTGTTTTATTTTCTTTCTTTGGCATTTAAAAATAATGTTACAATTTTTTTATTTAAAATCTACTTTAATAAAATGAAATTACTATGAAACTTATATTTAAAATATTTATTCTATAAACACTAAAAATAGATATTAGGGATTTGATTGCAAAGATCTTAAGTAATGTTGAAGCCGTACTTAAATATGATAGATGATTGATCTTGATCCAAATGAACTGTATATGGAGTTGAAGCCACTTCACATGTTTTTACTCGCTGAAACTATCAAACTAATGACTTGTTAAAATATCTTATACAAGTTGATATGCATATAAAGTTCTGTTGACTATCCAAATAACTTTGACATCTGCATAAACATGTTTTTCGAAAACTTAAGTTGTTTACATCTTACTTATTATGACGAGTTAATTCATAATTTTGCTTCTAATAATGTTAAGAGAACTTCATGATTCTTATAACTATGTAGGATAATGTATTTATACTATCGTTTTTTTGTTTTACCTATTGATATAACAAATATCGTAGTTTCAGTATAAAGATTTCCTATATATGTGTGTAAAAGGGACTCAATATTCCTCTTTACACATGATCTAAAAAAATTCAAGAGACACCACTGACCATCAATAATATAAAATATGATTAGTAGAACATTTTAATTGCAATAAAAAGTCTGAAAATATAAGGGTATAAGTGAGAAAATAGAATCAAAATAGCAATTATCAAATTAATTAAATGAAAGTGGTAATAATATATTCATATATATATATATATATATATTGAATCTACATATACTATTATATTCAATATACTATTAAATGTAGTTTAGCTAATAGGAGCATCTACAATATGGTCAATGCAAAAATCTTTAAAATACAAACTTTGATTCTTCATGGTACCATTTCTATCATATATGTTACTAAAAACTTTCTACATCATCTTATAAAATTTCAAATTCTTTTATGAATTGATTAAATTTTTTAATCGACTGAAATCAAAGGGGACCTGCCTATTTTTGTTTTTGGATTTCTTTTTGTAAGACCATGTGTATCTATTCCCCTTATTATATTAGCGTCACATCATTTTTTCTATTCATCCTCCTTAAACACACTAACCTCACATCTATCCTCATCAACACTTCTCTATTTAAAAAAATAATAAATGTTGAGAGAGAAGGAGGCTCACGCTCAGTGTGAGTTTAAACCCCTCAAACCCTCACTCTAGAAATTAGGGGGTGGGGGCGATGGATGATACTCAAAGTGAAGGTGGCTCACGCTCTACCCCCCGGATGGATGCGCGCGGCCTAATAACTTGGAAGGTTTCTAGAGTAGGGAGGCAGTTTATAAAAGGGTCAATAATTGTTGAATCATCAAAGTTTTCCTTCAATTTTGGTTTAATTAACCATCAAAGTTTTTTTTTCAAACGATATTACAATGGAGTTTTGAATTTATTGTGATTTAAACCTCAAAGTTTTTTCTTCAAATGGTTTAGACATTGAAGTTTGTTAGAAAAAAACTAAATAATCATTTAAGTTTTGTATGGTTTTCGATTTTACCATCTCTAATTGATTATGTATTTTTGTTTTATTAAAAATCTTAACAAAACTTTATGGGTTAAACCATTTATTAATAATAATTTAGTGGTTAAATCGTTTGGTAAAATACTTTAAGGTGTAAACTAACAAATGATGTAACATTGAGCATTAAATCATAATAAATTAATCTAGTAAAACCGTTAGAAAAGAAACTTTAATAATTAAACCGATAAACTAAAATTTTAATAGTTAAACCATTATTGACTATTTATAAAAATCAAATACAAACTTTTTAGGACGTTTTTAAGTTGTACCACGTTTAATCTATATTCATCTCTTTTTTTTGTGTTTTTAATTTTTATTATCTGGTTTTTTTCTTAACTAGGATTTTATAGCCATATATCTAATTTTTTATCCCAATAAATAATAAGATTAGTTGATCTACATAAGAATATATTAATAAAAAAACTTATTTGCTAGTCTGTAAAATATAATTAATAACACATCTTTAAGAATATTTTATTTCCTAGAAAGACAAAAGTTTTAATGTCAAAAATTTCGGTTGTTCTATAATGATATATTTACATTTCCACCTAACGATAAAACTATAATATGATATATACCTACGTAAAATCAATCATAAAAATTAAGTTTAATGGTTAATAAAAATAAACTTAAACTTTAATGCTTAGACAATTCAAGAATAAAAATTAATTGTTACACCAATATAAGCGTACGCTTTAAAGTTAAAATATTATAAACAGTTTAAGAGTTTAATCTAAATAGAGTTTAAACTATTTTTAACCTTAATCAAAACTTTTAAGTAAATAAATATATTAACTGTTATTAAGGAAAAGAATATAAAAAAAGATAGATACGATGTTTTAATAAAAAAGAAGTTAAAAAGAGGTTAAAAAGAATACAAAAATAAAAACGAAGATTAAAAAAAGATAAAAATTCAGAATCATGTTTTTAAGAAATTAGAAGTTGAAATAAGTCAAAAGGGTTAAAAAAGTACAAAAGTAAAATGAATACAAAGCAGCAAAATATAAAAAATTCAAGATTTACTATGCTAAAAGTCGAAACCAGATCACGCGAGTGAAAAGCATAAGAGTTTAACGTCCCGCCGCAGGTCGCGTTTGTCTCAGATGCGTGTTCTTTGTATATCTATCTAAACGTGTTTATTTTTCCTGAAATTTGTATAGTATTATAATTATTTTCCCTGCGAGTTATTAAACTTGCAGTTTGCACATGCCCTTTTTCTTTTCCTGTTTTTCCCTTTCATAGTCGATTTAGGTTTTTTCTTATTTGTTTTCAAATTTTTATAATATATTTAAACAATTAACTTTACGTGAATTTTGTTTTTTCTAGAATACCTTTTAATATATATATATATATATATATATAATTGTTTTATTATTGTTTTCGAAATCTAATACTAAAAAATATATTTCGTCAATAACTAGCATATTATGTTATACATCAAAACTCATAAGAGAAAATCTGTTAGTTGTACTATGAACAATGAAACTTGAATCAATAATATCTAAACATCCTAAATGTTTAGTTTTTTTTTATGAAAATTATAAGAGAAAATATGTCAAGATGTAATATGGAAGATAAAGTATAAATTGATCTGAATTTGAACATTCTAAATGTTTAAATTTCTCATATTTTATTTTAGATATTTGTGCTCATATGTTAATTTCTATACTTTGTGTATACTACAAAAAAATTTGGTTGTAAAGATTAATAATTCTAAACAGTTATGTTTGATGTAGTATAAAAAGTAGCCCCGAAACGATTTTAATTTGAACCAAACGGTGTATTATAATAGTATCTACCTAAACTTTTACTATCCGCTTTATTTTAATATTTTTGTTTAAGTTTAATTTTTATATTTTGCTCGCTCTAAGATCTCGCCGCAACACGCAGAGTTAAAGCAACTCGTATATATTTAACAACCCCACTCATTTCCCATATATACAAACATAACCCCCTTATAATTGGTAATTAAGAATATGAATCCCTCTAGATTTTAAAGTGTTGTTGTAACACCTTAAGTTCAAAAGTTATTTAGAATTTCTTTGAATTATCAAGGGTTGACTATCTGGGTCAAATTATAATTTGGTAATAAAACAAGTGTGGTAGAATGATATTTTATATCTAGGAATTTAGTTTATAAATATATATCCACCTTGTCACGTTTTTTTATTGTGTGTATTTGACTTTAAAACGTTTAATTTGTCGATATTGTGTGCATTAAACTTTCTATTGCATGTATTAAACTTATATATATATTCCTTTTTATATAGACAAAATACAAACAATAACAACTAATTAAAGTTTGATACCCACAATAAAAACTTTTAAAGTTCGATACGTGCAACAATAAAAGGTTTATATAACACTTAGATATGACGCTTCTTCAATAAGCGTCTCAATAACATATATAATACAACCATTTAGTTTATGTGTCCAGTTATCGTATAGCTTAAGAGGACAAGCTTAACATTTACCTCGTGTTAAATTAAGGTTATATAACACTTATTTGTAGGGTTTTGTTATTATAGATTCTAATATGGCACATCATATAATCTTCCTAATACTTAATGTTTTACGAGAGACTTATGTGTCGGGGTCTTTAGAGTAGAATATATTAGGATACTTGATATTCGAGTTTTTTTAGATTAAGTTTTATAAGACACCTATTTGTAGAGACTTAATATAATGGAATATATTAGGAAACTTGGTATTTGAATCTTATTACATTAATTAAGTTTTATTCTAACACTTATTATAAAGGACTTAATATAATAAAACTTAATAGGACATTTAAAACGTTGGACCTTATAAATTATGTACTTAATATAACAAACAGTCAAACATGTATATTCAGATGGTTCAATCTAATTGTTTTTAATTTCCAATACATAGTAGGAACATTTTTTAATATCTTTAAGTATTTTTTTTATCTTAATTCTTAATTAGTCACTCCTAGAACTACAACCAACATCCACGCCCCTTTGCTGTTCAGATTTCATTCTCAATATATTTCTCACGTCTCACGCTCTTAGCTCTCTCGACGATCTCTTCACCGCTGTCTCCATCCTCATCGCCATGTCATCCTCTTAGCCGTCGTTAGAGCTGGCAATATGACCCAAGATTTAAAGTCAATTTGGGTTTTAATTTAAAAGAGATTGGGTCATATTGGCTTAGTAAAAAAAGTCACAGACTTAACGAGTGAAAAAGAAACAAACATGTTTACAAATGACAGGTCATACAATGGTTGCTACTCGATCTGCTCTCTAAATCAGCCGGCAAATCCAAAAAAAAACTCACACAAATGGCTCTGTTGGCTGTTGCCCTCTCGCCAGCGACTGTGCGACGCTATTTCCTTCGGTTGAGTCTGGGGCAACTGTTTCTAACTCGAACTGTTGAAGACAAAGTCACCGAGTTATTGGATTTAAAGTATGGAGTAATTACTATAGTTCCAGAGTGTTGATTGTTTCAAATTGGTGTCGTATGAAAAAGGGAAATCTATGTTTCAACACTTACATCTGCTCTAAGAGTCCTATTTCGATATCTTCCTATTAGTACCAAAAATAATGTTTAGGACGTCTATATGTGTCTCGAAACATATATTAGGACACCATAAATATCTTGTTTTATAGTATATTAGGACACATTTTGTTGTATAAAACATTTAATAGGACCTTAAAATTTGTTTCAAGAGATTGGTGATATATTAGACGCATGTGTTTGTCACTGTGTCTTAAAACATTGAAAAGCAGGATAACAAATAAGTATTTATTAGGTCACCATAAAGCATTGCTTTTTTAGGTCACCATGCGATGTTTTCCATAAGCTGGGTCTTTATTAGGAATAAAAAAAGTCGTAAAAACTTTACAACCTTTTACAACGCATTTGTATAGAACACTTATATACTTGGTCCTATATGATAAAACGTCCGATTGAGTAACATGTTAGGATGAAAATAGGAGTCCTATAAAGCCATTAGCCATATTTGTTGTGGTGACATAATAACAAACATGACAAGTTCCATATATATTAGTAAAGTGAACTTTTTATTTATAGTAAATGGCAAGCAGGTAAAGGGTATATATATACACCCAGCTTTTGTGTCTCACTATAGAAAAGGATGTGTTTGAACACACTGCCCATAGTAAATGTTTTGGGTAGTGTTTTTATGTGTGGTTAGAGAGAATTCAGAAAGAGAAAGAGATTAAAGAAGGATTAAATTAAGGTGGATTAAGCTTGGTAAGGAGATTAAGTTCATTAAGGTGATTATTAAGATATAATACAAATATCCTGTATCTACAACCTTCGGAATTAAAGGTTAGTTTTGTCTCCCCTAATTATGTATATGTTGATCAGAGATTAGCATGTTTAATAACCAAAACCTTGTTGCGTGTTATGCATGTTTTGTAGAAATAGGGTAATATAACTTCGAATATTATCTGGAAACAATTGCATGTCGATGTATTAATTTACACTGAAAATGGGTTTTGGTAAATTCTAGGTTGAACAAAGGTGTTTACATAAAGCACCAGGACTAGAGCGGACGTCTCCGGTAAGAACAGACCGTGTCAACCAGCCATGTCAAGAGACACGGGCCATGTCATGAGCTTTGGGCATGAACCGGAAGCACGGGGTGCCTTTGAGTTGGGGATGGTCTTGTCATCCATGCACAAGGCATGTCTGGACTGAAAGGGAGTGTTGGTAGACATGGTCATGTCTCAGACTGTGTTGGCTTCTTGATAAAAAAAAAATTAACATTGAAGCAAAAATACTTCAATTGATGCGAAGAAAATCTAAACAATTAGTATTGAAAAATAATGAAATTTTAGTTTATAGAATTCACGTGCTTTCACAAAATTTGCTTAGATTTCAAATTTATTAAAATGTTTCGTTGATATACAACCCCCTATCTTATTTGACATATCTTCTTGTTTGATTTCAGGTTGGTAGCGGCAAATGAATGAAAGAGAACTAACTATATATATCCAATAAAATAAGTGATAAGCGAACATCAATGCGAACAAAAAATGATGAAATAAAAAATTGATATTATTACAGAATAAATGAACACTCCAACACTTCTTCAATATCAAAAAAACAGAAATACGATAAATGAAAGGCTAAAATGAAACAACAAAACGTTCATCAAAGAACAAAAGAAACAACAACAAATTTAAAAAATAATGCAAGGAAAAAAGGAGAGTATAAAGGTTTATAATTTTGAAAAGTTTAATAGTAAAAAATATTTAGCAAAAAATTGCAAAACAGCTCATATATAAGGACAAGTAGAAAGAAAAAAACAAATAAATTGAAAAAAAATCAAATTTGAAAACCAAATGATAATACACTAGCATCGTGCCCATGCAATGCTACGACGAAAAATAGTTTATGTTTCGCTTTTAAGAAGTAATTATATGTTATTCGTGCGATTCAATTTCATGAAAAAGTTTTCTACAACTCCTCCATTTTTTTCAAATTTTCTTTTATTTGCATTAATTAACTATTTTATTAATTTTAAAAATAATTTCTAAAAAACATTAAAATGAAAATGATTTATATTATAAAATAAGGAGAGAAGTTAATAAGATTTTAAAAATTATGTTGATGTATGTAGATAAATGTGTTTGTGTAAGGGAGCGTGTTAGTGTGGGAGACTATATATTAAAATGAATAAAGAGTTAAACTAAATTATGATAAAGAGTGAAGTGATTAAACATTGAGTATATAAGATTAATTTAAATCGAATTAAAGGTTAAGATTCTATCTTGATTGAATTTTTAGAACTTTTAAAATTAAGTAGAAGAGATAGTGTTAAATAATTTATATAGTAGTATAAATAATATTTGTGAGAAAATAAACAATAAAAAGTTCATCATAGAACAAAAGAAAAAACAACGGATTTCATAAACAATGCAAGGAAAAAAGGTTAACATAAAACTATATTTAAAAAAAATGAAGTAGTAGAAAATATCTAACTAAAACAAAATACGGCAAACAACTCATGAAAATAGAAAGAAAAAAGAAAAACAATAATGAGAAGAAAAGATGTGTTGTAACATGAAACCCATTTAATGTTTATATAGATTTTTCATATATATAAATTAAGTTTTGATTTATTTATCATTTATACTATAATAATTCACTTGATAGTTTTGGTTTCGGAAAAATTAACAAGAAAGCTTCTAATATTAAAATTTATGATTTTTTTGACAATTTATGTAACTTTTAGACCTATTGATCATCCAACTCATTGACTCCTCATCCTTTTAATAGTCTACTAACATGCAAATAACCCACTAATAGGTATATGAACCCGTATAATTAAACACGTTACGCGAGTGTCATATATACAGGTTAGTGTTTGAAATTCTGACAAGAATAAATAAACGGGTTGGGTTCAGGTCATATGTTTATGACACGTCAAACCACGATCCTGTGACACGGCAACCCGAACACGACACAATTGTCACCCCTGTTTATGATGATTTTAATATACTGGATATCCATTCGGAGTTTAAACTTCCAATGATGAGTTAGGAAAATAATTCTAATTAATGAAAATAAATAAATAAATAAATAAATATTCAAATTTTGTATCAGGTGATAGAACCTTTTTTATAGATTCGAAATTCGATACCAAGACCAATGCAAACATTGGTATCAAGTTTAAAGCCAACTCAAAAACTAGACAAATCAACTCAAATTAGATTATTCAAATTTGATTCGGTTCGAATGTCAATTTGTACGAATCACATCCAAAAATTGGATACCCCAACATATACATAAAAACTAACTATGTCTAATTTAAGGGGTATATATTTACACATAATTTACCCACAAAAAATTTTCAAATTAATAATTGCCACCAAGAAAATGTGGTTAAACTCAAATATATATACTGACAATTCAAATCACCCACAAAAATTTACCCACACCAAATAACTAAGAGGCATAAATAAATACGTGGCTAAACTTAAATATATATTTTTTTAACCACTAACCTCTCCGGAATAAATACCCATGCTACAAAATTAGTTTGTTATTAGTGGGTAAGTACAAGTACCAACAAAATTTCTCAAAATGTTTACACTCGATTACTAAATCCATGGGTAATTCATGAGATGTATTTTGGCGAGATTACTTTACCCATAAATGACACGGGTGATATATTTTCATGGGTAATTTCAAGGACAATTTCATAAAAAATTTGAGGGTAAATACATTTAATTTCTTAATTCCTAAATATTGTGTATTTTGTGGGTATTACGTGTTTAAATACCCACAAATATATTAGCATGGGTAATTTCCATGGGTAAATTAATCTCGCCATGAATAATAAAATAGACTAAAATTTGAACCGAAAATGATTGAAATTTAAAATTTGGGAAACGTATAGCAAATGAATATACGAGTAAATGAAAGGTTAAGATCTAAAAACTTACAAGCATAAATTTAATGTGTTTAAAGTAAGACCATGTGGAAGTATAAGATATATTTGGATAAATCACTACAAAACAAAGGCTATTTGCGGCGACATATTTTGCTGCTAAAAAACAAAAAGTCGCCATTAAAAGCCTTTTGCGACGACATGTCGCGGCAAATACTTCGTACCCAAAAGTTTTTTGCAACGACAAATTTGACTTTTGCGACGAAACAAAACGGGCCCATCTTGTGCCACATGTATCACTTTTTGCTACGACATTTTTCCTTTTGCGGCGACACATTAAAAACTATATAAAAAACAAGTTATTTACTTTTTGTGGCGGCACATTAAAAATAAATAAAAAACAAATTATTTACTTTTGCGGCGACATCTTGACTATTTGCGGGGACATGTCGCCGCTAAAAGCCAAAAAAATCTGACAGCATATTGCTGTAATTTGTGTTTTCCACCCGTTTTTTTGAAGGGTTTTGAACCTGACCAAACCACCCAATGACGCAAACTGGTCAAACCTGAGTTTGATTCTACTGGTTCAATCCTAAAAGCGGAACTGGATTGAACACAACCCTCTAAACCCCAAAAGGGTTAGAATCTTTAAAACTAATGATCAAAACATAGTTTCTAACAAACAATCCATAGAATAGGTTACAAAGTAATATACTTGATCAAACTTGGGATTGCTAAAATAGTCCACCACTACTGCACCTCCTTGGAACTGGCTGCTAGACCGCTCCTGGACCACCAACCAACGATTCTCGAAAAACCGAGAATGTGTGTGTGTACTCTTGCTTCGATCACCAATAACGCAAACACACTCGGTGTTTGTTTCTGCGACTTCGACAAAAGAAACCGAGAGAGAGGGAGTGCGACAAAAGAGAGAGGCGACGAAAGAGAGAGAGAGTTTTGGTGGCTAGGTTAATCCTTCTTAATCTCTTGTCTCATATCTTAATCCTTTAAGCTTAAGGATATATATAAGGATTAGATGGACCTAAGCCCGTTTAATTAAAAGTCCACTGGTTTTAATTAAACTTTCATCTCTACTCACATTGACCCCCTTGACTTTACTAGTTAATTAATTAACTATTAATTAACTGGTCCGTTAAATATTAAAACTTAATATTTAATTTCTCTTTAAATAATAAATAACTATTTATTTTTTATTTCCTTTCTAATAATTAATACAAACTGATTAATTATTTATTTCTCTCTTTTTAATAATTAATACTACTGATTAATTATTTACTTTTCTCTTTAATAATTAATCCAATCTGATTAATTATTTTCATAGATTTATGGTGAAATCCAACTGTTCCGATTTGGGTGTGTAGCAGTGTGACCCTTTAGTCTCTTATAACATTGGATATAATGTGTCCATTAATTATCTCTGCACATAATCCAACAGACTCCCACTTGTGCAAGATAGGTAATAGTTATTGCATATTGTTAGCCTAAGGAGGTCCCTAGCCAGACACTTAGGGTAACCAGGTTATAAGAACTCTTATACCCCAAAGTAACTTGTGATAAAACATTTATAAGCAGCCTGCTTAGAAGTATCCTGTTATAAACTACCTGTTTATAAACTAAACTATCATAAACTCCCTGTTTATGAATGGGTACGTTTTTATATATACATACATGCATATATACAGGTTTGTCCCTTGCAGCGCGATATTTCAATTTTAAGCATGGCATGGAGAAAGTCAACTTAGAGACTCAAAAAATTGGTTCATGACATACTTGATTTCAAAGCTGCGTGATAAACGACAAAGAACAGATCAGTTCGTTTGGGCACGGCCGTGCACTTACGAGTTTCTTAATCAGTCAAGGGGCCCATAAATATCTCTCTTAAAAAGGAGGTGTAAATACCATCTTGCATATTTGCATTTGGCAATAAGGCTCCCACTGAATCTAGACACGCCCCTTATGACCACCCTGTTACGGCGTGGCGTTAGAACGCGCTAAGAAGACAACAGTTACCGCATCCCAAACCAAATACCTCAGGTTTGAGGATAACCTATGTGATAAATACTTTTGACACGAATCCACGAAGTATTTTTCACGGTGGGTCAATCCAATATTCGTAACCCTAACAAATATCCGTCAATTTTGGTCGGCAAAACCTTTTGCAGCTATATTCGACATACTTTCGAATCTACCCCAAAATTACGATGACTTTATATCCCTATCATAGTTCCCACCACGATAAGTAGTCACGGATAATGTTTTGAATAAACCTAGTTTATTCCTGGATGAACCAAAACATAAAAATTGTGAAGAATAATAAAACTAATTTCTACACCCTTCCATATTCCACCATGTAATAAAGGTGCATAATTTCTACCATTTCATTGACTCGATTCACGGTGTATATCTGAATTACTTATTATTTTACATTGTAACTTATCACAGATTACAAGGAAAAATAATATGATTATAAATCTAAAACTCAAGACTAGCACTTTGAAGTACTCTTTCTTGGTTTTGCTAGAAATCGTTCTTGCAACCTAAGAACAATTCTAGACTTACTTATTTTATAAAATTCCTTAAACTTGGAGGAAACTGGAAATAACTCCAAAGTTTCTGATTTTACAAAATAACTTCCTTGTAATTAAAACTTTAATTACATTTGTAGATATACTGGATTTTTATTATCCTTTCGAAGTGATAAACCTTTCTCACACCTACTTGCAAGAGACTTGAAATTAGATTCCCTGTGTATGCCAACACTAATCTAATATCACTACTAAGAATGTTAAAGAACATCTTATTTCATCATTTCCATCTTTGACCAACCAACAATCAATTAAGCTGACTTATTGAACATTTTAAAACGTGTATAATTTTATTCAAGTCATGACTTGACTCAAAATCTTGCAATGATATCTTTATTCAATACCTCTCAATAAGTCATGCATTTTTTGGATTAGTTCTTTCTCAAGAACTTACTATTTTAGATAACCTCTAAAAACATCCGATAATAATATACTCTAAAAGTTCAATCTTGTATTTATCATACTAGTTAAAGGAAAAACTTTTTAACTTTGATAAATACATTAGTCAGATGCTCCCACTATCTTTTATGAAAATGTGCATTACTTTAAAACATCCTTTTAGGCCTTAGTCAATCCTTGACTAACATGCCTAAAACTTGTGTTCTAAACACATGTTTTAAAACTTAGTTTTTGTAAGAAATTTGTTTTATGAAACCAAAAACTTGGATCTCCATATATCTATCTTTCTAATTACATAAAGTGGTTTCATTAAACTTGCCATAAGTGCAAAACAGTTGTGAAGACATTTTAAATTTCTTTCCATTAAAAACATTCAGTATAAAATTTCCTTGATTATAGTAACTACCATAATCACTTTTATACTTTCTTAAATGTTTTATCAAAAACTATTTTACTTAGAAATAATGACTATTATTTCCATTTGTTCAAGACCTTGAACATTCACTTTTCACAAAAATCTTAAACACTTGTTAAATTAGAAAAACTATCTAATTTTATAAACAACACTTGTTTATTTAAGTATTTGAATAGTGAAGCCAACATTTATATAACTACAACAAATCATAGCATAAGATCACTATGAATCACCAATCAAGTCGAGACTTGACTTATTGGTATTCTTTTAGTCACAACTGTACTAATCCTGATTCATAAAAATACGTGCACGGATATGAATTAAATAATTAAATTTCCATAAAGTCATAATTTCAAACATAAGTTTCCAAAAAACAGTCAAGATAAACATGTTCAGATAAACTTAAAAGAGTTTAATAAACTAGGAAATAGAATTATTAATAATATCTGTAAGCTGCACGTGGGATCTCTTCATGCTGGGCCGCATCACTTTCCATCTCCTCCTGCAATAAACGATTGCAAGATATTAGAGTACTCGTAAAAACTTTTACAAGTGGAGAGTGATAAAGAAACTATTCACACGATACCTGAGGGGCCAGCCTTGCCACCTGTCTCGTGACCTTTCGTACAATCTCTTTTCCAGTGCCCGACCTCACCGCACTTGAAGAACCGATGCTCGGTTCTTGCTTTGTTCGGCTTCGGCTTCTTGCCCTTGTTGTCGTTATTAGACCTGGGTGCATTCTGGCTGGGCTGGGCCTTGCCCTTTCCCTTTCCGTTGCGCCCCTTTCTCTTCTTATGTCCGCCATGTCCTACCTTGAGAATGTCCTTAGACTTGGTCCCGATACTCTGCTCAACTGTCTTGAGCATAGAGTGCAACTCAGCCACATATTTCTCCATGTTGTTCATGTTGTAGTTGACTATAAAAGGCTTATAGTCATCTGACAACGAGTTGAGGATCGTATCCGTTGATAGCCGCAACGGTACTGGGAGCCCAAGTCTCTCTAGGTGGTCCATGTAACCTTTCATTTTCATGACGTAGTTACTGACCGATGTCCCCTTAGCCATCTTGCACGAGTTAAATGCCCTGGTGGCATCATAACGCTCTGTGCGAGCTTGCTCCTGGAACATGTCCCTCAGCTGGCGGTTCATGTCATAGGCAGGAGTCTCCATCATGCTAGACTGCAACTCTGGACTCATAGTTGCAAGAATGAGGCAACTAACATCTAGGGCGTCATTTGAGCGCTTCTGAAAAGCCTCCCTGACGTCTGCCCTAGCGTTGCTGGCAGGAGGATTTCCTAGAGGTTGTTCTAGGACATGCCACTTTCTCTCGTGCCTAAGCACGATTCGGAGATTTCTCTCCCACGTGAGAAAGTTAGGACTGGCAAGCTTGTCTTTCTCAAGGATGGAGCGGAGAGAGAGATTGTTAGTACTAGTAACGTTGGTTGCCATCTACAAATTAAAACCTTGGTTTAATTAGTAATTGCGGATAAAACTTTCTAATCATATATCATCAAACCCATAAACAATATATATTAGACCTAGGACCCATATTTCACATACTTGATGCAAGGTTTGGGGACTTCCCGCCAAGTCATGCTATTTCTGGTAGGTAACACCCTGTACCAATCGTGCCTAACTGATACGACTTCTAGAACCTCGTAGAGCATTTAGACCCAGTCTAGTATGTTTAACTCTACTCTAGTGTTTTTTGGGCCAGGACTCCCGATTATCACCAAAATAGATCGCACCACCTAAGACAACATGAATTCTGGCCGGGACTCCCGATTATCGCAGAATCTTTCATGCCCCTTCCCGCAATGGTTTGAACCCGGATGCCCAAGGTTTGGGCACTTCCGACACCCGAGTACCGTTTAACAGCAAGGGTGTACCATTAGGTAGGTAGCACACTGATATAAGATTTTCTTGGGTTTTATAATTAAGTTTAAAAACTTAATTTTCCAGTTTTCGAAAAACCATTTCAAAACTAACTGTTTTAAAATTACGATTTATATGTGTACCTAAACTAGGTGCACAAAACGGCCTTTATAAGTTCCAAACTTATAATTTTGACAAAACTTTTAAATTTATAAAAATTTAACTAACATGACTAGCAACCTGTAGTCGTATTCTAGTTTGTCATAAAACGCGTGGTTTTTCACTGTTTAATAACAACCTGTTATTAAACCCCTTTTTTAATTAGCATCATATAAATGTCACAAATCTATATGAAAAACAGTAAATAAAAGAACCACAACCACGCAGATAATAGAACAACATATAAAGCCTATAGTTTTGCCAACTAATCCGAAGGTCAAACCTAAGGATAAACTGACTTGGATTCGCCTTCTTGATGTGTTGCTCCCACTAGCCTTGACACCTCCCCGAAGTATCCGTGCTTCGTGTGAAGAACATCATTTACTTGATCACATTTCTTCGAGTCCATGCATCTTGGTTGAGGGATTAAACTATTACCAATCTATTACAAATACAATATTGAATGGGGTTGTAAGTGGCACGCAGGCCTCCCCGAACCAGTACAATATTACAAATAAGAAAGGGATTGTAATTGGCACGCACGCCTTCCCAAAACCAAAAGGAAAAAAGAAGAAATAGAAAAGACGAGTCCTAAGTTGGCAAAACTATAGCTATATGTATTACAACCACGCAATTATATATAAACGCTATATATAAAAAAACAACCACGCAGTTATAAAATATAAACAAAAAAAAAACTGTGCTGTTAAGCACATAACCTGATTTGTTTAAACATTCTCATTTACCCTTTTGATTAATACCTATTAACCAAAAAAAAAATTTATGATCTTCTAATTAAATTTATTTGACCAAAAATAATTTTTCAACAAAACTTTGAGAAACTTGACTTCATTCGAAAACTTGAATGAAATCCCATGTCGGGCTTTTACTAGTTTTTCAAAAACTTAAAACCGACAACTTTTGGTCAATTTAAAAATTATCTTATTTGTTTCTCCATTTTGTTATATAAACTTTGCCCTTTTAGAATTTATTCAAAAATGACTAAACTAGTCATAATAAATAAATATCTAAACAAATATATATTTCAACTAAACTAATTAAAAATATATAATACTAGTTTATATAACACCTTATTAATTTTTAACACTTAAAATTTAATAATCCTTTTTGCATTAATCCGAGAAACTATTTGGGCCAACATGTCCGAAAGAACCTACTGGGCCGAGACCTACTTCGTCCGTGACCCACTCGGATCGGAGAACCCACTGGGCCGAAGCCCTCTTGGGCCGAGAACCCATTGGGCTTTAGCGCCGCTAAGTCCTCTTAGCGCCGCTAAGTCCTCTTAGCGCCGCTAAATCCCTTTTAGCGCCGCTAACGGTCACGGTGATGGTTTCAGTTCCCGTTTCCCGATTAATACATAAAATAAAATATTTTAAATCCTTTTTTAACCTATTAAAACTAACTGTTTTAATATACTGATTAAAAATTGGATTTAATTCAAAAACCAAAAAACTATTAATTATTAATTTTAACAAAACTTGTTTTATTAATATCTAATTATCCCAAAACGAGATTTTAACCCTTTTAAACAAAAAGTTCAAAACTTGGTTAAGATCAAGTTTTAGAAAAAAAATAGTTTATCCTTTTTAACCGTTTAAACACAAACCTGGTTTAAACCTAACTGGTTAAAAACAAACCTTTTATCAACTGTATAAAAACAGAAAACTTGTTTTTATCCCTTATGGTTTTCGAAAAATATGAGGAGAAGAAAAAAGATGGAGAAGATCATTCAACTATCAAACAAACCAACTAATTAGATAAACTAGGTTTAACTAATTAAACAGACTTTTTAATTTAAAACTTAATTCAAACTTATCCTTATCCAAAAAATCATGATCCTTTTAACCATTCAAACTAACTGTTTGAATTTCCTGATTAATAGGATAAACCTGATAACAAAAACAAATTGTTTTGTTACCAACTTGATTTTCGAAAATCTCAAGAACAAGTAGAGAATTAAGAACAAAACCTTAATCTAAAAAACAGATAAAACTAGAACTATGGATCATAGAGCCGAGGCTCTGATACCATTGAAGGGTTTTGAACCTGACCAAACCACCCAATGACACAAACTGGTCAAACCTGGGTTTGATTCTACTGGTTCAATCCTAAAAGCGGAACTGGATTGAACACAACCCTCTAAACCCCAAAAGGGTTAGGATCTTTAAAACTAATGATCAAAACATAGTTTCTAACAAACAATCCATAGAATAGGTTATAAATTAATATACCTGATCAAACTTGGGATTGCTAAAATAGTCCACCACTACTGCACCTCCTTGGAACCGCTCCTGGACCACCAACCAACGATTCTCGAAAAACCGAGAATGTGTGTGTGTACACTTGCGTCGATCACCAATAACGCAAACACACTCGGTGTTTGTTTCTTCGACTTCGACAAGAGAAACCGAGAGAGAGGGAGTGCGACGAGAGAGAGAGAGGCGACGAAAGAAAGAGGCGACGAAAGAGAGAGAGAGAGAGTTTGGTGGCTAGGTTAATCCTTCTTAATCCCTTGTCTCATATCTTAATCCTTTAAGCTTAAGGATATATATAAGGATTAGATGGACCTAAGCCCGTTTAATTAAAAGCCCACTGGTTTTAATTAAACTTTCATCTCTACTCACTTTGACCCCCTGAACTTTACTAGTTAATTAATTAACTATTAATTAACTGGTCCGTTAAATATTAAAACATAATATTTAATTTCTCTTTAAATAATAAATAACTATTTATTATTTATTTCCTTTCTAATAATTAATACAAACTGATTAATTATTTATTTCTCTTTTTTCAATAATTAATACTACTGATTAATTATTTACTTTTCTCTTTAATAATTAATCCAATCTGATTAATTATTTCCACACAGATTTATGGTGAAATCCAACTGTTCCGATTTGGGTGTGTAGCAGTGTGACCCTTTAGTCTCTTATAACATTGGATACAATGTGCCAATTAATTATCTCTGCACATAATTCAACATTTTTTACCGGGTAATATACAAAAACCTTGCTGTTCAATAACTCAACACCAAAATGTAACAAACACGACATTTTAAACGATATAAAACAATCATATATAACAAATGATAGTTTGAAAGTTAACATAAACGTTTTTAGAGAATCACAAGTCGCCTAACAAACTAATAATCTAATCCTCATCGCTAGACTCTTCATCATGAGCAGCCAAATCAGTGTTTGATTGACCTCCGAAAGTTGAGGGAACATTGATATTTATACCTGCCGCCGTTAAGATATCATAGATACCCCGTAGCTCCTACCGGACGTCCTGGACTTTAGCACGCACTATGTTATTTACCTAGGCTTCTGTATATAATCTCTCCGTAGACTGGGATTGTGCGATAGATCGTGTAGCAAATACGGATGAAGAATTTAATGTTCTTCCTACTCCACGAACGTGTCCTCAGCGTTCACCCAACACCGCCGTCAAGATTTCTTCTTCGCTCATCGGATTCTGGCTCCCGACTTAACCGTCTCTCAAGAAAACCATACGACGCTGTGTATGAATAAGATAAAAATAATTAAAATCAGATTATATATATATATATATATATATATATATATATATAAACATAATTTTAATGAAGTATAAATAATTATTTACATAATTTTCTTCAAGGGCCGGGGATGTAAGGACGCCATTGCTTGAATGGTTCGAAATGTACTGAACAATCAAGCTTGAGGGTTCTTGCGTTTCCTGGTGATGCTATTAACAAATGAAATAAATATATACTTAATAACGATTAATATATCACACCAACGGGTCGGGTCAATCATTATATCAATCAAACGGGTCAATCGTTATATACTTAATAACGATGAATATATCACACAAACGGGTCGGGTCAATCATTATATCAATCAAACGGGTCAATCATTATATATTTAAATAACAATTAATATATCACACAAACGGGTCGGACGGGTCAATCATTATATACTTAATAACAATTAATATATCACACAAATGGGTCGGGTCAATCAATATATCAATCAAACAGGTCGACCATTATATCACACAAACGGGCCGGGTCGATCATTATATCAATCAAACAGATCGACCATTATATCACACAAACGGGTCTGGTCGATCATTATATCAATCAAATGGGTCGAGTATATCAATCTAACGTACTATGTCAAAATTAAGAATTAGAGATAAATAGACTTACGTTCACGTATCGAGATTGACAGTATGCTCTCCGATCATGCAAGCTTTGATCTATTTGTTGCGCTCTAACTTGCGTGTTCACTATTGACCGTTGAATGGTCTTCTCCCCACAAAAATAGTCTACGTACAAATCCCACTCATTTTGTTCCATGTTGGGAGGAGGATCTTGACGCAGTCGGTGAGCCTGCGAGACCCCCCTTCTTTTCTCAAACCATTTACTTTTGAACTTGTATTTTTGGTCTCTGTACATCCCCGCACACATTTTATCGATTTCCGTCAATATCGACGCACTGTGTGGATCATCATAATGGCGCGTCATGTCAAAGTACGTCTGTAAATTATAAGATAAAGTTAGTTTATTGTATAATTTTTACAAATATACAATATATAAAAACAACTTAAGTGGAACCTCAAAAGACGGTAAGATCGGTTGTTTCAGTTATATGGGGACTTTTTCCCATGACGGGAAGTAATATGAGATTAAATCTCTCATCAAAGTCCCCAAGTAGCTGATAAAGTGGTCAGCATTAATCATGATCGGTCTCCGTGTTTTAGTAAATCTAAGATTATCATGTATTAAATTTGTATACTAAGAAATTGTGAGTGGTTTGTAGCAGGGTGGCCGTCCTAACCCATTTTTTGAATACCTTACCTCATATGTAAATACATATTACATGTTCAGTTGTTTAAGAAAAATTCGGCAGCATTTACCCTTAGCTCCCAAGTATATAAAGAAATATATATCCGGGAAGCATAGAGTAAATGACAACCGAATATTTCTTAAACACACAACCATGTAACAAGCATTCACATCCTAAATGAGATAAAGTATTCAAAAAGCAGTCCCAACATGGGAACAACCCGAAATTAATTTCTAAATCAATTTTGAGAGGGTATTCTAAGCTCACACACACAAATTTAACAACAATCAAAGATTATCACTACTAATAATTAAAGATTAACAATTATTAACAATAATCTAACATCATTAACACTAAATAATAATCTAACATTGATTTAATTTTTAACTTTATTAGTGTACTATAAATACATTACTAACAATTAGCATGTTATAAATTAGATTAAATATATACAAAATAAACTAACATAATCAAATAAAACCAAGTAAAGTTTAACAATAATTAAAGTTTATCACTACTAACATTGATCTAATTTCAAAAGTTATTAGTACTAACAATAGTTAGATATGAACACAAATCAATAATAAGCTAACATCATTAACACTAAGTAATAATCTAACATTATTAAGTTAAACAAATTAGTATTAGAACCTATATAATCTAACAATAAATAATCCAAAAGAATAAACAAATTAGTATTAGAACCAATATAATCTAACAATAAATAATCTAAAAGAATAATCTAACAATATCAAATTAAATTAACTCACATTGACAATTAAAGTAATCAATTACTAACACTAAATAATAATAATTTAACACTTAAAAAATAATAATCTAACACTAATTAACAATTAACAATTACTTAACTAACATCAATAACACTAAATAATAATCTAACATTATCAAGTTAAACAAACTAAAATTAGAATTATATAATCTAACATAAAATTATATAAATTTATAATCTAACAATATTACATTAATTTAACTAACATTGATAATTAAATTAACCAATTTCTAACACTAAATAACAATTATCTAACATTAAATAATAATAATTTAACAATAATTAGTACTAATTAACAATTAATTAACTAAAATTAAAATTATTACCACAAACTAATTATAATCTTATCTAAATACTAATATTAACTCTAAAAAAATACTAAAAAAATACCTTATAGAAGAGAGGAAGGTGGTCGACGGAGAGGTGTTAGGGATAAACAAGCGGTAGATTGAAGGATTGCTAAGATAACTATGAAGAGATAGAGAGAGAATCTCGTTTCACCTTCAAAACACACATAGTTTATTTCATGTAAGTGTGGCAATCTTTACATTTCCTTGTGTATCACAAGGGTTATATACCTATAAGATATATTTACAATAAGCACCCTCAACTATTGTTTAACTCCTATTCTATTACAATAATACAGTTCTAACAATCTACCCCTTTGAAATGGAATAGGAGTTGTAGAATAAAATGAACAGGAGTCTTGATCTCTTCAGCATCTTGAGGGTCTTGTGCTTATTGTCTTGTAGCACTCGAGTAACCTAAGGCATTGATCGCCTTCGGTTATATAATCAATTTAGCATATAGAGGTTTTTAGCATCTGGATCCTTGAGCATTGGTAGCATCAGCGGAAGCATATAAGGATTCATCAACAGGAGAGAATATGTTGCTTACTCCCCCTAGAATCACGAACGGGGAAGCCCTCCCCCTACAATGTTGCTCTCGATCCTTGAAGATAGAATTGGGGCGAGAATAAATTTTTTACTTTCATCTAAGTATACTTTCATCTAATTACTTATCCCCCCTAGACTGAATACCTCGTACAATATGTCTCATGCAGTAACCAACTGAACAAATCTTTATATCTCCCCCTCATGATGTCCAAAGTCTTCACTGGTCATCATGAAAAATGTTCAGTTGTGAAGTATCAGTCTATTAACTTCTACCACTTGTGAGCCAAAATGGATCGTTGAGGAGTGAATGTAGATCAGAAGTGAATACATCAACCAAATCGAAAATCTGAGATGTCTCGTACAAGAGTATCAACCTAGTCCGGATCACAACAAGTGACAAAGAGAACGAAAAACAAGTAGATGCAAACGAACTTGGGACGGATAAGGATTCTATAGTAAGAAATAAGCGTTAAGGAACACAGGGAGCTGAAATCATATTCAAGCCTTTTCAACCTGTACGACTATAGAAAAGGTGACTTTGAAAACATATCGTGAACAGGGAGTCGGATACATCCTTATTCGAAAGCACACAAAAATCTATCAAACTCTTTGAAAACATGAAGTAAACGGATGTTGGTTAAGACAATCAAGCAACGATCCACGAATTCTGAAAGATAAGAATGACAAATGAGAATTCAGAACTGACTGATAAAATACTACCAAGATTCTAAAGAAACAAGGAATGGATGGCCAAAATCTAGTTTTGAGACCAGATATTGGTGACACTAAGAAAGAAGAACCAAAAATCAGTTAGGAAAGGGCAGGATGACTAGACATAGGGTATTAGGAATTAAGTTCATGGTGGTAATGACCCAAAGCTGACCCAAATCTAGAAAGGGTTCGGCAGCGGTCGTTTGACGATCGGGAGGAGAGGGGCTAGCTTTTTGTTCATAAATGATAGAAAGAAGGAAACAGAAACCCTATATCTCGTAAACGTTTTTGCGGCGACGCTTTTTGCGGCGACAATAGGGATTTTGCGGCGACACACAATTTTATTTAAATAAAGAAAATAGAAAATCGTTTTAAACTAAATAAATAAAATAGAAAATCTTTTTTGCGGCGACGTATGACCTTTTGTGGCGACACCCTAATTTTTTAGGAGGGAATCAATGACGCCATGGTTTTCGGTGGGAAAATAGAGTGGGAAAGCCTTGTAGTGACGTCACGTGCCGCCGCAAAAAAGCATTTAGCGGCGACATCTGATAATCCTTTGACCCACTTTTTTATCGTTTTGTGATCTGCCCCAAAAAACCGTCGCCGCAAAAGGTCATTTTTCTTGTAGTGTATACTATGTTGAATTGTTTAAAGTCTTTCTTCGGTATGGCAGATCAAAATCAAGAAAACAGGAATGCAAATCTTAGGGAAATAGAAGAAAACCCGGATATGATATTCATAGGGAAATATAGATGAGTATATTTCGTTGACCAAAAAAAACAACAACAACAGTACCCAATCCCGCTAAAGCGGGGTATGAGGGAGGTAAAATGTAGACAATCATACCTCTACCCGTAGATAGAGAGATTGCTTCCTGAAAGACCTCAAGCAGTGTGAGAAAGAAAGTACTTAAAAAGAAAAATAGAAAGAGAATAATAAATAAAATAAGAAAAAAAGGCCGACTAAATAATACAATAATAAAAATAAAAATAATAAATCCAAAAATAAATGAAAACATAAAAGATATTAAATAAATAAATTCAAGAGGTCGGAAAAAGGGAACTACTACCCTTAAGAGGTCCTAACTTTACAAGTGCTAGGTTCAAAAGGTTAAAAGACAACTCAACCCTTATACTAAGCCCTAAACTATCGCTAGCATCATCGTAACTTCTTAACCCTGGATTTTAAACCTTCTTCTCCATAAAACACTATCTGAGATCATGTCCTCGGAGAGTGAAAGCTCCTGCAAATCCGCTTTGACTCTATCTTCCTATCTCAGGTAAGGACAGCCACGCCTCCTAGTGCCTTCAACTAAAATCGAATCGGCTCTCCTAACAGGTGTTGTTGGTTGCCTCCTTTTAACGTGGCTAAACCACCGTAGTCTTCCTTCTCTCAACTTGTTAACAATAGACGTTACTCCTAATGCGTTTCTAAAAACACCAACCGGGATTTTGTCTAACAAAGCCTTCCCACAAGTCCATCTAAGCATCCTCATCTCTACCACTTCCATTTTCTCTGCTTGAGCCTTTTTCAGGGGCCAACACTCAGATCCATAAATCATAGCCGGTTTAACAGCTAGTCTGTAGAAATTTCCTTTAAGTTTAAGCGGGACTTTCTTGTCGCATAAAACTCCTGTTGCCGCTCTCCACTTCCGCCACCCTGCTTGAATACAGTTAGTAACATCCTCGTCTACCCTCCCTCTTTTGTGTAATACGAAGCCCAAGTACCTAAATGACTCTTGAGGTCTTAAGACATAGTCCCTTATGCAAATATCTTGGCACTCACCATTATCATGCTTACTGAAATGACAAAACAGATACTCCGACTTACCTCTACTAATTCGTAGTCCTGCGTCCTCTAGCACCGCCCTTCATTGTTCTAATCTTCTGTTGAGCTCCTCTTTCGATTCTGAGACCAAGACGATGTCGTCTGCGAAAAGCATACACCAAGGAACTTCTCTTTGAATCCCTCTCGTCAGCTCGTCAATAATGATAGCAAAAATGAAAGGACTAAGTGCCGACCCTTGGTGTAGACCCCGTAACACCGGAAAGTACTCGTTGTTACCTATGGGAGTGCTCACACAGGAGACTTCACTCTCATACATGTCTTTCAAGACCCTAATATAACTCCCCTGGATCTTTCTATCGATTAAAGTCTTCCAAATAAGCTCCCTATGAACACTATCATATGCGATCTCTATATCTAAGAACACCATGTGTAAATCCCGTTGTCTTTCCCTTGCTTTTCCACGAGGCTTCTAATCAAATGAATAGCTTCTATTGATGACCTCCCTAGCATAAAACCGAATTGATTTTCTGATACTCTAGTTTCCCGTCGCAGCCTGTTTTCTATCACCCTCTCCCACAACTTCATAGTATGGCTAAGTAGTTTAATACCACGATAGTTCCCACAATTTTGGGCATCTCCCTTGTTCTTAAATACTGGGATAACCACACTACGACTCCATTCTTCTGGCATCTTAGTTGTTCGAAAAATCAAGTTAAAAAATTTAGCTAGCCATTGAATACCCCGTTCTCCTAGACACCTCCACACCTCGATAGGAATTTGATCGGGACCTGCCGCTTTTCCTCTCCCCGTCTTACGTAGCGCACTTCTAATTTCCCCTATAGAAATCTTAGTGCAATAAACGTTGTTTTGAATGCTAAGACGACCCCCCCCCCCCCTCAAAGCTCTCTCCACTTCTTCTCATAACCTGCCTTGTATCCTGGTTAAATAAATGAAGAAAGTAATCACCCCATCTACGCCTAATTTCTCTACTATTAGAAAGAACTCTCCCTTTTTCATCTTTAATATACTTAATGCTTCCTAAATCTTTATTCCTTTTATCCTTGGATTTAGCTAATTTGAAAATTTCGTGTTGCCCTTCTTTAGAGTCTAATCTAATATATAAGTCTTCAAAAGCTCGTTCTTTGGCCTGGGCTACCACTTTCTTAGCTTCTCTTTTAGCTTCTTTATAAATACTCAAAGCTCTTATTCTATCTTCCTCTCTACCTTCACTAGCTAGGACTAGCTCCTTAAAGCACGATTGTTTTCTTTTAACCTTAACCTGGACCTCATTGTTAAACCACCACGATTCCCATAAACCCTTAACTTACCTGAAGTAGATCCTAGGGTTTCTTTAGCTATCTCTCTAAATTTATGGGCCATGTGGTTCCATGCCACATCTACATCCCCCGGCAGTGGACTGCTAATGTCTACAGCTACTCTACTTCTAAAGTCCTCTAAAACCTCCCCGCTTAGTTTTCTCCATAAAATTCCAGGTTTACCCTCATATCTGTCTTTTAAAATTCCCTTCCTGAAAAAGATGTCCAACACTAATAAGTGATGTTGCGAGTACCCCGCCTCCTGTGGGAGGACTTTACAATCTTTGCAGTTCCTAAGATCTCTTTTACGCGCAAGAATGTAGTCGATTTGAGTGCTACGTCCTCCACTAAGGTAAGTAATCAAATAAGCTTCCCTTTTCTTGAAGAAAGAATTTGTGATGCCTAGCTCGTGTGCCGAAGCGAACTCAAGTAAAAAATGCCCCTCTTCATTTCTCACCCCATAGGCGAAGCCTCCATGAACGCCTGGATACCCATCTACTCCTGCTCCTGTATGTCCATTAAAATCCCCCACTATATACAACAATTGATCCTCTGGTATCCCCCTCGCCAGCTCATCTAGGGCCTCCGAGAAGCTAGTCTTCTCAGCTTCACCCAAACTAACCTATGGTGCATACTGTTGGTCCCGTATTGTATACGGATGAAGCAATGCAAGATGTTAATCTTGTAGTATGTGTTAGTGTGTGTATTCGGTTTCTAGAGAGAGAGCCGAGAGAGAGTATTGAGAACACAATAACACAAGTGAGTAATATGCAAAGCTTACATTAGAATGTGGGGGAAATGCCTTTATATAGCATTTCCCCAACTTTGAGTAATTACATATTACACCCCTCACTTTAATATTTCTAACAATCTCCCCCTAAGTGAGGTGTGTAATAATTCACAACAAATAAATACATTAATCTATTTGTATGCCAAATTGTTGCGAATTCCGAATGCCACTTGCCACTTGCGTATTTGCCTTCTGCTTGCCAGTGTCGTTCTCATCCTTTCTATAGCACGCTAAGCTTCAGCATGTTTTTCATCAGTATAGGCTTCCCGGTTATCCCAAACTTTCTGATGTATCTTATGATGAAGGATTTTCAAAGTGCCGTCTGAATATGACAATAATTCATCAAGTCTAATAAATATCTTTTCTCTTTTTGAATTTCTTGAGACAACACCTCGATCACCTTTGAAGTTTGGATGCCCATCATAGATAACTGTCAATTCTTCAAGCTTTTCTAGATCTGGATGGCTTTGGTCAGGCTTTAAGAGATTGACTTTCAGATAGTTGTTTTCAGCTCCGAGTTGCAGATCATGTTCCTCAAAGTATTCCATTAAATTTCTCATGTATTTCATTAGAGCACCCCTTCCAAACTCTTCTTCAGGCCACTTTCTTCTTTTCTGAGAGAGGGTGTCAAAGATAAAGCTGATGTCTTCAATACTTATAAACCTTAAGTCTGCTTCGTTGAGGAAGTATGACAGGTTGTTTGCTCTTCTGACATGAAAGATGGCATACTTTATTCTGAAGGTTGTCTGAGTATAGATATTGATAAGTTCAACTATTGGATACTCTGATTTGATCTCTTCGGGTTTTGTCATAGACTGAGAGAGGATGTGTTCATATCTTCTTCTCTGTTTGTCGTCCATGTTCCGCAACTCAGGGGAAATAACCTGTATTAGCTCATTGCTGAATATGTCTGGAATTCTTTCTTCAAGATTAGCAGCATTGACAAAATACGGTTTCCATATAGGTTGTTGGGCAGCACTTCTTGTGAACATGTTGCCTGCATCAAGTCCTGGATCCCCACGATACACTGGAGGAGCATGTGGCACAATGAAGCTCCTTGGCAAGGGCCATTCAGATTATTTTCTCACTTTCTCAGCTGCCTCTTTCTGTCTGTTTCTTTCTAGTACATCGGCAGCTGACTCTTGAAACTGACCACGAGGAGGAGGGAAGCTTTCATGAACTTCAATGTTTACTCCACTAAGAACCCTAGATACGTCAAAGGTTGGTTTCTTCTGTTTCGGCTTTCTCCTAGCTTCTCTTCTAGAAATTGCTAACCTTTCTTTCCTTCTGCGTGCAAGCTCCCTTTCACTAGGGATGTCATCAAACCTGTCAACAATTCTAGGTGAAGCTGGACTTGTAGCAACCCCAACGTATTCATCAATATCTCTGAACATATCACGAATTTCAAGATCCTCAGTTTCCTCCTCTGGTTGAGCAGAACTGCTTTCTCCCATATGCCTTGCAGGTGATGTGTGTATGGACTCATATAAATCCTTCATTTCTTCCTCTGAGTCGCTAGACCATTCAAACATATCAGCATGGGACTGCTTGTAAGGTATTTCACCTTCTTCAAGATCAATTGGCCTCTGTTCAGATTGTTGCTGAGGTACGTAAAGTACAATTTGTTTGTCAGCATTTTCCTTTTGTTGTTGTTCATAAACTTCATCGGCCATATGTTGTTGTTGTTGATTTCCAGAAGCAGCTGAACTTGTACCTGCAGATAGGTATGAACTGAATTGGGGAACAGGTAGAACTGGTACATTTGGAGCCGCAGAGGGAGAAGTCATATATAGTCTTCTTCTTTTCTCCCCCTCGGGTTGATCATCAGGATCTTGATCATCCCGCCTCCTCTTGCTTCCCTGAGCCTGAGCCTGACAAGTTTGTTCAAGTAGTGTCAGCCGGTCAGTAACCTTTGATAGTGAAGTATAGAAACCTCTGGTGATCCCATCTATCTTGTTGTTTACGTCTTCATGAAACTCTTGAAAGTCATCCATGGAGATTCCCGATGGACGTTGTTCATTTCGAAGAGTAGTCAGAAGGTCTTGGTCATGAACTGATTCTGGCTGTTGTTCCAGAAGTCTGACATACAGCAAACTCTTTAGAGCATCAACTGACATAGAAGCAGGATCAGGTTGTGACTGTGGTTCTGGCATTGTTGGCCTAGCAGTAAGGAGTGCCTCAATCCTGTTGAGTTGCTGTTGCTGGGACTGGGAGGCTTGTTCTATCCGATCCAACTTTTGATTTGTCGTCTGCAGTTGTTGGTGGATTGGTGCCACGGCTTGTTGAATGTGATCATGAAGTTCTGCACGTGAAACAAACCCGGAATCACTAAGAGTTCCGGTTGAGGTACCAGCCACAGAGGCAGTACCACCTACTGGAGCAGCAGGAATGTTGGCTCCAGCAGGATTTCCTTCTAATCCTCGAATGGCACCTTGAGAGGTACCACCTATAGAAGTTTGGGAGACTTGCTGAATATACAAGCTCAGTGCATCTATGGTAATACGGTGTTGATCAAGATATGCGGAAATCCGCGATATATCAAATTGTGCACGAAAAGGAGTCAAGGACGAGGGAGGCGGTCCTCTTTGTTCAATAGGTCCAACACCCAATTGGGGTTGACCCAGTGTATGTGCTATAACCCTGTGCAATAAAGACGGTGCCTGTTGAGAGACACCGTAGTGGCTTTGTGGGGCAGAAACATGCACGGGTTGGATCACCGCGACTTCTTTAATATGAGGCCCAGCCGTGCTAGGCCCCATAGTAGTTGTGGCTTCCCGGCTTTCTGGGTTTGGGGAACCCTCAACACTCATTTTTTTTCTTTTCTCACCTCCTCTCTATCACTCACACTCCTAACAACAAAACTATCTTCATCATCACAGCTACCAACATCATACCCCGCATATTGATCAGGTTGAATGAGAGAGTCAGGGGTGACAGAACCAGGTTCAACAGATAAGGAATGACTTGGCGAAGTGACTGGAATGTCATGTTCAGGGGTAACTATGGCCCTTCTTGCTGGAAGTACTTCAGCAGTGTGGGTGGGAGGATTCAAAGGGATGACACGCCCACCTGCTTGAGAAATTGTAGTGTCAGGCTAAGCAGTGGGTGTCACTTCAGGTGAGGTTGTTGGTGGTTCGGTTAGTTTCATGAATGAGGGGGTGCTTTCTGTAGGTTTGGCAATTGGATGTTCGGGGGTGCCAAAAGGTGATAAGATAGGTTCAGGAACAGGGGCACCACCTCGGTGGGAAGTAGACTCATCAAGATATGATTCAAAACTAGATGACTCAGAAATGTCAAGACCAAGTTCTTCTAGTACAGCTTGGGTGCGGGTGGATTGAGAAAGAGACTGAAAAATGGCTTGAATGGTGGCGGGATCATATGCATCCCCTCCCTCTCTAATCTCATCACCTTCACCCTCTTCTCCTCCCCTCTCTTCATTTTCTCTCTGCTCTTCCCTCTCAGCATCTCCCATAGATGTCTGAGGCCTATGTTCTAATTTCTCACCAGGTTCTATACCTCCCTGGGCAGGTATGGCCGGTTCTGGCACAACCATGGGAGGTATTCCTACACTCTCCCTATAACTCTTAACAATATCATTCTGCTCACAAAGGTCTAAGAGAGAAATAGGAAATGGTTGAGGGATTGGCTTGTTAGCTGGGGTAGCAGGTTTAATGCATGTAAAAAGTTTAGGAGATACAGAGGGTAAACCTGCCCGACGAGGAATGTCCGGATATCGATCCATGAGGTGTTGGACTATCATGGGAATGAACCTTTGATAAGGCAAAAAGTTGCCCTCCTTCTTCTTTGCTGAGTTCTTCTTTAGTATAGTTGCTTTGAAATCTTGGAAGAACAGAAAGGCATAGTTCACATGAAGATGAGTTGCAATAGCGACAAAGATTTGCAGTTGATGTTCAGTAGGATACTCATAGCCTGAATGCTTTGGAGTGACACATCTTTGAAGCACAATCATTAAGGTGTTGTACTTTGGATGTAAGTTTGTCCTTCGAAACTGATTCTTTCTTGTCAGCTCACCAGTATACCCCATTCCCTTAATAGCTGCTAGACATGCTTCCTCATCGGGAATATCAACGAAGGCTGTAGCTGGTGGTCTGCTGTTTGCCCTTGGGAGCCTGAAGATGTTCCGGAGACGGCGGACAGATATTTCAACGGTATATTCGTCTATTTTAGCATGGATCACCTCCTGATTATTAGCATTGATCTGGATTTCACAAGTCTTCCAGAATTGTTGGACATAAAGTTCAGGTACATGGGTGCCAGTAGTAGCAGGGTTAAAGGTCAACATATGGTTCAGAGGATGGATTTTCAAAATCTCTGTGACTATAGGGTAATTGGGATTTCTCAGTTTGGTGAGGTCCGTATAGTGATTATTTTCATGTGATTTGGAATTTAGGTTCTCAGACCGAGGCATGATCTCCTCTGGGTCAACAATAGCTTGAGCCATCTTATCTGCACAGATAGGTAAAACAGTTAAGTCATAGATAAAGAGATATATCAGTTGACCTCACTTAACTTTGAAATTGATTGGGAATGTGGTCAAAGTTAAGTGAATGAGTCAAGGTTGACTGACATTGACCAAACTTATAGAGTTGAGAAAATTTGTTAACTCCCCAAGTATGAAAATCCCATTGTATACACGATGATTTTGTGTATAAAAAAGTTGTTTTAACACTTTGAAAATGTCAATTAGATAAGTACAAACAACTTTGCAATACTTGGATATTATCCAAAAATCATCATAACACCTCTTTTTAGACCAAAAATGGATTTTATAGTGAAAACTCATACACCATAAGAACACGAAGAACACTTTTTGATATTTGTGAAATATTTTTGCACCAAAGTGTTCTCCATGTGTTAAAAATGTCCATCGCAGACTTGGTTTGATCGAACAAGTTCGTTTCGTGTCCCAAAAATACCTTCAAAGTCTCGAAACTCATTATCGCATATGGATGTTCTAAGGCCAAAAATTACCCTTTTAACTCAAAATTTTCAAAATGTAAACCGTACAAGTTGTTACCTTTGTGATTAGGAGTATTTTGATACTAAAATTGTAAATTTTGACAGAGTAACGAGAGGATTCGTATGCTAAAGTAACCAAGAAAACGAGAGACACTTTAGAAAATTTTCAAGTTTTTGAATCGTGTAATGGAAGCTTGGTAACTGATGGGACGGTTATAAATCAAGACTGGACACGTGTCACTCGTTGATTGGACCATAGACTTGTAAAAACGCGGCTGATAGAAGTATTTGCGTGGTAAAAAAAAACACCCGGCTGATAGAAGTGTTGAATCGCATGCGATTAACTCTTTGGTGTGTTAATCGCATTCGAATCACTTTGTTTATCAATCGCATGCGAATCAACCCTTGTTTATTAATCGAGTGCGAATCACCCCTTTGTTTATCAATTTGTTTATCAATCGCATGTGAATCACCCTTGTGATTGCCAATCGCATGCGATTGACCCATAAAGTCCGGCTGATAGGTTTTGTTAAGTTTAGAAATTTTCTAACACTTGAACCCTTTCCTTTGAAATTCGCATGCGATTGAGGTTTGATTCATTTGTTAGTATATCGCATGCGATTGACTACCAAATGCGATTGGTGCCATGCGATTGAACCAATACTTGGAAAATTTCTGAAAAATCAAGATATCTGAATTTTGAAATCCGAAAAATTGAATTCTCCAGATATGGTTGATTTGAATGTTTGTCTGACACACTCCCCCTAGACTCTTGCATCTTTTTATGATAGATTTTCAAATTTTTGGGAATGTATCAGTTGTATACTTCTCCCCCTACACATGTGCACAATGTGTATTAAATTTCTCCCCCCACACATTTGTAACATATGTAAAACCAGGAACAAACTCCCCCTTGATTGATGCAGCAGATATCTGCACAGAGAACAAACAGTATAACACCTACTCCAAACTAAAGAAAAGAAAGGAAAAGAAAGAGAAAAAAATAACAGTATGCTAGATTTCCAGATTGAGCATGCCTAACTTGGATACCAACTAAGTGAATCGACTTTCGTCTAATGGTTTGGTAAACAGGTCAGCCAGCTGATTTTCAGTAGGAACATACTGTAGCTCAATTAATCCTTGCTCAACGTTATCTTTTATGAAGTGATAATGGATATCAATATGTTTAGTTTTAGAGTGGTGTACCGGATTGCAGGAGATGGCGATGACAGACTGAGAATCACATAAAAGTGGAATTTTGTCGTACCTGAGACCAAAGTCTGATAGCTGTGTACGTATCCATAGACTCTATGAACAGCACATTGCAGCAGCAACATACTCAGCTTCTGCTGTAGAAGTGGATACACAGTTCTGCTTCTTTGATGCCCAGCAGACTAACCGATCTCCCAGAAAGTGTGCACTACCAGAGGTGCTTTTCCTATCAATCTTGCATCCGGCATAGTCAGCATCTGAGTAAGCATGAAGATCCAAATTTGAGTCCTTTGGATACCACAGACCAAGATCCATAGATCCCTTGAGATATCTGAAAATACGCTTAACAACGAACAGATGAGACTCCTTTGGATTCGCCTGATATCTGGCACAGAGACAGGTAGAGAACATGATATCTGGACGACTTGCAGTTAGGTACAGTAAAGATCCAATCATCCCTCGGTAAGTTTTGAGATCCACTGGAGAGCCATCTGGATCTGCTGATAGTTGTGCTTTCGTTGCCATGGGAGTGGAGATAGGATTACAGTTGAGCATATCATACTTGGTGAGAAGATCTTTGATATACTTAGATTGGAAAATGAAACTGCCATGACTCAACTGTTTTACTTGGAGTCCGAGAAAGAATGACATCTCTCCCATCATACTCATTTGAAACCTGTTTGCCATTGTTTGTGCAAACTCTTCACTGTACTTTGGATTCGTAGATCCAAAGATGATGTCATTCACATATATCTGAACAAGAATTTTGTCCCTACCTTTAGTCTTTGTGAATAGAGTGGTATCTGTCTTTCCCTTTGAATAACCCTCACCTATCAAGTACTCAGATAAGACATCATACCATGCACGTGGGGCTTGTTTTAAACCGTACAAGGCCTTATCTAGAATATATACATGGTTAGGGTATTTAGAGTTGATAAAAACTTCTGGTTGTGAGACATAGACTTCTTCTTTAAGTACACTGTTGAGAAAAGCTGTCTGCACATCCATATGAAAGACTCGAAAGCTGCGGGAGGCTGCATATGCAAGAAAGAGTCATATAGCCTCAATGCGAGCACCGGGGGCAAAAGTTTCATCATAGTCAATGCCCTCTTGCTGATTGTAACCCTTAGCTACCAACCGAGCTTTGTTTCGGACAACCACTCCATCCGAATCTCTTTTTTTTCTTGAAAACCCATTTAGTTCCAACAATAGATTTCCCATAAGGCAGAGGAACTAATCTCCAGACTTTGAGACGATCAGATTGGTGAAGTTCTTCTTGCATTGTAATCACCCAATCAGGATCATCTAATGCCTCACAAGTCTTGGTAGGTTCAATCATACTCAAGAAACCCGCGAATTGACATTCATTGGCTGTTGCTGATCGTGTTTGTATGCCAACTGAGGGATCTCCGATTATGTTCTCTTCTGAGTGATGTCTGGTCCACTTTATTTCATGGGGGGTAGAGGATGAAGGAATAAGATCTTGAATGTGTCTTGCCTATTCTTCATCCTCTTTGGAGAAATTTGGGTCTGAATCAAACACAGGGGAGCTATCTTGGTCAACTATAGGAGCAGTCACAGGGGGCTGTGTGACGGAGACAGATGTAATCTTCAGCATATAGATCAGCAAATGGGTTTGTCTCATTGACCATAGGAGTTGTGATAGTGATACTCGTTTGTGCAGCTGTATTGTCCCTGTTTTCAGTCACAACAGGGGAAGATTCAGAGCGAAAGAAATCAAACATAAAGTCAAGATTAGAATTTGAACTGGAAGAAATGTCCGATTCTTTATTTTGAATAACTGGTCTTGAACAAGTATGTTTGTAGGACCGTGGGGGGGTTCGAAACTAAACACCCTAATGCTAGGACTGATCTAGGATGAGAAATAGTGCGGAATATCTATTTCCCAAACCTCCTAAGGATTCTAAGATCTGCTTAGGTGTCCGGCACACAGTAACACTAAGAAACACACAAAGTAGAAACAAGAACAAACTCTAAGAACTCACACAGAATGCTTACGACTGCCCTTGGATCCGAGATTAACACTAAGTTTGCGTTTACCGAGGTTTAACTTGCAATTTCGAAGGCTCACTAAGGCTTATGGTCGATTACAGGTCATTCCCCGATCATTCCCGTTGATTCGTCGATTCCCAGCGATCACTCGATTTTTCGGTCACACACGCTAATACACGGTTAATGAGTATTTATAGAGTAATTAATTTCACTACGCACGTAATGTATCGCACTTCGCACGAAGCGAGTCCAGTACGCACGTACCAGTTGTTTTAATAATAATTAATTAAACATTAATCGACTACTTCACCACGCACGTAGTGAGATCCACTACGCACGTAGTGGACTCATCACGCACGTGATGACCTTCATGCATACTTAAACTTCCAAACACACATCAACACATGATTAAGTACTTGTAAGCTTAAGATAAACATAAATAACCACTTAGAACATATAACCATGCAAACCATTAATCAAAACACATTTGAATTAACATTTCAAGTAAGCATGTATATATTTCATTGATAAGAACTAGGGATTTACAAATATGCACCAACAAACTCCCCCTAAGACCTAGTTCTATCAACAAAAATTGCACTAAGCAAAAATACACAAAGCAAAATGCACAAAGCAAAATGCACAAAGCAAAATGCACAAAGCAAAATGCACAAAGCAAAATGCATATAAGAATACCATTCGTTATGTCCTTACCTGCACTACGCACGTGTTGAGTTGAAGCTCGTGCGTAGAGGCTCCATTTCGGATGTGATGAGTTCCTCATATGTGAACCTTGATACTGTTAGTACTGCACTCAACAATAAACAGTCAGTAACTTCAAGGTTACTAAAAACATCTAAGTACATCCAAGCGAAATGAGAAAACCTAAAGAATAGCAAAAGAGTACATTTAAAAGAACTTAGAACCACCAAAACTCTTTTTGACGATCCTGTACTCAGCACACAGCGGTTAGAAACTACAATGCAAGTAAAAACATTTAAGCACATGCAAACACAAGAAATTATAAATAAAGAAAATAAACATACCAAAAAAAAATAAGAACATACCAAAAATCTTTTTGTATTTTTCTGAATATAAAGAAAATGAAAATGCAGACTGTAAACAAATTAAATCCTAAAAACTAAGAGACAGAAATGAAAAACACTAAAGAGAATTAAAAATAAAATTAATGAAATTAAATCTTTCTGTGAGAAGGTTCCAAGATGGAGTCAGTACCAGCACATCTATACTTAGTTATCATTCATTTCAGAATCTTAGGTACAAACATACTCCCTCAATTTCTGTCTGTCAATCTAACTTTCTTCAGATAATGACAGATTTGATTTCAACATTTTCTGATTATCTAGACTGGGTGCATGGTTAAGACTATCTCTTTCAAAATCTCACAGTGTTTTGATTCACTCAGTAGGATGCACAACTTGAGTACCCAACCACCATGCTTATATGCTTTGTGATTTTGTCAACGCATTTTATGCTCTTTGACATGGAGGTCAATTTTTCACCTCTTCTGATAATTTCTGTTGAGCACTTTGTAGGACCGTTGGGGGTTCTAAACTAAACACCCTAATGCTAGGACTGATCTAGGATGAGAAATAGTGCGGAATATCTATTTCCCAAACCTCCTAAGGATTCTAAGATCTGCTTAGGTGTCCGGCACACAGTAACACTAAGAAACACACAGAGTAGAAACAAGAACAAACTCTAATCACACAGAATGCTTAAGACTGCCCTTGGATTCGAGATTAACACTAAGTTTGCGTTTACCGAGGTTAAACTTGCGATTTCGAAGGCTCACTAAGGCTTAAGGTCATTCCCCATCGATTACTCGATTTCCCGCGATCACTCCCGTTGATTCGTCGATTCCCGCACTAATTCGCAGTTCATACGTATTTATAGTGTGGAATACGCGTTTACCTTAAATAACTTTCACTACGTACGTGATGAGACTTACCACGCACGTAGTGAATCCAGTACGCACGTACCGGTTGTTTTAATGATAATTAATTTAACTTTAACCGACCATCTCACCACGCACGTAGTGAGTTTCACTATGCACGTAGTGGACTCATCACGCACGTGATGACCTTCACTCATACTTAAACTTCCAAACACACATCAATACATGATTAAGTACTTGTAAGCTTAAGATAAACATAAATAACCACTTAGAACATATAACCATGCAAACCATTAATCAAAACACATTTGAATTAACATTTCAAGTAAACATGTATATATTCCATTGATAAGAACTAGGGATTTACAATTATGCACCAACAATGTTCAGAAGCAACTACTGTTGATTTAGGTGGAAAATCTGTAACATTCAATGCATCATCAAATGTTACATTGATACTTTCAACAATGCTCTTTATACGTTTGTTAAAAACTCTGTAGGCTTTAGATTCAGTGGAATAACCTAAGAAAATAGCTTCATCAGCTTTAGGAGCAAACTTTCCTAGATTATCCTTGTCATTTAGAACAAAGCACCTATTACCAAAGACATGAAAGTATTTGATATTAGGCACTATGCCATTTGCTAGTTCATAAGGAGTTTTTTTAAAACGTTTATTAATGAAAGAGCGATTCTGTGTATAGCAGGCAGTGTTGATGGCTTCAGCCCAAAAGGAAGGGGGGAGCCCAGAGTATGACAGCATGGTACGGGCAGCTTCAACCAAGGTTCTGTTTCGTCTTTCGACCACACCATTCTGTTGTGGAGTGTATGCTACAGAGAACTGATGGTTGATCCCAACTAGGTCACAAAAGCTTTTCAGAGCGTTGTTCTTGAATTCTGTTCCATTGTCTGTACGAATTGAAACAACACTCTGATCATACTTGTTCTGCTGCTGTTTGATGAATGTGATAATTGTTGGAGTAGCTTCATCTTTAGCACGCAGGAATTTGACCCAAGTATACCTGGAATAGTCATCCACCATGACTAGTATATACTTCTTCCCATGCTTGGACTGAATTCTCATAGGACCACAGAGATCCATATGCAGAAGATCTAAAGGCTTGGTAGTGCTAAACACTTGCTTTGATTTATGAGTAGACTTCTTCATTTTCCCTTTCTCACAGTCTGCACACAGATGGTCCTTGTTGAATCTTAGCTTGGGAATGCCTCTCACCAAGTCACCAGTGACTAGTTTGTTAATATTCTGAAAGTTCAGATGAGAGAGTTTACGGTGCCATTGCCAAGTAAGATCATTTGAAGCTTCGGACAGAAGACACACAGAAGTAGGAGAATCATATTTCTCCAAATCTATGGAATACATGTTAGATTTCCTAGAGCCTGCAAGTAGTTCATCACTAGTTTCTGTGATCACAGAACATTTGTTTTTCTTGAATACAACTACCAGATCTTTGTCACAAAACTGTCCGATGCTAAATAGATTATGACCCAATCCTTCAACATAGGAGACTTTCTTGATCTTGATGTGCTTCTTCTCAATGTCTCCGTACCCCATTATTGGTGCAACATTTTCGTTCCCAAAACGTACATTCCCGGAGTACTTAGGAACATAATTCTTGAGAAGACTTTTGTTGCCGGTCATATGTTTGGTACAGCCGGAGTTAAGGTACCACAAGTGAGGCACCTGCAAAAAGAGAATAAATCACGTTTAGGTCCTCATATCTGAATGGGTCCTTGATTGTTAGTCCCTAGAAGTGATTGAGTAGTGATGTTGGCTGCTTGTGGTGGTGAAACTTCTTTTGATCTATTCTTGAGTACCCATGTGGGTTTAATCTGTTGTCGTGAAGGAATAGATTTGGAAGAAATTGGCTGAGAAGAAAGTTTCTTTACCACTGTTGGTTTGACAGTTGATGGAATCGGAGGTTTTGGATTCGGTAGAGTTGTGGAAGCGTTATGTTTGCGAATCCATGGTTGCGAGGAATTCTTAAGAATTCTCTGTGGCCTTGGTGCATCAACTTGCTTTTGCTGAACTGGAGCACTGCGATTAGTAGGTTTTGCTACTCGTTGAATGGATGATGGCTTGGGTTTAGAAGATTTAGAGATTTTGGAAGGGGAATTGCGAGAACGCTTTTGAGAATGCAAGTGTTTTTCCTGTGCAATCCAAGCCCTTTTAAATGCTTCATAGCCCTGCCATCTGTAGACTTCCAGTTCCTTGATCGTCAGTAGTCGCCTTGATTTGTGCAAACGTTTGAGTGCATGTGACTGACGAGTTGTGATTCATTGATTAATGATGATACCTTTTGAGGTTATAAATGGAACACAGACTTGGTTAGCGTAAAAGTCTGTCCAATCCTCACATGGTTTAATTCCAATTTGTTTTCGCAATTGATCATATTCACAGTTAAATTCACAATGACCATGTAAGCAACCATCACTAGTACAAAACTGCGAAAGGCTATATTATCATGCAAACTTGAACGATTACAGACTGAATTAAACATCAAAATTTGTTCACATGTTTGACCAGTGTTTGAACATTTCCTATTGGACTTAGGAATGACTCTCTTCCAGTTTGTGTTTATTTTACGCTCTTCACTCCCGAGCTTCTTCACATCTGCAGCAGAATGAAAATTGTTAGAATTGAGTCATGGTCGATTAGCAGCAGCTTTTGACGATTCAGGTATGTCAATGATTTTACGAGAACTGTGAGTTGAAGTGAAAGTGGAGGTTTGTTTTGGTTTGAAAATCTGTTTAAGTTTTAAGTTTATCATGGATGACTTATTGAAAGATTTTATCTCAGTTTTGACATCTTGAGAAGATGTAGACACATCTTTGGAACCTTCAATTCGTTCATCAGATGTGGTTCCCTGTGGTGAGAAGGTAAATGGAGTGGGTGGTTCCAGTCCATTTTTGACCTCTTTGATTCGTTCAAGCAATTCAAAATTTTCTTCGCACAAGTCGTCAATGATCTTGCCATCAAGATTGAATACTGTTAGGAGACGCTTGTGGAGGATGACATTTTCTTGAACTAGAGGAGAGGGTTCAGATGTGGTTTCTGATTGGAAGGCTTTGGTAAGGTCACCTTGAACTAGATGAGTGAAGCAAAACTCTTGTAAGGTTTGAAACCTTTGCTGTAATTACTTTTGAGGAATGTATTCAACAGTGGGTTTTGGTGAAACAGGGGAGTAGAGTTCGTCATCAGTGTAGACAGAAGATAAAACATCAGTATCAGACGATAAAGTGAGACAGGTGAGGTATGAGTCATTAAGATCAGAGTAGTCAAATGGAACTTCAGTTCGGAGATTAAGAGTTCGTTTGACTTCTTCTTCAATACTTTCCTCTGCTTGACCAACAAAAACCATCCGTTGGGTAAGCCCTTCGCCAAACAGATCAGCATTGTACAATTGTTTGGACGTAACCTTGTGCAATGCATTTGGGTGTTTGAAGCCCAGTCCATCGAATTTCCATATGGAGAAAGGACGTTCCTTTTCTTTGTATTGAGAGATGATCTTGTCACTTTGATCGCGTTTGGATAGAAGATATTCAAGTTCATAGAGTCTGGTGTAAAGAGTACTTAGTTCATTCCTAAGTTCATTTTTAAGAATTTCATAATCCTTTTCAGCACATGCACATTCTGCTGTAAGATCTAATATGGTGGTATTCGTGCTATTAGTTAACTCTAAGAATTCCGATTCTTTAGTAGCTAATTGGATCTTCAGGCTAATTAAGTCGTTATCTAACTGCTTAATTATTATTTGTGCCTCTATATCCTTGTTGTGTGAAAAATCTTCTAGAACATGATTTCTAGTGGTTAACTCGATTATCTTATTTTCTAACTCTTTCATTCGGATTAATATGGTATGCATGTGTTCATGTTTAAAACCCATATTATAGTTAGAGTCAGAAGATACATTCCCGCTTTCCAAGCTTTCCTCATCGGAGTCAGAAAGATCATCACCATCATCATCCTCTCTACTTCCTCCACCATTGTGAGCCATTAAACAGAACTGAGCATGATTTTCACCATCCAGATCACTGTCCGATTCTGTGTCATCCAGGAACTGATCTTCTTCTACTAGCAGCGCGTTCCCAGCCTGTCTTTGTTTGAACAGACGGTACTTCTGCCGATAGTATTCTGCATCTTTGGTCTTTTTCATGGGGCAGTTCCGGATTAGATGTCCTGATCTTCCACAGTTGTAGCACTTGGAGTCAGTTTTGTTTTCTTTTCCTCCTTCTTCTCTTCTCTCTGGTATCTTGGCTTGTCAACAGGAGCAGCTCTTTCGTGTCTTCTTGAACCAGATGTGAACCGTTGTCTATTGTTAGTCTTGTTGAAACGGTTCTTGAAGTTCTTGTTGGCCACTGTGAGAGCTTGAAATGTAGCTTCTATTGAATCATCATCATCATCATCGTGATCATAATCACTGAGAACCACTTGTTTAAGTTTCATTGATCTGGATGATGTTTCTCTAGGGATTCTGTCAGCTACCACCAGGGCAAGAGGATCAGCAGCTGGTTGTTTTGGGTTATACTGCAAGATTTCATCTTGATACTGATTGAGATCTTCGAAGATGTTTTGGAAGGTGACTGATGTAAGATATTTGTTGATCTGTTTGTAAATTCTGGCATAGCCCTTCCACTCAGTTCTAATGAATTTAGAAAAACACAGTTCAAATCAAGGTCAGTTCTGACAATTTGATTGGATCTCATTTCATTTTGCAGCTTGCAGAATCTCCCATATGTGTCAGACAGGAGCTAATTTTCACGAGCTTTGAATTCATGGTAACTGTTGACCAGCTGAGTGCGTTTGATGTACTCTCCTTGTTCTGTGCCTTGTAACTACTTTTTGATTTCATCCCAGATTTCCTTGGCAGTACCCAAGCTGTCAATCTTCAGATAAATCTCAGATGAGAGACCCTGTTTTAGATAGTACTTTGCTAGTCTCTCAGCTTTCTTTGTTTCCTTCTCAGTAGCAGTCAGCTCATCATTGGTCTTTTCTCTCTCATGTCTGAGAATGGGGGGATTGTTAGTTGAGTCAGCTTCAACGATCCTTGTGAACTTGGTGTTGCCCTTGTGGATGCATTCTATCATCTTGTCACCGAAGAGTTCGTTGTGCTCTAGGAATCCATGAACTTTCCTTTCCATACATTGTATTCCCCCCGAAACAAAACAGGAGGTTTTGTATCAGTACCGGTGGACATCATTTCATTTGAGCTAGACATTGTTTGAACTTTGATTACAGAAATGATCGTTCACTTGTTATGTATGGATTGATTGTTCGAAAACTTGATTTGTCAAAATGAGGAGTTAATTCACTTTAATTTAACCTTGAATTAGATCTTGTAAAGATAAAATTCAAATTTGAATTATATAGAATTGAGTTAATTTTAATTCAACTTTGAATTATATCTGAGTTTGATTAAATTCAACTTTGAATTAAAGTTTTAAGTTTAAGTTCGATTGTCCTCTTTAATGTCAAGTCCAAATGATTCTATCACTTGTCCAATAGGTTCCGGGTATGCAATAGGTACTATGCGATTGGAGAAAACCCTTGAAAACTAAGCAAACTCATTGATCGTGATTGAATAAGGTAACCAATAGTGTGCGATTGGATCCTGTAGCACCAAACACTTAGCAATAAACTGTTAGTAATAACAATAGAGTGCTATGCAAATCAGTTGAATCAAATGCGATTGACTTTGGTGCGGCTGATAGAATACACTTAGTTAAAATTCTTTAATCAAACAGCCCAAAGGAATGCGATTGGTTACTTGTTGCACTCAGCTGATAGAAAATTGTTAGTCTCAATCGCGTGCGAATAGGGGAACCCGGCTGATAGCTTTTAAGCAGCACTTAGTAATTTCAACTTTGTAGGAACTCTATAAGCTGCCTAATCCAGTCAATCGCATTGACCAAGGATCCGGCTTATAGACTCTGATGTGTCCCTATCAAATCAGATGGCCTTACCCCTTATGGTGTCTACCCACTTGTCCCTTGATTGGTATGGGTATTACTTGAGTTGCCTTGTGAAACACTTAAACTTTGAAGAATAAATATTTAAATTTAATTAAAACCAACTTCTTCTTCTTCAAATCTGCATTTAAGCCTCAAGAACACCATAAATGTTTAATTTTCAGAAAATTAAATGCCAAGAAATCGAGCATTTAATGAACTATTGGACTTTATCTTTTAAAATTTCCACTAGGTTTTGAAGTGTTCTTCAAGAAAGCCTTATAAAACAGTGAATGTCTTTGAATAACCCCGAAAGGATGATAGAAAAAGTAGTGTTTTTATACCTTCAAAGTGTTCTATCTTCGGGAATATTCAAAATCGTACCTTTCTTGAACAAATCTTGTTGTTGGACACCTTGTTGAACCCGAGAGCTTGTTCTTCACTTTGAGCTTGAACTTCACGAGATTATCTTTGATGTTTTCGAACAATCACGAGCCAAAAACAAGTTTGGCTCTGATACCAATTGTTGGTCCCGTATTGTATACGGATGAAGCAATGCAAGATGTTAATCTTGTAGTATGTGTTAGTGAGTGTATTCGGTTTCTAGAGAGAGAGCCGAGAGAGAGTATTGAGAACACAAGAACACAAGTGAGTAATATGCAAAGCTTACATTAGAATGTGGGGGGAAATGCCTTTATATAGCATTTCCCCAACTTTGAGTAATTACATATTACACCCATCACTTTAATATTTCTAACACATACGCACTCACTACATTAACTACTGCTTCACTTAAAATCACATTAATAGCCATAATCCTATCATTACACCTTTTCACCTCTACTACGTTGTCCTTTAACCTAGCCTTTAGGATAATTCCTACTCCATTCTTAGCAGTGCTTGGTCCCGAATACCATAACTAATACCCATTGCTTTCTCTAGATCGGTTTCCCTTCCATGTAGTCTCTTGGAAACTTGCTATATCTACCTTACGTTCTCCTAGGCAATCCACTAATTCTAAAAACTTACCTGTTAAAGTTCCTACATTCCAACTTCCAATTCTATATATATGGCATGACACTCTAAATCCACCCTTTCTAGAAGACCTAAATATCTATGGCATGACTAATTCTAAAAACTTACCTGTTAAAGTTCCTACATTCCAACTACCAAATATCTATGGCAAATCATTGAACGTCCATTTGTCAACTGTGATACTAATGATGAGCATCCACTGAGGTTTAACTAAATAAAATAATTCTGAGACCATCAGCATCCATCACATGCTTCACACAGCCACATCAGTGCCACATCATTTCCCCACCATTTTCCCATCTCGTCACACAAACCCCTGCATCCATCACATGATTCAAATCACCATAAAAAAATAAAAAATAAATAAAAAGATGCAAACGATACTCACGAGTGTGACCATGGTCGCGGGCGTGAGCGTGAGAGCCCCCTCAAGATGAGGGGCGATGGTGTTCCCACAGTGAACAGCCTTCGTGAGAGTTGCTCATGGCTCCGATGCGGCCGGTCTGAAAGGTTAACATTTATGAATTATTCATTTACATATCACTCGTCATGCTTTATTAACATTTTTTTATAATTATAATAATGTTATTATATTTATTTATTGAATTATTGATAAACTGTTGTTACTAACTAAATGTTTTAATATTTTAATTAATTGCAAAATTAATTTTTAGGAGTTATTAAATATTTTGGTAAGAAAGCTCGGTGCGAATCCAAGTAGAAGAAGGCAACATAACATAAGATGAGATGAGAAATTAAATTGCAATTTCCGATAAAGAGAAATATTAATAATATATAGTTTTAAATTATGACAAAGATTGTGATTAAAGAAATGAATGTGAATATTTTAAGAAATTTAGATATGATTGTAATTAAATTCTCAAAATTGGTCAAGAACGGAAGTACTAGAATGGAAAAAGACCAATCTATGTTAGAGGTTAAATAATATTATGAAATGATTAGAAACAATGAAATTATAATGATAGTAAATAAGAAAAATAAGACTGATGATTAGAAAATTATAATAAATAGGAATAACAAATAAGACAGTGATAGAAGTTATAGTAAGTTAGGGATAGTAAATAAGAATAATGAGTTGACTACGAGTTACGACCGGCGAAAAGCTTATCAAAATAGTAAAATAGAAAAATATTAAATTGAATTAGAAACACAACTTATGTGATTGAACAGAATATGTGAATAAACCAAAACACATTAAGACTTGGTATGTGAAACGTGAAAGTTGATTAGACTAAGTACGTTAGAATTATAATGATGTGTTACAAGAAGTCAAAAGCTATAAAGAAATACAGTAAAGTGTTAGTTAGGCTAACCTTATTATAAATCAATTTAAATATGTATGAATAACAGTGATATTAAATCTGAAAATAGTAAAAAGCAAGAAAATAATGAATTAACATATATTGATTTGCTAGATCAAGTACGTAGAAAGATATACTAAATAAGGGTATATATGAACCAAGATCATATTTGAGTTTTAGTAGTGGTAAAAGAAAATTTCATACAGCAAATTATTATAAGTTTGAAAGAATTGTAACATCTTAGTTTAAAAAAAGTATTATTTGAAGATTTATGTAGATTTTTTTTTTTTTTTTTTTTTTTTACGTTTTAGATCATCATGGGTTGACCCTTAAGATCAAAATATAAGTTTCGTAATAAAACAAGTATGGTAAAATGAGATTTTATTTAGAGTTAATTATTAAAATGGTATTTTAACTATACTTTTTCTTTCGATTTGGTTCTTTAACTTTAAAAGTGATCAAGATTGTCATTTAACTACCAGTTTTCAGTCTAAATGGTCCTTTGGTTAGTTGACCGTTAGTCAACTCCGTTAAATATATGTAAAATGACCATTATACCCTTTTATTTATATTTTATATTTTAATTTTTCACTTTTACTTATTTTATAAGTTAATTAATAATTAAATATTATTTTAATAATAATAAACCACCACCCCATCACCTCCCTCTATCTCTCCCCCTCTCTGTGGTTTCCCCCATCACATCTATTTTGAAGAACAACAAACAACAACCACCACCACCGCCAACCACACCGCTGGAGACAACCACCGCCATGAAAATCACACAAACAAAGTGAAAACACAAAATCATACATATTGGTCTTCACATCAAACCTAGATCTTGGATATTGACACACATATCTGTTCGAAGAAAGAACAAAACCACCCTATATGTTCGAAGGAAGAACAACCACCCTATCTATTCGAAGGGAGAACAGCCGCCAGAGCCACCATTAAACCACCACCTATCCATTGTCTATCCTCTCCCTCAAACACAAACCACCACCTATCCATCGTCTGTTTGAAGGAAGAACAACCACCGCCTAGATCTGGTTCAACCAGATCAATCACACACAAAATAAAACCTACATACGAAAACCTTACCTGAAGCTAGGTATGATCTTTTAGCCACAAACTCGTGTTCGGTGGTGGTAGTGGTTGGAGCAGCGGTGGTGGCGAAGTGATCTGTCAGATCTACGGTTTTTAAAAACCTAGGGTTTACGGCGATGTCAATTGCGACGGTGGTTCATAGAGGGAGGTGCGACGTGTGCGATGGTGGTCGGAGGGCTGGTGGCCGACTGTGGTGGTTCTCAGATGGTGTGGAGGTGGGGGCAGTGGGTACTAAGGAGAGAGTAAGAGGTGGTGGGAAGCCTAACAGATGAGAGAGTGAGAGAGAGTAGAGAGAGCGTTTGTGTGTATATGAGGAGAGGGCAACGGTGGCGGTTAGCAACGGCAGCAACATCAAGGGTGATGGGGCTGTGGAGGAAGATGAACAGTTAGGGGGCGGTGGAGAACAAAATTGGACTAGAGAGTGAGAGAAGGTAGAGAGAGAGAGCTTGTGTGTGTATATGTGGAGAGAGTACAATAAATATTTAATTATAATAATGTTATATATTTAAAAATAATTAAATATTGTTTATTCAATAAAATACTGAAAAAATTGTAAAAATACCAACGTACCCATCACTTAACAGAGTTGACTAACGGTCAACGAACCAAATGACCATTTAGACCAAAAAGTGGTAGTTAGAGGACCATCTTGGTCACTTTTAAAGTTAAAGGACAAAATCGGAAGAAACAGTAAAGTTATAGGACCATTTTGACAATTAACTCTTTTATTTATAGTAAGTTGCATGCAGGTAAGGGTATTTACACCTAAATTTGTATCTCACTAAAAAAATGTGTTTGCACAAGGGGCGAGCATAGAAACCAAAAATCTGAAACCAATCCGTTAAAACCGTCAAAACCCAGCCGATAAAACCAAAACCTTTTCAAAACCAATTGTTCGGTTTTAGATTTTAAAAAAACGGATGGGTTCATTTCGGTTTCACTTTTAATCATAAACCGCCCCATTAAGAAACCGACCAACTAATATTAAATATATTATATATATTTATTTATTTAATGATTATTAAATAAAAGGCAATAAAGCTCATTAAAGATTTCAAGATCGGATTATTAGGGTCAATAATTTTTGACTCAATGTTTCGTTTACCCCTTTTCAGATCAACCTATATATTAAAATTATAGGATACAAACTACATATATTTTGAATGTTTTGGTAGAAAATGGTATTTAGTGCTGTAATATATTATTAGACGTTAAATTTAATGATGGAAATTGGATATTGTTGCTGAAATTTGTATATAATGCTAAAAAATGAAGGTTAACGTAGGAAATTATATATTAATATTGAATAGGTGGGTTCCGTTTTAAATCCATAACCAAACCATTAATGATTAGTCCCCGTCAAAATCAAAACTGAAAGAAATAAAAACTATTGGGTTTCAAAATCCAAAAACCGAAATTAACATATTAGGTGATGTTTGTATGTGTGGTTAGGAGGTAATACAAAGATTTAGCATCTACAACCTTCAATCAACTGATAAGGTTAATAAGGTTAGTTTATCTAACCTAATTGTTGTTCATACATTCTTGAGAAGATTGGCATGTTTATTAATCAAAAACTCGTTGCATGTTATGTTTTCTAATGTAAGTAGAGTAATAGAACTTGGAATATAATTATCCCCAAATAATTACATGTTGGTAATTGAAGTTGGGCTTTGCTTGATTCTGAGCTCAACAGAAGTTGTTCACATAAAACAGCAGGACGGAGCTTGGACGTAGTTAAACTTGATAAACAGTATTTTTTTTTTTTGAGAATAATGCAAAGCTTAACATTGAAATGTGGGGGAAATGCCTTTATATAGCATTTCCCCAACTTTGAGTAATTACATATTACACCCCTCACTTTAATATTTCTAACAGTAATATTGGAATTGTGTATTATGTCAATTACGATTACAATAGGAGAATATATATAAGAGATAATTACAATCTAATCACTCTAATATATCAATATATAAAATACACCCTAAATGTCTAATATTCCCCCGCAAGCTAAGGCCGGGGAACGACCAGTATCTTGGACCGTAATAGAAGAAACCGTTGCGAAGACAGCGGCTTGGTGAACACATCTGCAATTTGATCATCAGTAGTTATGAATTGAACTGAAAGTTGTCGTTGTGCTACTCTTTCACGAACAAAATGAAAGTCAACTTCGACATGCTTTGTACGTCCATGAAAGACGGGATTTACTGATAGATACGTGGCGCCAAGATTATCACACCATAAGGTGGGGACCCACTTAACCGGAACACGAAGCTCACGAAGAAGGTCTTGAAGCCATGTAAGTTCTGCAACAGTATTAGCAAGGGCCTTGTATTCAGCTTCTGTTGACGACTGAGAGACTATCTTTTGTTTACGTGCAGACCATGAGACTAGGTTTGAACCTAGATATATAGCATATCCCCCCGTGGATCGACGGTCGTTTGTGCAACCAGCCCAGTCAGCATCAGAGAAACCCGTAAGAGAGTTGTAAGCTGAATCAATATAAGCATGAAGGGTGTTGCTGGAAGCATGCATGAGTCGTAAACCATAGTCAACAGTACCTTGCAAGTAACAGAGGATTCTTTTAACTACTGACCAATGGTTTTCGGTAGGCGAATGCATAAATTGGCAAACTTTGTTGACTGCAAATGTAATGTGCACCCACAATCTGGCGATACCGGACAAGATTCTCAAATGTAGCACTATCACCGAGAGCAAGGTTCGCATTAGTGGTCATTGGAGAGGCAACCGGCTTAGCCTTGGACAAACTTGCTCGTTGTAAAAGTTCAAGTATATATTTTCGTTGTGATAGAACGATATCGGAACCCTTGTTGGTAACCTCAATACCAAAAAAATAAGACAGGGAGCCCATATCCTTGACAGCAAATGACTGATTTAGACTAGCGACCACTTTTTCAATAATCTGGGGGTTGTTTCCTGTCAAAATAATGTCATCAACATATTCTAGCATATACAAAAGAGTGCCTTCGTGAGAGTAAATAAACAATGAGGGGTCCGTTTTGGAGCCCTGAAAACCAAGAGAGTGAAGAGCTGTAGACAACCGATGAAACCATGCTCGAGGAGCCTGTTTTAATCCATACAGGGATTTCTGAAGCAGGCAAACATGATCTGGGTTTGCTATGTCAACAAACCCAGGGGGTTGTTGTAAGTAAACAGTCTCAGTGAGGTTACCATGTAGAAAAGCATTTTGCACATCTAGTTGTCGAAGAGACCATTTTTGAGTGACAGCCAAAGAGAGAACCACACGGATAGTTGTTGATTTGACGACAGGGCTAAATGTTTCTTGATAGTCAATGCCCGGTTGTTGTCAAAATCCTTTGGCAACCAGTAGTGCCTTGTACCTTGTAACTGCCCCAGTTTGGTCTTGTTTTAATTTGTAAACCCACTTGCAATCAACCACATTTGAATTCGGGACACGTGGAACAAGAGACCAAGTGCCATTTCTCAAAAGCGCTGAATATTCTTCGGCCATGGTGTTACGACAGCGAGGATCCTTGTTAGCAATGGTAAAGGTTGTAGGTTCAGTATCTGGGTGAGACTGGGTAGAATATGAGGTGACATTATAGGGTTTAACCTGTTTGGGGTTTGGGCGAAGATTGGGTGGACGAGTACGGGAGGTCGGAGCGGTGGTAGTAGATGATGTGGGAGGATTAGGCTGAGATGTAAGTGGGTTGACTTTGGGTCGACGGTGATAGGTTTGTAAGAGAGGTGGTTAGGTCGTGGGTAGATCAGGAGAGGTTGTGGGAGGAGGTGGTTCATGAGGTTGGGCCATAGGTACATCAGTAGTAGGTGTCGAATGGGTTGGGTCAGAAGATGGGGCAGGAGATGGGTATGTAGAGACGTAAGGGTTGGAGGGAGTATTAGGTGTGGGAGTAGGAGAGGGAGGATCCCGAAAAGGAAAGGAGTGTTCATGAAATCGAACATGACGGGCAACATAGATGCGATCAGATTGAGGATCATAGCACTGGTAGCCATGATGGGCGGTGCTGTACCCGAGAAACACACAAGGAGTAGAACGAAAATCCATTTTGTGTTTGTTATACGGACGGAGATGAGGATAGCATCGACAACCAAAGACACGGAGAAAAGAGAAATCAGGTTGGCGACGAAACACGTATTCAAAGGGTGAGGTGTTTGAGTTGGTTCTGGATGGCATGCGATTAATAAGGTAAATAGCAGTGTCAAAGGCAAAATGCCAAAAACGTTGTGGAACACGGGATTGAGCAAGTAAAGTAAGACCAGTTTCAACCACATGTCGATGTCGACGTTCTACAAAGCCATTTTGTTCGCTAGTATGAGGACAAGAAAGACGGTGAGTGATGCCTAGAGGAGAGAAAAAGTGAGAGAGATTCTGAAACTCTCCTCCCAGTCAGTTTGAACAGATTTAAGGGTGGTATGAAATTGTCGTTCAACCATGGCCAGAAATCGCTTAAAGGTATCAAAGACATCAGATTTCAATTTTAGAGGAAAAATCCACATAAAACGAGAATAGTGATCAACACACAGCAGAAAATAATTATGACTATCAAAGGAGGGAACAGGCGCAGGGCCCCATACATCAAACTAAATCCAAAATATGAGAACTTTTATAAATAGAAGGTAACAAATGTAGTTTAGAAGATTTTCCAACTGAACATGAATCACAAAAAGTACTAGAACAATTATTTTGTAATGGTAAACTATATCTAGCTAACATAGACTTCAGAAGCTGTGGATGTGGATGTCCAAGTCTTTGATGCCATGTAGAGAAGGAGGCACGAGCTGTGGAGAAAGCTACTTTATTGGAAACGGACCGAGTAGGAGGTAGACAAAAGGAGTATAGACCGCCATTACTGGGACCCGTGAGGAGGATAGTGTGTGTAGACTTGACCTTCACAACAAAGAAAGTTGAGTGAAATTCAAAGTATACATGATTATCCATACAAAATTTTTGAACATAAAGCAAGTTTTGTTTGATTTTAGGTACATGGAGTATATCATTAAGAGAAAGGTTTTGGTTGGTGAATAAAGGCGAGAGGAACCAACGTGTAAAATGGGTAAACCCTTACCATTACCAACATGAAGATTGTCCTCACCATAGTAAGCATCAGAGTTATCCAAGCTAGAGAGGTCTGGTGCAACATGGTGACTAGAACCAGTGTCCGGAAGCCAAGTGTGTGATGCTTGTGAGCGGTGACCGGTGAATTTGGCTGAAGGCGGCTGTCTTAGTGTTATGGTAGCGGGATCACAATTAGGACATTGATTAGAAGCCCAACTAAATTGATTTCGGGTACCTCCTTGATTCCTGTTGGTGGAAAACCCGCGACCACACCCACGTCCACGCCCACGATTGTTTCCAGATCTGTTCGTGTAAAAAGCTTGAGCAGGTTATTGGGTAGAGGGCTGAACCAAAAGACCCAGTTGTGATAGAAGCTGTTGGACAGCCCGTAACGGATCCGGTTGAGATGTAGACAAGGTTGAACTAGATCCCGTGGAAGTACGTGTGTTAACAGCAGCCGTGAATGCTTGGGCTGGAGGAATCTCGGGGGCTGATTTCTTGATCATGTAGTCATGGTCTGATAACAGACCATGAAGTTCAGCAAAGGCAACGGGAAATTGGCGGCCAAGGAGGCTCGATTTTAGTCCATTATACTCTTCTCGAAGACCAGAAATAACCAACATCACCATGTCTTTTTCTTTGACAGGTTCACCAATATTAGCAAGAGCATGAGAATAATCCTGGGCCCTGGTCAGATATGCAGAGGAAGTTTCATCAGCTTTCATCTCTAATTTTAGTAGCTGAGTTTTCAGTGTATATTCTCTAGAGGACGTATGCGGGGCATAAGCACGTTCAAGTGACAGCCAAAGATCACGGGAGGTGTTTCCTTGAACATGTTGGAAAGACGCCTTAGAGATGGTAGAAATAAGTAACATGCGTATGTGTGCATCATTAGAAATCCATGCGCTGTAATCTGGTGAGGCAGATCCGGTGTCATCTTTTCCTGAGGAGGAGGTGGTAGTGATCGATGGGCACGGAATCGAACCATCGAGATAACCAAACAGGTTATTTGTGACAAGAAAGGGTTGAATCATGGCCTTCCAGTAACCATAATTGTTAGGAGAAAAGGTTAAACCAAACTTATGGTGACAATGAAGAGTTTTCTCGGCTGAAGTAAAGGCTGTAATCACCATGATTAGCAGCTGTTATGGTGACAATTTTAAACTCTGAATTACCAGAGAGCTGATTGTGAATTTCAATTTCGAACAAGAATCCTTTTTTTTGTTTAATCAGGCACAGTGTATCTTACGTATCTCAATTTCAAAATGAACAGAGTATCGTAACTCAATTGACGAGAGGATGAACAGAGTATCATAACTCAATTGTACGTCTGCTTGTCTTGCGCTTCAATCAACCATCGATAAGAAATTAACGTGATTGAGAAATTGATTGTGATTGTACGTTTGTTTGTGTTGGGCTGTAATCGACAATGATAGACACAGATGTCTGATCGGCGATGGCCAGGAGGCAGAACCCTAGCCGCTAAGTTGGCTCTGATACCAAGTTAAACTTGGTAATCAGTAACGTAATATTGGAATTGTGTATTGTGTCAATTACGATTACAATAGGAGAATATATAGAAGAGATAATTACAATCTAATCCCTCTAATATATATCAATATATAAAATACACCCTAAATGTCTAATAGACGTGCACGTGCCTAGTAAGAACTAGTTATAGGCTATACCAAGTATGTCATAGGCTGCGTATTATCCTAGGACTACTCTAGGAGGATTTGGGCATGTCTCTAAAGCACGGTGTGTGTCTTTGAGTTAGGAACGATTGTGCATAACTGTCACAGCTCGTGTCGAACCCTATGAAGAACGGTGTGTGTTTTTTTCACTCTATGAAAATCTATTTTTTTGGCTGCGAAAATTATTAATGTTAAATGTTATGTTAAATGTAATACTTAAATTTTAAACATGAATATATTTGAGTTCTAAACAACTGTTGTAAACATTGTATTAATTTTTTAAAATTTAATTATGTTTGAACAATAATTTTTATATAATTCAGTTTAAAATGAAACAAACTTTCAGGTTCATGAGGTTTAGGTTGTCATATGATAATTTTCCATAGCACATTTAGGCATCAATGAGATAATGACTTTATAATTAAACTTAAATAGAGTGTGCAAGCTAGATAGAATATGTGGTCTAACTTGGATGGTAAATTAGTCTATAGCATATCCGTCTAACTTACTAGTTTCTTGTTCTATCTATATGCCAATATTTCCTTAGAATAATTGATATGTAGGTAAATTCTTGAACAATATAAAGTTGAAAACATCATTCATAATTTTATAACATACTGTATAATTGTGTGTTTTGTTGTCAAAGATGAAGAGTTAAAGTTATGTAAGGTCCTGAGATTAGAATGATTTAATGTAAAAAAAGGGAAGTATTTAAATAAATAAAAGTTTATTAATGAGTTAAAATGGTAATATAGGTTTTAACACATTTTTTGAAAGTGAAAGCTGGTAAAACTTATCTATTTTAAGTTGGTAAGGAGTGTAATTAGAGATGGAAGCGTAATCGTTGGTGTCCGGGATCATGCTTTTCATCATCCTCATCTCCACCCCTGTTCATTGTTGGCATCAAGCCTATATAAATATCACTCAGAACCACGAATGTATATATGCATAATTAAATTGTAGAGAAAAGAACAAAATGAAAAATATCAACCAGAGAAAAACTCTTAAACTCATTAAGATAGAAGTAAAATATAAACTTGCATAGAAAAGGGAAAAGGTTTACTGTTTTATTCAAGAACTGCAGGCTATATATAGCCTCACAGTACACAACCCACTAACCATGAAAATAGCAAATAAGACTAAATAATAGGAACACGTATGACTCACTCTTCTACCTATCATGCACTCCTCTGCCCATATCTCTCCAAAGGATTCGGTCAAACAAATAGCAAATCTAACTCACTTAATTTTTAAATGAAACAAAATAGAAAAAACACAAATGCCCATAATTCCAAGTTTTCAGCCAACGTGAGCCTTGAAACTCTTTTTTATTCCATGCATACTAACAAAAGGCTTATAACCATTAACTTAAACGATTAAATCCAACATCACCCCCTTAATAGTTTAGTCACAATTCCACTCATAACAACGTCGGTTCCTCTTCCTCGCACCGGTTCAGATTCAGCTCATCATTTTTTTCCCACTTTGGATACTCCAATATGTAATGCCCGAACTCATTACACTTGTAGCATTTCACGTGGCTCTTGTCCCGTTGTACTCGACCATCTCCTCGACCTCTCCCGGACCCCCTACCTCCACCTCGGCCACGTCCATAGTCTTCACTCTTCGAGTTTCCTCAACCACAATGCTCACACCTATGCTCCTTTACTTTTGTTTTTTCATCTGAACTTGAAAATAAAAGTTGATTTTGCTCGGTTTGGATCTCCTCAACCTTGATCCTTTCTTCATATGCTTTAAGCCGTCCCACCACATCATCATACCCGATGGTTTTCAAGTCTACAACATGTTCAATAGAAGCCACCATATGAATAAAACGTTTAGGTAACCCATTAAGAAATCTCTTAACGAGTTTTGTTTCTTCTATCGTCGACCCAAGTAAAGCAGCTCAAGAAGCATACTTGGACAACTTGTTAGCAAAATCATCTATAACTTCTTGGTCCTTCATCTTGAGATTTTCAAACTCTCCCACCTAAGTTCGAAGCCTTGCCTCTCGGATTTGATCCGCACCCAAATGACGGGTTTTGAGAACACCCCATATTTCCATTACGGTATTGAGATTCACTATTTGTAAAATCTGCTCCTCGGGTATGCTTTGATACAAGAGAGCAATTGCAAGATTATTCTTTTTGGCATCCTCTTTTGTTCCTGGTTCGATCATCTTTGATACTCCATGAACTTTGAAGATAACCCTCATCCTCATGGCCCATACCGTGTAATTTGTGGATGACAACACCGGGCATTGAAGAGATATGGTGTTGTTATCTTTGACGGTGATCAAGGCTTGATCCTTTGGTGGAGCCATTCTTTTGATTTACTGCACTACCAAAGTTGATAATCAATTAAAAGACTGCTGAAAGTATTACCTGCAAGCACCTTTTGCTACCTTTCTCCTGCTATTTTAGAACCTTTGATTAACACCTTCTGGTTGCTTAATCTTCTTTGGTTCTTCGATTAACAACTGGGTTAACAAGCCCTCCTGATTTTGGCCTGAATCACGACTAGTTTTCGCTACCCTTTTGATCCCCTAGAACATAAGGCTTCCACCTGTTGACAGACTGCAGCCCTCTTCACATGAACTTGGCTCTGATACCAAGTGTTGGTATCAAGCCTATATAAATATCACACAGAACCACGAATGTATATATGCAGAATTAAATTGTAGAAAAAAGAAGGAAAGGAAAAATATCGACCGGAGAATAAACTCTTAAACTCACGAAGATAGAAATAAAGTATAAACTTGCATAGGAAAGAGAATAGGTTTACTGGGGAAAGTCATTTTCAAAGAAGATATAAAGCTGTATTTTATTCAAGAACTACAGGCTACATATAGCCTCACAGTACACAACCTACTAACCATTAAAATAGCAAATAAGACTAAATAATAGGAACAATTATGAGTCACTCCTCAACCTATCATGCACTCCTCTGCCCATATCTCTCCAAAGGATTCGGTCAAACAAATACCAAATCTAACTCACTTAATTATTAAATGAAACAAAATAGAAAAAACATAAATGCTCATAATTCCAAGTTTTCAGCCAACGTGAGCCTTGAAACTCTTTTTTATTCCATGCATACTAACAAAAGGCTTATAACCATTAACTTAAACGATTAAATCCAACATCCCCTTAATAGTTTAGTCACAATTCCACTCATAACAACGTCGGTTCCTCTTCCTCGCACCGGTTCAGATTCAGCTCATCATTGTTTCCCCACTTTGGACACTCCGATATGTAATGCCCGAACTCATTACACTTGTAGCATTTCACGTGGCTCTTGTCCCGTTGTACTCGACCATCTCCTCGACCTTTCCCGGACCACCGACCTCCACCTCGGCCACGTCCATAGTCTTAACTCTTCGAATTTCCACAACCACAATGCTCACACCTATGCTCCTTTACTTTTGTTTTTTCATCTGAACTTGAAAATAAAAGTTGATTTTGCTCGGTTTGGAACTCCTCAACCTTGATCCTTTCTTCATATGCTTTAAGCCGTCCCACCACATCATCATACCCGATGGTTTTCAAGTCTGCAACCTATTCAATAGAAGGCACCAATTGAATAAAGCGTTTAGGTAACCCATTAAGAAATCTCTTAACGAGTTTTGTTTCTTCTATCGTTGACCCAAGTGAAGCGGCTCGAGAAGCATACTCGGACAACTTGTTAGCAAAATCATCTATAACTTCTTGGTCCTTCATCTTAAGATTTTCCAACTCTCCTACCTAAGTTTGAAGCCTTGCCTCTCGGATTTGATCCTCACCCAAATGACGGGTTTTGAGAACACCCCACATTTCCTTTGCTTTACTGAGATTCCCTATTTGTAAAATCTGCTCCTCGGGTATGCTTTGATACAAGAGAGCAATTACAAGATTATTCTTTTTGGCATCCTCTTTTGTTCCTGGTTCTATTATCTCCCATACTCCATGAACATTGAAGATAACCCTCATCCTCTTGGCTCATACCATGTAACTTGTGGATGACAACACCAGGCATTGAAGAGATATGGTGTTGTTATCTTTGACAGTGACCAAAGCTTGATCCTTCGGTGGAGCCATTCTTTTGATTTACTGCACTACCAAAGTTGATAATCAATTAAAACACTGCTGAAAGTATTACCTGCAAGCACCTTTTGCTACCTTTCTCCTGCTATTTTAGAACCTTTGATTAACACCTTCTGGTTGCTTAATCTTTTTTTGTTCTTCGATCAACAACTAGGTTAACAAGCCCTTCTGATTTTGGCCTGAATCACGACTTGTTTTCGCTACCCTTTTGATCCCGTAGAACATAAGGCTTCCACCTGTTAACAGACTGCAGCCTCCTTCACACGAACCTGGCTCTGATACCAAGTGTTGGTATCAATCCTATATAAATATCACTCAGAACCACGAATGTATATATGCATAATTAAATTGCAGAAAAAAGAAGAAAAGGAAAAATATCCACCGAAGAAAAAACTCTTAAACTCACGAAGATAGAAGTAAAGTATAAACTTGCATAGGAAAGATAAAAGGTTTACTGGGGAAAGGCATATTCAAAGAAGATATAAAGTTGTATGTTATTTAAGAACTACAGGCTATATATAGCCTCACAGTACACAACCCACTCACCATTAAAATAACAAATAAGACTAAATAATAGGAACAAGTATGACTCACTCCTTTACCTATCATGGACTCCTCTGCCCATATCTCTCCAAAGGATTCGGTCAAACAAATACCAAATCTAACTCACTTAATTGTCAAATAAAACAAAATAGAAAAAACATAAATGCTCATAATTCCAAGTTTCCAGCCACCGTGAGCCTTGAAACTCGTTTTTATTCCATGCATACTAAAAAGAGGCTTATAACCCTTAACTTAAACGATTAAATCCAACATTCATGCCTTTCGAAATTAACACAATTTAGTTGAGATGGCAGTAATACACACACATGATCAATTAAGGAGAGATTAAGCCTTAAGGTGTGGGTTTCGATCTTTAATTTGCTAAGGTGCTAAGGTGATCAACTACTGATTTTTTGACTCAAGACTCTAAAGGTGATCGATCATAGTATTAGCACCAAGTGTGGATCTTTGAAGCTACGTTTATTGTGTTCATTCGGTTTTGCAGATTAGTGATTTTGCTGATTTGTGTTCATTCAGTTTTGCACATTAGTAATTTTGCCCTAAACATATGTATATGATTCAAGAAAATCAAATTTGAGATGTTAAGATGTTCTGTTAGATTATGAAAAGTGAGGGTGCAAATATATAATTATTGTAAACTTGGGCAAATGCTATAAAAGGCATTTGCCCCACCTTTCGAAGTAAGCTTTGCATATTTCACATATCTCTTGTTTGTGTTTGCTCTCTACTTCTCGGCTCTCTCTCTCTATAACTGAAACACATACACACACAAACAAGATCTTCATCTAGTATTGCTTCATCCTTTACACTTTAAAGGGACCATCAATTAGTAACAGAGCCAAACTTATTATTGGCTCGTGATTGTTCGAAAACAACAAGCTACATCTTGAAGACTTCAAGCTCAAAGTGAAGAACACGCACTTGGTTTCTTCAAAGCATACAAACATACAGTTTACAAAGGTGCGAGTTCTAGTGATTCCCAAGGGTAGAACACATCTAAGGTATGAACAATACTTTTTCTACCATTTATTCGGGTTTGTTTAAAGGTTACTACTGTTTTATAAGGTTTTCTTGAAGAACATATAAAACCGAGTGGTGTTCTAAAAGCAAAAAGTTCAATGGTTCATTAAATACTCGACTTTTTGGTATTTAATTTTCTGGGCATTCAAGCATTTATGGTGTTGTTGGAGCTGTAAATGCAGTCTTGAAGAAGAAGAAATCGGATTTTTATTTAAATAATTATTAATTCTTCAAAGATTAATTGTTGAACAAGGTAACTCAAGTACTATCCATACCAATCAAGGTACAAGTGGGTAGACACCATAAGGAGTAAGGCCATCATATTTGATAGTGACACCTCAGATCCTATAAGCCGGATTCACTATGTATGCTATTAAGGGGGTATGCGGCTTATAGAGTCTTTCAGGCTGATACCTCTAAGTGTTACTTTTGGTGCTATCAGCTGCACTAAGACCAATCGCATGCGATTAGGTGGTTCTGAGTTCTAACATTCGCACTGATTCGTGCGATTCAGCTTGTTTCTTCAATTGCATTGAGTTGATCCGTGCGATTCAAGGTTCCTTGTTACTTGGTTATCAAACGCATCAAAGACAATCGCATTCAAATCCTTGACTTGATAAGCATTCGATTGACATTTCTAATAGTTTTATTTCTAAGTGTTTGGTGCTACAGAGATCAATCGCATTCTAATGGTTACTCAATTGATCACTACCAAGTCGTTACTCTGCCCATTTGTCTTCAAGGGATACTACCAATCGCACAGAACCATTCGCATTCCTTGAATCTATTGGACAAGTGATAAAACCATTGGGACTTGACTTATTGAACAAGAGGATAATCGAACTTAAAACTTCAAAAATCTAATTCAAAATTGAATTTAATCTAAACCGGATATAATTCAAAGTTGAATTAAATTAACTTAATTATATCTAATTCAAAGTTGAATTTAATCTTTACATGATCTAATTCAAAGTTGAATTAAATTGACTTAGTTCCTCAATCATTACCGAGAAGTTATCAAAACAAACTTGAAAAGAATATTATTCTTTCTTGTCAGTAAAGTTCTCGAACAATAAATCATCTAACAAGTGAACGATCATTTCTTACTAAAACTTTCACTATGTCAAGTTCAAATGAAATGATGTCCATCGGTACTGATACAAAACCTCCTGTTTTGTTTCGAGGAAAATATAATGTTTGGAAAGGAAGGTTTATGGACTTCCTGGAGCACAATGAGACATACGGAGAAATGATGATCGACTACATCATGAACGGGAAAAAAAAGTTCATCAAAGTTGTTGAAGCTGATCCTAACAACAATCCCGCCATTCTCCGTCATGAGAGGGAAAAGACTGTTGAAGAGCTCACATCTCAAGAAAAGGAGATCAAAAAGGCTGAACGACTAGCTAAGTACTATCTTAAACAAGGACTCTCCTCAAAGATCTATACTAAGATAGATAGCTTAGCTACTGCTAAGGATATATAGGATGAGATCAAGAAGCAGTTGCAGGGTACTGAACAGGGAGAATATATCAAGCGTACTTAACTAGTCAACAGCTATCATGACTTCAGTGTTCGAGAGAATGAACTTCTTTCTGAAACATATGGTAGATTTTCCAAACTGCAAAATGAGATGAGGTCCAATCAAATCATCAGGACTAGCCTAGATTTGAACTGTGTTTTTCTGAAGTCACTAGGTCCAGAATGGAAGGAATATGTTAGACTGTACAAGCAAATTAATAAAGATCTTACAACAGTTACCTTCCACAACATATTCGAAGACCTCAATCAATACCAGGATGAAATACTGAAATCTCTCCCAAAACAGCCAGCTGCAGATCCTCTGGCCTTGGTAGCTACAGAAAGAATTCCAAGAGAATCTTCATCAAGATCAATGAAGTACAAGCAGGTGATTCTCAGTGAATCAGAACCGGAGGATGATGATGAAGACTCAATTGAAGCTGTCATCCATGCTCTCTCAGTTGTTGGCAAGACCTTTAGAAATCGCTTTAACAAAACCAACAACAAACAAAGATTTACCTCTGGCTCCAGGAGACCCAGAAAGGCTTGCTCCTGTTGACAAGCCTAGATTTCAAAGGAATGAGAAGAAGGATGAAAAGAAGACAGACTTGAAGTGCTACAACTTTGGGAGATCTGGACACATGATCAGGAACTGTCCACAGAAGAAGACCAAGGATGCTGAATACTATATAGAAAAGTACCGCCTGTCAAAGCAAAAGTAGGCTGGGAATGCTCTTATGGTGGAAGAAAATATGTTCCTGGAGGACACAGACTCCGATAGTGATCTAGATGGTGAGGATCACGCACAGTTCTGTCTAATGACTACTGGTGAAACAAATGATAGGAATGAAGATGGTGGTGACTCTCTGATGCTGAGGAGGAGATCATGGAAAGCGGAAAGGTACCTTCTATCTCTAACTTTAATATGGGTTTTAATTTTGAACATATCCAAACCATATTAAACCGCATGAAAAAGTTAGAATTTAAGGTAACCAAACTAACAAGTAAAAATCAAGTGTTAAAAATGGTCATTCATACACAAGACAAAGAAGCACAAGCTACAATTGAGCAATTAGAAAAGAACATAAATGAATCTAAGGTGCAATTAGCTGTGAAAGAATCTGAATTTCTTGAATTAACTGATAAGACAAACATCATCATACACGATCTTAAAGCAGAACGTATTGGTGCAGAAAAAGATTCAGAAATTCTTAAAAATGAACAAAGTGCTCTTTGTTTAAAAATTAAAGAACTTGAAGAACTTCTAATCAAAAGAGGGCAAAGTGAACAAACCATCTTTTTGTACAAACAAAAGGAACGACCTTTTTCAAGATGGACATTCGACGGACTTGGTTTTGAAAACCCAAGTGTTCTGAGTAAGGTATCTGCCAAACAATTATACAATGCAAATTTATTTGGCGAAGGACTAACTCAACGAATGATATTTGTTGGTCAAGAGGAAGAAAGACTTGAAGAGGATGTCAAATGAACCCTTCATCTAAAAACTGAAACTTCATTCAACTACTCTAACCTCAATGACTCATACTTCACTTACCCACCTCCAACACTGAATTCAAATGTCACCTCTCTAATCTATACAGATGAGGAACTTTATGCTCCTGAAGTGCCAAAACCCAAACTTCAATACATTCCCCACAAGGAATTGCTGAGAAGGTTTCACACCTTGCAAGAGTTTTGCTTCACACATCTGATACTAAGAGACATTGCCAAAGCTTTCCACTTCGAAACCACATCTCAAACCATATCAGTTTTTACCCAATCACCTGAGCTCACTCAATTAGCTCAAGAAAATGTTGTCTTCACAAGCGTATCAAAACCATTTTTAATCATGATGAAAAGATCATAGACAACTTGTGTAGGGAAAATACAGCATTGAAAGAACGCATCATCCAAGTCAAGTAAGAGATGTAGGCTCCTACTCCATTCACTTTTTCTCCATATGCAGAACGAATTAAAGATTCTAAGCATGCGTCTACATCTTCCCAAGATGTTCAACCCAAAATAAAATCTGTTAACAATGTTACTTTGAAAATTTTCAAACAAAAACATATTTTCAAACAGACACCCACTTCCACTTCTAGTCACATTTCCCGTATGCCCCCTGAAATACCTGAATCTTCAAAAGCAGCTACTAGTCGACCACGACTCAATTCTAACGTTTTATCTTCTGCTGCAGATGTGAAGAACCTCGGGAGTGAAGAGAGTAAAATAAACATAACTTGGAAGAGAGTCATTCCTAGGTCGTCTAGGAAATGTTCTAGCACTAGACACACATGTAAACAAATTTTGATGTTTCATAACGTCTGTAATCATTCAAGTTTACATGATACAATTGCCTCTTCAATATTTTGTATGAGTGATGGTTGTCTCCATGGTCATTGTGTTAGGAAGATGATCTCATCAGTTTAGATTTGATGAGACAAAGTTAAGTTTGTAAGATGTGTTCTACATATAACTTAAACAGAATTATGAAGCTTAGTCAGACTGAACGCTTATAGTGATTCAGACTGAGTATAAGCTGAGTGTAACTCAGCATATGTTCGATCAGCTTAGACTATATCTTAGTAAGATTATCAAAATGTTTGATAAGCTGTGTGTGTACACTAAGATATATATATATATATATATATATATATATATATATATATATATATATATATATATGAGTTTCAGCTTGATGAGTTTCAAGCTGAGCGACTCAGCGTGAATACTAAGTCAGCTCAATAGAGTTACTAAATATGTTTTAGTAAATTCCTTTAGACTTCTAAGGATGAGTTAATAATTTTACATGTTAGTCCATGTTTGTTTTCGAGTGTGTTCTCGAAGAACTCAGCTTGATGAGTTTCAAGCTGAATAACTCAGCCTGACTAAAGAAGTTAGTTTAAAAGAATTTAAATGTGTTTTAAGTTCTGTTTTATCTCTCTATATCTACGGGAAGGATAAGAAGACTTCAGAATCAAGATTGAAGATTGAAGACTCAAGATAAGAAGATTCAAGATTCAAGATTCCGAGTTATCCGGTAGTTAGATAGCAAATTAGGATTAGTCCAGTTTGTTAAGAACCATAGCAACAGGATTGTAAATACTTATCTTCCTGATAAGTTTAGAGGTACGATTCTAAAACAAGTTACAGAGTCAAAACCTCACCTCACCGTATGTGTTACGATTCTTGAATCACTGTTTGTCAGTTCAACGTGATCAAGATATTCACAGATTGCCAAACTTCTTCATGTGTTCGAATATTCACATTTGTTTTGAAGTTGGTAAGTAATCATAAGTTGATTAAATCTGTGATAAAAGTCCTGTTTAGAGAGTCGTCAGTATCTATAATCATAAGTTGATTATAGATAGCTAAGTTTGAGAGATTGAGAGATTCATATTAAGTGATTATATATCAAGAGTTGCTTACTTGATAGTTATTGTAATTATCTTCTTATTCAAAGCATTGTAATCATCTTCTTAATAAAAGCATTCGATTGATTGTGGTTTGATTTACTTTGTGTAACACTTTTATTTGATTTGTTCAATTTCCACAGAAAGTGTATTCAACCCCCCTTCACATCTGTTGCTTGTTGTTATTCTCACCAAGGGACCAACAACTAGTATCAGAGCAAGCTGAACAATTGCATAAGTTGAAAGTTCAAGATTCTGAGAAAGTCTGCAATGTCTACAAGCAACAATACCTCAAACTTTCCACAGATATCTGCCAAAGGCTGTCCCATATTTGATGGATCTGACTATCCTATGTGGAAGTTCAGAGCCATGTTGTTCCTCAAGTCCATTGACAATCGTATGTCGGATGTTATCACAAAAGGACCTATTATCCCCAAGATTCCTGCTACTGTCAGTGATGCGTCTCCTGAGAGAACTGAAAAGGAAACAAGAAAGCCTACTGCATCCTGTACTGATGAAGATTGGAAACTCTTTAATCTGGATGACAAGGCTAAAAGTGATCTAGAAAATGCCCTGACTAATGAGATCTTGCGTACTGTGACTGGGTGTCAATCTGCAAAAGATATCTGGGATACGCTGAGTGTTACATGTGAGGGCACAGATCTGGTCAAGCAACAGAAGAAGAATCACTTGAATAGATCTTACGAAAACTTCTTCTCAAAGAAGAATGAAACCTTGTCTAATTTGTTCACAAGGTTTCACTACTTGATAAATGACCTACTAAGTGTGGGTGTAAAGAAAGATGAAGCTGAACTCGTGCTGAAGTTTCTGGATGTGTTACCAGAAAGGTTCAATGAAGTAACTACATCACTGAGGGCTGGAGGAACACTGCATGCGTACAACCTACAGTCCATTTATGGGTTCTTGCTAAATCATGAACAGATCACTAAACACAAGAGAACTTCTCAACAACAACTCAAGGAGTCTCTGGATAAAACTGAAGTTGCATTAGTTGCACAGAAAAAGAAGAAAAGGTCCAAGGCACTGGTTGTTGAATCTGAGACTGAGTCAGAATCTCAAGCTGACCACTCAGACTCAGACTCAGGTGATACTGATGATGTTTAGAATATCACTGAGCAAATGGCAATGCTAGCCAGACGTTTGAGAAGAGCGCAAAAGGGAAGAGGAAGATCTGACAGGGGCAAAGGGAAGAGTTCTTTTGATCCCAAGAATGTTGTGTGCTTCAACTGTCAGAAGAAGGGACACATTGCTGCTGAGTGCAGATCAAAGAAGGTGGAATCAACATCAGTTGTTGATAAGAATGCTTACAGAGCTGATAAATACAAGAAGAAATATACTCAGCTCAAGAAAGGAAAGCCAGAAGAGAAACCCAGTGCAAAAGAGTTATATGCTGAAACCTGGGATACAGAATCATCTACCTCAGATGATGATGTATGTCTTATGGCTCAAGAAGATGAAGAGTTTGAAATTGACGAAGTTGATTATGGTCAGTCCGAATCAATCTTTGAAGCTGACATGAAGGAAGCTGAGGAAAACAGCAAGCTCAGTGATTGGGATCCTGATTCCATGTATAAGGTTAGTAATTTCTACTCTTATACAGATGAAGAAAAGGGTCTTGCTTTTGATTATCCGTTGAATGATTTCAAGACCAGCCTTATGTCTCAGAATGACCTCAAACCTGAAATAGCTAAACTTAAAGATGAGATTAAGGAAAATCAATCTCTCATTGTTGTTGGTAAGAAAGCACAATGTGATCTTGAATGCCAAAGACCCATTAATAAACTTCTAAGTGAAGAAATTCAGGAAGCTAAAGACAAAGCTGATCAAGTTCAAAAGGTCACTGAGTCTTGGTGTAAGTCATCAAAGCTTGCTAAAAAGTGCATTAACCAACAAATACCTAAACAGGTAAAGGTTGTACTTGGAGGTGACTATCAAACAGCAGCTTATTTAGCTGATGATGAGATAGCAAGTATAGACTCTGAGGAGGATAGACAACTGATTGAGTCTCAGAAGTCAGGCTCAAAGAAAATACATGATCCAAGCTTGAAATTCAATATGTTTGTGAAAGCTAAAGATCAAGGAAATGAGTGCTCAACATCCAAACAGCATGGTAAGTCTGTGCTGGACAGATTAGGCACTCAGCCTATTCAAAGAACTTCAGTCACAAAAAGGCTAAATCCAAATCCTTTCAAAAGGCAACACTCTCTATCTAGCTCGGAGAGAAGTTGCAAGAATAGGAAGACCACTATAAGTCAGAGGTCAAATCACAACAATGGTAAGTCCAAAGTTGTAGATCTTGGTAAGTCCAAGAAGATCAACAGTGGTAAGTCCAAACCTATTGAAACTAGTAAGTCCAGTCACCATGGCAAAGGTAAGTCCAAAGTCATGGAAAAGAAGGTTGTTAGTCAAACTTCTAAGGATAACAATCAAAGATCTGACAAAGGTAAGTTCAAAGTCAGTGATCATCAAGTAAATCAACTTGCAAAGAAAGTTGAAAAGTTATCCACCACATACAATCCTAAGACTGAGAGTAAGTTTCCAAAAGGATTGTTGGACTCTCTACCTCCTATAATCATTGGAAGAAGGAGATGCTATAAATGCAGAAGTAAAGGTCATGAGGCTAAGGAATGTGATGCAGAAATCTCAAGGCCTGAACAAGAACAAGTTGATCAGCCTACACAGGACTCAGCTACTGCTCAAGCTGAACAACCAGTTCAATCAGATGGAGATGCTAAGTGCTTCTCATCTGAACCCACCAATTCCTAAACAAAACTAATGTGTTTAGTTTACATTTCATGTGCATGGTTCAAGTAAATGGTACTTGGATAGTGGATGCTCAAGGCACATGACCGGGTGGAAAGGACTTTTTAGTGATTTCCAAGAAGATTAAGGTCCTAAAGTAACATTTGGTGACAACTCCCATGGAAAAACTAAAGGCTATGGGAAGATGCAAGCTGGCAAGGTTACTTTCCAAAGAGTTGCATATGTCAAAGGTCTCAAACACAACCTGATTAGTATCAGACAATTGTGTGATGAAGATAATGTTGTTACTTTTAGGAAGAAAGCAGGAACAATTTATAATGCTAAGGGAAAGCCTGTATTAATAGCTAAAAGAGAAAGAGATGTGTATCTACTTGATCTTAATTCTGATGTTCCCCATATTGAAACTTGCTTGTATTCCCAATCTGTTCCTAAGCTGAGTTGGTTGTGGCATAAACGCTTATCTCATTTAAATTTCAAATATATAAATATGCTATCCAATAAAGAGTTAGTCTCTAGATTACCAAAGATCACATTTTTCAAGGACAAATTGTGCTCAGCTAGTGAAAAAGGGAAGCATCACAAAGGGTCCTTTAAATCAAAGCAAAAAATTTCAATAACAGACCCACTGCATATGTTGCATATGGATCTATTTGGACCCATAAGTACTCCAAGCCTAAGTGGAAAGAAGTACACACTGGTGATAGTAGATGAATTCTCAAGATTCACCTGGGTAATATTCCTTAAAGCCAAAAGTTAGGCTGCCCTGGAGATAATCAGTTTTATCAAACAGGAAGAGTTGCAGAAAGGTTTGTCTGTAAAGCAACTCAGAAGTGATCATAGGACTGAGTTCAGAAACTCAACCCTCGAAAGCTTCTGTGAGCAAAAGGGAATATTACAAAATTTCTCATCTGTCAGAACTCCACAACAAAATGGAGTTGCTGAAAGGAGAAATAGAACCTTAATTGAGGCTGCTAGAACAATGCTATGTGAGGCAGGATTGAAACTTTATTTCTGGGATGAAGCTGTTAGTTCAGTCTGCTATACTCAGAATAGGTCAATCATTGTCAAATGGCATGGAAAAACTTCATATGAGTTGTATAAGTCTAGAAAGCCCAATATAGGTTATTTCCATATCTTTGGTTGAAAATGCTATGTGCTGAATCAAAGAGATCAGCTCCATAAGTTGGAACCTAAAGCTGATCCGGGAATATTTGTTGGATAATCCTCAATCTCCAAATCCTACAGAGTGTATAATACTAGGAGAAAGGCCATAGAAGAATCAATTCATGTCTCGTTTGATGAAGACAGTCTTGATCAAGCTGAGAAAAGACAAGCTGACTCGGTCAGTCTGAGTGAGCTTGAAAGGCCTAAGGAATCCAACTTATCAAATCCCATGTATGTCATGGGAGATGATAGTGATGATGATGTGTGTCCATCACATGCTCAAATGGATTCTCAAGCTGAGAAGGATGATAAGTTCGTCAATCCATTTGGAGCTGATATTCCTCAGACTGGAGATCTTAGTGATCAACAGTTTGATGCTGCTATTGAGACTGAGGAGATCAGTTCACCTCAGGGCTCTCAACATCACTCAGATTCTAAACCAGATTCTCCAACTACTACATTTAAATTCCTCAAAGATCATCCTCAAGATCAAATCATTGGAAATGTCCAAGAAAGGGTTATGACCAGATCAAAGGCTACAACTAACTTTGCTGCTCACTTTGGTTTTCTATCTCAAATGGAACCAAAGAAGACTGAAGAAGCCTTAGAAGATGAGGATTGGATTGAAGCTATGCAATAGGAATTGAATGAATTTGAGAGAAATAAGGTCTGGAACCTTGTCCCTGCCCCCAAAGGTCACTCCATTATAGGCACTAAGTGTGTCTATAGAAATAAAATGGATAAGGATGGAGTGATAGTAAGGAACAAAGCCAGGCTGGTGGCACAAGGGTATATGCAAGAAGAAGGAATTGATTATGATGAGACCTTTACCCCTGTTGCTAGAATTGAAGCCATAAGACTGTTCCTGGCTTATGTAGCATATAAAGACTTCAAAGTCTATCAAATGGATGTGAAAAGTGCTTTCCTAAATGGAAAACTTCAGGAGGAAGTCTATGTGAAACAACCTCCTGGCTTTGTAAGTTCAAAGTTTCCTTATCATGTCTATAAGTTGGACAAGACTTTGTATGGTCTTAAACAAGCTCCAAGAGCTTGGTATGATACTATGTCCACTTATCTACTATCAATGGACTTCACCAGAGGTAGTATAGATAAGACACTCTTTATTAAAAAGAGTAAAGGACATGTACTTCTTGTACAAATCTATCTGGATGATATTATCTTTGGCTCTACCAATGAATCTCTGTGTGAGTGGTTTTCTGAAATAATGTCACAAAAGTACAAGATGAGTATGATGGGTGAGATGAAATACTTCCTAGGCTTACAAATTCAACAAAAGCCTGATGGAATATTCATCAATCAAAGCAAGTATGTTTTTGATTTGATAAAGAAATATGGTTTTGATTCAAGTTCAACTATGAGAACAACCATGTCACCAGCTGTCAAGCTGAGTAAAGACTCAGATGGTAAGTATGTGTGTCAGTCTACCTATAGAGGAATGATAGGTTCATTACTCTATTTGACAGCTAGTAGACCTGATATCATGTTTGCTACATGTGTTTGTGCAAGATATCAGGTAGATCCTAAAGAATCACATCTTTAAGCTGTGAAAAGGATCTTTAAGTACCTTAAAGGTACACCAAATCTAGGTCTTTGGTATCCAAAAGACTCTTGATTTTTAGTTAGTTGGTTTTTCGGATGCTGACTATGCTAGGTGCAAGTTGGATAGAAAATCAACAACTGGAGGATGTCAATTGCTTGGAGGGAAGCTAGTAAGCTGGACTAGTAAGAAATAAAACTCAGTGGCTACTTCAACTGCTGAAGCTGAATATGTTGCAGCAGGAAGCTGTTGTGCTCAAATCTTGTGGATGCAGCATCAGCTTCAAGACTTTGGCATGAGTTTCAAGAAAACTCCTATCTTCTGTGATAACCAAAGTGCAATAGCCATCACTTACAATCCAGTCATCCACTCAAGAACCAAGCATATTGAAATTAGACATCACTTCATAAGGGACATCGTGGAAAAAGGTAAAGTTGATATTAAATTTATCTCCACTGATGACCAACTAGCAGATATCTTCACTAAACCACTTGATGAAAAGAGGTTTATGTATCTACTAAGTGAATTAGGTTTGCTCAACCCCTAGGTAAGTGTCTAGAATCTGAGTTTTTCAGTTTGACAAAGACTAAGTGTCTTAAGCTGAGTGCATAGTTTTTAAATAAGTTTTCATAAACTGTATAACATGTCAAGCTGAATGATGAGTTCACACGTTTGGTGAGTTCCAAACATACTTTAACTTCTTAGTGTAGTTATGATATAGTTTGAGTCAGTCTCAAACATAAATGACTAAGTGTCATTGAGTCTGAGCTATGTGCTTAACTCAAGTTGTGTGATTGGTTCACACGTTTGGTAAGTTCCAAACATGTTTTAAACTACTCAGTGTAGTTAAAAATAAGTTTGAGTTAGTCTCAAACATGTATGACTAAGTGTCACTGATTCTGAGTTGAGTGCTCAAACTCAAGCTGAGTATCAATCTCAAGTTGAGTTATGAAATCAAGCTCAGTGCTTGATTCACACTGACTGATTAGTTTACACAGTTTGGTGTGTACTAAACCATGTTTTAACTACTACGTGTTATTGACTCATGTGCTTCTGCGTATTTGAGTACGTTTCAAATCGCATCATATATCAATTGTGTATTGGTATACTTTACCAGTGTTTATAATATTATTATGCGTTAATCATATTATATTACACTTGTATCCTTTGGAAGATGATGTGTTTCTACCCTCTCACTGTTACATCAAGCCGTAATTTTTTTTTACGGTGTAACGGATAAAAAGGGACTTCAACGGTAACTTTTCTCTCTCCTTAGAAAGGTATGTATACCGATCATAACCGGTTTAGAGAAGTTTACGCTTACAACTCTGACTTCTTTCCTTCTACAATACCTTTCACAAACACCTCAATCGCTTAGTGCATTCGTTTGTTCACAACCCTAAATTGCTAAGTGCAAATTTCTGTACCGCTCAGTGCGACTTTAAATTTACTCAGTGTAATTAATTTAACATGGACGGAATCACATTAATTCTCAGTGATCAGATGATTCGAGGTGCTCAGTTTAAGAACAATGAAGTGCCTTTGCTGAAGGTCAACAATCAACGGGCCTGTCTTGCAATTCCTCCAAGGAAACAAGGCAGAGGTTATGAAGCCTGGTGGCTTATATTCGTAAATGCCCCCCGGAATTCACCTTCTGTGGCGTACCTCTCCATATCGTTCCTCAACATCTACTGGAGTTCTGGTATACATGCACGTATGATCAGAACAGGGGAGAGATTACGGGAACTGTTCTTACTGGCAATAGAATTGTTCAACTCCCTCATTCTAATGAGTTCGAGCCTGCTGTCATGAGGCGGGTTGCTAGGTCTGTCCTACCCCGCATGGGTCACCCGCAGACAGAGGGTGTAATCAAAAAGGCCACCTTTCCAACCAGTTGGGGCTTCATGGTTTCTACAGTGATTCGTTCACTAGGGACTAAGGTTGGAGGATTGGACCAGGTGAACGAGTTCGAGATGCAGCTGCTGTACAACATATACTTTGCACGCAATTTGGATTACGCTTTGCTCATCTTCAACGAACTTAAGGTCTAAGTGATGAAGACCACAAGGGATCTTCATGTACATGTCATAAGGTACATGTCCTTGCCATTTGAAGCCGAGCTGGGAACAGAACTATATGAAGTTGATCAGGATGTGTTCCTGTTTCCAACACTCAGCCCCAAGATGTTTAACAATGACATCTTTCCTGAGCAAGAGGGTCTGAGTGGTCCAATGCTCTTGGTTGCTGAGGGAGCTTCATCTGCAAGTGGAGAAGAGGGATCCAGTCAAGGGGGAGCTTCTCAATCTGACACCGAGGTTCAAGCTGAGCACTCTGCTCAAGCTGAACCAGCAACCATTGAAGTTGCTTCTGGTAATACCTCTCCACTTTCTCTTTCTTCTCACTATTCTCCATCCACTTTTGGAGATAAGGCTGTGGTAAGCCCAACCCAGTCTATCCCATCTCCTCCACCTTCATTCCATTTACAATCCTACTCTGAAGCCACCCCTAGTATGCCCACTGCTGCTAGGAAGAATATCCTAACCTATACACGTAAAACTACCACAGGTGGTGCCATTCGTAAAGGTATCACTGGAGCTGAGATCACCTTGATCTCTCCACCGGCAGGAGTTGAGGGGGAGACGCCTACTCTTAAGATGTCAACCTCGAGGCTCATTACTACCCAACAGCCTATACCGGGTGTGGTGTCTACTCAGCCCACACTCTCCAGTGCCATGGTAGAACCCATTTCTGTGCCTGAGCAGACACACTCGGGTAACATTGAATATATGACCAATCCCCAAGGTCAATCACCCCCCTCTAAACCAATAAGCCAAACACCAACCCATACACTTCACGTTTCGAACCTCATCACTTCTCTTCACTTCTCACACCCTATCGCACGACCTGTCAATGTTTCATCTTCAAACCAAGGTGATTCACAGGCTCCAGACTCTGGTGCAAATGAATTTGAGGGTAAACACCAACCTTTGGATGATGCACCCAAAGACTCTCCTCATGATGCAACCGCCTCCTCAGGCATCCAGCATCTGAAGGACTACATTGCTGCTCAATTTGGTCTGTTTCACCTAAAACAGAAAAAGCATAAATGTCAAATCTATCAAGCTGACAAAGGATGCTAAGGAGATTGCCTCTGCAGTTGTTGAACTCCAACAACAAAGGACTTCCATCCCTATTGATGATGACAAAAAGGGGGGGGGGGGAATGTTCAAGCTGATGATGAAGCTGAGCTAGTTCAAGCTGAGGCTGAAGGTCTACTAGTACTAGCTAAAGTAGCAGAGAGGCAAGCTCAGGCTGAGGGGGAGTGGAAATAAACAAAGAGGAACCTGCAGCTAAGAGACACAAGGTAGTAGAATCTGAACCTAAAGCTGATAGTGTTTCTGAGACTGAGGAAGAGACAGAAGAAGAAAAAGCTACAAGAGAGTTAATAGAGATGCTTGAGCAAGAAGAAGCTGAAAGACTACTAGATGAGATCAATAAGGAGACCAGCATTTGGGAGCTTCTACATCCTGAGTTCATCAGATAAACTGAATAGATTAGTTCTATTGTAAATATTAGATTAGTTCTAATATTTTTGTAAGCACTTAGTGTGCATGATCTAAGTGATCAATCATTTTGTATTATGATTAGTTCAATTAATACAAGTATAAAGTTTGATATGTTCAACTGTGTTGTGATGTGTTCAAGTTTAATTAGTCTGATAAGTTCAGCTTAGTGAATAAATGATCAGTTCTTATTCATCAATTTATTTAGTTGGTATGTTCAACTAAAAGTTGGTTTGTTCCACTTATAATTGATAAGTTCAATTAAAATTGAAAAGTTTAATTGATATTTGATTAGTTCAAATTTTAAAATCTTGATAAGTTTAAGATTTAAAACATAATTCTGTTAAACAAACTTAGTAACAGTTTGATGGTTTTGTCATCATCAAATAGGGGGAGTTTGTTGGGAAGATGATCTCATCAGTTTAGATTTGATGAGACAAAGTTAAGTTTGTAAGATGTATTCTACATATAACTTAAACAGAATTATGAAGCTTAGTCAGACTGAACACTTATAGTGATTCAGACTGAGTATAAGCTGTACATATGTTCGATCAGCTTAGACTATATCTTAGTAAGATTATCAAATGTTTGATAAGCTGTGTGTATACACTAAGATATATATATTGAGTTTCAGCTTGATGAGTTTCAAGCTGAGCGACTCAGCGTGAATACTGAGTCAGCTCAATAGAGTTACTAAATATGTTTTAGTAAATTCTTTAGACTTCTAAGGATGAGTTAATAATTTTACATGTTAGTCCATGTTTGTTTTCGAGTGTGTTCTCGAAAAACTCAGCTTGATGAGTTTCAAGCTGAATAACCCAGCCTGACTAAAGAAATTAGTTTAAAAGAATTTAAATGTGTTTTAAGTTCTGTTTTATCTCTCTATATCTACGGGAAGGATAAGAAGACTTCAGAATCAAGATTGAAGATTGAAGACTCAAGATAAGAAGATTCAAGATTCAAGATTCCGAGTTATCCGGTAGTTAGATAGCAAATTAGGATTAGTCCAGTTTGTTAGGAACCGTAGCAACAGGATTGTAAATACTTATCTTCCTGATAAGTTTAGAGGTACGATTCTAAAACAAGTTACAGAGTCAAAACCTCACCTCACCGTATGTGTTACGATTCTTGAATCACTGTTTGTCAGTTCAACGTGATCAAGATATTCACAGATTGTCAAACTTCTTCATGTGTTCGAATATTCACATTTGTTGTGAAGTTGGTAAGTAATCATAAGTTGATTAAATCTGTGATAAAAGTCCTGTTTAGAGAGTCGTCAGTATCTATAATCATAAGTTGATTATAGATAGCTAAGTTTGAGAGATTGAGAGATTCATATTAAGTGATTATATATCAAGAGTTGCTTACTTGATAGTTATTGTAATCATCTTCTTATTCAAAGCATTGTAATCATCTTCTTAATAAAAGCATTCGATTGATTGTGGTTTGATTTACTTTGTGTAACACTTTTATTTGATTTGTTCAATTTCCACAGAAAGTGTATTCAACCCCCCTTCTACACATCTGTTGCTTGTTGTTATTCTCACCAAGGGACCAGCACATTGTGCATTTAATTGTGAATATGATAAATTAAGAAAAAAAATTGGAATTAAACCATGTGAGGACTGGACATACTTTTATGCTAATCAAATATTTGTTCCATTTATAAACTCCAAAGGCTATATCATTCATCAGTGGATCACCTCGTTAGTCACATGCACTCAAACGTTTAAACAAATCAAAACGATTGCTGACGATCAAAGAATTGGAAGTCTACAGACGACAGGGTTATGAAGCATTCAAAAAGGCATGGATTGCTCAAGAAAAACACTTGCATTCTCAAAATCGATCTCGCAATCCTCCTTCCAAACATGCCAAAACTTCTAAACCTAAGCCTCTATCTCATCAACGAGTAGTAAAACCTACCACTCCCAAGGCTCCAGTTCAGCAAAAGAAAGTTGATGTACAGAGGCCACAACGAGTTCTTAAGAATTCCTCGCAAACATAACGCCTCCACAACTCTACCGAATCCTAAACCTCCGATACCATCAACTGTCAAACCAACGGTGGTACCAAAACTTCCTTCTAAGCCAACTCTCTCAAAATCTATTCCTTCTCGACAAAAGATTAAACCCACATGGGTACCTAAGGATAGATCATTAAAAGTTTCACCACCACAAGTAGAAACAATCAATACTCAACCACTTCTAGGAACTAACAATCAAGGACCCATTCATATATGGGGACCTAAACGTGCTTTATTCACTTTTTGCAGGCGCCTAACCTCTGGTACCTGGACTCCGGTTGTACCAAGCACATGACCGGCAACAAGAGTCTTCTCAAAAATTATGTTCCTAAGTACTCCGGGAATGTATGTTTTGGGAACGATAATGTTGCACCAATAATTGGGTACGGAGACATAGAGAAGAAGCACATCAAAATCAAGAAAGTCTTCTATGTTGAAGGGTTGGGTCATAATCTGTTTAGCATCGGACAGTTCTACGATAAAGACCTGGAGGTAGTATTTAAGAAGAACAAATGTTTAGTGTTAACTGAGAATGGGGATGAATTACTGGCAGGTTCAAGGAAATCTAACCTGCATTCCATTGATTTGGAAAATTACAACTCCCCTACCTCCGTGTGTCTACTGTCCGAAGCCTCATCAGATCTTACTTGGCAATGGCACAGAAAACTCTCTCACCTGAACTTTCATAATATAAACAATTTAGTCATTGGTGACTTGGTGAGAGGCATTCCCAAGTTAAGATTCAAAAAGGATCATCTGTGTGCAGACTGTGAGAAGGGTAAAATGAATAAGGCTTCTCACAAATCAAAACAAGTGTTCAGCACTACCAAGCCTTTGGAACTCCTGCACATGGATCTCTGTGGTCCTATGAGGATTCAATCGAAGAGTCGGAAGAAGTATATCCTAGTCATGGTGGATGACTACTCTCGATATACTTGGGTCAAGTTTCTGCGATCAAAAGATGAAACTGCACCAACAATCATTTCCTTCATCAAGCAACATCAGAATAAGCACAATCAAAGTGTTGTTTCCATACGTACAGACAATGGAACTGAATTCAAAAATAGTACTCTGAAGAGCTTTTGTGACCTTGTTGGGATCAACCATCAGTTCTCAGTTGCATACACTCCACAAAAAAATGGTGTCGTGGAAAGACGAAATAGAACTTTGGTTGAAGCTGCCGATACCATGCTATCATACTCCGGGCTCCCACCTTCCTATTGGGCTGAAGCAATCAGCACTTCCTGCTACACACAGAACCGCTCTTTTATTAATAAACTTTTTAATAAAACTCCATACGAACTGGCCAATGGCATAGTGCCTAATATCAAATACTTTCATGTCTTTGGTAATAGTTGCTTTGTGCTTCATGACAAAGATAACCTAGGAAAGTTTGCTCCAAAAGCTGATGAAGCTATTTTCCTAGGTTATTCCACTGAGTCCAAAGCCTACAGAGTTTTAAACAAAAAAACAAAGAGCATTGTTGAAAGTATCAACGTAACATTTGATGATGCATTGAATGTTACAGATTTTCCACCTAAATCAACAGTAAACGCTTCTGAACATACCAGTTCAGGACCGGTGCTTCAAAATAAAGAATCAAACAATCCGTCCAGTTCAAATACTAATCTTGACTTTATGTTTGATTTCTTTAGATCTGAATCTTCTCCTTTTTTAACTGACAACAGGAGCAACACAGAAGTCCAAGCAAGTGTTACTCTAACGGCTCCTACGGTCACTAAGACGAATCCATTTGCAGATCTCTATGCTGAGGATTCTACATCTGTCTCTGTCACTCGTCCCCCTGTGACTTCTCAGATTCCTGACCCAGAGAGCCCACCTGTGTTTGATTCAGATCTAAATTTCTCCCGAGAAGATGAAGAGGAAGCACGCCACTTACAAGATCTTATTCCTTCATCTTCTACTTCCCACGAGACAAAGTGGACCAGACATCACTCTGAAGCAAACATCATTGGAGACCCTTCAGTTGGCGTTCAAACACGTGCAGCAACAGCTAACGAATGCAAATTTTTGGGCTTCCTCAGCATCATTAAACCCACCAAGACTTTTGAAGCACTAGATGATCCGGATTGGGTAATTGCAATGTAGGAAGAACTACACCAATTCGATCATCTCAAAGTCTGGAGATTAGTTCATCTTCCTTATGGCAAATCTATTGTCGGAACTAAGTGGGTGTTCAAGAACAAAAGGGATTCGGATGGAGTGGTCGTTCGTAACAAAGCTAGGTTGGTTGCTAAAGGCTACAATCAGCAAGAGGGTTTTGACTATGATGAAACATTTTCCCCCATTGCTCGTATTGAAGCTATCAGACTATTTCTTGCATACGCAGCCTCCCGAAGCTTTCGTGTCTTTCAAATGGCCGTACAGACAGCTTTTCTTAATGGTGTTCTAAAAGAAGAAGTCTATGTCTCACAACCTGAGGGTTTCATCAATTCAAAACATCCAAATCATGTCTATATCTTAGATAAGGCCTTGTACGGGTTAAATCAAGCTCCACGTGCATGGTACGATGTCTTATCTGAATATTTGATTGGTGAAGGCTACTCCAAAGGAAAGATTGATACCACTCTGTTCACAAAGACCAAGGGTAGGGACAAGATTTTGGTTCAAATATATGTGGACGATATCATTTTTTGGTCTACAAATCCAAAATACAGTGACGAGTTTGCTAAGATTATGGCAAACAGATTTCAAATTAGTATGATGGGGGAGATATCCTTTTTCCTCGGACTCCAGGTAAAGCAGTTAAGTCATGGGTGTTTCATTTGCTAATCCAATTATATCAAAGATCTTCTTATGAAGTATGATATGATTAACTGCACACCTATATCCACACCCATGGCTGCAAATGCACAGCTGTCAGCAGATCTAGATGGTTTTCCAGTAGATCTCAAAACATATCGTGGGATGATTGGATCATTACTGTATCTGACCGCAAGTCGTCCAGACATCATGTTCTCTACCTACCTATGTGCCCGATACCAGGCGAATCCTAAAGAGTCACATCTTCTGGCAGTTAAGCGGATCTTCAGATATCTTAAAGGGTGTATGGATCTTGATCTGTGGTATCCCAAAGATTCAAATCTGGATCTCCACCCTTACTCAGATACTGACTATGACGGTTGCAAAATTGATAGGAAAAGCACCTCTGGCAGTGCACACTTTCTAGGAGATCGTTTAGTCTGCTAGGCCTCAAAGAAACAAAACTGCGTATCCACATCCACAGCTGAAGCTGAGTATGTTGCTGTTGCAATGTGCTGATCTCAAAGTCTCTGGATACGTACACAGTTATCAGACTTTGGCCTAAGGTATGAAAAAATTCTATTGCTATGCGATTCCTAGTCTGCCATAGCTATCTCCTACAATCCGGTACACCACTCTAAAACTAAACATATAGATATCCGTTATCACTTCATAAAAGATAACGCAGAGAAAGGTCTCATTGAGCTACAGTATGTTCCTACTGAAAATCAGCTAGCTGACTTGTATACCAAACCATTAGACGAAAGTCGCTTCACTGAGTTGGTATCCAAGTTAGGCATGCTCAACTTAAAAATATGACTTACTGTTACTTCATTTCTTTCCTTTCTTTCTTTTTGTTTAGAGTAGGAGTTATACTGTTTGTTCCTTGTGTAGATTACTGATGCAACATTCAAGGGGGAGTGAGTTTCTAGTTGTACACATGTTACATATGTGTAGGGGAGAAAATCATACACATACTGCACATGTGTAGGGGGAGAAGTATATAACTGACACATTCCCTAAGATTTTGACAAAAATTTCATAAAATGATGCAAAAGTTTAGGAGGAGTGTGTCAACCAAACACTCAAGTCAAAATATCTGGGAAAATCATTTTTCAATTCTCAAAATCCAGATATTTTGAATTTTTAGAAAATTTTCAAGTGTTGAATTCGATTGCAAACAATCGCATACTATGCTTCAATTGCATGCGATCTACCACCAGTGGCAACTGTGAACCAAGTGTCAATCGCATGCCATAGACCACAAGTGGTAATAGTGAATCAAGTATCAATCGCATACGATTGACAAAACAAAGGGGAATCGCATGCGATTCACCAAGTGTTAGTATTTCAGCTTCACTTCGAGGCCAATCGCATGGCTCTATAAGCCGCGTAAAGTTACCATGCGATTGCCCTATAAGCCGGGTTTTTTACCAACGGTTTGGTCCAATCAACAAGTGACACGTGTCTCTATCACTTTATAACCGTCCCATCCCCCATCAGTCCATTCAAACGATCAAAAATTCAAACTCTTAAGAGTTCTCTCAGTTTTTGGCTACTTGAATTTGCAAATCCTCTCGTTATGCTGCCAAAATTTCAGTCCATTCAAACGATCATATAGGTAACAACTTGTACGGATTACATTTTGAAAATTTTGAGTTAAAAGGGTGATTTTTTGCCTTCAAACAGCCTTTAGCGATAGACACAACCCGAACTTTGGATGGATTTTTGAGATACGAAACAAACTTATTTGATTAATCTAAGTTTGCGATGGGTAGTTTGAACGTATGGGGAACACTTTGGTGCAAAAATATTTCAAAAATTTCGAAAAGTGTTCTTCGTGTTCTTGAGGTGTATGAACTTGAACTTAAAACTCACTTTTTGGTTCTAAAGAGGGTGTTATTTTGGACTATACTCAAGTACTACAAAGTTGTTTGTTACTATCTAATAGACATATCAAAAGTATTAAAACGACTTTTTTATACATAAAATCATCATGTACACAATGAGGGTTTCCGAGTTAAGGTTTTCTCACATCTTTCTAACTTGATAGTTTTCGTCAAAATTGGTTAACTCTGACTCATTCACTGAACTTCAATCACAATTCAACATTGAATGATGTCTATATGCATATCTTTATATCTTTGACTTAACTGTTTTATTTATCTGTGCAGTTCAGATGGCACAAGTTGTAGTTCAACCGGAGGAGATCATGCCCCAAGCAGAGTTCTTGAATTCTAAGACTCATGATAACAACCACCACATTGACCTCACTAAACTGAAAAACCCTACATACCCCATTGTAACTGAGATTCTAAAGATACACCCTCTAAACCACCTCCTGACATATAATCCCTCAACCACTGGCACACATGTACCTGAGCTGTATGTTTAACAATTCTGGAAGACATGTGATGTACGTACTAATGATAGGGGGCATGAGGTCATCCATGCTGACGTTGATGAATACACAATTGATATACCTGTCAATCGCCTCAGAACAATCTTCAGACTTCCAAGGACTAACAGCAGACCTCCTGCAACAGATTTTGATGAAATCCCAAACGAGGAGACTTGCCTTGTTGTAATCAGGGCAATGGGATAATATGGAGAGCTCACCAAAAAGAATAAGTTTAAACGCACCAACCTGCATCCCAAGTACAACACTTTCATGACGGTGCTTCAGAGGTGTCTAACTCCTAAGCATTCTGGGCATGAATTTCCCACTGAGCATCAGCTCAAGATCTTTGTGGTGGCTGCCAAACACCTGCATGTAGATTATGCATTCCCGCTCTTTCAAGATATCAAAGCAACAGTGCTAAGGAAAAATTCCTAGAAAAAGAAGGATGCTAACTTCATGCCGTACCAAAGATTTCTACCCATGATTGTCCAGTACCTGATGGACCACAATGCTGACATTCCTCGCAGGACAGGTTTACCTTCTGTGAACTCTAAACTGTTTGTATATATAAAACCTGCAACCCCTGCCAATGTACTTGTTCCTCAATCATTCCCTATAAGACTCCTAGACTTATGTGAGCAAAATGATATTGTTGTGAGCTATAGGGAGAGTGTAGGAATACCTCCTCAGGTTGTGCCAGCACCGGCCATACCTACCCATGGAGGTGTAGTACCAGGTGAGGTGATAACTTCTAGGACTCAGTCATATATGGGAGATGTTGAGTGGGTCAAGCAGAGAGAAAATAAAGAAAGGGGAGGAGAAGCAGGTGAATGTGGAGAAACTAGAGAGGGAGGGGATGCTTATGATCCCACCACTGTTCAAACAATAGTCCAATCTATTTCTCAAACCACCCGAACCAAGACTGTACTTGAAGAACTTGGTCTTGACACATCTGAGTCATCCAGTTCCCAATCTTCTATTGCTGAATCTGCTTCACAACCAGGTGGTGACCCTACCTTTGAACCAGTCCAAACTCCTTAGGGCACCCCTGACAGACCCATTGAATAACCAGCCGATAGCACCCCTTCATTCATGAAACTAACTAACTCAATCACAACTTCTCCTGACCAGACCCACACTGTTCAATCTACTCATGTCATTCCTCAACCTGGTGGTCTGGTCATAAATCTGAACCCTTCTACCCAAACTCCCGACATTCCTGCTGTCCAAATTGCCATAGTAGTTCCAGGCCAGGACATGCCTGTTGTTACTCCTTCTCAGGATTTGTCTGTTGAAACCGGATCTGTCACCCCTGATTCCTTACTATCCCCAAATAGATATGCAGGGTACAGTCTTGGTAGTGGTGACGAAGGAGATAGTTTTATAGTTAGGAGTGCGAGTGAAAACGAGGAGGTGAGAAAAGAAAAAGAGAGTGCTGAGGGACCCCTCGCCCCAGAAAGCCGGGTAGCAACATCTACTATGGGACCTGACATTGTTAGGTCTCATATTCAACAAGTCGCGGTTATCCCACCCGTGCAGTTTTCAACCCCACCAAGCTACTACGGTGTCTCTCAACAGGCACCGTCTTCATTACACAGGGCTATAGCACATGCTCTAGGTCGACCCTAATCGGGAGTTAGACCTATTGAACATAGAGGACCGCCTCCCTCGTCCTCGACTCCTTTCAATGCACAATTTGATATACCGCGGATCTCCGCTTATCTTAACCAACACAGGGTAACAATTGATGCACTGAGCTTGTACGTCTGACAAGTCTCCTCAACTTCCATAGGTGGTACCTCTCAGAGTGCCATTCGAGGATTGGAAGGAAATCCTGCTGGAGCCTACATCCCAGCTGCTCCAGTAGGTGGTACTGCCTCTGTGACTGGTACCTCAACCGGAAGTCTCCGTGATTCCGGGTTTGTTACATGTGCGGAATTAAAGGAAACTATCCAACAAGCCATGGCACCTCTCCAACAACAATTAACTGACATAAATCAAAAGTTGGATAGGATAAAAGCACTCCTTGCTACAAGAACTGCAGCTCCGGGCCTCAGCCGCAACCTGATCCAGCAACCATGTCAGTGGATGCTCTGAAGAGCCTTTTGTATGTTAAACTGCTTGAACAAAGGCCCGAATCTGCTCATGACCAAGACCTTCTGACTACTCTTCGCAATGAACATCGTCCACAGGGAATCTCCTTGGATGATTTTCAAGAGTTTCATGAAGATGTTAACAGCAAGATTGATGGGGGTAACTAGGGGGTTCTATACTTCCATGGAAAAGGTTACTGAGCGGCTGATATTCTTGAACAAACTTGTCAGGCTCAGGCACAGAGTGGCAAGAGGATACGAGATGATCAGGACCCCGATGATCAACCCGAAGGGGAGAAAAGAAGAAGATTGTACATATCTTCTCCCTCTGTGGCTACAATAGCAACAGTACCTGTTACACCTTTGAGCTCTTTATTATCTGCAGGTACTAGTTTTGGTGGTCAGCAGCAAAAGCAACAACAATTGGCCGATGAAGTTTATGAACAACAACAATGCGATAATGCTGACAAGCAGATTGTACTCTATGTACCCCAGCAAGAATCTGAACTGAGGCCAATAGATCTTGAAGAAGGTGAAATACCTTATGAGCAGTCCCATGCCGAGATGTTTGAACTATTCACAGACTCAGAAGATGAAATGGATGATCTATATGAGTATATGCACACATCACCTATCAGCTATGAGGGAGAAAGCAGTACTGCTCAAGCAGAAGGGCTTCAGTTTGATATCTTCAATGACTTCAATTTGGATCAGACCAGAAGAAGCTCAACCAGAGGGGGAACCTGAGGAACCTGAAATTCGTGATCTGTTCAAAAAAATAGATGAATACGTGAAAGACACTACACGTCCAGCTTCCCCCAGAGTAGTGGACATATTTGAAGAAAATTTTAATGAAAGAGAGATTGCAGCAAAAAGAAAAGAATGGGCAGCAATCTCTAGAAAGGAAGCTATAAGGAAGCCTAAACAGAAGAAAACTACCTTCGACGTGTCCAGGGTTCTCAGTGGTGTCAATATTGAAGTTCATGAAAGCTTCCCTCCTCCTTCTGGTCAATTTCAAGAATCAGCTATGGACGTATTGGAAAAAAATAGACAAAGAGAAGAAGCTGAGAAAGTAAGAAGAGAATCTGAATGACCCTTGCCACCAAACTTTAGTGTGCCACCTTCTCCTCCAGTGTATCGTGGAGATCCAGGTCTGGATGCAGATAACATGTTTACGAGAAGTGCAGGCCTACAACCTTTATGGAAAAGGTATTATGTCAATGCTGTCAACCTTGAAGAAAGAATACCAGACATATTCAGCACTGAACTAATACAGGTTATTTCCCCCGAGTTGCGAAACATGGATGATAAACAAAGAAGAAGATATGACCACATCCTCACACAATCCATGACAAATCCAGAAGAAATCAAATCAGAGTACCCAATTGTTGAACTCATCAATGTCTATACTCAAACCACCTTCAAAATAAAGTATGCCATATTTCATGTCAAAAGAGCAAACAACCAATCATACTTCCTCACTGAAGCAGATCTTAGGTTTGTTAAAGTTGAAGACATCAGCTTTATTTTTTACTGCCACTCTTAGAAACGAGGAAATTGGCCAGAAGAAGAATTTGGTAGAGTTTCTCTGATGAAGTACTTAAGAAATCTAATGGAATTTGTGGAGGAGCATGATTTGCAACTCGGAGCTGAGAACAACTCAATCACTTGAAGCATAACCAGAGTCATCCAGATTTAGAAGAGCTTCAAGAGTTGACTGTCATTGATGAAGGGCATGAAAGCTTCAAGGGTGATCGAGGAGTCGTCTCCAAAAACACAAAAGGTAAAAAGATCTTTATCAGACTTGATGAACTGATGTCCTATTCAGACGGCACCTTGAAAATCCTTCATCATAAGATTCATCAGAAAGTATGGGAAAACCGTAAGGCTTACACTTATGAACAACATGCTCAGGCCTATCATGCTATTGAACAGATGAAGACGACACTGCATAACAGAAGGCAAATTCGTAAGTGGCAAGTGGCTTTTGGGATTCGCAACAAATCAGCTTATGAATAGATTTATTTATTTCTTTGTTGTGAATCATTGCACACCTCACTTAGGGGGAGAATGTTAGATTATGAAAAGTAAGGGTGCAAATATGTAATTATTGTAAACTTGGGCAAATGCTATAAAAGGCATTTGCCCCACCTTTCTAAGTAAGCTTTGCATATTTCACATATCTCTTGTTTGTGTTTGCTCTCTACTTCTCGGCTCTCTCTCTATAACCGAAACACATACACACACAAACAAGATCTTCATCTAGCATTGCTTCATCCTTTACACTTCAAAGGGACCATCATGTTCATCTTGAGTTTGTAAGTCGACACGTAGGTTCATCTTGGTGTGCGATTTCATCTTGGTTCACATCTAAAAATGAAGATTATTGTTTCTCTCCTCATGGATCGTATATAGGAAGCGGAGGTAATGAATATTAACATTTCTCTCCCCTCGTGGATCGTATCAAGAAACGGTTTTGTATCCGTTTTACAGATTTACCAGTGGAAGAACAAGATCTCGAATAACATAAACCATCTATAGATCTCTTCAAACCGATTCATCTTTGTTCACCTATTTTTTCATGAAATCCGGGGGTGTTCTTGAGATCAATTATTTGCCATTTCCTGATTCTTCACTGACTACTCATAAATCCAGGTTAGGGTTTCATGATTTGCTCATACAATTTTGTTTAAACCAAAAATGCAACTTCCAAGCATTACACGGCACATAACGTAATATAACACATCGCGACTTCCAAAAACAATGTCTAAAACTTTTGTTTTCCATGTTAAATCTTGAGATCACTCGTTTTACCCATTAATGAGTTTTTCCGAAAGCTTGTTATTTTAACTTCTAGTTTGCACAAAAGTGCTCTTAATGAGTTTATAACTCATTTCCAGTTCATTCCAACCATGTCTTTTGACAAATCAATCCGATGTTTAACCAGAGATATCATTCTCCACTTCTCCTTATAGGCCGGTTTTACTCCAAACTTGTCCTAGAATATTATAAATGGCATGATGAACACGTACACTTGTACACAACTTGGAGAAAAACGACGGGTTTTATAAAAACCCAATTACACACACTTACGGGGAACAAAATTCTAGAAATGAGTTTTCTTACCTTGTGCTATGATTCTTGCAAACCATTGGCGCTAGGTTATCAGACTGAGCGCATCCATGCGCGGGTGAGGCCACGGGTAGAAGAGGGTGAGCACGGGTAACCATCGTCTCTTCATGGGTTCCCAAACCCTTCAATTGCTTTCTAGTTCCACAACCCGTGAGGGTTAAATCTGACACACGCACACACAACTTTTTTTTCTTTCTTCTTTAATTATTTTTATATTAAAATATTAGAAGGGTGGTATGGGTTGGATGTGGGGGTTTAGGGTTAGAGAGGGTTAGAGGTGGGGATGATGTAGATGCTGATGTGACAATGGATTTGAGAGGGTAAGTAAGGGTTGGATGCACATGGTCTCACCACCTTCGTCTACGTACACAGCTTCGATAACCTCTCACAATGTATAACACTCAGGGTTTAATCAACTCTAAATTCTCAGCTCAAGTTCTCCAGAGAGAGAGTTTCTATGAAGGACTAAACTAACCGTGGACTGATGCACAGTGAGTGAACTATCTAACAGATGACAGTTGATCAATAATGCAGTCTGCCATGCTTTTACGTACTCCCTTCACATATTTTCAAAGGTGCAGATGGCGGCAAACATCCTGCAGTAAAGTGGCCTAAGAAGGCATGAAGTGATGAAGCAGTTGGCTGGAGGATTGCATGAGTAATGGCAGTACGTGGACACCTAGACAGTTCTGCTATCTTTTTCCTACTCTATCAAATGAAAGGGTATAATATTCCCCTTTTCAACTTATAATTTATCCCAATACTAATATAATATTACGAGTACCTTTTTGAAACATTATTTTCTTCCGTATGATACTTTATATATTCTAATCGCATCAATAATAAAACTCACGTTCCTAACTCGTAAAATCAATTGATACGTACCTAACTCGGAGAAATTTCCAACAAAAATATTTTATATATTTATAACAAAATTTTGGGTGCTAGATACAGTTTATGAACTTGTTCTTTTTTGTTTGATTGGGAAATAGTTTATTGATTTGAACCTCTTTGTTTATTTGTTGATTTGTTCAAGTGTTCAAGTGTCCGTGTCCAAGTGTTCATGTTTTCTTACTTGGGATATGATGAAGAACGTACGAATAATTTTAATTACAAACAATCAAAAATCAGGAAAAAAACCGTTACCAATTGCCTACATTAATGGTTTTAAATTAGAGGTTGGTTTGTATTTTTAGATAAAAATTGAAGTTAATTGCATACGGTATTTATAATTAGGCTAATGTTTATTGTATTTTGGTGTAATTTGCGCTGCATAGAGTAGGGTTCATTTAAGAATCATTATTATTACGAAAACCAATCTTGCCCCTTGACCAATCTTATATCCTTATTAAAAGAAAAGGATGCTTACATCATCATCCCCCTTCCCTAAAAATTCTCCACCAATCATAACCCTTCATTTTAAAAAAAGAAATTAAAAAAATGGATAATAAAAGCATTATGACATCACATGAGGCTTCAAATACTAAGTCTTCATCGATTACTTTTGCATAATTACATTAATTGGAAGGGGTAGAATGTAAATTGTTAAGAGGGTAGTATGAAATATGTGAGGGGGTTTTAAGAAAATTGTATATTAATGTAATTAATTATAAGTTGTTTGAAAATTATGTTTAATAACTTCAAATATATTTTGTTTTGAGAAAAAATAATTATATATTTGTAATCGTCTCATTTTTATCTACGTTTTGATATAAATTTTATCAGAATATGAGGTTTTTTAAAAATTAGTATAATTTAACTGTTTTATCAACATCTAAGTAGTTATTGGACATTTTATTCGTCTTTTATAGTTATTCCCTCTACATAATGTAGTCGATATAATCACTGATTTTTTGGTATTTCGATAAAAAAAATTAAAAGTATACTATAATTAATGGTTAGCAGCATAAAGTTGTTTACAAAACTACCATTACCGTTAGAGCTTTTTAAAATTAATTGTTAGTTGTGAGTAAATAATCCTTCAGAAACTAGAACTCTACATAATTACTGGGTAGTGAAACAACTGTCATGATAGTGAGTTTTGTAATTACACATACAACTTAAAATTTTATATAAAAATAGTAATTGTTTAAGTTTTCTTATTTTTTAACTAATACCTTGATACATAAAATAAAAGTTATTATTACATGGATATTTGAATTCAGTGAGATCTCGTGTTTTCAATTATATTTAATTGAACAATAAATTACACTTAAGTGATTTACGTATGTATAGACATAATATATTCTATGTTAGAATCTTATTTTTATGCGATCTAATTTGCGTATACTTAAATGAATGTCATCATTATGTAACTTTTAATAAAGTTAGTTTACAATTTCAAATATTCAAATATATAATTGACTAATAAAAATGTATTTAAAGCACTTGATATTATAACATCGACAATAATATTATAGTTATGTATTTACAATGTCGGAATAAAGCTCCATCACAAGAAACACATTAATATTATACTAAAAACTTTTAGACGTGTAATGTAACTTTATATTTCTTATAAAGAGTATTTATAAAAAGTATTAAAAATACACGTTTTTACTCGTGGATAGTTATATGTGACGGTTTCTCGAGTGAAGAGTAAGGATTGGTTAAAAGTTTTAATTTGCGATGATGAAGGAAATCATACTAATAAAACCATGAATGTTGTTTATAAATAGACTTTTACAGAAAATTTAATGACAATCTTATGTATAGATATCAAGATTCTGTAATGGTTATTAATTTCTTATTTTCTTACGAGATTTTATTTTTCTTTCTATGTTTTGTAATTATTTTTACTATGCGTGTTATGACTCTTTAAAACTATATAAATTTTAAATTGACTTATATAATCCCGTGTTGATACACGGGTCGCTTAGCTAGTGACTAATAATACTAATTTCTCATGACTCATTAACGAGGATAATATTAGAAAAGTCAAGCATTACTCATTAATAAAGCTCCATTCGGATACAATTCATGGTTGATTAAATATATAATTAAATGACTACATTACTTGAGTTATTGATATGCATACGAATAGTTCTCGTAATAACTATATATTTCTAGGAGAGGATTCAAACGAGAATTAATTGTAGGAACCAATGTTGGTTCTTTATTTTCTAATGGATTATTAGTGAAGAGTATTTTATAAGGAAAATATGTTGATGACTAATAATTCTAATGACCCATTAATGAGTTGTATTTTAGAAAAATCAATCCAGGTGCATTAATTGGTATGCACGGACACAATTCACAGTTGGGCAAATGTATAAATAAGTCATAATGGTGTTACAAATAGTTATTGAAGTTACCGTTTGAACTTCTCTCTAAACATATGTGTGTGTGTGTGTTTGTATGTATATATATTTAGGAGTTTTCAAACGAGGACTCTTTTTTGTATGAGAACTACGAGAACCAATATTGGTCCATGATTAAAAATTTATCAATGACTAGGAATTTTTGGTAGCTTATTAATCGCTTATTTTTGACTCATTAATGAAGGGTATTAGGATAATCAAGTCCCTCTATCTAATTATGGTCCACCTGAACGCAATTCAAGGTTGCGTAAATATGTAAATCACCACAATACCATACTGATAAGTAATTAGTTATATTACAAACAGTTCTCAAAGATCTCGTATGAAAACAATTCTCGTACGAACTTGTATATATTTATATCTATATTGTACTATAAATCATTTAGACAAAACATAACCTTTTATTCCTAAATAAGTTTAAATATCCTTAATACCTCTCACATCTTAAAAAAAAATACTTAAAGTTTTAAAGAAGAGTACATTATTGTGGAATTTTTAAAAACATTTCATTGCGTATTTGCGTGTCATTAAGAAACGGAAGTTGCAAGTTTAATTCCATTTGCAAATATAGTGAACTTATGTTAAAAATAGGCCGAGAAAAGTAATATATATCAAAATTTACCAATAAAGATAACGTGTAATGTTTTTAGCCAAGAAAATACTATAAATTTTAATTTGTTACAGCAAAAAGAATTTTGACAAAAAAACCTTGATTATTCGCATGTCATGATACTCTTTTTAAAAACAAATTGAAATTTATAATATCTTTGTATGCAAAATTGAAATTTACAAATCTTTTTTATATAATATTAAAATTTATAACCCTTTCTCGGTACAAAAAATTACACCTTATCTTTATTGACAAATTTTTATATATATCTTATCTTTTTCAGCCATTTGCACTTATAAAATGGAATATGGGAAAATTTTAAGTCAAACAATTTGTAATATGCTAATTGTGTAATGTGGCAAATACGAGTATTGTTGTCTTTCATCAATGATAACAAATTTTCTATGTAAATTGATAACGTTACATGTATATATATATCTATACTATATTTTAAAATATTTAATTTTCTCTTTCTTATATTTTTTAAGAGTATTTAATTTTAAGTAGTACATGTAGACATAAGATACAAACACTTAGAGCAATAGATTAAGAGTTAATTACACAGATGGTCCCTGTGGTTTACCAAATGTCCCATGAGCAGTCCCTAAATTTCAAAAATTACACATATAATCCCCATGGTTGTCATTTTGTCCCGTGGGTGGTCCAAAACTAACTGAGCCGTCCAAATGGACGTTAACTCTGTTATTTTGAAGAGTAAAAGGACATTTTTACCCTCTTTTTTATTTTTAAATCATTTAAAAATCTAAGTCTCTCTCTCTCTCTCATCTTTCTCTCGGTCTCTCTCTCTCTCTCAGTCTCTCTAACTCACTCTCACTCCGGGAAAAAACCCACCACCACCACCTCCTCCTCCAGACCACCGTAACCACCACCACCACCCTCCTCCAGACCACCGTAACCACCACCACCACCTCAGTCAACTCTCTCTCTCTCTCTCTCTCTCATCTATCTCCTCTCTACACTCTCATCTTTTTTCTCTCACTGCCACCGTACCACCATGAAACCACCACCTTCGCCGTCCCTTTTCACCAGCGCCGTCTGTGCACCGCCACCGTAACCACCATCTCTCTCTCTCTCATTCTCATTCTCACTCTCACTCTCACTCTCACTCTCACCGATCTTAAACCCTAAAACCGTAACAGATCTGTTCTACCACCACGTCTAACAGCTAAAAATGCCAGATCTCACGTTTAGGAATGAATCAAAAGTATAAAAACAACACAGATCGAGAAACCCTAAAGTGGCGGCGGTGGTTGAAGTCGAACACAACTCTCTTGTAGAAGCATAGCCGCCTCTGAAAAAAGAAAACCTAATTTGAAATCGTATGAGAAAATCCTAATTTGAAGGGAGGAGAAAACCCTAATCGAATCAAAAAATGTTTTCGTTTGAAAGCCCTAATGTGTAGAGAGAAAGACGGTAGCGGCTGGTAATCATACGAACTTAATCTCCGTTCTTCATCTTTTTCTTTAGATCTGAAAGTGTGTTTGTGTGTGTGTATGTGCTCATCTTTTGGTTTAAAAGATGGTGGTTTCCGGCTAGAAAACAACCGGTGGTACTATAGAGAGAGATATATAACAGTGGTTAAGAAAGAAGAGGAGTGGTCTGCGGCAGAGGAGAGGACTGGTGGTGGTGGCGGCGGTGGAGATGAAAGGAGTGGTGGAGATGAAAGGAGTGGTGGAGATGAAAGGAAGAGGCGGTAGAGAGGAGGGTTCGTCCAGATGAAGAGAGAGAGAGTGAGAGGAAGAGAGAGAGTGAGAGGAAGAGAGAGAGTGAGTGTGGGACCCACTTGTATTTTAATTTTAATAACTTTAATAATGCAAAGATAAAAAGACAATAATACCCGCTTCAAAATAGGAGTTAACGTTTGATTTAAACGGCTCAGTTAGTTTTGGACCACCCACGTGACAAAATGACAACCATGGGATTATATGTGTAATTTTTGAAGTTTAGGGACTGCCAATGGGACATTTGGTAAACCACAGGGACCATCTGTGTAATTAACTCATAGATTAATTAGTAATTTACTCAATATAATTTTTAATAGTATATATATTATCTTTTTTCTAATTATTTAGTAATAATAATATTATTTTTATTTTGTTGTTTGTCAAAAACTATTTCAATTTCAATAACGAATAAAAGGGTTCCTTTGAAAAAAGGAAATAAGAAAATCAAAAAAGGAGAAACAAATGGATAAGTTGACGAACATATTTCATTTTCTCGCACCACATTTCACACATATCATGCCCTACATTATTAAATTGAACATGTTGTCAAGTGCAACCTATTGTCATCGCATCGTATTGCTTGGGTACAATGCTTTTGTGTTTAAATATATATATATATATATATATATATATATATATATATATATATATATATATATATATATATATGGGAATGTTTTGTTAAAAGAAGTTCATATTGTGAATACCGCGAGAACCAATGTTGACGCTAATTAAATTAGATCAATGACTATAATATCATGCATCTTTCATTAATGAGTCATAAATAAGCACATTAATAAGAGACATTTTCGAAAAATCAAGACTTAAACTTTAATATCGTTGTACATGATGCAATCCATGCTTGGAAAAATATATAAAAGACCAAAAAAAACCTTGTTAATGAGTTATTGTTAAGCATTAATGGTGATTAGTTACTCACATTAAGAATGGTTCATAAATGAATTATATTTTATATATATATATATATATATATATATATAGGAAGGATCAAATGAGAACATCTTTTATTTAGAGAACAGTGAGAACAACTCCTAACCAATCATTCTCCATAGACTGAGAAGGGTAATATTGTCTCTTCAAAAATTCACAATCCCATTAAATTGATAGCCGTTTTGGTTTTGTCAATTGTTTCCAAACTAGTTTATTGACCCGTGCACACATGGGTATTTCAAAATTGTATTTTAGATATTAAATTTTTTAAAAAGAAAGTAATTTAATAAATGAAATATCACTAAAAACTTACATATGTCAGAATTCTTAACAAAAAGAAATAACTACATTTTTTGAAACACTTCTGTAGCCTACATTTGTTGTTTTGTTTAATTTGAAGGGAGGAGAAAACCCTAATCGAATCAAAAAATGTTTTCGTTTGAAAGCCCTAATGTGTAGAGAGAAAGACGGTGGCGGCTGGTAATCATACGAACTTAATCTCCGTTCTTCATCTTTTTCTTTAGATCTGAAAGTGTGTTTGTGTGTGTGTATGTGCTCATCTTTTGGTTTAAAAGATGGTGGTTTCCGGCTAGAAAACAACCGGTGGTACTATAGAGAGAGATATATAACAGTGGTTAAGAAAGAAGAGGAGTGGTCTGCGGCAGAGGAGAGGACTGGTGGTGGTGGCGGCGGTGGAGATGAAAGGAGTGGTGGAGATGAAAGGAAGAGGCGGTAGAGAGGAGGGTTCGTCCAGATGAAGAGAGAGAGAGTGAGTGTGGGACCCACTTGTATTTTAATTTTAATAACTTTAATAATGCAAAGATAAAAAGACAATAATACCCGCTTCAAAATAGGAGTTAACGTTTGATTTAAATGGCTCAGTTAGTTTTGGACCACCCACGTGACAAAATGACAACCATGGGGATTATATGTGTAATTTTTGAAGTTTAGGGACTGCTCATGGGACATTTGGTAAACCACAGGGACCATCTGTGTAATTAACTCATAGATTAATTAGTAATTTACTCAATATAATTTTTAATAGTATATATATTATCTTTTTTCTAATTATTTAGTAATAATAATATTATTTTTATTTTGTTGTTTGTCAAAAACTATTTCAATTTCAATAACGAATAAAAGGGTTCCTTTGAAAAAAGGAAATAAGAAAATCAAAAAAGGAGAAACAAATGGATAAGTTGACGAACATATTTCATTTTCTCGCACCACATTTCACACATATCATGCCCTACATTATTAAATTGAACATGTTGTCAAGTGCAACCTATTGTCATCGCATCGTATTGCTTGGGTACAATGCTTTTGTGTTTAAATATATATATATATATATATGGGAATGTTTTGTTAAAAGAAGTTCATATTGTGAATACCGCGAGAACCAATGTTGACGCTAATTAAATTAGATCAATGACTATAATATCATGCATCTTTCATTAATGAGTCATAAATAAGCACATTAATAAGAGACATTTTCGAAAAATCAAGACTTAAACTTTAATATCGCTGTACATGATGCAATCCATGCTTGGAAAAATATATAAAAGACCAAAAAAACCTTGTTAATGAGTTATTGTTAAGCATTAATGGTGATTAGTTACTCACATTAAGAATGGTTCATAAATGAATTATATATGTATATATATATAGGAAGGATCAAATGAGAACATCTTTTATTTAGAGAACAGTGAGAACAACTCCTAACCAATCATTCTCCATAGCCTTAGAAGGGTAATATTGTCTCTTCAAAAATTCACAATCCCATTAAATTGATAGCCGTTTTGGTTTTGTCAATTGTTTCCAAACTAGTTTATTGACCCGTGCACACACGGGTATTTCAAAATTGTATTTTAGATATTAAATTTTTTAAAAAGAAAGTAATTTAATAAATGAAATATCACTAAAAACTTACATATGTCAGAATTCTTAACAAAAAGAAATAACTACATTTTTTGAAACACTTCTGTAGCCTACATTTGTTGTTTTGTTTGTAAAATTACCGTTGTTGTCACAAATCAAAACTTTTAATCCTTTTTTACTTCTAACAGGTAAAACGGCAACATACAGTTGACCGTAAACACAAGTTTCATGAGGAATATACCAACTTCTGAAAGTGACTGTTCTTGACTTTTATTAATCGTCATAGCAAAGCACAACATCAGAGAAATTGCATTCTTTAAAACTTAACCGCAAGTTTAGTATCTAATGCATGGAATCATTTTCATTCTGGGAATATAAGTAATCTCACAAATGTTCTTTCCAGAAATGATTTTGGCCTTAATAACATGTGCACCAAGCCAAACAATTTGTAGTCTTGTTCCATTGCATAAACTATTAGACTAGTGTAGATTTCTAAGTAACATAACAGGAACACCAGTATTTAAAGTAAGTTTGTGATGAGGAAAACCAAATACTTTTAATGAGTTGAGTATCTCAGGAGAGAATAAAGACTCCTCAAATGAAATTGATGAATCTTCAACATACACACAGAATCAAAACTTAAATAAGTTGTTTCCTCATTATCAATTTTGGAAAACATGTAATCATATATATACTCAACATTGTAATTTGGTAGCACAAAAATTGCTCGATCCTGAAAGTAATTTTCACTATATAGATTACCATCGATTGAATGATATATAGAAGTTTAAAAATCAAAATATAATTCACTAAACCCAAAATAACAATAATCTATTTTGAAAGAATTTTTAGTAAATTCAAATGTTGAAGTCAATCAGATAATAACTCTAAACTAAAAACTGACTCAAATCATTAAACACATCTATTGCCTATATAATTTTTTTCACCATCATAAGAGAGAATGCTACCAAAACTCTTTGTAAAAGACTTTGCTAGTTTATAAAGCCGTGCAACCACGGGTATTAGTCTATTAGAGAAGGAAACTTGAAATGCTTTAAAATCAAATAGAAAGATATAAGTACCGTACATATACAAAAGTTTCCAAATACGTACATAAGAAACCGGATTAATTTTTTTTTTGAAGTACTTTATACACAAGTGATCTTGAAAAATAACATAATTGAATATAAAACACGTTTCAAGTATGTAAATAACGACCAAACTATATTACGACTATCATATAAAAAATAATAGGTAGACATACAAATTGCTTATAAAACTCACTCAGCTAAACAAAAAGTTACATATCCACAACTATTAATGGATAACAAAAATTTAACATTATACTAATTTCAAAATAAGTATCATATTACAATAAAATTTATACCAAAACGTAGATAAAAATGAGACGGGCGTAAATATATAATTATTTTTTCTCTAAAAAAATACATCACAAGTTAGTAAACATAATTTATAAACAACTTATAATTAATTACATTAATATAATATTTTTATAAAACCCCCTCACATTTTCTTAAAAGCCCCTCAAATATTTTATAAAACCCCCTCACAATTTTCATCCAGCCCCCTCCCAACTGATTTAAAATTGAATTTCAAATTAGCCGTTTTAATCCTTCCAAAATTGTTTTTGAAAATTAATTGATTTTGCAATTGAGTGTTCCTATGGGTTAATTGAACTTGATTTAATGAATATTTTTGGAAAATTGGTAAGCCTTATATATATATATATATATATATATATATATATATATATTGATTGATTTAAAATTCTAATTTAATGTATGAATTATACGCCATATTGATTATCTTATTCTTTTTGTTTTTTGTTTAATCAGATGCTTATGGTATGCGTTTAATGAATATAGTTATGCAATTTAGTTCTATCCTTAATGCATGTACGTACTAACTTCTTTTTGTTAACTACATCTAGTTTCTTATCAGATGCTTATGGTCTGCATTTAACAAATATTAATCTTGCATCTGGTTATTTATATTTGCAAGCATTGGACGAGAGATGTTACCCAAAGCTGGTTCATTCGTGCCTATTCTTTTGATGCAATTGACAGCTCCCGAACTCCGAAATGATTCTTGAGACTCAATTCAATGTAGATGCTTACATTGGTAGCTAGTCTAATTAGAGACAAACAAAAAATGTTAGAATATTGAAGGAATAGAACCAACATGATATACTTTGGTTGATGGATGGATGTGATGGTCAATTTAGCTTATTCCATTAGAATATGTATGTCTTATGGTAGGCGTGTCTTATGGTAGGCGTTGGATAGGCCCAACCGATCGATGTACAAAAATGATAGAAACAAAGGGTTTTGTTTTAGACAAGCGAATGCGTACGTAGCTCACGTGAAGATTTAATGTAACAAAAAATGGTTTGGAAAAGAACTTCATCATTCCGTGGTGTGATGGAACATTACTACCATGGATGCACGAAACGTAAAGAGGACGATATTGCAAGAAGAAATGTGAATATTGGTTCTAGTGTATTCCGATGAAAATTAGTCTACTTACACGAAAATATCTGACAAAATTTTTAACACTTGTAAATTGAGAACACATGTGCATCTTAACTTTTTTTAGACAATCTTAGATGTTATTGTTCAAAGTTCAATAACTTTTATTGTTTCCAACTAACCAAATCCATCAAAATAACCACCATAGCATCTATACGTATGAAGGCATGTACATTATAGCTTCTACAAGGCTAATCACCCGGTGATCTTAAACTTTTTTTTATCTAGATCACTTTTGTACTCAGCCTTATAAAAGTTGGAGATATGTATATATATGCATCAGATGATGCATTTGTCCTATTTACTAGAATGACATGATTTTATATGTTATGGTATTGGATCTTTTTTTTTCTCTATTTACATACGTCAATATTCTACTTTTACATATTCGGTATGTTTTATTTGCAAATTTTTAATTGCAGTGCATCTATTACAGACACACCAATGTTTTGTAGCTGTATTGCATCATATGAGGCTTATACATGCATGTTTTCTATTGCATCATTTTAATTTAATTGTCATTTACATACTGCATCACCTATATTTTCATACAGCTTGCTTTTACCACTACAAGAAAAAAGGGTTTTTGCGGCGACGTTTTTTGCGGCGACAATATAACGTCGCTAAAACACCGCTAAACGACAAAAATTGGGCCCACTTTCATCCGATTGAAAAGTGTCGCCGCTAAAGGCTTTTTGCGGCGACACGCGTCGCCGCTAAAGGTGTTTCCCTCCACCGAAATACATGGCGGGATATTTTCCCTCGTAGAAAATTCGATGTCGCCGCAAATACCCACTTGACGCCGCTAAAGGTGTCGCCGCAAAAGATATTTTCTATTAATTTTATTTTATTAAACTATTTTCCATTTTATTTATTTACTTAAATTAACTAGTCGCCGCAAAAGGCGTAGTGTCGCCGCAAAAAGCGTCGCCGCAAAAAATGTTACGAGATATAGGGTTTTTTTTCCCTGCTTTCTTTCATTTACGAGACCCACACAGCCCCCTCCTCTCTCCCGTGGTTCGCTCTCTCTCGCGCCGCCGTTCTCTCTTGCCGTCGAAGCTGTTCCCGTTCTCTCGCCGGTCGTTGTTCGCCGTTCCCACCGCCGCTCTCTCGCCGGTCGTTGCTCCCTCTCGCCGGTCGTTGCTCCTTCTCGTCGCGCCGCCGTTCGCTGTCTTCTCCGTCGCCGGCGACCACTAATCCGAGGTAAGCATTCCATTTTATGTTTTGATCTAGGGTTTTAGTTTTATATCCTTAATTTTTATTTTTATTTTGTTTCAAGCTCCTCCTCCTCCCCCTCTAATTTGTGCCGCCGTCGACCACCCTCCTGCCGCCGCCGTCGCTTGTCGGAATTCTCGTCCATCGACTCACTCCTGCCGTCACCACCGGTCGGAACCCTCTGCCTCCTCCGTCGACCTCCTCCTCCGCCGATCCTCATTAAGGTATTTTTTTTATTAATTGTATATTAATGCTATATATTAATGTTAATTAGTTTAGGTTTTTATTAGTTTATGTTAGATTATTATTTTATTTTGTTAGTAATTTAAGTTATTTAATTGTTAATCTAAGATTATTGTTAATTAATGTTAGATTAATTAGTGTTAATAATTGATTAATTTAAATTCATTATGTTAGATAATATTTTGTGTTATAATTTTATATTATTGTTAATTAGTATTAATGTTTAAGTATTGTTAGTATACTAATAATGTGTTAAATAATTGATTAATGTAGTTGTTAATTAGTTTAGGTTATTATTAGTTTATGTTAGATTATTATTATTTTTTATTGTTAATTTAAGTTATTTAATTGTTAATTAGTGGTAATAATTTATTTAATTATTAATGTCGCCGCAAAAGGCCATTAATGTCGCCGCAAAAAGGTGACGCGTGGCAGAACAAGGTCTCGTTAAGTGTCGTCGGAGAAAGTCGAAAATGTCGTCGCAAAAAAGTTTTGGGTACGAACTTTTTGCGGCGTCTTATTTGCGACGTCGCGTCGCCGTAAAAAATATTTAGCGGCGTCATGTGAGCTTTTAGCGACGAAAAAAGTCGCCGCAAAAGGCTCTTTTTTTTGTAGTGTACACGCATCTATTTAATGTCATTTGTTGTTCTGCATCTTTTTAAGTAACAATATATGTGGTTCTATTGTTTCTATTGTATTAGAACTACTTTATAGCTTCACCCCTTATATACCCTATCTTCACCCATTATATATAATGTAAATACCTTCATTTTAGAGTCCTCGTGTAACATCTTTTTGTTGACTAGTAACTCCCTCATTATATGTATGTATGCTACGGTTGTATACCTTTGATGCAAATGAATTAAATTATCTTAGATACAAGCATCATGCCTTCGACCCTTCATTATCTGCTTCATTATTATGTTGAACTGCATCTGTATAATCGATATTTATGACATCGGCTTTGGGTTTATCCACCGAAGATGAACTTTTGAACATAGCCGACAACCACCCACATCTTTCGTCCACATCAAATGCAACATCATTTACGAAACTCGATTGTAGATGTTAATTTTCAGTTTAGCATGCTCGCTTTAGTCACCCATCAAATGCAACATCAAATGCAACCACCCACAACTTTTGAACACTACTTAATTTGATCGTCAGTCATCAATTGATGTTTCTGAATTTACAATCTTCTCATTTTGTTTTCTTTAATTTGACCAAATTCATATTTTAACAAAAAAATTGAGCTGCCGATAATCTAGCAATTTCCAAATTCAAACCTATTTTTGAATCACTCATTGACAGATTTGCCCTTTTCCTTTTACTTCCGCCAGGATTTCTTACTCAATTAGGGCCTTTAATCGCATCCGATCAACTTAATCAGACGACTCTAACTTGTTCCTGCCATTCTCAAGTTAAGTAGTGTTCTCCCATGATCTCTCCTCTCTCTCTCTCTCTCTCTCTCTCTCTCTATATATATATATATATATATATCTGTGTGTGTTGGGGATGGTTTAAATGAGAACATTTTTTCAGACGAGAACTAGAGAGCCAAATTTTGGCCTTTGATTACATTTAAATTAATGGCTATTAATGGTAAGACCTCATTAATGAGGGAGATTTTCAAAAGAAATCAATGACGGTCCACTCGGACGCAATGAACATTGGGTATTCTATGTAAATGATCAAAATAAGCTTATTAACGAGTCTTTAATAATGTTACAAATAGTTACAAAACAAGTCATGCATTTAAAAATTTTCTCTAGTTTAAAAGATTATGATATATAATAGATGTTTGATGAACTTTACTTTTTCAAAATAAAATGAGGTATTAAAAGTTGCATATATAAAGAATTGATCCGTCACTAAATTAGTAAATTGGGTACCACTAGCAAGTTATTTGAAATAAAAATTTGAGTACGAAATATAAGCATTAAAGAAAAGCAAATCAATGAGACACACACAAATAACGTGGGATATATAAATTAATATGTGGACTCAATATTGCTTACCAATATATATTCCGAAATATTTTTTATTTTATTTTGAAAGCAATCAAATATTATTATTCACCAACCTTTGTCAAAGTACGTACAGTGCCACTCAACATGTGGAATGGAATAAATATTTTCATCATCTATTACCATCAATCCTACTCAATATATTCGATCAAAAAATCCGAACACGTCATTTTCCTTTTGTGGAACGAAATTGTTTAACCCAACCATGATCGTATTTTAAAAGGTTAATGGCATAGATATTAGATAACCATGGTGTTTGGCAGGAGCAACTCCCCAACCGCATAGAGGTTTGTTATGGGCATCGAGTGTGAAAAGTGTTGGATGGGACCGATAGCATGAGAGACGATCAGTTATCAATCTAGTTCGACACCTTGTTCTCAACTAAACTAGTAGACAGACGCCTCTGGGCATTTCTCAAAAGAGTTAGATCCGCCTAATCAATGTAGTAGTTCAGCTATTCCTTTGACAGACAGTGAAAGTTTCAGGCAAAGACAGAGGATCCGATCCTGTAGTCAACTACCTGGACTATTCAAGAGAAGAGAGAGAAGGAAAAGACAAACGGCAGAAAGCAATCCTTCCAACCGCGGAGTTGAACACAACACTGACTTGAACTCATTGGAACCCACCGAAGAACTCTGCTGTCCAACTAGCAGCTGCTATCACTGCGGCTAAGCCTTTCATCCTGATAAAAGAAAGAGTTTTCCCACCCCCATAAATGGAATCGGTTTGAGTGAATTACTTACCACAGTCAAAGCCAATAGGGAAAGTCAGGTCAAGAGAGAGTCTCTTTCCGATTAGTGCATCTCGCACTACCAATTCATTCCGAGTTAGAAAAAGTCAGTTCCTTCCTTATACTCTTTAGGAATCCCCTGGAAATGGAATGATGAAGTGATGGGTAAGCTTAAGTAATCCCTACCTTCCCTAGAGAACTGAGACTTACATCACGATATCTTTTTCTTCCTCATTCTTATTTTGGTTTTCGTCTCACGGATCTTGGTTCGCGCTTTATGACATTTCCCTTCGCTACACTCCTTATGACCCTTCTCTTTAATCAATGGTTGTAGCAGCTTACTATAGAATAGAAATGGGTCTTGTATGGATATGCAGGAAGGGGTGCTCCTAGGTGTGTGTAGGGGTTGTGTTTGTTCGCGAGAATGGATTCCTCGTCAAGTCAGTTTGGGGGGTGTGGACACACCGAAAAGAGAGATAAGAGGAAAGAAGGGCCAAAGAAAGACTATCACACACGAGACTCGCCTGGGCTCTCATCGAGACTAAGTCACTTCCCTCTTCATCGCTCCCCCACTAGGGATTGCCCATAGAAGGGTTTCCAGGTACTGATGATCTAGGCCATTCCTTGGGGGCTTTGGCTACCCTACCTCATTCCCTTCACAAGCCAAGGACAAGATGAATCTATTGCCCTGCCTCCAAGAGAAGAAGATCCTTTTCTTAAAGGGACATTTCCGCACTCATTTCAGATCATAGAGGTCGGGCTTCAGTCGAACAACCTTCTCCCTCTGGTCAGTTTCTCTGGGGCAAGTTTATGAGATCTAAATAGGTCATCCATTGGATGTGGTGTCTAAGCCTATTTCTTTTTTATTTAAGCTCTCATGTTTGGAGGAATGTTTTCCCTCATGTTAGTACCATTCTGGGCAACTCTTATTGGGCTATTCCTTGTCAGGAATAGCGGCCTTAGAGCTTCTACTACTATCGGCTATCTAACTCTCAGGAAATCGGGGGTTTTGTCAGGGAATCGGTGTCGTGGTGGTGCTACAAGATGGCGATAATTTGGAATGAAAACAGGAGTAATGCTTCCTAGCACGGGACACTTTCTTAAATCTAATGGTAGGGCTTTAAAGAGTAGGCGGTTCGTATCTTTCTATCACCCCCAGAATAAATAAGAAGTAGGAGGATACGCAGAGAAAGAGCTCTTGAAGTCTACCCGGGCGCACCCATCCCTCTGGCCTCTCATTTGTTGGTCGATCCGGCTGGCGGCTCCTGCGTCTGGGGCCCCTTTATACTAGTTTGCTGCTAGGAGTCCCTCTAGTCGAATCCATAATCCATAGAACTCCCAATAGAAGTTTACTGACATGGCTCTTCCATCGACGGATATTTCCGGTCTTTTGTTCGCAGGGGAAAGATTGCTAACCGGCTGGGGTTGAAACATTCCTAAATGTAAAATAACGTTTCTCCTCTCTTAACTTGATACTTTAGCTACTTGAACAACATGATTTGAGTCTTGAAAATAATGCTTTTAGAGTTCCCTTAGAAGTAGCACAGAAAATAATCAAATTATGGTTCTTCCATATGAAATAAGCCGTAGCTTTAAGGGTTAAAGCCATTAAATAGCTGTCTACTTTTTTCATTTTATTATTATAGCACGTCATGTTTTTTTTCCACTTGTGGCCAACTAACTTATAAAAAACGTGTTAATGTATCCATTTTGGTTATTTTGACCTGCTATAACAGGTCATCTTTCCCCCTTTTCTTCTTCACCTTAAAATCGAAACTTTAAACCCGAAATTCTTCATTTATACTTGATGAAAATTAATAATTCTTGAGTCTATAGAAAGATAATCGAGTTGTCTATAATATAATACAAAAAACCGACTAAAACGAGTCTAATATGAGTCAAATAATCAAAATACCGTAAGGGTGCTTAATAGGTAATACCCGACTTTAATTAACAATTTCTTGGACTATACTTGATGAAAATTCATGAATTTGGTGTCTTTTGAAAGGTAAAAAGATTATCTGTAATAATCTGTAAAAAGAATTATGTAAAACGAGTAAGAGTTGAGCGAAAAATGAGTTTTTTATTTTGCTCTGTTTTTGAACTAAAGTCAAAGAACATTCCGACACTTTAATCTCGAAATTCTCCATTAATACATTATGAAAATTTATGATTCTTGATCCTATTGAAAGGTAATCAAATTATATATAAAATACTACAAAAAAATGGCCAAAAACGAGTTTAAAGTGAATCAATTCTTTAAAAAAAACACTAAGATGGTTTTGAATGATACATAACCGACTTTAATTAGCAAATTCTTGGCCTTCACTTGATGAAAATTCATGAATTTGGTGTCCTTTTAAAGATATAATGATTATTTACAAGGTTATGCAAAAAGAATTAGCGAAATTGATCGAGAAACCTGCTCGAAAAGTTGCAGGGCGTTTTTTGGCACATTGACACGTTTTTAATGACTTGACTGGCCACGATGTGTAAAAAAAACATGACGTGCCACAATGGTAAAATGGGAAAAGTAGTTACCTATTTAATGGCTTTAACCCTAGTTTTAACCACTACTTACCATATCTTGCTTGATCATGGTTTCAACGAAATTGACGGATAATAAATCATCTCCTTGAAAGAACTTCAATAGTTATATTGTAGCCCCCACCATTTGAATATTTTCGACCACACCATCTTTAAAATTGTGTAGTTAAATATCACATGGTAGAGGGGTTTAGTATCCATCCAGCATTGATCTTAGGACATATATTAATTTGAAGGCATAACTATCATTTAATTTTACCCGAACTGGTAACCTCTTGCGATCCACCTTCAGTGGAAATATGTGAACCTTTTTTGAGATCAGACTTGACCACGCTGATCCGGTACTCATGAATATTCATTTAATTCCCTCATTTGCTTGACTGAGTATGAATTGTCAAGATTCAAGTACCACTTGCAGCAGTTCCTTATGTTTTTGCAAGGATAGAGAAGAAAGACTACTTAATAATCTATTAAGTTCCTCTTGCATTCTCCCCAACACCCTACCAGCCTTTCCCGTTCCCAAAACCCACTTCGAGTTTGACCAATTACCCATTTATCCCATGAGCTTCACCTCATTCCCAATTTTTCTATATAATTGAGAAAATTCTTTTGCCAAGCATTTATCATATAACCATCTATCTGAACAAAAAGTAATGGCTAAACCATTCCCAATAGTAATTATGAAAGGAATGAAGACATATTCCTTGTTTACATGTGTGGATTTAGTTGGTAATTTACCTGGTATAAATGTTGCTAAATGTTGCTGATTTGGTTAACACAATTAAATGTAGATTAAGGATAGCTGGAAGCCCACCATACTTATCCCCGAAAACAAGATTTGAGTCAAAATAGATCCCGAGACCTGAGCATGGAATTGACGTCTAGACCGCTAACTTACCATACAAGCTTTTGATGATTTTTACCCACATAGAATCTTTTTCAACCCAAAATTGTCACCGCTATTTCCCTAGCAAATTTAGATAGAATGATTTTAAATCTCCAAGTTCCATACCCTCGATCCCTTTTCAACACCAGATCATCCATTTAACCCACGCGTTTTTTATATCAATATTAAACCCCCACCCGAAAATATGTTTTCTATATCTATCTACACAATAAAAGGATACTCAAAGGATCCTGAAAGAATGAAAAGAAGTAAATGGGCAAACTGCACATAACTTATTTAATCAATGTCAGTCGTCCTCATATGAGATCATTCTCTTCTTCCACCACGCCAATCTATACTCCATTTTTTGTATGATCCCATCCTAATGTGATACTTTTAATCCTCTTCTACCTCTTTGTAGACCGCTAAACCCATCAACCGGGGGTTTTCCAATTAACTTTTAATCCAGATCGAAGCCTCCTGCCAACATTTAAGTAGTGAAATAAAACTTTCTATGTTTCTAGAACTCCATTTTCCGAGAAGCACCGTATCATCCACATATTGTAAGTGGGAGAGTTTTACTTTTCATTCCCTACAACTATACCATCAAAGACCTCTTTCTCACAAGCTTCTTGAAACATTAAATATTATAACAGGGTTCGACACGATCCTCTTGACACACCCCTTTTTGTATATTAAATTCCTTTGGTCGAGCCACATTAATCAATACCAACATAGAAGCCGACTTTAAACATGCGAACATCCAAGAAATCCAAATTTGACCTAACTCCATCTTTCCGGTACTTGTAACAAAAAATTCAAGTCTAGACTATCATAAGTCTTCTCAAAATAAATCTTCCATTATCAACCATTTTAGATTGAACATAACCAATTAGCTTATTTAATATTGATCACCACTTTAAGTTTGTTTGAGAATAGTTTTACCATGATTTTGAAATAGTACCGAGTAAGACCCAATAAGATTTATTGACCAATAATCACAAAACATGAATGCACCGATTTAGGTACTCAGGTGATGAAAGATGGATTACAGCCTTTAGAAATATTCTTACCATCTTTGAACCACTCTAATGCTTTCAACAAGCTAGTGTAGTTTGGTTATATGCTAGAAATGTTTATTGAACATGAAATTAAACAATTAAAGCTATGATGTTAATTCCGCCAGGTGCTTTGTTGCTCCCATAATCTTTCGTCCAATATTAATTCGAAAAGTTAATTAACATAAATCACTTCACACAAGCGTGTAGAAATATAAATATATTTATGAATTAAGAGTTACTCTCCATGTCTCAAAATATTTTTAACTTTTATCGATTTTAAATATTTTTATGTATATTATATAATACTTGATGAAAATTATATTAATGAAAATACATTTATAACACAACCCATCTATATATTATGCAACATGTAATATATAACACAACAACAATATTTAGGCTTAAAAATATATTTTAATAATTCTAAAATAGAGAAGAATCAAAGCGCTTGGGTTTGTGTTGCATTATAATCCTACTCTTTTAATATATACTAGACTAAATGTAGTGTGATAAAGATGATGACATTATAATCCTACTCTTTTAATATATACTAGACTAAATGCAGTGTGATATACGAATTGGTTTAAACGATAATAAACATTTAAAAAAATGTACTTAATACTAATAAAACGCGAATTAAATGAGAATTTAAAAAAATGACAACGGACGTCATCAACATTCTAACCAGCGATGGAAACATCGATGCGAGTGGGAAGACAAACTTAACGACAAAAACATAGTAACATGATACGAAGAGACGTGGTTATATTTCATATATAATTCATCAGTCATTATTTTTACAATTAAGGGTAATAAAGTTAAGCATTATTGGTTATAATTAAAAAAGAAATAAAATGATTACAAACTATTTTAGGATGACAAAACTAAGAATTTGATTAAGTAAGATATTTTGAAATATTATAAAGGGTAAATATGATATTTTTAAATTAAAGTTGGCAAATAAGATGTTATATGAGTTAATAAAGACATGTATGAAATTTTCTCTAATAAATTTGAATCTAAAAAGTAAAAATTCATTTTTAGATTTTAAGTGAATAAATGGTCAAGATTAACATTTTTGTAAATGAATGGTTCAGATCTTTTAAATTTTTTTATCAAATTAGTCTTTTATATATATTAGAACATTAAAGAAATATTAAAGATAGATTAAAGATAAACTAGCATTATTTATCATTTTCTAATTTTTTTGTGTCTTATAATTATTTAATATTTTCTTATTAGTTTTTAATATTTACTTTTAAACAACTCGTGTATCACACGGAAATTTACTATAGTTTTTTTATGTTATTGTGATTTAATAATGAAAGTATTATGTCAAAAAAAAAATTAATTTTCGTAACCGTGATTCACCTAGGGGTGTTAAAAAAACCGAGAAACTAAACTATTCCGCATGAACCGAAACCGAAAAAACCCTATACCCATAAAACCCGTAACCCGGAAAACCCGAAAACTAGGGTACCCGATAAACGCGGGACAGGTTCGGTTTTTAAAATTCAATATCCGCGGGTACCCACCCCTCCCCGTATGCTTTTAACTTATATATATATATATATATATATATATATATATATATATATATATATATATATATATATATATATATATATATATATATATAAAACAAAAGCCATATAAAATACTTAAAATCCTCAAAACTACTTATCTCTAGTAGCCCCTACCGTCTCCCCCAAATCTTCTGTTTTTTAGCTTCTAAATCGAGATTTGCAAGCCTGCTACGATCGAGAGTTTAACACGGATACACCAAAATTGATCAACCATGTCAACTTCGATTATATCGTTATTTTGTTTCTACGAGGCTCTCATTAAAGATCTGTTTGATTTTTACTAGTGATTTATTTATTATTTTAATTTGTTTCTACCGTTGTTTATTGTTTTATTATGAATCTAAATTTGTTGAAAACAACAAAAATGAAAATCAGTTCAATTTTAGGGTACCAGTAACCCGAACCGTGGATAACCCGAAAATCAGTGCAAACAACGGGTACCTGCTGTTTGCGAGACTGTTACAGTTTTTAAAACTAGATACCTGCCCCGTAGTGGCGGTTTGAAAAAATTCTACTACACGTCCCGCCCTACCCCGTGTACACCCCTAGATTCACCCTACCTCATAATTCCTTTCTGTCAAAGTTTAAATCCTCAATCCTTACAAAAATTTCTATATGATATCTAAGATTTTGCAACGGCTTCGATCGAGTCAGAAATTAAGGGTCAAGGCTAAGGTGGCGTTTGATTGGCAGGAATGTTTATGATGGAATTAGATTCTCTGATAGAATTGGAATCTGCCAGAAATTGAATTTGAATCATTAATCTGTTTTGTTGGCAGGAAATGGAATTGGAATCCTTTTCCATGATCTGTTTGGTTTGCAGACAATATAGATGAATTTGATTTCAGACATGTCAAATGACAGGATTACCCTTCCTGCTTTTTTTCCTCTATTTAGATTGTTTTATAACTTTTATGTAAACATTATATTAAATAAATTACAAAATCATACTAATAAACATAATAAGTTAAAATCACTACAATACGAATTTTCATAAGTTACCAAATCATAATAACTTTGTATATAAATTCATATTCAACAATTGACAAATCCATTTGTATATAAATAAAACCACACAAATCATAATCAGTTTGTATATAAATTCATATTCAACAATTGACAAATCCATTTGTATATAAATCAGACCACACAAATCATAATCACTTTGTATATGAATTCATATTCAACAATTGACAAATCCATTTGTATCAGTTTCATGTATAATCCATAATCAGTCTCATGTATCATTAGATACAATAATTGACAAATCCATTTGTATATACACCAAAATCGATTTGTATAATCCACAAAATAATATAATCCACAAAAATCGATTTGTATATACAAATCAGACCACAAAAATCATAAAAAACCACACAAATCATAAAAAAACCACACAAATCGATGAAGAAGCCGATAGTAGGGTGGATGAGGAAGGGAGAGAGAAAACTTACCGAGGTTGGCGGCGGCGGTGGATGACCAAGAGGGCGGCAGTACCAGACGCACGGTGGATGAGGACGATGGCAGCAGCGGTGAGGACGATAGTGGTGAGGATGATAGTCGATGAGGACAACGGCAGTGAGGACGACGGCGGTGAGGACGATGGCGGTGAGGACGACGGCGGTCGGAGGCGGTGGCGTTGAATGACGACGATGGTGGAGAGGGTTGGCTGTGAGGTCGGCGACGCATAAGGGGGAGGCGGAAGTGTCGAACGATCGGGGGGAATGATTCACTTAATAGGGTTTGAAAGGTTTGAATTAGGGTAATAAAGTAATAAACCACTTTCCCTTGTTTAATGGATTTTAAATTCCCCCCACATGTCATAGGATTTTAGAATCTCTCACCTATAAGATTTAAATTAACATCAAATACAATTTCATGGTCAACCAAACAGGAATTTCTAAGAAATTCAAATCCAATTCCCACATAATGCCATGGATTCCTGCCAACAAACAAACCTTTAAAGGATATAACAATAGGTACTAACAAATTATACTAACCAAACATCACGTGACATGATCTAAACTCGTGTAACTATTTCCGTCCGCACTTAAAAACCACATGGATTTAACGGGATCCTTTCGGGTAACCGGAAAAAAACTACAACAAAACGGATAACCTGTTTAATGTAAACATATGATTATATGTGTAGGACCGGCTGGGGAATGGGGTTCTAAACTAAACTAAAACACCCTAATGCTAGGACTGATCTAGGATGAGAAATAGTGCGGAATTTCTATTTCCCAAACCTCCTAAGGATTCTAAGATCTGCTTAGGTGTCCGGCACACAGTAACACTAAGAAACACACAGAGTAGAAACAAGAACAAACACTAAGAACTCACACAGAGATGCTTAAGGCTGCCCTTGGATTCGGATTTATCACTAAGATTGCGATTTAGTAGGCTTAAGGTCAGATAAGGTCGATTACGAAGGCTCCCGGTTGATTATTCGATTGATTCGTAGGTTACTCGTAGATTCGTCGATTCCCCGCGCTAATAAGCGGTTAAGAAGTATTTATAGAGTAATTAAATTCACTACGCACGTGATGCACTTCACTGCGCACGTAGCTAGTTCATTACGCACGTACTGGTTATTTTAATAAATATTAATTTGTTTTAAACCGACCTACTCACTACGTGCGTAGTGAGCTCCACTACGCACGTAGTGAGCCTGACTTCACGAGGTGATTTCTCACACAGACTTAAACTTCCAAACACACATCAACACATGATTAAGTACTTGTAAGCTTAAGATAATCACATAGAATCACTAAGAATGTATAAACATGCAAACCATTAATCAAAACACATTTGAATTAATATTTCAAGTAAACATGTATATATTGGATTGATAAGAACTAGGGATTTACAATTTTGTACCAACAAACTCCCCCTAAGACCTAGTTCTATCAACAAAACTTGCACTAAGCAAAATTTACACAAAGTAAACAAAACTGACAATCTAGCTATCACACAGTTGTAGACTTTACTTCTTCAGAACCAGCATAGATGTCAAATGCAAAACAAATTCTGACGACTTTCTAAAACTGCAACGCTAACTCCATATATTGATGCTTGTACAGAATTGGGTTGTAGTACAGAACAGTTATATCGTCCTTGCCAAAATTCCTGATCCACATAGGATCGAATACCTTTACAGTTTCTCCACCTGACAAGTTGTCATCTAAAACAATCACTGCCTCCGTTGTTTTCTCGTTGAAGTACCACCACTTGAACCTTGCACTCCATGCAGTCGGCATGATCCTTAATGGCAATTTTTTCATGCAACGGGGAGCTTTACAATTAAGCACTTTGAATCTCCTCCCTATCAGTGGGTCAATCTTGGTTGGATGGATCTTGACCCCTGGTATGTAAGGCTTTAAATTCTTCCATCCGTATTGAGCCTCACGCTTTACCAGTGTTTCGAACCATTTTGCCATACTGTTATCATCACAATCCAAAAGAGGCAGACGAGCGAGTTGTCGAATATCGTAGAATGGCAGAGTCTGTATATCGTTTGCCCTCTGGAAGTACTCAACTCCTCTTTCCCTTTTGATTGCATAAACATTGAATTCAGGCATGAAACACCAACCTACAATCTCACCATCCGTTTTCTTCCCCAGTGTTTGATAAAACTTTGAGTATTCTGGAGAGCTTTCGGATTTCTTTTCTTTCCCAGCTTGACGAGCCAAGAATCTTTGATACTTTCTTCTTCTTTCTGTCCTTTCTTCTTCCTTGGACTTCCTATCACCAAGATATTTCTCCAAGTCAAAGTCAACCTTAACCTGTTCGCGAGCTTCAGCTCTTCGATTAACTTCATCAGCATTTGCATTTCTAAACAGCTCAGCAAAATCAGGCAGATCAGCTTCTTGTTGACTCGGATAATGTTGTTCAGTTTCGTCTTCTACTTCCATTTCATCTGTATCGAATATGGGTTCTTGTTCAGCCCGAGGTGGTGGCACAGAGCTTTCATCCACCTCTTCAAAAATGACATCCTCAATTGGTATTTGTAAAAGTTTGGCGATTTGCTCCTTGGTCAGGAATGGAAGAATCTCCCCTTCCTCTGCATCGTATTCATTCTGAGGAACAATTCGCCCTTCAACACTTAGTAGGCGAGACGATTGAGGAATATCAGCTTTCAAAGGCTGAACGATTAATGGATCTTCACACAGAAATAAGAAATCATAAACATTTGTAAGTTAACATAACCATTTCATTTCACAAAGATAAAATAGATATTTCATTACATAAGTTCATCATTCACACAAAGTACATCAATAAAAATTAATTACAAAGTCACACAGACTATAATCAACCTTGCTCATCGCCAGAATAAGTACCAGCTTGTTCAGATTCAGCGGCTTCCTTCAATCTGAGCACCTCCTCATCCTGCTTTTCAACATGATCTTTCAACCGTTTGAATTCAGAGGTATATTCAAGCAGGATTTGCTCCATCGTCTCGTTTTTCTTGACAAGCTCGCTGATTATCAAAGCTCTTTCCTCATTACTCTTTTCTAAGCTTTCAATCCTCTCAGCATCCCTTTTCAACAGATCCTCCATTTGTTCATCTCTTTTCAAAAGATTTTCAATTTGCTCATCCTTCTCAACCAGTTTCTGCTTCACCTCTGCTAGCTCCAGCTTTCTCTTGTTTTCATCTTTGATCATATCAAGCATGTAGCCTTGGAGCCTGCTGAGGTTTGCCTCCATGGCTAGGGTAGGCAGCTGTGACCTGGTCTGAGAGGACCCTTCAGCACCTTGAGTGGCAGAGATAACTGGAGCGGCGGTTGCAGAGGAGGGTTTGACAATGATTTCTGAAGAAGCAATCAGCGGCTTGAACTTATAACCCTTTTTCTTCTTTTTCTCTGGCTTATCAACTACAGCCTTTTCCTTCCTTTTTCTACTCACTTCATCCTCACCTTCCTCGAAAAAATCATCGACGTTGATATCATCCAGGCTTCCTGGGATAGCCTCTCCCCCTGTGGGATCACGGACTTCTTGACTTTGAATTTCGGCCTCCTCATCATCATCATCCGAGATGATCTCAATATTCTCCACCTGAGAGGTTGAACCCTCATTCCTCCACAAGTGTTTTCGTTCTGAAGCCTGGTAGTCTTGGTTGCCCAGATGACAGATCAAGCGTCTCTTAGGAGGAATAGAGTTACCAATATATCGACTCATCTGTCTTACAGTCTGATCATTCATATGCTTCAACTTTATTCGATCACTATCCTCTTTCACCAGACCCTCCACTTGAGCATCAATTACTATTTGTAGGAATCTGGGGTACATCAGGAATTGCCCCTCTTTCTTTGTCAGATTCTCCTTTAAGCCGTTGAAGATAGCCCTGGAGATGTTAAACTTGACATTAAGCACAAGGGCTACAAACAGATGGGAGAACGTTTGGTTAAGCTGATCATGTCCGGTTCTCCTTAGGCCCAGACAATGAGAAATGATGTGCATCAGGTAACGATACGGGGGGCAGAACTTGGTTTTGTATATTGATTCATTACGGATCTCCCCCGTATAACCACATCTTAGTAAACAGCCCTTTACTCGGCAGCTGTTCAGAGCAATTGGGTCGGCTAAGTCATCCCCGAGTTCAAGCAACTCATTCAATACCCTTTCTGAAACAAACACCGGTTGTTTCTGCACCTCCCCTCGAATCCCACCCAGGGATTCATCATATACAGCAGTGTTCCAGAATTCCTGCTGATGTGGAGCATATGCTGTGCAGGCTGTTGTAATGGCTTTATAGATCCGCGACCTTGTCAGGTAATCGATGATTTCGTCACAATCCCTGGTCAGTTTACTTTTTGTCACACAGGCCCGGATATTGTGCATATCCCCTGCTTTCAAGTCTGCCTTTGTCTGGCTGCCAGATGCGATCTGAGCCACACTTTGAGTTGATGAACTTTCAATTTGAGCAGGTTCCATTACTTAAAATCTGCGAACAGAACATTTAGCCCGTTAGTGAGAAACATTCAACAGACCGGAACACACAGTTAAAATCTGTAGATTAAAATAAACGCTCGTTTCAAAATTGACATTCTACCACGTGCGAAATGACCATCATTACGCTCGTGATGAGAAGTCTACGTGCGAAGTGGTTGGAAGTACTAAACTTTCATTTTAATTAAAAATCGATTCACTTCGCACGTGATGTGCGCAGCACGCACGGATTGAGATTCACTTCGTGCGGCTGAACCTCATCGGCTTCATCGTCCCCACAGTTGAGTAAGTGCGAGGTGAATGCCACTTCGTGCGAGCTGGCCTTCACTTCGCACGGCCAATCATCAACATCGAAGAACAGTTTGACGATGTGTTTGACTCAAAACCCTCGATTTTCAGTGTATTTGTCTCGATTAAGTGGCTAGAAGTCATCTAACTAAGTCCACTAACGTTCCTTTTCACTTAAATCTAACAAATTAGCACGTGTAGATCTCAAATCTCAGTTTTAAAGGTTATTTGACTTTCGAACACAAAATTGGCTATAACTCCAGATCTAACCGTTGGATTGAGACGAAAATTATACCAGAATGTTCACAAAGCATAGGCCTTCAACAATCGTGGATCGAAAAACTCTTTTCTCACAGGAATCAAAATCACAAACGAGAGAGAATGCAACTATACTGTAGAGAATATGAACGCGTACTGAATAACACGCACGGGACGAGTATATATACCCTGTTCCACTTCGTGCGAAGTGGGTTCACTTCGCATGACGTTATCCAACAAGGTCATACGAAGTGACTCACCATTTCGCACGTAGTGATTCTTACCTCGTGCGAGTTCGATCTCACTTCGCACACATCAACCCATTTCGCACGGCCTGATCATTCACTCCGCACGGATTGATTCACTTCGTGTGAGCTCACTTCTTCACATAGAGTTAGCCTTTTTCTCAATTATCCTGTACTCAGCACACAGCTGTTAGTAACTTCAATGCAGATAAAAACATTTAAGCACATGCAAACACAAGAAATTATATATATATAGAAAATAAACAGGAAACAAAAATTTTGTATTTTTCTGATAAAAAAAAGAAAATGAAAATGCAGAAGTAGACTATTAACGAATTAAAACCTAAAGAACAAAAATTTAAAATACTAAGAAAATTGCAGGAATAAAATTACTGAAATTTAAATCTTTTTGTGAGAAGGTTCCAAGATGGAATCAGTACCAGCACATCTATACTTAGTTATCATTCATTTCAGAACCTTAGGCACAAACATACTCACTCAATTTCTGTCTGTCAATCTAACTTTCCTCAGATAAGGACAGATTTGATTTCAACATTTTCTGATTATCTAGAACTGAGTACATGGTTAAGACTATCTCTTTTAAAATCTCACAGTATTTTGACTTACTCAGTAGGATGCACAACTTGAGTACCCAGCCACCATGCTTATGTGCTTTGTGATTTTGTCAACGCATTTTATGCTCTTTGACATGGAGGTCAATTTTTCACCTCTCTAGACATTTTTCTTGCTGAGCTTTTGTCAATGCATTTTATGCTCTTTGACAATTCAACACTAATAGATCAATGTAACTTTTGTCACTGCATTTTATGCTCTTTGACAATTCAACATTGATAGATCAATGTATCTATTTCTTTTGACATCTCAGATTGGGGTCAATTTTTCACCCTCTTTTTACATTTTGCTCATTGTCATCTAACACATTTGGCATGGTAGCAGGTGTGTGCACCAGACTAAGTTAGTCTCAACTGATATTGACTTGTAGACTTGGAATGTCTCGATAGTTTGAATCTTTGATGGATTTCCACATGCATAACCACTTATCAGCCTAGACTCTCATCATATGCCTTACACGCCATCTGTTTCTTATCTGATTTGACTCAAATTTTCAGACAGTTTTTTCAAGAATATGTGCATGCTTTCAGTCCTAATTTTACTAGACATACTTTGTATTGAAAGCCAGTGTACCATCATTTTCCATTTGAGTTGGATCAACTTCTCATTTTTGTTTTTCTGAGTTTTTTTTTGTATTTTCTATGTTTTCTGATTTTTTTTTTGTGTATTTTCTAAGTTTTCTGATTTTTTTTGTATTTTCTAAGTTTTCTGATTTTTTTTGTATTTTCTAAGTTTTCTGATTTTTTTGTATTTTCTAGGTTTTCTGATTTTTTTGTATTTTCTAAGTTTTCTGAACTCTCTCCCCCTAAAATACTAAACAAACTAGAAACTAAGAAAATAGAAATGCAACGACACACAGAGAATAAACTGAAAGACAAACGTGATATAACCACACAGAAAATAGACACACAGTCACAAATACGAATAAGGACACTAAGTCGAATCATCAGGGACAACCTCACACTTGGTTTTCATCCCGTTTTCATTAACTAAGAATAGAAAGCGGGGTTTATCAAATGCCTTAGTATACAAGTCTGCTTTTTGAAATTCAGTTTGGATAGACACGACATCAATTAATTTCTTTTCCCAGCAGTCCCGTATAAAATGGTATTTGATACCAATGTGCTTGGTTTTAGAATGTTGAACAGGATTTTTAGTAATTGCAATAGCAGCAGTATTATCAACAAAAATGGGAGTAGTAGAGAATTTCAAACCGTAATCCCGCAGTTGTTGTTGAATCCAGATGACTTGAGAACAACAGCTCGCCGCCGAAATGTATTCAGCTTCACACGTAGAGAGCGCAACTGCAGTCTGCTTCTTACACTGCCATGTGACAAGACGTGATCCGAGAAATTGACAACCTCCACAGGTAGATTTGTGATCCTTCTTGCATCCACCATAGTCTGAATCACTGTAAGCTGTCAATTCAAAGCTATCATTATATGGATACCACAGTCCAAGATTAGGAGCATCTTTCAGATAGCGAAAGATCCGCTTGACAATCATCAGATGCTTGACATTGGGCTTGGATTGGTATCTTGCCATCAGACAGGTTGCAAACATGATGTCTGGTCTGGATGCAGTGAGATACATCAAAGATCCAATCATCGCTCGGTAGAGAGACTCATTCACCAACTCCCCCTCAGTATCTGGAGACATGCCGTGGTTAATGGGAAGAGGTGTTGCAACAGTCTTCTCAGTAGACATTTCAAAACGGGCTAGGATGTCAGCAACATACTTTGACTGATGTAGAAAAATCCCTGTCTCGGTCTGCTCCACTTGAAGTCCAAGAAAGAACTTCATCTCTCCCATTGAGCTCATTTCGAATTTTTCTTTCATAATCCTTGCAAAGTCTTCACACAGAATCGGATTGGGAGAACCGAAAATGATATCATCCACATATACTTGCACCAAGATCAAGTCTTTATCATCACCCTTGATAAATAATGTTTTGTCGATGGTTCCTCTCCGGTACCCATTATCAGTCAGATATTGAGAAAGGGTCTCATACCATGCTCGCGGTGCCTGATGAAGACCATATAACGCTTTATTCAGCAAGTACACTTTGTCGGGATGGATCGGATCGACAAACCCCGGAGGTTGGTTCACATAGACTGTCTCTTGAACTTCGCCATACAGGAACGCACTTTTAACATCCATCTGATAGACTTTAAATCGTTTGTGCGAGGCAAAGGCGAGAAATAAGCGGATCGCTTCCAGCCGAGCGACTGGAGCAAACACATCAGTGTAGTCGATGTCAGGAATTTGTCTGAACCCCTGAACAACGAGCCTTGCCTTGTTCCTGACAATCACCCCCTGATCATCTCTTTTGCACTTCAGAACCCATCTGCAGCCAAAAGATTTAGCTCCCTTGGGTTTGTTCACTAAGCGTCATACATTCAACTTCTGAAATTGAAGCAACTCTTCTTGCATAGCATTAATCCAAGAGTCATCCTTGAGAGCTTCAAGATGATCCTTTGGTTCAATCTGGGAGAGAAATCCCGAACATAGACATTGTGTGAAATCCACAGACTGAACCAAATTTGCATCCAGATCCGAGAAGTCTTGCATCAGCTTTAATCCCGGTGATTCTGAAGATTGAGAACCTGATAGCGTTGCCACTTGCCTCCTGGTTTGAACATGAGAATTCGGATCGCCAATAATTTGTGCAGGAGGATGGTGTCTATCAACTCTACTTGATCTCTGCAACTGGGCCTCTACATTAGTTTCCAGATTAGTAACCACGGGTGTCTCCTCAAGTGTTAACGTTTGATCATTGGAGGAACTCTCACCCTGCGATCCCTTGTCTGGTGGAGTATGCCGCTCATCTTCAGAATCAGAATCAGCATCACTTAGAATAGGTATAGCAGTACTTGAGGGCAGGTTTGATGGGGCACCGTCAGAAGAGTTGTGAAGATCATATAACATTTGTATTGCAATATCTTCTTCTAAGGCTACTGGTGGCAGGTTGAATGAGTCAAATAGATTATCATAGTCAAACAGCCAGGCATCACCAGTTTTTGTCGGAGAAGAAGAATGTCTCTGCACATCCACTTCAAACCACTCTTCCACACAGTTAGACGTTAAGTTGTATACCCTCTTGTTCGGAATGCTGTATCCCAAGAAGAACCCTTTTTCTACCTTGGAACTGAACTTTCCCTCTGCTTCCCGTTTTAGCATAGTGCACGGAGCGCCAAACGGTTCAAGATGGCTAAGATTCGGTTTCCGGTTATTCAACAGCTCATAACATGTCTTTCCTAATCGTTTGACCACTAAGACCCGGTTAAGTGTGTAACAAGCATTTGTGACAGCTTCGTTCCAAAACCTTACGGGCAAAGCAGAGTCAGCAAGCATGGTGCGTGCTGCCTCTATTAAGGTCCGATTCTTCCTCTCAGCTACTCCATTCATTTGAGGAGTGTATGTGGCACTGAACTGATGTTGAATACCCTTTTCGTTACACAGCTTTTCCATCTTCTGGTTCTTCAACTTATAGATAGTCTCTAACTTGTTGATCATGATCTATAAGGTCTCGAATGTCTCAGACTTCTCTTTTAAGAAGAAAACCCAGGAAAACCGCGAGTAGTCATCAGTCACTACCAGACAGTATCTATCTCCATGAATGCTCTTATACCGCACAGGACCAAATAAATCCATGTGAAGTAGTTCATGCGGAATTGAGATGGAGTGATACTTCTTCAACTTGTGGGGCTTCTTCGTCTGCTTCCCCATTTTACATGATACGCACTTGTCTGGCAGATGGAAACTCTTCAGGTTGACTCCCGTGACCAGCTCATGATGCACTAAGTGATTCATCTTTCTCAGGCTTAAATGACACATCCTCTTATGCCATAACACTGAATCCTTCTCAGTGGCTTTTGTGAGAAAACATTGGTGTTCTACATCTTTCACCGAAGCATTGGACATATCCAAGACATAAAGGTCATTTTGTCTTGGAGTTGACATTAAGATCATGTCTTCGGGAATTTGGTACTCCTTCTTTAGCACATAGCACTGTTTGTCATCGAACATCACCTTGAACTCTTTATCACAAATTTGGGAAACTGACAGCAAATTGTTTGCTAGCTGCTCGACATAATTGACTTTGTCAAAGCTCACTCTCCCATTAGACAAGAAACCTTGAGCTGTGATGTGACCTCCCTTATCACCAGCGAAACTGACATACCCTCCTTTTATTTTTCTGACGTTTGAAAGAAGGCCCAGATCGCCTGTCATGTGCCTGGATGCTCCACTATCAACAATCCACGTGTTATACCGGCGAGCACCCTGCACAAACAAGTAAAAAGGTTAGTTAGCATTGGGAACCCAAGCCCGAATGGTCATGGGTTTCCCATTTTCTCCAACAACTTGCACATTAATCCACACACCAGTAGCTTTGGAGTCTACATTGGTATCAGGACTACTGGATGGTTTAGGTTCAGATTTTGTTGTCCATCGCAAGTCTGAACGGGGAGGAGTCTTATGATAAACACTGGAAGTGTTAATGACTTTATGTATAGGCTCCTTCCCTTTCACACTTACCTCAGGACTCTTGGGTTTACACGAAGTTTCCCCAATTGTTCTTTTGAGCTGAGGGGGGTCAGTTGATTTCTGATTAACTTGATGAAAAATTTTGTGTTTTTGAATTTTTTCAGGTGAATCAACTTTTCCCCTTGAACTCTGAGGTTGCTGATCACACTCGTAACTGAGATGACCAGGTCTCCTGCACACATAGCAAACCCGGTTAGAGTAAGATTTGGCAGGTGTATGTGGCTCCTTCGGTTCAACTTTACCTTTGGGCTGCACTCCTAAACCACTTTGCTTAGGTAAGATTTTAATTTCTTCATAAGGACGGGTTGCAGGAGACTTTGCACCCTCCTTCTCAATGGTTCGAAGTGCAGCTTGAACATTTTGCATTAAGGAACCGTGACCAGAAGAACTGCCCAGAAGCTTTCGTATACCTGATTCTGGTTTTTCTTCTGGTTTAGGCTCTTTTCTCTGAGGCTCACCAACTTTCTCCTTCATTTTTAAATTTGGTTTTGAAGTTGAAGCAGAAGGTGTATCAACTTTGGGAGCAAGTTGGTCAGCTTCAGCGAAGACATCAGATTGCACCAGTTGGTTTAAGACTGGTGGTGGACATTTCGAATAGGTCTTCGTGTCTTTCTCCTGAACAGAACCTTGTGGTCTTCGGTCGATTATGTGTTCAAACAAATATGATGAAGTTGAGTAACTTTTTAATTTCTGATTTAAAGTATCATAATCAACCTTGGAGCTAGCAAGTTCCCGTTTTAGAGTATCAATCTGATTAATGTAGAAAACAATAGCATCCTGCTTGTTTAATAAAGCAACCTCTAATTCTCTGATTTGTTTGTTTTGACTCTCAATCTTATCTTTTAAAGTCTTTTCTCTACCCTTAATGATAGAGTTTTCATGCAGTTTAGAGGTTAGCTCAGTGACTTGAGATTTCAAGGATACTATGGTCTTCACATAATCATTACACGACACACAGGGAAGACCAGGTGTAGGATTTACTTTGACATCAGCTTGTCCAATCATGCACGCCTTTTGATTTACTGGTTCAGGTTGAACAGGCACTGGCGTTGGTTCGGCAGCTGGCTCAGAAGTTGATGCCACATTTTGCTCGTCAGTGGGCAGGACAGACTCTTCATCATTGACGTCGTGGACACTGTCTGCCTCAGACTGAGAGTCGTCGTTCAAATCTAGAACACTGGCCAGGTTAGTTTCAGCAACTTCAAACGCATCCGAATCTTGGAAGTGTACTGACCAGTCAATCCCCTCATCCTTTTGTACTACCACCATTGCCTTGGATGATCCCTCATGAGGTGACTCAGCCTTCTTAGGTGTGGTGGTATTTGACGTTTTGCCCGGAGAGGTTCTGAAGGGATACTTGGGTCCTGAGTTCTTTGGCTTTTCACATTCACGTGCAAAATGACCCTTTTCACCACAGTTGTAGCAGGTTACAGCTGACTTGTCAAAACCCAGCTTCGTATCTTTGGTTGCTGTAATTTGCATCCCAGTTCTTTTCACTAAGGCTTTGGCTCTTCTTACCAGTTTGGCATATGACCATAAGATATCTTGACGTTCCATCTCATCGTTGTCAATTTGGTCATAGTCTTCCTGGGTCAGATAGGCGTTCCCAATCTTTCCCTTGAGCAGATCATCGTATGAGGTGACCAATGCACTAAGCATCCCCATATGCTCCTTAACTTCTTCAGTGCTGCCATGTTTGAAATGCTCAGTGTTTAAGGCAGGCATTGACGTTTTGCTTGAAGGAGCAGAATAAGGTGGTCCACTTGGAGTTTCAGAAGCAGACTTGCTTGAAGAACTGACATTAGAAGTAAAAGTTGTCTGCAACGGAGCATTGGATGAGGTGGCTGGAGAAGCAATGGGTCCAGAACAGTATAGCGATGGATTCTGCACATAGCTGCTTAGTCTGTCTAGATTTTGCTCTTCTTGTTCATGCTCTTTAAGTTTGGTGATGAAGTCATTTAGATCCATTCCTTCAAATCCCTCACCATTCTTCAAGATCATGATGAAAGGTCTCCAGCTCTTTGGTAGTGCCTTAGACAAAGTCTCCACTTGTTAGCGTTCGGAAATCTGCACCCCCAGACTATCCATTTCACTAAGAAGATGGTTATATCTGTTGATGAGATCTGGAAGTTTCTCATTTACGTATGACGTGAAGTGATCAAACTCCTTCTTTAACTGAGATGCCTTGAGCTCCTTCAAAGATGCATTCCCCTCATTCCTCTTTTGTAAAGCGTTCCACAGGGAACGTGACGTTCTGTATCGTCGGAATTGATGAAAGATCTCATTCGGTATAGCTTGAATAAGGTAGGAATAAGCTTTCTTCTCCGCATCATACGCCTTACGTTGATCATCACTCATTTGATCATAGGGAACTTCGATGTTCCCTTCTCCCTTTGGCACAACTTAATCGGCAGAGATGGCACGATGTAACCTTGGATCTACTCCATCAATAAAGATCTCAAACCTTGGTTTCCAGAATGGGTAGTCTTCCATGGTTAATAGTCGGGGTACTTTATTAATGCCTCCCTGTTCGTTGTCCATTATTAAGTTACTTAATGCGGTTATTGTTTGTTTGGCAGCCATTGCACTCATGTCAGACATTTTAGAAAAAGACTTAAAACAAACACACACACTACGCACGGAATGTATAATACTTCGCACGAGCACAAAGCACTACGCACGAGTTGAAAGTATGTTCGCACGAAATCAAAACACTACGCACGGAGTGAGGTATCTATGTACGGACTGACACGAAAACACACAGACTTTACTACGCACGAACTGAGAACCTAGTACGCACGGATTGAAACCTAGGACGCACGGAGTGAAGTTGATACGCACGAAGTAACAAAGTAAATTTTTAAAGACAAGATAAACCACACAGACTCAACTCGCACGAACTGGATACACCACGCACGCGTTGAGTACCTACTACGCACGGAATGAACACACAGTCTATCGAAGATTCTAGAGAATTAACGACACACTACGCACGTACTAAGGGTCACCACGCACGGGGTAAAAGTCACTTCGCACGGGTAAAACTCAAACAGTTAACGTAAAAACACGACTTTTTAACGCAAAACGACCTATTTTCGACCTACTAACCGGTTTAAAACGACGAAAAGGACAAACACACAGGCCTAATCGACACCTAGATCACGAAATCCTAAAGGAAAAGTGATCAATCAAAGCACAAGGCTCTGATACCACTTTGTAGGACCGGCTGGGGAATGGGGTTCTAAACTAAACTAAAACACCCTAATGCTAGGACTGATCTAGGATGAGAAATAGTGCGGAATTTCTATTTCCCAAACCTCCTAAGGATTTTAAGATCTGCTTAGGTGTCCGGCACACAGTAACACTAAGAAACACACAGAGTAGAAACAAGAACAAACACTAAGAACTCACACAGAGATGCTTAAGGCTGCCCTTGGATTCAGATTTATCACTAAGATTGCGATTTAGTAGGCTTAAGGTCAGATAAGGTCGATTACGAAGACTCCCGGTTGATTATTCGATTGATTCGTAGGTTACTCGTAGATTCGTCTATTCCCCGCGCTAATAAGCGGTTAAGAAGTATTTATAGAGTAATTAAATTCACTACGCACGTGATGCACTTCACTGCGCACGTAGCTAGTTCATTACGCACGTACTGGTTATTTTAATAATAATTAATTTGTTTTAAACCGACCTACTCACTACGTGCGTAGTGAGCTCCACTACGCACGTAGTGAGCCTGACTTCGCACGAGGTGATTTCTCACACAGACTTAAACTTTCAAACACACTTCAACACATGATTAAGTACTTGTAAGCTTAAGATAATCACATAGAATCACTAAGAATGTATAAACATGCAAACCATTAATCAAAACACATTTGAATTAATATTTCAAGTAAACATGTATATATTGGATTGATAAGAACTAGGGATTTACAATTTTGTACCAACAATATGGTTAATATTTTTCACTGTGTGAATATGTGTTAAAATAGTGATTTTTCATTGTTAAGATTTATCATGGGTTTTAGAACACAATATTACTAAATAATACAAACATATCAGAACGGAAATTAAAGTCTTAAAATGTCTAAATATATCCAAAATAAACTGACAATAAAAAAGACAGCGATTAAATATGTTTTTGAAGTTTTTGGTGATTAAAGTTTAAAATATGGTTATTTAATAAGTATACTTTAAAAAACGCATACAAAAAATATATGTTTTTGAAATTTTGGATTTTTCGGATACCCGAATCCGAGATTTCGGATATCCGAATTTCGGATATCGAGCTTTGAACACCCATATATGTATGTGTGTGTGTGTCTATATATATATATATATATATATATATATATATATATATATATATATATATATATATATATATATATATATATATATTATCGGGGTATCGGCTAATCAGGGCCGAAAATAACGAAAACGGGTCCCCATCCTCGTTTGCAATAAAAAAGATTGATTTTTCCCCATCTACGTTTATTATCTCTAAACCCGTCTTGTTTATATCGATTTTCGATTTTCCCCATCACTTTCGGTTTTTCTGTCATCCCTATATATATATATATATATATATATATATATATAGGGAGGTTCAATTGAGAACATAAATAATTTTGAGAATGGAAGACCAAATCTCCACTGTTCATTTGTAAGGACAAGATCGTAGTCCTCTTTAAAAATTATGTAAAACCAATTTACATAAATTATGCCCCATGCCCCCCATTGATTATTCCACCGCCACCATCAACGTTTTCATCCACCACCGTAACAACCAGCACCACCATCAGCTTCCTCCATAACCATCTCTGTCTAAATTAATCGCCGTCTTCTTTCTCTTCGTGTCGCCGACGATCTTCTATTCTCCACAGCCATCGCTCTCCTACAGCAACACCAGCACTGTCGAGATCTGCTCGTCACCTCCACCAAGTCCTCCGCTTAAAGAAAGTCGATAAATGGTCACGGCTTTCTCGAATCTGTACCGTCACCGGCTCGGATCCAGACCACCATCGCCACTGCCTAGATCTGATTCTTTCTCGGGTATTGTCGTTACTCAACCACCGTCTAGATTTGGTTTCTCCTCGTCGACGGCGGTGACTCCACCTAATACGGCCACCTAAAATTTTCAGATCTGAATTGCAAGAAGAATTTTTAATGTCTGAATTTTCATGGAGGCGGTGGTTGTGTTTAGCATCTGACTTTTTTTTAAGAAACAAGAACAAACGGTTGTTGCATTTGGTTGTTGTATTGGTTCTAATTTGCACTTCTTAGTTGCTACATTTCTTGGTTGTTACATTTTTTTATATCTTTTGCTTTTTAAAGTATATTTTTATTTCAGATCTGAAATAATATATCATTTCAGGTCTGAAATAACAGTATCATAAATGAAACTGTGGGTCTTTAATTTTATTCTTGTCGCGATTTGTTTTTTCTACATTGAATGTTCCAATCTCAATGTTTTATGTATTGCTGGTTTGAATGTATATATGAAGATACAAACTGTTTTATGGTTTTTGGGTTTCAATATGTTTATGAACGGTAAACTCACCTACTTTTTTAATAACATTGTTTATTATTTAATATGTGCTGACTGCTGAGTGCAATGTAGTGCGTTGATTTTTGGTTTGTAGTATTTTGTTTATCTTTTAATAAATAAAGTGATTGGGGTTATTTCATACATGAAATATAGATATCTTAGTAACTTATTTTATATTTCATAACTGAAATATAGATGGTGAAGTGATTGGAGTATTTCATAAATAAAATTAAAAATAAACGGAGTGATTGGTATTTCATACCTGAGATATAAATATCTCAATAACTTATTTTATATTCTATAACTGAAATATAGATGATGAAGTGATTGGGGATATTTATACCTAAAATATATATATTTCAGTAATTTATTTCATATTTCATAACTGAAATATAATGGTGAAATGATTGGGAATTTCAGGTATAAAATTAAAAATAAATGAAATATTTCATACCTGAAATATAGATATATCAATAATTATTTATATTTCATACCTAATACAGCTGATTAATTGATTAGTATATTTCATACATAAAGTTATAAAAAAATAAAGTGATCATATTTCGTAAAAAAAATGTTTAAAATATATCAAGTTGGATGTTGAATTAAAGAGAAAAAAACGATTGTTTTTGTGACGTAATTAGTTTGAATGGATTCGTAATCATATTGAAGTTATTTTTCATTTAATAAAAGGTGGGGAAACTTATTTCAATAAAAATAAAGAATTAATCAATATTAAAATAAAAAACGAGATGAGCGTGGCGGCATGTGCCTGAGATGTTCTTTTACTTAAAACTTTCCTATATTGCCCTTAAAAATGACAGAACATTACCCTTTCTCATCACAAGCTTCATACAAATGACGGGAATGCAACTATTATTTTCAACCGTAGATTTACTTGATCAGATGTGGTCTCCCATTCTCAAACTTTTTTGTATTCTGAATATAACCATCCCACATATATATAGGGGAGGGTTCCATTGAGAACCTATTTTAATACGAGAACCGCGAGAAACAATCTTAGCCGTTTATTTGATAAGTGGAATTCATGGATAGAGAGCGTGGGGGGATTAAGTGTGGCAGGGTGTATGTGAGGAATTCATGGGTGGACAATGACATTGAAAGAGAGGGAATTGGACGGCTAAGATTGGTTCTCCCGGTTCTCGCACTAAAAATGGTTCTCAATGGAACTTCTACCTATATATATATATATATATATATATATATATATATATATATATATATATATATATATATATATATATATATATATATATATATATATATATAATTATATATATATATATAATTATATAAAAAACCTCTCTTAAATATAGAATCTAAAGAACCTCCTCTCGTAATGACATATGACATTTTAATTATGGGCAAAATTGGAAAATTAAAAAAAAAAAAAAAAAACTTACACGTACCTACAGCACCCTGCTACCAAGATTTTTTTTTTAAAAAAACACCATTCAACTTTAAATTATCATAACTCATTCATTTTTATGATTTTAAGCAAAAAAATTATATCTTTAGATTCAGTTTTTCGTCCTCTTTCAAACAAGACCAGACTTAATATATTTCTGAAACTTTTTTTTTAAATGCAAAATTTTCAAAATTTGCATTTTGAGTTGGGTTTCAATACAAAATGCAAAATGCAAAAAGACGAAAATGCAAAATATCGAAATTTGCATTTTCACAATCTGAATCAATCAAAATGTAGCCCAAAATGCAAATATATACTGAAACACAAAATGCAAAATTACATAATCAAAACCACTACCTTTATCAAAATTTTGAAGTTTTAAATTCTCTATTCAAAGTTCAAAAACCCACCTCTAAAAACTTGTTACATCTCCGTCGTACCAAGTCACAAACCACCGTCAATTACCTGCCTACTTCCGTCGCAGCTACCACCATTGCACCGTCCAACTGTTGCTGCTTACTAGCCAACAAAAAACTGCCACAAAACTCATGACGGGAAAAACGATCGCCGACAAAGACTCGATTTTGGTCATCCCCTCCTTAATTATCAATTGTGTCTGTTTCTCTTACGTTATCTCCGTCATGGGTTATTGTTGACATCATCATGCATGAATCGCCAGCATGTAAATATAGCAAGCTCGAGATAGCTAAAGAGCAATATAAAATTAGCAGCTGGTAATCCCAAAAGCTTATATTTGAAACAAAGTTGTTCAGCAGTTGTAGCGCATGAAGAAACAGTAAGTAGAGAACTAAATGTCAGAGAAGCATGATGTACATATAAAAGCAACACATTATCCATCACATTGCTTAGCATGAGAAGTTACATCATTATAATGTTTGATGTACCAAACGAACAATAAAGATAAGAAAATCACATGCGTGGAAGAAGCTCATGGATAGAAACAATTTTTTTTGAACCAGTTACTACATGTTTCTTTGGCTTCAAGACATATATTACTTGCCTCAAGATTATATGCAACAAGTCGTATATATCTTTCATAAATCAGGATAGGTTACCCACAACCGAAGAGAGATTACACTACAATGCATCCTAATATGCAAATTACATATTTAAAATTTGCATTTAAAAAAAATAGAAAAAATATGAGAAGAATGGTCTTGATTGAAAGAGATTTAAAAAACTAGAAGATTGATATAATTTTCTTGCTTAAATTCACAAAACTTAAAAAGTTATGACAAGTTAAATTTTTGAGGGATGGTTTTTTTTTTTTTGAAATGGGAAGAAATATTACGTGGGTTTTCTTGAAGGGAGGGGGGATTTTACATGTTTGCCCTTTTAATTCTTAATTAATATATGTTAATTACAATTTTGCCATTATTAATCTCATCCATTGATTTTGATGATCCAATGGTCCAGATTGGTTCTTTAGGTTATTTGTTTAACACATGGTTCTTTATGGATCTATTATATATATATATATATATATAGGATCAATGAAGAAGTTTTTTTAGGGGAGAAGCCTAGGAAGCAAGGAGGAGATGACACATGTCCCCATCCCTTTCAAGGGTACTTTTTGTATTCCTCCTACTTGTGTCTTTCCCTCGTAAACAAGAAAATAATTAATACATATGTTTGTTGTTTTAAAAATAATTAATATTTTGCGTGGGTATTTGAATACTTCGGCTTCTATTTTTTTTATTACTTGATTTCTTTCATGTTTTTAGTTATTTGATTTTATTTTTTTATTTAATTATTTGATGCATATACATATTTAGCCTTGACAGAGTGCAACATTTTGTTTATAATAGTTATGCAACACAGTATAAAAGGTGTGTAATACAGTATAAAACTTATGTAACACACTATAACAGATGTGCAACACAGCAGCAAAGTAGTGCAACACAGTTTAAAAAACGTGCAACACAGTAAAAAGACGTGCAACACAGTTCCGAAGCTGTGCAACAAATTAACGTTGTGTAATATAGTGTAAAAGTTGTGTAACACAGCGCCAAATGCGTGCACCAAAGTAATATGCCTTACGGTACGAAATTGGTGCAACACAGTGTAAATTTTGTGCAACATAGTTCAAAAAAAAATAAAAAATAAAAAAATATATGCAAGACTGGTATCAAATGAAAGAGCATAATTTTATCTTTTTAATGGTGCAATTTTTTTTTTTTAAAGTTTACTATATAAAAGTTATGATTGGTTAAAGTTTGAAAGGGTATTAGGTTTTTTTACTCAGCTCACTCTCCTTTCAGTAAAGTGGCTGTCACTCACGCGCGTAATGACTTAAATACCCCTCCAGCCACTTTTTTTAGTGTCCCTCCCACTTAAAGTTCATTTTATTTACTAAAATGCCACTAATCATCCTAACTTTAGATTAAATTTGATCAAATGCCTAGATTGCTTCCTAGGCTTCTCATTTTTAATTCATTCTTCCTATATCCCTACCCTATATATATATATATATATATATATATATATATGGGACAGTTCAAACAAAAGCCGTTTTTCGTACGAGAACTGCTAGAATCAATCTTAGATCTTGATTTGATAAATGGAATTCATAGATGTAGAGCGTGGGAGGATCAAGTGTGGCGGAGTGCATATGATGAATTATATATATATATATATATATATATATATATATATATATATATATATATATATATATATATATATATATATATATATATATATATATATATATATATATATATATATATATTACCAAAAAACTTGTGTGGAAACAATTTTGGTTCAGTTTTAGTGTAAGAACACTCCATGACTCGTTACTATACGTAGAAAAAGGGAGGTGACTAGGTGAGATTTTAGTCTTTTTATGTTTCTATTCTTCTTCTTTTTTTTCTTTATACAAAATTTAGAGAAAATATATATACATATGAAAGCAATAAATAGAATAATTCTCATGTTATGTTGATCTATCGTTTTGCAGTAAGCGTCTTTTTGTTTTGTGGATATTCTAATATTGTGAATGTGGAATAAAAGGCGAATGGTTGTATCTATCACTCGAATATAAACACTACAAGAAAAATACGTTTTTGCCACGTGAACTTTTTGCGGCGACATATGTCGCCGCTAAAAACCCGCTAAACGACAAAAATTAGGCCCACTACCATCTGTTTTAAAGATGTCGCCGCAAAAAGGGTTTAGCGGCGACACGTAGCGCCGCTAAAAGGCTTTCCCTCTTTTTTTTCCCACCGAAAACCATGGCGGGATTAGTTCCCCCCTAAAATATTCATCGTCGCCGCAAAAAGTGCATCGTCGCCGCAAATACGTCGCCGCAATAGGTTTTTCTTATTTTATTTATTTAATTAAAACGAATTTCGATTTTCTTTATTAATAAAATATATATGTCGCCGCTAAAGGCGTCGCCGCAAAAAAATTTACGAGATATAGGGTTTTTCAGCTTTCTTTCTGCCATTTACTTGCTCCCGTCTCTCTCTCTCCCGAAGCTCTCTCTCTCTCGAAACCACCGCCGGCCGGAGCCTCTCTCAGCCGTGGAAACCGCCGAGCCCGGAGCTCTCTCTCACTCTCGTCGAACGCCTCTCGCCCCTGCTCCCTCTCACCGTCGAAATCGCTGCCGCCTCTCACCACCCTTCTTCCTCCGCTGTTCGGCCTCCTCCTCCGGCGCCGGCGACTCGTATTTGAGGTAAAAATCCCCTTTTTTTTGTTTATAAATCTAGGGTTTTTGTTTTTAGATTCTTATATGTTTGTGTTTTGTTTGTTACAAGTTATCTCCTCCTCCTCTATTAGCCGCCGCCGTCGACCACCTTCTGCCGCCGCCGCCGCCGGTCAGAATCTTTCCACCGCCTCCGTCGACCTCCTCCTCCCCATTGAGGTATTTTTTATTTATTTATATATTAATGTTATATATTAATGTTAATTAGTTTAGGTTATTATTAGTTTGTGTTTTGATTATTATTATTTTTTGTTAGTAATTTAAATTATTTAATTGTTAATTAGTGGTATTAATTTATTAATCTAAGGCTATTGTTAATTAATGTTAGATTAATTAGTGTTAGATAATATTGTTAATTAATGTTAGATTAATTAGTGTTAGATTAATTTACATTCATTATGTTAGATAATATTTTATGTTATAATTTTATATTATTGTTAATTAGTATTAATGTTTAAGTATTGTTAGTATACTAATAATGTGTTAAATAATTGATTAATCTAGTTGTTAATTTAAATTCATTATGTTAGATTATATTTAGTGTTATAATTTTAGATTATTGTTAATTAGTGTTAATGTTTAAGTATTGTTAGTATACTAATAATGTGTTAAATAGTTTATATGATGATGATGTTATAGTTTATTTGATAATGTTTGATTATTATCTATTGTCGATAATGATAGATTAGTGCTAATTACTTTTAATCTTTAATCATTGTTAGTACACTAATAATGTTAGAAATTAGATCAATGTTAGATTATTATTTATTGTTAATGATGTTAGCTTATTGTTATCAATTGTTAATCTTTAATTAGTGTTAATATTCAATGTTAGTGTTAATCTTTAATCTTAGTATAATAATAATGGTGGTAATCATTTAGCTTAGAATGCCCGCTCGAAATTGATTTAGAAATTAATTTCGGGTTGTCCCATATTGGGATTGCTATTTGAATACCTTATCTCATTTAGGATGTGAATGCTTGTTACATGGTTGTGTGTTTAAGAAAGATTCGGTTGTCATTTACTCTATGCTTCCCGGGTATATATTTTTTTATATACTTGGGAGCTAAGGGTAAATGCTGCCGAATTTTTCTTAAACAACCGATCATGTAATATGTATTCACATATGAGGTAAGGTATTCAAAAAGTGGGTTAGGACGGCCACCCTTCTATAAACCACTCACAATTTCTTAGTATAAAAATTCAATACATGAATTGTGTTCATAATAATTATGATATGCTTTGAACGCAGCTATGACGATTGATAAGAGTTGGACTACTTTAGCAAACCGTAATTGTCCTGAATTTCGTACTGGTCTTGAAGCATTTCTAGATAGGTGTAAAGACTACGTAAATAGCTATGGTAATATTCGTTGCCCGTGTGATCATTGTGATAACTGCAGCAGCTACAGTCTCAATCTCAACGTACATCCGATCTCTATGATATATTACAGGCGGCAGGTATAAATACTAATATTTCCTCAAGATCCGGACGTCAACCAACCACCGACTTGGCTGATATTGAAGAGTCTAGTGATGAGGATTAGATTATATGTTTGTTAGGCGAGTACTTGTGATTGTTTAAAAACGTTTTTGTTAACTTTCAAACTATCGTGTGTTCTACTTCGTTTGTTATTACGATTAGATACTTGTTTGTTAAATCGTATTGTTATACTTGTTGTTGAGTTCTGAACAGCAGGTTTTCTGAATATTGCCCGGTTAAAAACGGGTGGAAAACGCAAAATGCAGCAAAAGCTGCTGGTTTTATTTTTGCCTTTTTGCGGCGACACTGACGTCGCAAAAAGTCCTTAAAAAAGAAATTATATATTTAATAATTAAAATTACACGTCGCCGCAAAAAACAAATGTGTCGCCGCAAAAAGATTTTATTTTAATTTATTTTTAAATTATATATGTCGCCGCAAAAAAATATATGTCGCCGCAAAAAAGTATCCACGTGGCGGAAGGTGGTCCCGTTGAGTGTCGTCGCAAAAAGTAAAAATTGACGTCGCAAAATGTTATTTGGGACGAAGTATTTGCGGCGACCTTTTTGCGACGACATGTCGCCGCAAAATATGTTTAGCGGCGTTATTTTGGATTTTAGCGGCGACATTTGGTGTTTTTTTTTGTAGTGAAAATATATTCATATATGTATATGTAATATGTCTCACATGTGTATTTGATTATTTGGTGTTAGCTATGCGTGTTACACACTTAGCTAGCTTGCATATAAATGTTTACTTATTGTAGGACCGTGGGGGTTCTAAACTAACACCCTAATGCTAGGACTGATCTAGGATGAGAAATAGTGCGGAATATCTATTTCCCAAACCTCCTAAGGATTCAAGATCTGCTTAGGTGTCCGGCACACAGAAATCACGAAGAACACACAAAGATTGCTAAGAAAATCACTAAGAATTCACACAGAATGCTTAATGACTGCCCTTGGACGCGAAATCAACACTTAGTCGACGTTAATGAAGGTTTTCGTACGGTTTCGAAGGATTACCAGTGACTATGCGTGATTTCCCTCGATAATACACGGTTAAAATACTATTTATACGTACAAAAACGTGGTATTTGAGTTAAACACGCATCTGCCTTAAATTACGTCCACTACGCACGTGATGCATTGCACTGCGCACGTAGTGTATATATATTACGTACGTACTAGACAATTTTAATAGTAATTAGTTAATTATAATTATCCAATCTCATTACGCACGTAATGAGCACCACTACGTACGTAGTGAGCTTCATCACGCACGTGATGATGTAAACTTTATACTTAACCTTCCAGGTACACATCAACACATGATTAAATACTTGTAAGCTTAAGATACACATAAGTAAACACTTAGAATGAATAAACATGTAACCATAAGTCAAAACTCCTATGTATTATCATTCTAAGTAGGTAATTACATATCTGATTGACCAGAACTAAGGATTTACATTCATGCACTAACACTTATGCCTTTGGGCATATAAATGTTTACTTATGCCTTTTGTTTTTATTATCGATTGTGTCATATTTTGCACATATACATGTTCTTGTGTATCTATTGATGGTTACAACTTTTTTGGTTAGAACTTAGAAAAAAGTTATATCTAAAAAACACATAATAATTTTAAAAAAAGTATAACATTATGATTGTTAAATGAAAGAAATAAAAATATATATTTTCATGTATAGTTTTTATAATTACCTACCTTTTATATGTTATATACTTTATTTATTTTTTTAAAATACAAAGGTAAAATACACAAGAACTAAAATACATTTTAACAAATACATTTTAACGCCTTATAGTATATGTATTTTATATATGCATATGTGCACATATATTTTATATACACATGTGCACATATATTTTATATATGCACATGTGCATATGTCGAGACCTGTGCTAAAAAAACTCAGCATACGTAAAAATAATCCGAAAAAATATAGCATGATCTTGTTAAGTTGGCATAATTTTCGTAATTTAACATCTTTTTGTTTGATTAACATATTACTTTAAAAAAAGTGGCCGAGGTAATGTAAAAATGTTCAAATTGCCTTTAATTAATTACCGATAAGTTTGATTAGTTTAAGCTTATCTATTAACAACTCTTTAATCTGGATCCCCGTCTTTTTAATCAATTACTATAATTAGTTGTCACAGTTCTTATAAAAAATTTAATTCTCGTATAAATATCAATGATTAAAATAATATATCGTTTGTCACCCACATGTTCAATACTTTATACGTGGACAAATATCAATGATTAAAATAATATGTGATGCTTATGAATAGTATAAATAAAATATTTTATATAGGACTTAGATCACTTGTAATAGTAAATAGATTTTAAACGTGTTTCTTTTTTATAAAGGGTAAATTGCCGTAAAAGGTAACTAAAATATTCAAATTTGTCAATAAAGGTAAAGCTCATTTTTTGGGGCCAAGAAAGGATTATAAATTTCAATTTTTGACAAAAAAGGGAACCGTTCACCGAATGAGTAGGTTACTGGTTAAAACACATTGAGGTAGCATATATTTTTATTACGTGGCATTTTTGAAAAAAAAAATTTAGACAACTTTAACACATTTGCAACCAACTCTTTCTCTCTCTTCACATAACTCTCCTTAAGCCTCTCTTAAAACTCTCTCATTTTTTTCTCTCTCTTAAGCCTCTTCCTTCAACACCATAACCACCACACCATCGGACCACCGCAACCATCGTACCAGCGCACTACTGCCACCATCGCACCACCGTACCACTGAACCACCGTATCTTTGTATGTTGTCACCATCGCACCACCGCCACTTAGGTCTCTATGATGGTTTTGAGATCTGTGTTACCACCGCCACTTAGGGTTTTTAGATCTACGTTCACCGTCGCTCCAGATCTATGTTTGTGACTTAAAGATGAACACAAACGGTTTTTAGATCTGCGTTCACCGTCGCTCCAGATCTGTTGGCTCATGTTCTTCAAGGTTCAGATCTAAGGGTTTTCTTGACAATCTTTGGCGCTTGTTATTCAAGGTTCAGATATGTTCCTCATTTGTTGGTGTGTGCATGTACATTGTTCTTCATTTAGAACTGTGAATGATTTCGGGTTTTCTTTGAAGCAGATCTAAATACTCATTTGAATCAAGTTCCAGATCTCTCTCTCTCTCTCTCTCTTTGTTCTTCAAGTTCCTGATCTACACGTTTAGGTGTTCTTGAGTTGTGTTCATGTGTGTGAGTATTGTGTTCATGTGGATGGTGATGGTTCAGGATGGTCCGACCATTCGACGATGGTTCACGGTGGTCCGGTGAGAAAGAAAGAGATGGAAAAAAATATAAATTATTTAATAGTTTATTAAAAAATATAATAAACCAAACAAAAAAATTGAAACCTTGTAATGAAAATAATAATCAAAGTTACGTTAATTTATTAAAAAAAATAATAAACCAAACAAGAAAAAATAGCAACTTTGTAATAAAGATATTAATCAAAATTACTTATTACAAATAATAATAAACCAAACAAAAAAAGTAAATTTGTAATATTAACCTAAATTAATTAAAAATAATATTAATTAGAATTAATTGATAATTTATTAAAAAAATGGTAAGTATGACATGACAATGATGTGGATTACCATGTCATCAAAGATGGTGATGTGGTGCTTAGATGGAGTGCCATGTGGACTGCCAAATCAATTGAAACCTGCTGACTAGGCAGTTAAAAGGTCAATCAGGTCACCATTCCCTTTTTTGTTCGAAATTGAAATTTATGATTCTTTCTTGGCCCATAAAATTTGACGTTACCTTTATTGGCAAATTTCGATATTTACGTTACCTTTGTCGGTAATTTGCCCTTTTATAAAAGTAAGTTTTTACAGGTTACTAGGTAAATGTTATTATTTGTGTCCTGCACAATAAGAAATCTTTAATTGTTTATTCAATACGTATTGTGTTTGTAATGATTTTATTACAAAATAAGTATTTGAAATAATAGAAAATATAATATCAACCATCAGAGTAACGCAATCATTCTCAAATGCGATCTTAGACGAGGTCAAATCCAGACTACATGTCATACAAAGTTTAATATCTATATTCAATAAATATATATAATCAAAACTGTTTAAAATACTGTTATAAAGAATGTTCTTTATAATATGAGATGCCATCACTATCCTCGAGCTCTCTCACAGCCCTTTCTTGAAATATATAGATAAACCAACAACACTAAGGATAAAGCTTAATAAACAAGCAAACTTACGCACCACACTAGGTATGACAAGTTACCATGTAAACATAATTCCACATCATATTATTCATATGTTATTTACTGACTGAAAAAATGTGTCACTAAGAGTCTAAATTCCGTCACTACAGATGATTTGGCTCCTTCTCATGAAAGGAAAAAAAGTGAGTAGCGAAGCAATAGCTTCCTAAAATAAGATTTATGTAGGTAAAAGTGTTGAAGCTTTACACCCTGTTCTCAAGTTTTTTAATGAGGGGAAGGGAATGATTGGGAAGGGAGGAGAGAAAAAATTGTGTTCTTGAGATCTTTTTAGGAGAGAAAGGAAAGGATTGAGAGGGGTTAGGAGAGACAATTTTAATAGTTTTGTGAGTGAAATCTATCCTTCTATATTTTGGATGATTGGGAGTGGGAGGTTTTCCATCCTATCCTTTCCTTTCCTTTGCCTTTTCTTTCGTCAGAAAAAGTATTTTACTGAAACTATATATAGAAAAAAAATCAAAGATCATAAATAAGGTAACCAAATTGGATCATCGTTATTAAATTTATGTTTATTTTAATACAAACAAGTAGTATTTAATATAAAAGTCTAGTTAGTATTTTGAACATAATTTATTGAGGTACTACATCAATATCATAATAAAAACGCAATAGTTTGAGGTGATTGTTTCTTCATATAACCTGCAAAAAAAAAAGTTTAAGTTGATACAAACATATCAAATACAATGCCTTTCAAAAAAAACATATCAAATACAAATGGCTTTGACTTAAGAACTTCCATTACTATACAATGAACTCCAATCTTTCAATTTCGATAATGTCTTCTAATGACCCGGTGTGACGTGCGTAAGTTACTAACAACACCCGTTTTGACCAAAATCTATTATGACACGAGCCCATTTTGACTCGTTACCCGACACGAAAGGGTGACACAAACCAAACTTGGCACAAAAAATAAATCGATCGAAAATAGGTCATAACAAACACAAGCCTAATAACCTGACGCGAATTGCGTGTCTTTCAAAATTATGTTTAAGTTCTGAAAATGATGAACAAATCAAATTTTTTGAACAAATCAAACAACTTACATTTTGGAGAGGGGTAAGAATTGAGAAAGCCTAAAGCTTGACATATAATTCCTCTCCAAAAGCCAATCAAATACAGAAAAGATATCCAGAAACACGTAATCGAAATCTAGGAATTATGAATATATGATATTTTGTTCAACACTAGCTAGATATAATACCTTAAGATTTTCAAGGATCAAATCTTTGTGAAACACCAACTTCTTAGCATCAACATTTCCAACACATCCAATAGCCTAGTTAGGACATAATATATACTTATTATTTGTACTTAAACTTGCAAGAAGAAGAAAGAAAGATATTATTGGCAAACAAAATGCATGAAAAAAAGATAAAATGCCTCATGATCAATTTAAAAATAACGAGGACAAGAGTTTAGATTTCTCCATTAACAACTTACAAGGCAGAGTGTTCTTGTTGCAAGGAAAATCTCACCGAAGACAAACTAATTCTGGAAAAATGTTTTACATTGATATACAACTATTATATTAATATATCTATGTAAATAAGAAATGAATATACCATCTATAGAGTTTAAGTGATTACCTTATGTATGTGCTATCAGATTTAAAGTTCTTAGCCATCACATTCTTGAAATAGAAGTCAAATATATCAGATTTGAAGTTACGAGTAACCAAATTTGGGAAGTTGAAGTAGATAAGTAAGCATACAATTGCATATTAAGAATTCACCATGTTCACATATGAAGAAAAAGATCCGGGCAATTAATTTTAAGACAAATAACTGCAAAATAAAATTCCATTAAATCTACGCGAGATTATACACTTCAGATACTAATAGGTTAGAAACACACCCTAAGCAGCAGTTAGGCAGTGTAAATCAAACTTTCAGCAATCACAACAAAATGAGGAGTCTTCATATTCGAATTAAAATCATAATCCTGACATATCCTACTTTCACCCAATTTTCTAGGAGTAAAACAACTTGAGGATCCATATGAGAAAAACAATCATATCGCAGCATGATCATATCGCAGAAAAGATATTAAGATCAGAACAGGATAAAACAAGCTATTGTTAATTGCCATTTAGGATAATAACCCAAACGGGTCACTTGGGTTCAGCTTGGAATCTGGCTTCCCAAGCCTTTTCAATGGGCAGAATTAAAATAACTTGAACCATTTAAATATAAAAAACTCTTTTCCATCTTCAAAGTCCTTGTGTTTGTAGTGTAATAACAATAAAATGGAAATCTGGAAGGTTCTTTCATTCAAGGGTAGATATTTGGATAATCTTAATGACTACCAAAGCAAAAACCAATACAACCAACTGCAACAGGAAAAATTCAAATCACAGTCGTAGTTATACATATCCGCCTAAAATAAAGGGTGGGAGCATCTGGAAATTAATTAAGTTCTCTATGAGAAAGAGACAAGGGAGAGAACATGTTCAGAGCTATTTATAGACATGGGCCGGTCCAATGTGTTTTGATGTCCGGTGCGAAGCGGGCTACTCATTCCCCTATGTATGAAAATTATTAGGCACAAACAAGATATGTAACATATATATAAATAAAAATGTAACATAACTTTAATTAAAAAGTTTAAACCGTTACAAAAAAATTACAAACTCATAAGAATACAAGACTGCAAGCCTTAGAAGGATAAAACCTGATTAAGCTTCAAGCCTTCAAACTTCAAAGGTTGTATAATTGAACTTCGACCCTTTTAGGTAGATGTACTTTAATCAAATTTCTACAAGAACTTTGACTTTTTGTTTCATGATACTTCGTTCATAGAATTCTATAAAAAAACATATTATTAATCATTCATATAAAAGATCAGATTTCTAAAAAAAATATAACAGATTGATTCTTTTAAAAAATTAGGGCATATACATCATTAATAGATCATTCTATTTAATTTACCCACTTAAATACATTATTTTCTATTTAATTTTCTTTCTTCTATTTATTAATGTATTTATTTTGAACAATTGTATTTAATTTTTTTCCTTGTATATATTTGATATAAAAATGCATATATTGAAATTAACAATAGGCCGATAAAATATATATTTATTGAACAAGCGTACATAAACTTAAAAGTACATAAACTTAAAATTACATAACCTTTAAAATACATTAGACTTAAAATATAACAAACATAATTTCCTAAACGGTAAACATATAGATTAGACATTAACGATAAAAAAAAGGAGTTCCCACCATCCATATATTGGCTAAAGCTTGTTGGTGCATTTTGGGATCCTCCCGCTTGGTCATGACCACCTTCTTGTGTCCTTTTTTTTAATATTTTATCTTTTTCATTTGCATATACGCATAAAATACAGGATTCGACATACTATTTAGATTTGTGTATAAAATTTTATCCATTGCTAGTCTCTCAGTTTGAAATGCATTAATTGATCATTTATGGGATGAATATTCTAATTCGGAAAATTAGTGTATTTTAATTATTATGTTTTTTAATTTATGTCTTTTAAATTAATGTATTTTCTTTTCTAATGTAAAATATTTAAATTGAAATGTAAAATAAATTAAATGAAATGTTATCTTTAATTTTAGTGAGTATTTAGAGATAGAATGTTAATTATAGAGTGTTGGGTTGGAGTTAAGATATTATTTAGAGTGAATGGGCCCATAAAATTTAGAAATAGAGTGTTAATTATAGAGTGTTGGGTTGGAGATGCTCTTAGACTGGACTATCGCCCCTCCCTTCCTCTTTTGATTTCTCCGCCCCTTCTACAGCTACCACGCCCAAGGCCTAAAAATATAAAGGAAAATGAACTTAGGTATAACTATATTGGGTTATACACATGATGCCTCTAGCCCAAGTGATGCCCTGGGCCTGTGCACGGGCTGCACGTGTCTTGGGCCGGCCCTGTTTATAGAGGTATAGATGTTAATATATAGAGGTACAATGTGGAACCAATTATAATAATAATAGAATGTAAAATCTCTTTAGATTGGTAGAGTGCTATAAATTGCATAAAAGGAGTTTCAACAAGACAAACGAGTCTCGTCTGCTTAATTTATTAAAATTAAGATCAAATAATTACAAAACCAATCTCATTTCAAAACATTGATTATCACACACATGAGGGGCCAAATTTACACAAGAATGCGTATAAAGTACTTCAGCATCAAATGTTCAACTTGCAAAACTTAAAAACCAATATATTTCAAGTAAAACTACATCCTCAGGCCCAACCCATTAATCTTAGTGTGTTAGTCATGTTGCCTATGAATCTCAACCCCAACTAAGCCCCTTACGACTTAAGTGCACTAAACAGATCTTGGAATAGGGTTGTCCTGCTGTTAAAGCATACTTTTTTGATCCTAAACAGGTTAGAGATTGCAAAACTAATTGTAAGACCTTTGTTAATGTAGCACTCGATTACAATCACATGATGTAGTCGGGAACAAAGTTATGCTACTATTGAAGCCTCCAAATTAATAGAGACTAGAGAGGGCATCAAAATCAAAGCTAATTGAGCTAGAAAACGAAATTAGTTGAAATCTCTAAATAAGTTAAGAGGAAAATAATAGATCAAACTTGGTATCAAATGGAAAATAAGTGTATCGAGCCGAGAAATCCGATCTGGTGTGAAATTAAGCAATGAAGAGGTCAGAATCAAAAGCTATTGTGAAGAAACAAAATCAAAATAAAACTATTAAGCAGATAATTTGGTACCTAGTGCAAATTGAGTAGAGAGGAGTGGTGAGCAGGACCGCAGTATCAGCGTAAGTTTCATCACACACTATCATCAAGTATGAATGAATCGTGTAATAGTATAGCGTAGGCAAATAGGATATCGTCTCCATAGGGAATAGTTGAAATATTTTATAAAACTAGATTCCACTAAATAACCCAAATAAATTAATAAAAGAAGGTTTGCTAAAATACCAATAAAAACTACGAAAATAAAAAAGCGACTAATTAAATAAATTTAATGAGCAAAAGAACGATAGAATATAAAGGAAACTAAATATGAACAGTATCGAAGATTTGTTTAACCTAGAGTCGAATCCACCTAGTCTTGATTAATTATGAAACATGAATTATGAAGGTTATGATTCTAACGGGTACCTTAACTCATCTCTCGAATTGCCAAGTTAAATAATCAACTAAACTGAGGTAGAGAAATCTCTTTCTAAACCCGTCTACTTAATTACACCGTGTTTACAATTCAATAATAGGCTAATTTCCCAAATCACCCTTTAACCTACTAACTCCCGTTTGAGAAGTTAACACTAACTTAATACCTAGATTACTAATCAATTATTCCTAACATTATCCCTAATGTTTATATAGTAATCTAACAAGAAAATTACTAATACGGATATCATACATATTTAACTCCCACTAAAAACATGTGACGTCCCATTTTTTTTTTTTTTTGAAATAAATAACACTATAAATCCGAAACAAAATAAGATAACACTGAAATAAATGCTATAGAAAGTAAATTACAACTCGAGTAATGATTGAACTGAAACACGAGTTTAAAGGATTAATATAAAGTTCGCGGAAGCATTGACAAAGACGAGCTATCAAACACGAGCTGGATCCCCGCCATGGTCAACACCTGAAAAACAGTTAAACAACAACCGTAAGCACAAGACTTAGAGAGTACGTTACATACAAACTAATTTAGTTGATCACATCATCAATTAGGTGTTACAACATCAATCATTCCCGCTACCGTAGTAGTCGGTCCCTCATTCCCGTCACCTAAGTGAACGGTCCCAAATGATACATCATTCCCGTCACTGAAGTGAATGGTCCCACATTCCAGCCACCGAAGTGAACGGTCCAAAATAGTACATCATTCCCGTCACCGAAGTGAACTATCCCACATTCCCGCCATCGAAGTGAACGGTCCCAAATAGTACATCATTCCCGTCACCGAAGTGAACGGTCCCACATTCCCGCCACCGAAGTGAACGGTCCCAAATAGTACATCATTCCCGTCACCCAAGTGAACGGTCCCACATTCCTGCCACCGAAGTGAACAGTCCCATATAGTATATTATTCCCGTCACCGAAGTGAATGAACCCAATAAGCAGTTTCAGTATAGCAAAAACCTCATACATATACAATTAAATCTCGATCATTCAATTCACTAAGTTAGGTTGTAAGTAAGAGTACGCACCTGGTTCGTAGTCTAGGTGATAGCTACAATACACGTCATAAGTATCCGAAAATTAACTCATCTACCGGCAACCACCTACATTTACAATCATAGCACATAAGCCCTCACAATCTCATATTAATAGTGCCATTAGTGATCCAATATTAAGTTCAATTTGGAATTGGGCTTCCTAGGCCCAGTTTGCGATATGGGCCTCAAAACCATTTTACCTTGGAGTCAAAATCTATTTTGTGACTCCAATTTTTTCACTAAAAGCATACTAGAAGTTTATGTATTCTCTCAAAAATCAGCTCAAAGGGGAAACCATGCTTAAAGGTCTTTAATGACCAAACGGGTTAAAATTTCACGACTTTGACAATAACGAATCGAGCCCAAAACGATGCTTTTGGGTAAAACATTCTAAAGACAGCTTGTTCCCCCACAAAATGAGGAGTTCAACTGAAAAGTTAGAGGTCCTAACTCGAAAAGACAACAAAAGTCAAACTTGCAACTATTTCAGCATTTTCACTATTTTAATCAAACGAGAGGGATTGTTTTTGTCTAAAGGACAAAGAGTTTGGTCACAGACGGGCTACGGGTCCAAAAGCCTTAATCCAGTTAAAAGGTTATTTAAAGGGGATTAAGCTTTTGGTTTTAACCTAATTCTCATTAGAAACAAAAAGGACAAAAAACAAACACTCTCTCTCTCTTCTCTCTTCACTCTCGGCCGACAACAACCACACCACCACCCGATCGGTGGTCGACGGCGGCGTACGGTGTTTGACGGCAGTGGTCTGTGGCGGCGGCCTGCCCCTCTTCGGCAATCGACCTTCGACCGATGCAGTCCCTTGTGGCGGCTTACCTTCTAGGCGGCGATAAGGTGAGGCCAAAAATCCGGCGGCTTTTTGGCGGATTACACACACACATGGGATCTCTTTTCTCGGGTATTGTTTGTAAGGCGGTCTAGCAGCCCGTTCAAGCGGTGCAGTAGCTGTGTATCCCCTTTTAGCAGTTGAGGGTATATTTTCTATCCTTTATTTTATAATAATACTGGACTTGAGCATATTATATATCTGTTATTATTATGATTATGTGTTTTGTTTCCTCACCTGATTCAGTTATGATCTTGGGATGAGATTTATTGATTTTATTCCGCTGTGTTTGTTGTACCATGTAAATCCCTACAATATATAATACAACTATTTGGTGGGGTTAATGACAATGTTGTATACCATTTGAATGACTAAACATTCCAAAGTAAAGTTTATATAAAAAATCAAATCAATAGAAATTAACTTAATAACTAAAAATATTAATAACTAAACTTTTCACATTAAATACTATATCATATAATAAATGTTTTTAACTTAAATCTTAATAACATACAACCTTAATTTATAGAAATCACTTGAGTTTTTAAATAAGTAATATAATTTAAATAGAATAGAGTTATAATGACAACATTGTTGTTGGATTTTACCATCTATGTGAATTTTTTGACCTAATATAATTTAGAAAATAAACACACCACCCTTGTTTTAAAAATGAACAAGTTATCGACAAAAAATATTTGTAACCGCTGCATTATGTGGGTATTGTGTGTCTATATATATATATATATATATATATATATATATATATATATATATATATATTTACGTTCAAGTAAAAAAAATTTAAGGTACTAAATGTAAGAAGGAATCTGGACATGACACATGTCAAATCTATTACAAGGGTAAAATAGGAAAATACCCCTCTCCCCACCCCACGTTTCTTCTCTAAACAAATACCCATCTCCACGTTAAACCTCTCATACGCAACCCTAGTTAGTATTTTGAACATAATTTATTGAGGTACTACATCAATTTCATAATAAAAACGCAATAGTTTTAGGTGATTGTTTCTTCAATACTCTACGTGCTATAACCTGCAAAAAAAAAAGTTTAAGTTGATACAAACATATCAAATACAATTCCTTTCAAAAAAACATATCAAATACAAATGGCATTGACTTAAGAACTTCCATTACTATACAATGAACACCAATCTTTCAATTTCGATAATGTCTTCTAAAGACCCGGTGTGACGTGCGTAAGTTACTAACAACACCCGTTTTGACCAAAATCTATTATGACAAGAGCCCATTTTGACTCGTTACCTGACACGACCCGAACCCGACACGAAAGGGTGACACAAACCAAACTTGGCACAAAAAATAAATCGATCGAAAATTGGCCATAACAAACACAAGCCTAATAACCTGACGCGAATTGCATGTCTTTCAAAATTATGTTTAAGTTTTGAAAATGATGAACAAATCACAATTTTTGAACAAATCAAACAACTTACATTTTGGAGAGGGGTAAGAATTGAGAAAGCCTAAAGCTTGACATATAATTCCTCTCCAAAAGCCAATCAAATAGAGAAAAGATATCCAGAAACACGTAAACGAAATCTAGGAATTATGAATATATGATATTTTGTTCAACACTAGCTATATATAATACCTTAAGATTTTCAAGGATCAAATCTTAGTGAAACACCAACTTCTTAGCATCATCATTTCCAACACATCCAATAGCCTAGTTAAGACATAATATATACTTATTATTTGTACTTAAACTTGCAAGAAGAAGAAAAAAAGATATTATTGGCAAACAAAATGCATGAAAAAAAGATAAAATGCCTCATGATCATTTTAAAAATAAGGGTTTAGTTCATAAAAGTATATCCAACTTTACACATTTTGCTATTGTATGTACTGAACTTTCAAACTTACCATTTGATATATCCAAGTTTCAAAAAGTTATAATAATATGTATTGGGTAACCTATTCTTCAGGTATCAGGTCATTTCTTCAATTTTTATTTTTTTTATTATTCCACCTCACTTATTAATTTCCATGTGTGTATTATCAATAAGAAAAAAAAAATATATGAAGAACATGTATGAAGAACAGGAAGAAGATTCATCCCTTTGCATCTGCAACAAGAACAAGTCCAGATCGAAAAAGAAACCCAAAAATGGCAGATCTAAAACAACATAACAAAACAGATTAAATTCGTAACAGATGAACAAGAACAAAACAGATTGAATTCGTATGAAACCAGAAACTCATCCCTTCATAAATGGCAGATCTAAAACATAAATCGTATGAAACCAGAAACTCAAAAAAAAAAAAACTCTAAACATAAATCGAAACAGATTGAATTCGTAACAAACATCGATGAAGGCAAATTAAATTCGTAACAAATGAACAACAACAAGTCAAAAGAACAGATTGAACATGTAATAAAAAAAGCCAAAAACTTACTTGCTTGAAGATGAAGGCAGAATTCGTAACAATCATCGATGGAATCCAGTCACGAAGAACCCTTAATCGTAAATGAAGATGCTGAAACTTTGTGGAACCCTAAAACGAAGAATCCACAGTCACGAAGAACCCTAAAACGAAGAACCCTAAACTTTGTGCAAGTCCGAATTGTAGCTCTAAACTCAAATCGTGGAAACCCATTGAAGATGAAAACCTAAAACGAAGAACCCTAAAACGAAGAATTCACTAGAAAGCACCTTGAAGATTAAACCCTTGAAGATGAACCGAATCGTAGCCCTGTAGTCACGAAGAACCCTAAATCGAAGAACCCTAAAATGAAGAATTCACCAGATTGCACTTTGAAGATGAAATCCTTGAAGATGAAACCGAACCGTAGCCCTACTTCACTGAATCGTAGCCCTGCTTCACCCTTGACGGTGGAAGATGAAACCCGTAATGATGAAGATGAAGTAAACGATGAAGAAGATCTGGAAGATGAATTATTTTAATATTAATATTATTATTATTATTATTATTAGAATTATTTTTAAAGAGGAAAAACAAATCAACATGCCAACTCAACACCAAGTCATTGCCATGTCATAGCCACATCAGGTTAACCCGTGCCACATCATCATCTTACCTGCTATAGCAGGTTAGATACACAAAATTGTAACTTTTTGAAACTTGGATACATCAAATGGTAAGTTTGAAAGTTCAGTACATACAAGTTTACACGTATTCACTCTGTTCTTTATTTAAAAGGGTTCTCCCTTGAACTTCACCATATATATATATATATATATATATATATATATATATATATATTACCAAGAAACTTGTGTGGAAACAATTTTGGTTCAGTTTTAGTGTAAGAACACTCCATGACTCGTTACTATACGTAGAAAAAGGGAGGTGACTAGGCGAGATTCTAGTCTTTTTATGTTTCTATTCTTCTTCTTTTTTTTCTTTATACAAAATTTAGAGAAAATATATATACATATGAAAGCAATAAATAGAATAATTCTCATGTTATCTTGATCTATCGTTTTGCAGTAAGCGTCTTTTTGTTTTGTGGATATTCTAATAATTTGAATGTGGAATAAAAGGCGAATGGTTGTATCTATCACTCGAATATAAAATATATTCATATATGTATATGTAATATGTCTCACATGTGTATTTGATTATTTGGTGTTAGCTATGCGTGTTACACACTTAGCTAGCTTGCATATAAATGTTTACTTATGCCTTTTGTTTTTATTATCGATTGTGTCATATTTTGCACATATACATGTTCTTGTGTATCTATTCATGGTTACAACTTTTTTGGTTAGAACTTAGAAAAAAGTTATATCTAAAAAACACATAATAATTTTAAAAGAAGTATAACATTATGATTGTTAAATGAAAGAAATAAAAACATATATTTTCATGTATAGTTTTTATAATTACCTACCTTTTATATGTTATATACTTTATTTATTTTTTTAAAATACAAAGGTAAAATACACAAGAACTAAAATACATTTTAACAAATACATTTTAACGCCTTATAGTATATGTATTTTATATATGCATATGTGCACATATATTTTATATACACATGTGCACATATATTTTATATATGCACATGTGCATATGTCGAGACCTGTGCTAAAAAAACTCAGCATACGTAAAAATAATCCGAAAAAATATAGCATGATCTTGTTAAGTTGGCATAATTTTCGTAATTTAACATCTTTTTGTTTGATTAACATATTACTTTAAAAAAAGTGGCCGAGGTAATGTAAAAATGTTCAAATTGCCCTTAATTAATTACCTATAAGTTTAATTAGTTTAAGTTTATCTATTAACAAATCTTTAATTAGGATCCACATCATTTTAATCAATTACTATAATTAGTTGTCATAGTTCTTATAAAAAAATTAATTCTCGTATAAATATCAGTGATTAAAATAATATATCGTTTGTCACCCACATGTTCAATACTTTATACGTGGACAAATATCAATGATTAAAATAATATGTGATGCTTATGAATAGTATAAATAAAATATTTTATATAGGACTTAGATCACTTGTAATAGTAAATAGATTTTAAACGTGTTTCTTTTTTATAAAGGGTAAATTGCCGAAAAAAGTAACTAAAATATTCAAATTTGTCAATAAAGGTAATGCTCATTTTTTAGGGCCAAGAAAGGATTATAAATTTCAATTTTTGACAAAAAAGGGAACGTTCACCGGATGAGTAGGTTACTGGTTAAAACTCATTGAGGTAGCATATATTTTTATTACGTGGCATTTTTGAAAAAAAAAATTTAGACAACTTTAACACATTTGCAACCAACTCTTTCTCTCTCTTCACATAACTATCCTTAAGCCTCTCTTAAAACTCTCTCATTTCTTTCTCTCTCTTAAGCCTCTTCGTTCAACACCATAACCACCACACCATCGGACCACCGCAACCATCGTACCAGCGCACTACTGCCACCATCGCACCACCGTACCACTAAACCACCGTATCTTTGTATGTTGTCACCATCGCACCACCGCCACTTAGGTCTCTATGATGGTTTTGAGATCTGTGTTACCACCGCCACTTAGGGTTTTTAGATCTACGTTCACCGTCGCTCCAGATCTATGTTCGTGACTTAAAGATGAACACAAACGGTTTTTAGATCTGCGTTCACCGTCGCTCCAGATCTGTTGGCTCATGTTCTTCAAGGTTCATATGTAAGGGTTTTCTTGACAATCGTTGGTGCTTGTTATTCAAGGTTCAGATCTGTTCCTCATTTGTTGGTGTGTGCATGTACATTGTTCTTCATTTAGAACTGTGAATGATTTCGGGTTTTCTTTGAAGCAGATCTAAATACTCATTTGAATCAAGTTCCAGATCTCTCTCTCTCTCTCTCTGTTCTTCAAGTTCCTGTTCTACACGTTTAGGTGTTCTTGAGTTGTGTTCATGTGTGTGAGTATTGTGTTCATGTGGATGGTGATGGTTCACGATGGTCCGACCATTCGACGATGGTTCACGGTGGTCCGGCGAGAAAGAAAGAGATGGAAAAAAATATAAATTATTTAATAGTTTATTAAAAAATATAATAAACCAAACAAAAAAATTGAAACCTTGTAATGAAAATAATAATCAAAGTTACGTTTTTATTTTTTTGAAAGGCAATCAAAGTTACGTTAATTTATTAAAAAAATAATAAACCAAACAAGAAAAAATAGTAACTTTGTAATAAAGATATTAATCAAAATTACTTATTACAAATAATAATAAACCAAACAAAAAAAAGTAAATTTGTAATATTAACCTAAATTAATTAAAAATAATATTAATCAGAATTAATTGATAATTTATTAAAAAATGGTAAGTATGACATGACAATGATGTGGATTACCATGTCATCAAAGATGGTGATATGGTGCTTAGATGGAGTGCCATGTGGACTACCAAATCAATTGAAACCTGCTGACCAATCAGGTCACCATTCCCTTTTTTGTTCGAAATTGAAATTTATGATCCTTTCTTGGCCCATAAAATTTGACGTTACCTTTATTGGCAAATTTTGATATTTACGTTACCTTTCTCGGTAATTTACCCTTTTATAAAAGTAAGTTTTTACAGGTTACTAGGTAAATGTTATTACTTGTGTCCTGCACAATAAGAAATCTTTAATTGTTTATTCAATACGTATTGTGTTTGTAATGATTTTATTACAAAATAAGTATTTGAAATAATAGAAAATATAATATCAACCATCAGAGTAACGCAATCATTCTCAAATGCGATCTTAGACGAGGTCCAAATCCAGACTACATGTCATACAAAGTTTAATATCTATATTCAGTAAATATATATAATCAAAACTGTTTAAAATACTGTTATAAAAAATGTTCTTTAATATGAGATGCCGTCACTATCCTCGAGCTGTCTCACAGCCCTTTCTTGAAATATATAGATAAACCAACAACACTAAGGATATGTACAAGTTACCATGTAAACACAATTCCACATCATATTATTCATATCTTATTTACTGACTGAAAAAATGTGTCACTAAGAGTCTAAATTCCGTCACTACATATGATTTGACTCCTTCTCATGAAAGGAAAAAAAGTGAGTAGCGAAGCAATAGCTTCCTAAAATAAGATTTATGTAGGTAAAAGTGTTGAATTAGTGACCGTATGTTTTAGGGTGTTGACACTCGGTCAAGTTTTGACCTTTGCCTACATTTTTTTCCGTCAGAAAAAGTATTTTATTCAGTCACTAAAACCTTTTAAGAATCAATTTTAATTCATTATTACGAACGATTATATATAATTGTTTTAACTGAAGATATAGAAAAAAAAATCAAAGATCATAAATAAGGTAACCAAATTGATCATCGTTATTAAATTTATGTTTATTTTAATACAAACAAGTAGTATTTAATATAAAAGTCTAGTTAGTATTTTGAACATAATTTATTGAGGTACTACATCAATTTCATAATAAAAACGCAATAGTTTGAGGTGATTGTTTCTTCATTACTCTACGTGCTATAACCTGCAAAAAAAAAGTTTAAGTTGATACAAACATATCAAATACAATTCCTTTAAAAAAAACATATCAAATACAAATGGCTTTGACTTAAGAACTTCCAATACTATACAATGAACACCAATCTTTCAATTTCAATAATGTCTTCTAATGACCCGGTGTGACGTGCGTAAGTTACTAACAACACCCGTTTTGACCAAAATCTATTATGACACGAGCCCATTTTGACTCGTTACCTGTCACGACCCGAACCCGACACGAAAGGGTGACACAAACCAAACTTGGCACAAAAAATAAATCGATCGAAAATTGGCCATAACAAACACAAGCCTAATAACCTGACGCGAATTGCGTGTCTTTCAAAATTATGTTTAAGTTCTGAAAATGATGAACAAATCAAAATTTTTGAACAAATCAAACAACTTACATTTTGGAGAGGGGTAAGAATTGAGAAAGCCTAAAGCTTGACATTTAATTCCTCTCCAAAAGCCAATCAAATAGAGAAAAGATATCCAGAAACACGTAATCGAAATCTAGGAATTATGAATATATGATATTTTGTTCAACACTAGCTAGATATAATACCTTAAGATTTTCAAGGATCAAATCTTTGTGAAACACCAACTTCTTAGCATCATCATTTCCAACACAACCAATAGCCTAGTTAAGACATAATATATACTTATTATTTGCACTTAAACTTGCAAGAAGAAGAAAAAAAAGATATTATTGGCAAACAAAATGCATGAAAAAAAGATAAAATGCCTCATGATCAATTTAAAAATAAGGGTTTAGTTAATAAAAGTGTATTCAACTTTACACCTTTTGTTATTGTATTTACTGAACTTTCAAACTTACCTTTTGATATATCCAAGTTTCAAAAAGTTATAATAATATGTATTTGGTAACCTATTCTTCAGGTATGAGGTCATTTCTTCAATTTTTTTTTTTTTTATTCCACCTCACTTATTAATTGCCATGTGTGTATTATCAATAAGAAAAAAAAAATATGAAGAACATGTATGAAGAACAGGAAGAAGATTCATCCCTTTGCATCTGCAACAAGAACAAGTCCAGATCGAAAAAGAAACCCAAAAATGGCAGATCTAAAACAACATAACAAAACAGATTAAATTCGTAACAGATGAACAAGAACAAAACAGATTGAATTCGTATGAAAACAGAAACTCATCCCTTCATAAATGGCAGATCTAAAACATAAATCGTATGAAACCAGAAACTCAAAAAAAAACTCTAAACATAAATCGAAACAGATTGAATTCGTAACAAACATCGATAAAGGCAAATTAAATTCATAACAAATGAACAACAACAAGTCAAAAGAACAGATTGAACATGTAATAAAAAAAGCCCTAAACTTACTTGCTTGAAGATGAAGGCAGATTTCGTAACAAACATCGATGGAATCCAGTCACGAAAAACCCTTAATCGTAAATGAAGATGCTGAAACTTTGTGGAACCCTAAAACGAAGAATCCACAGTCACGAAGAACCCTAAAACGAAGAACCCTAAACTTTGTGCAACTCCGAATTGTAGCCCTAAACTCAGATCGTGGAAACCCATTGAAGATGAAAACCTAAAACGAAGAACCCTAAAACAAAGAATTCACTAGAAAGCACCTTGAAGATGAAACCCTTGAAGATGAACCGAATCGTAGCCCTGTAGTCACGAAGAACCCTAAATCGAAGAACCCTAAAATGAAGAATTCACCAGATTGCACTTTGAAGATGAAATCCTTGAAGATGAAACCGAACCGTAGCCCTGCTTCACAATCGTAGCCCTGCTTCACCCTTGACCGTGGAAGATGAAACCCGTAATGATGAAGATGAAGTAAACGATGAAGAAGATCTGGAAGATGAATTATTTTAATATTAATATTATTATTATTATTATTATTATTATTATTATTATTATTATTATTATTATTATTATTATTATTATTATTATTATTATTATTATTATTATTATTATTTTTAAAGAGGAAAAACACATCAACATGCCAACTCAACACCAAGTCATTGCCATGTCATAGCCACATCAGGTTAACCCGTGCCACATCATCATCTTACCTGCTATAGCAGGTTAGATATACAAAATTGTAACTTTTTGAAACTTGGATACATCAAATGGTAAGTTTGAAAGTTTAGTACATACAATAGCAAAAGTTGTAAAGTTGGATACACTTTTATTAACTAAACCCTAAAAATAACGAGGACAAGAGTTTAGATTTCTGCATTAACAACTTACAAGGCAGAGTGTTCTTGTTGCAAGGAAAATCTCACCGAAGACGAACTAATTCTGGAAAAATGTTTAACATTGATATACAACTATTATATTAATATATCTATGTAAATAAGAAATGAATATACCATCTATAGAGTTTAAGTGATTACCTTATGTATGTGCTATCAGATTTAAAGTTCTTAGCCATCACATTCTTGAAATAGAAGTCAAATATATCAGATTTGAAGTTACGAGTAACCAAATTTGGGAAGTTGAAGTAGATAAGTAAGCATACAATTGCATATTAAGAATTCACCATGTTCACATATGAAGAAAAAGATCAGGGGCAATTAATTTTAAGACAAATAACTGCAAAATAAAATTCCATTAAATCTACGCGAGATTATACACTTCAGATACTAATAGGTTAGAAACACACCCTAAGCAGCAGTTAGGCAGTGTAAATCAAACTTTCAGCAATCACAACAAAATGAGGAGTCTTCATATTCGAATAAAAATCATAATCCTGACATATCCTACTTTCACCCAATTTTCTAGGAGTAAAACAACTTGAGGATCCATATGAGAAAAACAATCATATCGCAGCATGATCATATTGCAGAAAAGATATTAAGATCAGAACATGATAAAACAAGCTATTGTTAATTGCCATTTAGGATAATAACCCAAACGGGTCACTTGGGTTCAGCTTGGAATCTGGCTTCCCAGGCCTTTTCAATGGGCAGAATTAAAATAACTTGAACCATTTAAATATAAAAAACTCTTTTCCATCTTCAAAGTCCTTGTATTTGTAGTGTAATAACAATAAAATGGAAATCTGGAAGGTTCTTTCATTCAAGGGTAGATATTTGGATAATCTTAATGACTACCATAGCAAAAACCAATACAACCAACTGCAACACACAAAATTCAAATCACAGTCGCAGTTATACATATCCGCCTAAAATAAAGGGTGGGAGCATCTGGAAATTAAATAAGTTCTCTATGAGAAAGAGACAAGGGAGAGAACATGAGCTATTTATAGACAGGGCCGGTCCAATGTGTTTTGATGTCCTGTGCGAAGCGGGCTACTCATGCCCCTATGTATGAAATTTATTAGGCACAAACAAGATATGTAACATATATATAAATAAAAATGTAACATAACTTTAATTAAAAAGTTTAAACCGTTACAAAAAAATTACAAACTACATAAGAATACAAGACTGCAAGCCTTAGTAGGATAAAACCTGATTAAGCTTCAAGCCTTCAAACTTCAAAGGTTGTATAATTGAACTTCGACCCTTTTAGGTAGATGTACTTTAATCAAATTTCTACAAGAACTTTGACTTTTTGTTTCATGATACTTCGTTCATAGAATTCTATAAAAAAACATATTATTAATCATTCATATAAAAGATCAGATTTCTAAAAAAAATATAACAAATTGATTCTTTTAAAAAATTAGGGCATATACATCATTAATAGATCATTCTATTTAATTTACCCATTTAAATAAATTATTTTCTATTTAATTTTCTTTCTTCTATCTATTAATGTATTTATTTTGAACAATTGTATTTAATTTTTTTCCTTGTATATATTTGATATAAAAATGCATATATTGAAATTAACAATAGGTCGATAAAATATATATTTATTGAACAAGCGTACATAAACTTAAAATTACATAACCTTTAAAATACATTAGACATAAAATATAACAAACATAATTTCCTAAACGGTAAACATATAGATTAGACATTAACGATCAAAAGAACGAGTTCCCACCATCCATATATTGGCTAAAGCTTGTTGGTGCATTTTGGGATCCTCCGCTTGGTCATGACCACCTTCTTGTGTCCTTTTTTTTAATATTTTATCTTTTTCATTTGCATATACGCATAAAATACAGGATCTGACATACTATTTTGATTTTTGTATAAAATTTTATCCATTGCTAGTCTCTCAGCTTGAAATGCATTAATTGATCATTTATGGGATGAATATTCTAATTCGGAAAATTAGTGTATTTTAATTGTTATGTTTTTTAATTTATGTCTTTTAAATTAATGTATTTTCTTTTCTAATGTAAAATATTTAAATTGAAATGTAAAATAAATTAAATGAAATGTTATCTTTAATTTTAGTGAGTATTTAGAGATAGAATGTTAATTATAGATTGTTGGGTTGGAGTGAAGATATTATTTAGAGTGAATGGGCCCATAAAATTTAGAAATAGAGTGTTAATTATAGAGTGTTGGGTTGGAGATGCTCTTAGACTGGACTATCGCCCCTCCCTTCCTCTTTTGATTTCTCCGCCCCTTCTACAGCTACCACGCCCAAGGCCTAAAAATATAAAGGAAAATGAACTTAGGTATAACTATATTGGGTTATACACATGATGCCTCTAGCCTAAGTGATGCCCTGGGCCTGTGCACGGGCTGCACATGTCTTGGGCCGGCCCTGTTTATAGAGGTATAGATGTTTATAGAGGTATAGATGTTATCGAAGATTTGTTTCACCTAGAGTCGAATCCACCTAGTCTTGATTAATTATGAAACATGAATTATGAAGGTTATGATTCTAACGGGTACCTTAACTCATCTTTCGAATTGCCCGAAGGGTTTTGTGGAGTATAAAAACAAATTTATCAAACATGCATAGCGGAAAACAAAACCCCCTCCAGTGATCTCATCTAACTCATACAGGAACTAAAAAGAGAAGAGGGTTAGAAAGTTATACCTTTAGGGATTAAAACTTTTCTTTAACCTCTAGACTGCTGCAGGCTATCCACCGCTACTGCACCGCCTCGAACTGGCTGCTAGACCGCCTAAGGATTAAAACCTTGGATCAAAAACGAGATCCACGTGTGTGTGTGTATGCGTCGCCGCCGGCCACCGCCCTTGGTGGTCGGTTTCTTCTTGTGCCGCCGCCGAAAGAAGGAGAGAGGGAGAGAGAGCACTTAGGGTTATTTCTTTTAACTTATAATTGACTTATGTGATTAATTAGGCTTAATTAGGTTTATATATAATAAACCCTTATTAGGCCAAACCCGTTTAATTAAGGCCCAACTTTAATTAAACTATTAACCAATTACACAAAATACCCCTTGACCTTTCTGGTTAATTAATAACTATTAATTAACTGGTCCCGTTAACATTTAAAATAAATATTAACATCTCTCTTTTAAATAATAATTAACTATTATTATTTTTCTCTTTCTCGATAATTAATTAAACTAATTAATTATTTCTTTTCCACACAAAAGGTTATAATCCAAAAGGTTCTAATTGGGTGTGCAGCGGTGTGATCCTTTAGTGTCACATAGTATTGGACACGATGATACATGTTATCTATCTCTGCACATAATCTAACATTGTCAAGTTAAATAATCAACTAAACTGAGGTAGAGAAATCTCTTTCTAAACCCGTCTACTTAATTACACCGTGTTTACAATTCAATAATAGGCTAATTTCCCAAATCACCCTTTAACCTACTAACTCCCATTTGAGAAGTTAACACTAACTTAATACCTAGATTACTAATCAATTATTCCTAACATTATCCCTAATGTTTATATAGTAATCTAACAAGAAAATTACTAATACGGATATCATACATATTTAACTCCCACTAAAAACATGTGACGTCCCAATTTTTTTTTGAAATAAATAACACTATAAATCCGAAACAAAATAAGATAACACTGAAATAAAGGCTATAGAAAGTAAATTACAACTCGAGTAATGATTGAACTGAAACACGAGTTTAAAGGATTAATATAAAGTTCGCGGAAGCATTGACAAAGACGAGCTATCAAACACGAGCTGGATCCCCGCCATGGTCAACACCTGAAAAACAGTTAAACAACAACCGTAAGCACAAGGCTTAGGGAGTACGTTACATACAAATTAATTTAGTTGATCACATCATCAATTAGGTGTTACAACATCAATCATTCCTGCTACCGTAGTAGTCGGTCCCTAATTCCCGTCACCTAAGTGAACGGTCCCAAATGATACATCATTCCCGTCACCGAAGTGAATGGTCCCACATTCCCGCCACCGAAGTGAACGGTCCAAAATAGTACATCATTTCCCGTCACCGAAGTGAACTATCCCACATTCCCGCCATCGAAGTGAACGGTCCCAAATAGTACATCATTCCCGTCACCGAAGTGAACGGTCCCACATTCCTGCCACCGAAGTGAACGGTCCCAAATAGTACATCATTCCCGTCACCCAAGTGAACGGTCCCACATTTCTGCCACCGAAGTGAACAGTCCCGTATAGTATATTATTCCCGTCACCGAAGTGAATGAACCCAATAAGCAGTTTCAGTATAGCAAAAACCTCATACATATACAATTAAATCTCGATCATTCAATTCACTAAGTTAGGTTGTAAGTAAGAGTACGCACCTGGTTCGTAGTCTAGGTGATAGCTACAATACACGTCATAAGTATCCGAAAATTAACTCATCTACCGGCAACCACCTACATTTACAATCATAGCACATAAGCCCTCACAATCTCATATTAATAGTGCCATTAGTGATCCAATATTAAGTTCAATTTGGAATTGGGCTTCCTAGGCCCAGTTTGCGATATGGGCCTCAAAACCATTTTACCTTGGAGTCAAAATCCATTTTGTGACTCCAATTTTTTCACTAAAAGCATACTAGAAGTTTATGTATTCTCTCAAAAATCAGCTCAAAGGGGAAACCATGCTTAAAGGTCTTTAATGACCAAACGGGTTAAAATTTCACGACTTTGACAATAACGAATCGAGCCCAAAACGATGCTTTTGGGTAAAACATTCTAAAGACAGCTTGTTCCCCCACAAAATGAGGAGTTCAACTGAAAAGTTAGAGGTCCTAACTCGAAAAGACTCGAAAATCAACAAAAGTCAAACTTGCAACTATTTCAGCATTTTCACTATTTTAATCAAACGAGAGGGATTGTTTTTGTCTAAAGGACAAAGAGTTTGGTCACAGACGGGCTACGGGTCCAAAAGCCTTAATCCAGTTAAAAGGTTATTTAAAGGGGATTAAGCTTTTGGTTTTAACCTAATTCTCATTAGAAACAAAAAGGACAAAAAAACAAACACTCTCTCTCTTCTCTCCTCACTCTCGGCCGACAACAACCACACCACCACCCGATCGGTGGTCGACGGCGGCAGTAGGCGGCGGCGTACGTAGTTTGACGGCGGTGCTATGTGGCGGCGGCCTGCCCCTCTTCGGTAATCGACCTTCGACCGAGGCAGTCCCTTGTGGTGGCTTACCTTCTAGGCGGCGATAAGGTGAGGCCAAAAATCCGGCGGCTTTTTGGCGGATTACACACACACATGGGATCTCTTTTCTCGGGTATTGTTTGTAAGGCGGTCTAGCAGCCCGTTCAAGCGGTGCAATAGCTGTGTATCCCCTTTTAGCAGTTGAGGGTATATTTTCTATCCTTTATTTTATAATAATACTGGACTTGAGCATATTATATATCTGTTATTATTATGATTATGTGTTTTGTTTCCTCACCTGATTCAGTTATGATCATGTGATGGGATTTATTGATTTTATTCCGCTGTGCTTGTTGTACCATGTAAATCCCTACAATATATAATACAACTATTTGGTGGGGTTAATGACAATGTTGTATACCATTTGAATGACTAAACATTCCAAAGTAAAGTTTATATAAAAAATCAAATCAATAGAAATTAACTTAATAACTAAAAATATTAATAACTAAACTTTTCACATTAAATATTATATCATATAATAAATGTTTTTAACTTAAATCTTAATAACATACAACCTTAATTTATAGAAATCACTTGAGTTTTTAAATAAGTAATATAATTTAAATAGAATAGAGTTATAATGACAACATTGTTGTTAGATTTTACCATCGATGTGAATTTTTTGACCTAATATAATTTAGAAAATAAACACACCACCCTTGTTTTAAAAATGAACAAGTTATCGACAAAAAATATTTGTAACCGCTGCATTACGTGGGTATTGTGTGTCTATATATATATATATATATATATATATATATATATATATATATATATATATATATATATATATATATATTAGGTTCAAGTAAAAAAATCTTAAGGTACTAAATGTAAGAAGGAATCTGGACATGACACATGGCAAATCTATTAAAAGGGTAAAATTGGAAAATACCCCTATCCCCACCCCACGTTTCTTCTCTAAACAAATACCCATCCCCACGTTAAATCTCTCATATGCAACCCTAGGAACCGCTGCCGTCGCTCTGCCTCCCTCACTTTCTCCGTTCGCACATCACCTGTCGACGGTCGCCGCTCGCCGCTCGCCGCTCGCACATCGCCTGTCGACGGTCGTCGATGTTCAGCGATCTTCGCCGCCGTTCTCCGCCCCAGATTAGGGTTCCGCCGCTATCGCCGCTGTTCGCCGCCACCACAAAAGATTAGGGCTTTTTCGTCACTGATAGACTCATCTGCGAATCGAAACAGTGTATGCATCTCTTTGCTTTCAATATCTGTGCATCGTCCTTCTCCGTTCCCATATTAGGGTTGATGTCGTCGATGGTGCTCCGTCCCCATTTTTACAGATGCTATTATTTAGATGAGTAGAAACCCTCATGCGATTTTATGGTGGTGACCTAAGTGCAGAGACATCTTTTTGCTTTCAATATGTCTTTGTGCATTTGGTTTCTGCACCACCACCACCACCGCCGCACCACCAACGCCGCACCACCAACGCCATCGTCGTTCTTCGTGGTTTTTTTCACTATGCATCAAATTTAGCCACAGTATGCATTTTTTTTATCAAAATGGTTTTAATTTCATTAAATGTATTTTGTGAATTAAAAGGTGTAAACTGTGAATCAAAAGGTGTAATATGTGAATCAATAGGTGTTTTTCTGTGCATCAAATAGTTGTATTCAGTGCATTAAACTGTGTACCTGTGCATCAGGCCTGTGACGGGAACAGAGGTGGGGTGTGGTAGTTGATCTGGCTTGTTTTTTTAATTTACCATACTACCCTTTTTTATTTTTTTTATTTCGAAAATTTGGTTGAATTAATGACTTTTTTTGTTTGACTTTTGGAGAGATCCTATGGTCCAGATTTCTCCTTACATTTAATACCATAACTTTTTTTTACCAGATCCCTACCCTATATATATATATATATATATATATATGCAAACTGCGAGAATTATTTTTAACGGCTAAGATTGGTTCTCGCAGTTGTCGTACGAAAAAGAGTTCTCGTTTGACCTCTCCCCTATATATATATATATATATATATATATATATATATATATAGAGAGAAGTTCATTCGAGAACCGTTGTTACTGCGAGAACCGCGAAAACCAATTTGAGCCGTTCAATTCCCCCTACTATAATGTAATTGCCCACCCATGAATTCCTCACATGCACCCTGCCACACTCAATCCCTCCACACTCTCCATATCCATGATCTTCCCATATCCAAGGAACGGCTGAGATTGGTTCTCGCGGTTCTCGCACTAACAACGGTTCTCGAATGAACCATCCCATATATATATATATATATATATAAGTGGAATAAAAAAGAAGAATTAAGCTACAAAATGTAGGGTGAAATAAGGGTTATACACGTGGCATAACTGGTAAAAGGGTAAAATTGGTACTTTCAAATAATATAAAACTTTCTCTCCCCTAATTCCCACTACCACTACTACACAACTTGTAATAGAGAACCCTATATGGGGACAGTTTAATAGGTATACAGGTTTTTATATGAGTTGTTAAAACTATGGGGACCCGTTCGTGTGTATAAAACAAGTCTTTTTGAAAGAAAGCCATAGGGACTGGTTCCTAACTAAAAAACTTGTAACACCCTGATAATGGGCCTAGCAAATAAACAGTTGTACCTTGTGTTCTCGTGTTTGTACAGTGATTTTAAGTGAGTTTAAATTAAAGTGTTTTAAGTGACTAACGTGTTTTGTGTTAATTAATGTGATTACGTTAAAAGTGTCTTAAGTGTCTAAAAGTGGTATAGTGTTAAACGGTTTCACGTAATGATTCCGAACATATCCCCGTTAGTTGAAACGAGATGGCGTGTGTCAATTTGTAAATTGAAAAGGGGAACAAAATACCCCTTTTGTTTTAATTGACCACCAAAGGCGGTGGAGTTCTTATTTCACTCTTGTGAGTCAAACCAAACACACACAACATACGTATCATCAAGAAAACACACACACACTTTGTTCTCTCAAATTTGAAGGAGAAATTAAGAATCAAATCTTTTGTAACTGATTTTAATTGTTTAAATCGGTCCCTGAAGTTTTTCATCTTCACCTTTGTAAGTGTTCTTGATTTAAAGTTATGGTTTTGGGTTTAAGAAGAAGATAACCCATTTGCAAGGATTTTATTTATCCTTGGTAGTGTCTTTAAGCAATAAAACATGTAAAATCAGTATATGGGTGCCGAATAAAGTGTGTAAACTTTTGCAATTGAGTTCTGGTCGAATTATGGGTCAAAAACGTGAGTTGCAGGTCTGATTTGCAAACAGAGACGAAGTCTGCTGTTCAAATACTCCCTACGGGCGTAGGACTATGTTCCTGCGGCTGTAGAGACAATTTTATGTTTCTACGGCCGTAGGCATGGGTCTCCGGCCGTAGGAGGTTGTGTCATGTGGTTTACCGTCTACGGACAAAGAAACAAGGTCTACGCGTGTAGGTACATAACCTACGGCCGTAGGTCACCAAAGAACAGCTCCTACGGGCATAGGGATAAGTTCCAGCGGTCGTAGGGCTTGGTTCAATGGAAAGAACCTCTGCGGGCGTAGGGGGGTTGCCCCTACGGCCGTAGGAGGGGTTTGTTATGCCTTCTGTGGCAGTAGGACATGTCTTCTGCGGCCGTAGGACCCTGTCCAACATGGATAGTTTGTGAATTGTGTTTTAAGACTAAGTGTGCTATGTGTAAGTGATAACCAAGCATGTGTATGGTGTGTTAGGTAGTCCTGAGTACCGGTTTCCCATGAGACTTAGTAATTTGGTTATCCCTTGCTTGTGTGATATGCTGCCATGTTTATACATGTATATGCTTGAGGTATGATATGATATAGTGATATATGCTTTGTGATGTGACAGTATGCGTAATGATGCTGATGTGAAATATGTGCTCACTAGCTAGTTGTAGCTAACGTTTCCAGATATTTCCGTTTTCGCAGGTTAGTGACGTGATGGCCTGGCGAGGCGGGATGCTTTTGGGTAGTTGTGTATATATCTTTTGGAACACTTGTTGTATTACTAGTATGATGTGATGGTCAGTATGTAGTGGTAACACTGGCATGATTTTTGAGACTTGGCTCGATCGGTTGTATTTTGATGCCAAGTCGATAAATAGTACTTAACTTTGTAATCAGTGGGTTGTTCCACTGCGATCTTTTGTGTAAATATGTTTAAAAAGTTTTAATTTCCACTGATTTTAAGCTTGTGAAAGCCGGCATTACACTTAGGTATCAGATCCTAAGTTTGAGGGAATTGGGTACTTACAAGAGTATTCGATCTCAAACTCGGGCCTGACCATCGTGAACTGTTCCTAGTAGGGTAAGTGGTGCTGAGTGTGAGCGTTATGTGATTACTGCTCAATGTGAACTAACTTGTGTGTTAGTGAATTGTGATAAGTGTATACTAAACGTGTTGTCCCTTGTGTATAGCAAGTGAAAAATGTCTAAGCATAGAGCTACGACAGAGGAAGCTCTGAAACAGTTGGAAGACGAGGACTCACATAATCATACCGAAGCCAAGGAGGAATCATCTTGGCATGATACTAGAGGTTCGAGGCCGTTCCAGGATCCGGAGGTGTATATTCGCCATCTGGAAGAAGAGCTCCGTGCGACAAAGGATCTACTGTTAGAAGCTATTCGTGGTAAAGGCCCAGGGCATTGTTCATATAAGGAGTTCTTATCCTGCTGACCTAAAAAGTTCGAGGAAATGATAATCCCTCGGATGCAATCCGATGGCTTCAAGAGACTGATCAAGCCTTCGAATCCTGTGACTGCGAGCCCCAATACCGTGTCAAGTACGCGGTACGTTTGTTGAAAGGGTTAACGAGATGTTCTGGTGGGATACTATAATGGATACTGTGAGAAAAGAGGTTATTGCTGCCATGTCTGGGGAGAAATTGCAGAGAAAGTGACAAAGAAGTACTACACGGATTATGATCTTGAGAAGATGGAGCGCGAGTTTAACGGTTTCCGTAAGGGGGACAAACTGATTGAGGATCTCCTCAATGCTTTATCGACAAGGTGAGATTTATTCCTCATATTGTGAATGAAGAGAATGCAAAGATTTGTAAACTTGTGGGCATGTTGCCAGTGGATTATTGACCGCATGTTCGAGCTGCGGTAACTCTGGATCGGGCCTTTGAAATTGCCAGACAAATCGAAGGTGATCGTCTCCAGGGCAAAGGAGACTAGACTGGGGAGGGTCAGAAGAGGAAGTTTCAGCAATCCTCTAAATCTGGTCCGTCAAAGGGCAGTCTTCTGTTGGTAGTAAGCCATATTCGAGCAAGAAGCCGAGGTCTGATAACCCTTGGTGTTCACTGTGCCATACGTACCATGCTGGTAATTATTCCAAGGCCACTACACGGTGCATGAAGTGTGGCGAGAAAGGACACTCTGTTGCAGAGTGTACGTTCAAAGAGAGTGTGTGTTTTAATTGCCAGAAGCCGGGGCACAAGATCAGTGATTGTCCGTTGAGGCAAAGTACTAATACAGGAGCTGAGGGTCTTCTTCCAGGCCGAAGAAAGAGGGCACTTCTCGTGCCAAAGGATGGGCTTTTCAGATGACAACTGACGAAGCCAAAGCAGCTGGAGATGTGATTACCGGTACTTTTCTTATTAACTCTACTCCAGCTTGTGTGTTATTTGATTCTGGAACTACCCATTCTTTTGTGTCTATGGCTTTTCGTGATAAATTGGAATTACCTGTATCTGTGTTACTTGAGCCGATCAAAGTTGAAATTGCTAGTGGTAAGGTAGTTCCAGTTATAGATAGTGTTCCTCGTACTAATATTGATGTGGACAGGAATAGTTTCCCTATCTCTTTTCTTCTTATGCCAATTGCGGGCTTTGACTCGGTAGTTGGTATGGATTGGTCAGTGGTTTGAACGCGGAGATTCTGTGTTCGAAAAAGATGATAAAGATTCCTCTACCCAATGGGTCTTGTGCTGTAGCTTGAGGATAACATCAGGAATATGATATTCTCATTATTTTTGTGATTAAAGCGCGGAAGTCTATTTTGAAAGGCTGTGATTCTTATCTAGCCTATGTGATTGATGCAAAACTCGAGAAGCATGTGGTTAAAGATATTCCTGTGGTGTCTGACTATCCAGAAGTATTCCCTGATGAATTACCGGGCTTGCCTCCGGTTAGAGACATGGAGTATCGGATTGATCTTGTTCCAGGTGCTACCCCTGTGGCTAAAGCTCCTTACCGTCTTGTTTCTTCTGAGGTGCGAGAGATGATGACGCAAATACATGAGTTACTTGACAAGGGCTTTATCCGTCCGAGTTCTTCCCCGTGGGGAGCTCCTGTGTTATTTTTGAAGAAGAAAGACGGAACTATGCATATGTGTATCGATTACCGGGAGCTTAATAAGTGAACGGTAAAGATTAAGTAACCCCTTCCGCGTATTGATGACTTGTTCGATCAATTGCAGGGAGCGACGTGTTTCTCGAAGATTGATCTTCAATCTGGCTGCCATCAAGTGCGGGTTTGTGATAATGATATTCCTAAAATTGCTTTCCGCACACGATATGGCCATTATGAATTTTTGGTTATAACATTCGGCTTAACCAACGCGCCTGCTGTCTTTATGGATACGATGAATCGGGTTTGTCGTCCTTTTTTGGATACATCCGTTATTGTGTTTATCGATGATATTCTTGTGTATTCTAGAAGTGAAGCTGATCATGAGCTGCATGTGCGGCAAGTTCTTGAAACTCTCAAGCGAGAGAAGCTTTATGCGAAGTTTTCCAAGTTTGATTTTTGGCTTCGTGAAGTACATTTTCTCGGTCATGTGATCTACAGGGATGGTGTCATAGTGGATCCGGAAAAAGTCGAAGCAATGATGAACTGGGGAGTTCCCCAAATTCCTTCTGAAGTTCGTAGTTTTCTTGGCCTATCTGGATATTATTGGCGGTTTATCCGTGATTTTTCTAAACTTGCAGGTCCCTTGACCAAACTCACTCGTAAAGACGTTGCTTTTGTGTGGTCAGAGGCGCAAGAACAAACGTTTCAGTCTCTGAAACGACTATTGTATGAAGCCCCGATCCTTTCTTTACCTGACGGGTCCGATGACTTCGTCGTTTATTGTGATGCTTCTTATTCGGGACTAGGCTGTGTGTTAATGCAGCGTGATAAAGTGATAGCTTACACGTCTCGACAGTTAAATCCACATGAAGGTAAGTATCCTACGCATGATCTCGAGCTAGCTGCTGTAGTGTTTGCTTTGAAATTGTGGCGGCATTATCAGTACGGTACCAAGTGTGTGGTCTGTACGGATCACAAGAGTTTACAGTACGTGTTTACTAAGAAAGAGCTCAATATGAGACAGCGGCGGTGGCTCGAGTTGATCAAAGATTATGACTCTGAGATTTTTTATTACCCTAGTAAGGGCAACGTGGTGGCGGATGCTCTTAGTCGTAAAAGCTCGTCAGCAGAGGAGAAATTCATGAAACTTGTGGTGGTTCCTGATATTCTTAAGAGATTGAAGGAAGCACATTCAGTTGCCTTGCCTGATGAGAATCTGAAAGCTGAAGTAATGCGAAAGCAAAAAGATCTGCTTGAGATGATAGCCGCGAAATAAAGACCTTTCGGTCTCGAATATGGGTACCTCTTCATGGGGGTAATCGTGAGCTGATTTTACATGAAGCTCATCAGTATCGACTACCTGTTCATCCGGGCAGCACGAAAATGTATCATCATCAGAAAGTTTTATACTGGTGGCCTACATTAAAGTGAGCTGAGAGTAGATGCTTCTAAGCGCCTCCTTGAGGAACATGTTGAACTTCTTGGCTCGAAGACTTAAAAGCTGCGTAAGAAAGTGATCAAGCTCGTTTCAGTATAACCTAGGTTCGAATACGACAACAAGGGCAAGAAGCCGAAGCCAAACAAGGCAAGGACCGAGAATCGGTGCTTCAGGAGCGGCGAGGCCGGACATTGGAAACGAGATTGTTCGAAAGGTCACGAGGCAGGAGGCAAGTCTGGCTCCTCAGGTATTGCGTGATTAGCTTCTTTGTCACTTTCCACTTGTAAAAGTTTTTACGAGTATTCTAACGTCCTGCAATCGTTTATTGCAGGAGGAGAAGGAAAGTGATGCGGCCCGGCATAAAGAGATCACACATGCAGCATGCTGATATTATTAATATTCACATTTCCTAGTTTATTAAACTCTTAAAGTTTATTTGAACAATTTTTTATATTGTTGGTTTATGAATACTTTTGAGTTTATGGAAATTTAATTATTTAGTTATATATCCGTGCACGTGTTCTTATTTTATGAATCAGGATTAGTCCAGTTGTGACTAAAAGAATACCAATAAGTCAAGTCTTGACTTGATTGGTGATTCATAATAATCTTATGCTATGATTTGTTGTAGTTATATAAATGCTGGCTCCACTTTTTCAAACGCTTAAATAAACAAGTATTGTTTATAAAATTAGATAGTTTTTCTAATTTAACAAGTGTTTAAGTTATTTATGAAAAGTCAATGTTCAAAGTCTTGAACTAAATAGAAATGATAGTTATTATTTCTAAGTGAATATAGTTTTTGATAAAACATTTAAGGAAGTATAAAAATGATTATGGTAATCAAGGGAGTTTTATACTAAATGTTCTAGAAAGAAATTGAAATGCCTTCACAAGTGTTTTGCACTCATGGCAAGTTTAATGAAACCACTTTCTGTAATTAGAAAGATGGATATATGAAGATCCAAGTTCTTGGTTTCATAAAACAAATTTCTTGCAAAAAACTAAGATTTAAAACATGTGTTTGGAACAAAAGTTTTAGGCATGGTAGTCAAGGATTGACTAAAGCCTAAAGGAATGTTTTAAAGTAATGCACAGTTTCATAAAAGATAGTGGGAGCATCTGACTAGTGTATTTATCAATGTTAATAAAAGTTTATTTTAACCAGTGTGATAAATACAAGTTTGAACTTCTAGAGTATGTAATTATCGGATGTTTTTAGAAGCTATCTAAAATAGTAAGTTCTTGAGAAAGAACTAATCCGAGGAATGCATGATTTATTGAGAGGTACTCGATAAAGATATCATTGCAAGTTTTTGAGTCAAGTTATGACTTAAACAAAAAAAATTATGCTCATTAAGTTCAGTAAGTCAGCTTAATTAAATGTTGCTGGTTGGTTAACGTTAAAAATGATAAAATAGGATGTTCTTTAACATTCTTAGTAGCGATATTAGATTAGTGTTGGCATACACAGGGAGTCTAATTTCAAGGTTCTTACAAGTAGGTGTAAGAAATGTTTATCGTTTCAAATGGATAAATCTAGTAAGATTTAATTTATCTACAAATGTAATTAAAGTTTTAATTACAGGAAGGTTATTTTATAAAATCATAAACTAAGGAGTTATTTTCCAGTTTTCTCCAAGGAATTTTATGAAATAAGTAAGTCTAGAATTGTTCTTAGGTTGCAAGAACGATTTCTAGCAAAACCAAGAAAGAGTACCTCTAGATACTAGTCTTGAGTTTTAGGTTTATTATCATATTATTTTTCGTTGTAATTTGTGATAAGTTACAATATAAAATAATAAGTAATTCAGATGGACACCGTGAATCGAGTCAATGAAATGGTAGAAATTATGCACCTTTATTCCAGGGTGGAATATGGAAGGGTGTAGAAATTAGTTTCATTGTTCTTCACAATTTTGTATGTTTTGGTTTATCTAGGAATAAACTAGGTTTATTCGAAACACTATCCGTGACTACTTATCTTGGTGGGAACCTTGATAGTCATCGTAATTTTGGGGTAGATTCGATAGTTTATCGAATATAGCTGCAAACGGTTTTTGCGGACAAAAATTTACGATTATTCGTTAGGGTTACGAATATTGGATTGAACCACCGTGAAAAATACTTCGTGGATTCGTGTCAAAAGTATTTATCACATAGGTTATCCTTAAGCCTGAGGTTTTTGGTTTGGGATTGTCTTCTTAGCGCGTTCTAACGCCACGCCGTAACAGGGTGGTCATAAGGGGCGTGTCTAGATTCAGTGGGAGTCGTGTTGCCAAATGCAAATATGCAAGATGGTAATTGCACCTCCTTTTTAGGAGAGATATTTCCGGGCCCCTTGACTGATTAGAGAAACTGGTAAGTGCACGGCCGTGCCCAAACGAACTGATCTGTTCTTTGTCGTTTATCACGCAGTTTCGAAATCAAGTATGTCATGAACAAATTCTTGAGTCTCTGAGTTGAATTTTCCATGCTCATGCTCAAAATTGAAATATCGCGCTGCAAAGGACAAACTTATATATATGCAAGTTTGTATATATAAAAACGTACCCATTCATAAACAGGGAGTTTATGATAGTTTTTTAGTTTATAAACAGTTAGTTTATAACAAGTTACTTCTAAGCAGGTTGCTTATGAGGTTTTATCATAAGTTATTTTGAGGTATAAGAGTTCTTATAACCTGGTTATCCTAAGTGTCTGGCTAGGGACCTCCTTAGGCTAACAATGTGCAGTAACTGTTACTTATGCTGCACAAGTAGGAGTCTGTTGGATTATGTGCAGAGATAATTAACGGGCATATTGTATCCAATGTTATAAGAGACTAAAGGGTCACACTGCTACACACCCAATTCAGAACAGTTGGTTTTTCACCATAAATCTGTTTGGAAATAATTAATCAGTTAGATTAATTATTAAAGAGAAAAAAAGGAAATAATTAATCAGTCAGATTAATTAAAGAGATAAACGAATAATTAATCAGTAGTATTAATTATTGAGAGATATAAATAATTATCCAGTCTGTATTAATTATTATAAAGGAATAAATAATAAATAGTTATTATTTAAAGGGAATTAAATATTAAGTTTTAATATTTAACGGACCAGTTAATTAATAGGTAATTAATTAACTAGTAAAGTCCACGGGGTCAAAAAGGAGAAGAGTTGAAAGTTTAATTAAAACCAGTGAGCTTTTAATTAAACGGACTTAGGTCCATTCTAATCCTTATATATATCCTTTAAGCATTAAGGATTAAGGAAGAGAAGCATAATACAAACCCTAGCCACCACACACTTTCTCTCTCGATCTCGTTTCCCTCACGGTCGATCTCCACCTCGACCGCCGCACTCTCTCTCGGCCTCTCTCTCTCGAAGTCGAAATCGAAAAGAACCCCGAAGGGTTCTGCGACTTTAGTTGTTTGACGCAAACACACACACAAAGCTTTCGGGTTTTGTTGTTCGGTTGAATCCAGGAGCGGTCTAGCAGCCAGTTCAATCGGAGGTGCAGTAGTGGTGGACTATCTTTAGCAATCCCATTGTTTTTTTGATCAGGTATATTCCTCATAACCTTATCCGTGGATTGTTATGCAAGAAACTATGTTGATCATGTAAGTTTAAAGATCCTAACCCTTTTTGGGGTTTAGAGGGTTGTGTTCAATCCAGTTCCGCTTTTAGGATTGAACCAGTAGAATCAAACCCAGGTTTGACCAGTTTGTGTCATTAGGTGGTTTGGTCAAGTTCAAAACCCTTCAATGGTATCAGAGTCTCGGCTCTATGATCCATAGTTTCTAGTTTTTTATCTGTTTAAGATTAAGGTTTTATTCTTGATTCTCTACTTCATTCTTGGTATTTTTGAAAATCAAGAAGGTAGCAAAACAGTTTGTTTTGTTATCAGTTTTATCCTATTAATCAGAAAGTTCACACAGTTAGTTTGAATGGTTAAAAGGATTATGATTTTTGAATACGAATAAGTTTGAATTAAGATTAAATTAAACAGTTTGTTTAATCAGTTAAACCTAGTTAATCTAATCTGTTGGTTTGTTTAATAGTTATATGATCTTTTTCATCTTATTCTTCTCCATTTAAGTTTTTCGAAAACCATAGGGATAAGAACAAGTTTTCTGTTTTTATCCAATTTATAAAAAGTTTGATTTTAACCAGTTAGGTTTAAACCAGGTTTGTGTTTAAACGGTTAAAAAAAGAATAAACTTTTTATTTAAAACTAGACTTTAACCAAGTTTTGAACTTTTGTTTAAACAAGGTTGAAATCAAGTTTTAGGATAATTAATTATTAATAAAAACAAGTTTTGTTGAAATTAATAATTAATAAGGTTTTTGGTTTTTGAATTAAATCCAGCTTTTTTTAATCAGTGTATTAAAACAGTTAGTTTTTAATAGGTTAAAAAAAGGATTTAAGACTTTTTGTTAAATCGGAAAACGCAAACTGAAACCAAGACCGTAAACTTCAGCGGCACTAAAAGGGATTTAGCGGCGCTAAAGAAGGTTTAGCGGCGCTAAGCCTAGTAAACTGCAGGCCCAGTGATATCGGCCCAAGATAGCGGCGCTAAAGGCACTTAGCGGCGCTAAAAGGAGCTTAGCAGCGCTAAAGCCTAATGGGCTTCGGCCCAAGGGGTTTTCGGCCCAAGGTGTTTCTCAGCCCAGGGAGGATCACGATCCAGGTGGGTCTCGACCCAAGGAGGATCACGGTCCAGCAGGGTTTCGACCCAGGTGGTTTTGGTCCAATGGGTTCTGGGCCCAAGAGGGTCTTGGGCCCAGCGGGTCTCTCGGGTTAATAAGAGATGTTGGCCCAAATTGTTTTTCCGGATTAATACAAAAAGGACTATTAATTTTTAAGTTATAAAATTAATAAGATGTTATTTATAAACTAGTGTTATATATATTTTAATTAGTTTAGTTAAAATATATATTTTAGACTTTTATTATGACTAGTTTAGTCATTTTAAATAAAATTCTAAAAGGACAAAGTTTATATAATAAGATGGAGAATTAAACAAGATAATTTTTAAATGACCAAAGGTTGTCGGTTTTAAGTTTTTGGAAAACTAGTAATAAAACTTGACATGAGGATTTCATTCAAGTTTTGAATAAGATCAAGTCTTTCAAGTTTTTGTTGAAAAACCAAGTTGGTCAAATTAAATTAGAAGATCATAATTTTCATTTTTGGTTAATAGGTATTAATCAAAAGGGTAAATGAGAATGTTTGAACAAATCAGGTTGTGTGCTTAACAACACAGTTTATTGTTTTTTTTATATTATAACTGCGTGGTTGACTTTTATATATATAGTGCTTATATATAAATGCGTGGTTGTGATAGCTATAGTTTTGCCGACTTAGGACTCGTTTTTCCTTTTTCTTCTTTTATTTTGGTTTTTGGGAAGGCCTGCGTGCCAATTACAATCCCATTCTTAATTGTAATATTGTACTGGTTCGGGGAGGCCTGCGTGCCACTTACAACCCCATTCAATATTGTATTTGTAATAGACTAGTAATAGTTTAATCCCTCAACCAAGATGATCTCCAAGAAGGTGACAAGAAAAAGGTGTTCTCACACGAAGCACGGATACTTCGGGGAGGTGTTAAGGCTAGTGGGAGCAGCATGTCAAGAAAGGCGAATCCAAGTCACTTTGTCCTTAGGTTTGATCTTAAGATTAGTTGGCAAAACTATAGGGCTTTATATGCTTACTCTTATTATGTGCGTGGTTGTGTTTGTTTTATTTACTGCTTTTCATATAGAATTGCGACTTTTATATGATGCTAAATAAAAAGGATTTGATAACAGGCTGTTATTAAACAGTGAAAAACCACGCGCTTTATCACAAACTAGAATACGACTACAGATTGTTAGTCGTGTTAGTTAAATTCTATAAATTTAAAGTTTTGTCAAGGTTATAAGTTTGGAACTTATAAAGGCCGTTTTGTGCACCTAGTTTAGGTACACATATAAATCGTATTTTTAAAACAGTTAGTTTTGAAATGGTTTTTCAAAAACTGGAAAATTAAGTTTTTTAACTTAATAAAACCCAAGAAAATCTTAGATCAGTGTGCTACCCACCTAATGGTACACCCTTGTTGTTAAACGGTACTCGGGTGTCGGAAGTGCCCAAACCTTGGGCATCCGGGTTCAAACCATTGCGGTAAGGGGCATGAAAGATTCTGCGATAATCGGGAGTCCCGGCCCAAAAGGCACTAGAGTAGAGTTAAACATACTAGACTGGGTATGAGTGCTCTACGAGGTTCTAGGAGTCGTATCAGTTAGGTACGATTGGTACACGGTGTTACCTGCCAGAAATAGCATGAATCGGCGGGAAGTGCCCAAACCTTGCGTCAAGTATGTGAAATATGGGTCCTAGGTCTAATATATATTATTTATGGGTTTGATGATATATGATTAGAAAGTTTATTTGCAATTACTAATTAAACCGGGTTTTAATTTGTAGATGGCAACCAACGTTACTAGTACTAACAACCTCTCTCTCCGCTCCATTCTTGAGAAGGACAAGCTTGTCGGTCCTAACTTTCTCACGTGGGAGAGAAATCTCCGGATCGTGCTTAGGCACGAGAGAAAGTGGTATGTCCTAGAACAACCTCTAGGAAATCCTCCTGCCAGTAATGCTAGGGCAGAAGTCAGGGAGGCTTTTCAGAAGCGCTCCAATGACGCCCTAGACGTCAGCTGCCTCATGCTCGCAACTATGAGTTCAGAGTTGCAGTCAAGCATGATGGAGAATCCTGCCTATGACATGATCCACCAGTTGAGGGACATGTTCCAGGAGAAAGCTCGCACAGAGCGTTATGATGCCACCAGGGCATTTACCTCATGCAAGATGGCTAAGGGGACCTTGGTTAGTAACCACATCATGAAAATGAAAGGTTACATGGACCTCCTAGAAAGACTTGGGCACCCAGTTCCGTTGCAGCTAGCAACGGATACGATACTCAACTCGTTGTCGGATGACTATAAGCCTTTTATAGTCAACTACAACATGAACAACATGGAGAAATCCGTGGCTGAGTTGCACTCCATGCTCAAGACAGCTGAGCAGAATATCGGGACCAAGTCTAAGGACATTCTCATGGTGGGTCATGGCGGGCATAAGAAGAGGAAGGGGCGCAACGGAAAGGGAAAGAGCAAGGCCCAGCCCAGCCAGAGTGCACCCAGGGCTAATAACGACAACAAGGGCAAGAAGCCGAAGCCAAATTCTTTAGTCTCTGAGTTGAATTTTTCCATGCTCATGCTCAAAATTGAAATATCGCGCTGCAAGGGACAAACATATATATATGCAAGTTTGTATATATAAAAACGTACCCATTCATAAACATGGAGTTTATGATAGTTTTTAGTTTATAAACAGTTAGTTTATAACAAGTTACTTCTTAGCAGGTTGCTTATGAGGTTTTATCACAAGTTATTTTGGGGTATAAGAGTTCTTATAACCTGGTTATCCTAAGTGTCTGGCTAGGGACCTCCTTAGGCTAACAATGTTCAGTAACTGTTACTTATCCTGCACAAGTAGCAGTCTGTTGGATTATGTGCAGAGATAATTAACGGGCATATTTTATCCAATGTTATAAGAGACTAAAGGGTCACACTGCTACACACCCAATTCAGAATAGTTGGTTTTTCACCATAAATCTGTGTGGAAATAATTAATCAGTTAGATTAATTATTAAAGAGAAAAAAAGGAAATAATTAAGCAGTCAGATTAATTAAAGAGATAAACGAATAATTAATCAGTAATATTAATTATTGAGAGATATAAATAATTATCCAGTCTGGATTAACTATTAGAAAGGAATAAATAATAAATAGTTATTATTTAAATGGAATTAAATATTAAGTTTTAATATTTAACGGAACAGTTAATTAATAGTTAATTAATTAACTAGTAAAGTCCACGGGGTAAAAAAGGAGAAGAGTTGAAAGTTTAATTAAAACCAGTGGACTTTTAATTAAACGGGCTTAGGTCCATTCTAATCCTTATATATATCCTTTAAGCATTAAGGATTAAGGAAGAGAAGTATAATACAAACCCTAGCCACCACACTCTCTCTCTCTCGATCTCGTATCCCTCACGGTCGATCTCGACCTCGACCGCCGCACTCTCTCTCGGTCTCTCTCTCTCGAAGTCGAAGTCAAAAAGAACCCCCAAGGGTTCTGCGACTTTAGTTGTTTGATGTACACACACACAAAGCTTTCGGGTTTTGTTGTTCGGGTGAATCCAGGAGCGGTCTAGCAGCCAGTTCAATCGGAGGTGCAGTAGTGGTGGACTATCTTTAGCAATCCCATTGTTTTTCTGATCAGGTATATTCCTCATAACCTTATCTGTGGATTGTTATGCAAGAAACTATGTTGATCATGTAAGTTTAAAGATCCTAACCCTTTTTGGGGTTTAGAGGGTTGTGTTCAATCCAGTTCCGCTTTTAGGATTGAACCAGTAGAATCAAACCCAGGTTTGACCAATTTGTGTCATTAGGTGGTTTGGTCAGGTTCAAAACCCTTCAAAAACAATAAACTAAATTTTGTTGTCCTTGTACAAATTGTGCAAATTTCAACTTCTTTGTTTATAGTAATGAAATTAGAAAACATCTTAACAAAACGGCTTTGTGAATGGGTACACTTGTTGGGATCGGCATGGTGAAACTTTACTTGGTAGTACCACGATTATGTCTGAATGCAATGATAATTTAGATGACATGTTTATCGACGATAATTTGGACGATGGTGATACTGATTATGATAGTTTAGACGACGTGTTACATGATTTAGAGGATAATGTTGCTGAAAAGGATCATGATAAATTTCAACAACTTTTTGTTGACTCGGAAAAACCATTTTATGTTGGGGGTACTACTTTTACCAAACTTTCTGCTGTGTTGAAATTATTCACTTAAAATCAGGCAATGGATGAGTGACAAAAGTTTTACAAACTTATTAGAGTTGTTAGATGAAATACTCCCGGATGGTAATGAGCTACAAATTCCACATACATGGCAAATAAATTGATGTGCCCAATGGGATTGGAAATCAAAAGAATACATGCATTTCCAAATGATTGTATGTTGTATACAAATGATGATGAAAACCTACATGAATGTTGGATATGTCATACATAAAGGTATAAACAAGTAAAACAAACAATTAGCAATCATGTGCTGAAAAATAGTCCTCCTGCTAAGCTGCTATGGTATTTTCCTATCATACCAAGATTGAAACGATTATCTGCAAGCGCTAAGGATGCAAAATTGTTACATTGGCATGCTGAAGAGCGTATAAATGATGGGAAACTGAGACGCGTAGCAGATTCACTTCAGTGGAGAAATATTGATTATAACTTTGAAGAACTTGGAGAGGAAGTCAGAAATATAAGGTTCGGATTAAGCTCGGACGGAATTAACCCATTCGGAAACATGAGCAGTCGTCAAAGCACTTAGCCTGTTCTTCTATGCATATACAATAATCCACCTTGGTTATGTATGAAAAGAAAATACATCATTGTAGAAACTAGAAGGGGGGTTGAATAGTTCTATGACCACTTTTTCGATTATTTAAATAAATAATTAAATATGGGACACAAGAGAAACAATTGTTAGTAGATACAAGATAACAAATATATGACTTGAATGTAAATAAGTGGAAATATAAAGATGTGTAAAGTATATAAATATATATAGTAGTGCTTATATATATATATAGTAGTGCTTATATATATATATATTTATATATATATAAGATGCTTGAAATGTAAAGTGCGGAAAATATATATAAATATATATATATATATATATATATATTTATTTATTTATATATATATATATATATAAGATGCTTGAAATGTAAAGTGCGGAAAATATATATATATATATATATATATTAATATATATAGTATGACAAAAATTTAAATGACGGTATTAAATAAATAAAAGAAATAAGAAATAAAATGCTGAAAAGTAAAATGCTAGAAATGTAAATATGCTTGCAAAAATAAATATGCAAATGCAAGTGCGGAAATTAAAGAGTTAAGGGTTCACATCCACACCTTGACCTCCGTCAAGGATTCCACTAGCACCACGTGCAAAATACCTGTTAGCCCGGAAGAGATCACCGAAGTACAATCACCTTTACGGGTAGGTGACAACCACCAAAAGATCTAATCCATGATCTTAAAAGTGTTCTTCCCGAAGAACACAAATCTTCTTCAACAAGAAGATAACCTCCAAGTTCTTCACCAAGAACTATAAACACCCAAAAACTCACAAGGTGGGGAATAGTCAAACCCACCAAGAACAACAATGTTCTTCACTCAAGAACACAACTCTCAAGCTCACAAACACCCAAAAATGTTTAACTCTTTGAATATCTCATACAAGAAAAGTATGACACTAAGAACAACTCTCTATAAACTTTTCTTGTTTCCCTTTTGCTAGATCTTGAAGTGTTGTTTGAATATATCATAGTGTATAAACAACTTCAAGAATCACACACAGTAAATATATATATATATATATATATATATATATATAATGCAAGATCAAGTGTGTGTTTGTATGTGTAGTAGAGAATTTCTAAGTTGGCAAAAGGTAGAAATGAAAAGGAATGGTGATGTATTTATAGAAAGAGAAGAGAGAAAGCTGTCAGGTGGTCTGACGGTCGAAGCCACGGTCGACCGTGGATTGACCGTGGTCCATCTGCCACAATCTCGAGCCGTAAAAAAAATATTTCCGCTATGTTTCGGCCTTCTCTTTTAAGCTGGTATTTTAGAATTGATAAATACAAAATAAATATCGTTACACTGTGTACTTGGACTGACTTTTGAAAGATTTAAATCCATGTTTAATAAGAGGATGACACCTCATTGTACTTGATGTATTTTCCAAGATCTTCCAAAATTCTCTTTTACCTTTTATCCAATACACAGTATAATAATACCTCTTAAGGATATTTATCCTGTATTCTAAAATACATATTTTCACTTTTGCCAATTTATAAAATCATGTCTATTTAAGTTTGTTGGCAAGAAGTTATAAAAACGTTGTTCCATAGACATATATTATTTTGACGCAGTATGGAACATTTTTATAAGTGAAAATTATATGTTTATAAAAATGACATTTTAAAGATATATTCATTTATGATTATATTGTCATTTTTATTTTCACCAACTTTTTCAGTTTTGGCAGTATATATTTTCTGCAGTGTTATGATCTTCCACAAATATATATATATATAAATTATTATTTTTCCAAACTTATTATTTTCATATTAACTTGAATATATATTTTTTTCTTTCAATTTGATTATTAAAATTGCATCATCAAAACCAGATATATTTAAATATTTAATCTCTTGATTGCACTAACAATCTTCCCCTTTTTGATGTTGACAATTTTAATTTAATCCAAGTTAATAATTCCATAATATGTTATGGAAAAATAATATGTATGTAGTTCAAGAAGTTGACCTTCCATGATGAGCTTGTTTCTCAACATAGTAGTCTTTATGACGAAGCTTTATCACCACATAGTTCTTGAATTGGTAGAAACTTGTACAAGTTTGTATCTCCTTCACTTGGAATCTTCTCTCCCTTTACTTGGATTCTTCTCCCCCTTTGGCATCATCAAAAAGGTGTGCACCCCCTTTTTGGTATCGAATCCTTTTTGAAACCTCTCCCCATTTGTAGATTCCTCTCCCCCTTAGAGTGTATTGAATCTTGTTGGAAGTGATCTTAGTGGATGTCATGATTGAGCTCCCCGTCAGATATTGCTTGATTGCACTCGAATTTGCTCAAACATGTTTTCAAATTTTGATAGTATAAGAGAAAAGGGTTAGTAGTGAAGATAGTTTCAAGATTAGAAACCAGATCCTATTTCTGTTTCTTGTGATGCTAGACACCTTATCTCTTCATAAAATATCCTCCCCCTCATTTTATGAGTTGTAGCTCCCCCTCTTCTTAATAAGGTTTTAAGCATTTATCCTCTATTTTTTTTTGAAATTTAAGAACTCCCCCTCAATTTGATCTTTATAAGGTAAGTTATTTACCTCCCCCTCAAATTATTGACACTTTTTGTGAAGTTGTCATTATATATTTGGCTTCCCCTCAAACTATGATTTCTTTTAATTTCATAAGATCTTGTATTATTTAAATATGCTTCCCCTTATTGTATATTATCCGTTTTGGACAAGGTAAACTTTTCCTTTGGCATCATTGGATCATTCATGATTGCACCTCCAAATTTGGTTGATCGTGCTCCCCCTTGTTATTTTGTTGTGTCGGCATGAGGATTGAGCTTGAGCTAAATGACCACACACAATTTGAATGATCGATCACATCTTTTCATTTTGTGTCAACTTTCCATATTTCTTGCTTTCTTGATGTGACGATATGTAATATTTGGCATTGATAGTGAGACCGCACATATAGTTGACATCTCCACCTTTGTGTAGTTTGGCTTTTATGTTGAGCAACTCTTCATTGAGTAGAGTGAGTTTTGAAATAGTACTGAAAAGGAGGAAAATGAAACAAAATTCTTTCCAATCTTGAGGATTGGGGTTAGCCAAGTGTAGTATTTAAATTTCATTTGAAATAATGCAAAGTGACAACATCAGGTATTTAAAGTAATTCATCCAAGATGATTAGTCATTACATTAACTATATGCATCAATTAATCAATTATGTCATTTTTACTCATAATTGATTATATATATATCCAAGTAGTCAATTAAGCATGCGTAGTTCAACTTCTCATATTTAATCATATCAAGAATGAGATCTCCTAAATCATGCCAAATTGTACTCAACCAAAGTAACATGCATGATATTTATTATGATTAATAACCACAAAATCCTTTAAGGGAGATCCAATTTATTTTGTTCAATAAGCTTCCAAGACTTTTAGCTATTTGAGAGGGTTATTTTATATCAATTGTTCCATCTATTCAATTTTATCCATTCAAGCATTTGTGCATTTTTGTAATAGTCATTATAGATTGCACATATCAGCCATATAACCATGTTAAAGAATAATGAGCAACATATAGTTTTTCTAGTAAATGTTAAATTCATAGCAGATTGTAAAGTTTGAAAATATCACGGTCGCACATACCTACAGTCGACCGTGATCGACCGCGGTCGTGACCAGCGGTACACCAAAAGATGCATGCATTATGACAAGTAATTAAATTTTCAAAGTTTTCAATTATCATTCTTAGAACATGTCAAATCATTTTAAACGATGCATGCATTATGACAAGTAATTAAACGAAGGATTTTATCAAATCAACCATTCTTTCATATTTAATTTGCCTAAGAACTGTGTTTTTCTTTAGGGGTCTTTGATTTGTAAAGCTTATAATGGTTTAACATCTTTGTAATTGGATAGAGCTCTTTGTCGAAGTTATCTTTAAAATTTTTTTAAAAATTATTTAAATATCAACGATTAATTTTCTTTTTGATAAGGAGAGGCATGAGAGAGTTTGATTGCACAACAATTTATTTATTGTCACTTGATTTTGATAGAAAGAACATACCCACCTTCTTGATGTTTTTCAGCTTATATTCGTATGCTAGGATAGCTTACGAACTAGCATGGGTTATCCTTTCGGGTGATTTTTCAAATTTGTATATTTACTCGATGCAATTTTGTTTTATGCCATTAAATAATATTTTTCAAAGATTATGTTTTATCGTTTTAATATTAATCTTATTGTTCTTAAACAATTATCATTTCAATGCCTTTGTTTAATCACCGTATTTCATTTGTGCATATAATTATGTAAATAGTGATGCCTAAGTTTTATATGCATATTCTTATAAAGAAGCACATGATTTTTTACTCAGATTAATAGCATCAGTTTTCATACGTAATGAGCTTTGTGAGAAGCTTACCTCATAAACAGCAAGTGTTTATTTTATCCATAGTGCTTGAACATACGCCTTTGCATGGCAATGAAATACCTCAGCTTGTACTTCTAGTCATCATAAATTATGCTCATGATGTCAATATAGGTTTTCGTTGGATTTGAAAGTTAGTGATTCGTCGTTCATTTGTTGTGAGAGATATTTATTGCCGAATCAGGATGTGATTTCTTAATACTTTCCTGAGATAATTCACATCTACAAACACTATACATAATATTGGGCATACTTGTTGTTAGATAAAGCAAGCTCCCGATCATGCCACATTACTTGATGTTATCAATTAACTCACTCCTTTTGTTTTAATTCACAAGCAGTATTCAAGAGTGTATATATTGATTTCATGTTTCAACATCGAATCTTTCTTTAATCAGGTGTTTAGATTGATGTACGCATGTTCTACTCTCTTGTTATGGATCACTTTAATTCATAAATTACACTTATAATGTATGTTCTTTAGAGAGTTTATACAGAACTTTTGATTAGTAAATATATCATATCATATGATCTTCTACTAAAACAAGGATTTATCATTTATATACATTCTCCAATATTTCAAACAAGCGTAAACTTTTATTTTGGGAGATGTAAAAATTTAGCATACTTTTCTAGAGCTCTTAAAGTACATACAAGACATATAATAAGGAATTTCCTATATATGTCAAGTATTCATAATCTAATTTAATCTATATGCTTTAATTTAATCCATGCATTTTCAATTATAGAGCTTGCAAATATTCGATCTTTTAAGAAATTTTCAAAGAATGATTCTTGGTAATCTCTTTGCATATGTGACTTAATTAAAAATTTTCACAATCAATCCCCTTTTGTTTGTAAGATTCGTTTACGTAATCAACTCATAATTTTCTTTTTCACTTTGACTTTTCATGAGTTAACTAGACTCAATAAACGGCTATAAGATGATTAGTTTAATTTGCATTGGCCATTCTTCATTATTTAATGCTATTTCAAATAGTCATTATGGCACTAATTTTGAAAGGTGTTGAATCTAATGGTTCTTTCACTTATATTGTCAATGACTTGGTCAATTTTGGTGAACCCTTAACTTTTCTAGTGTTGAAAGATTCACAAGGCCTTTTAGATGGAGTGGCTTCATTCTTTACTTCAACTATGGCTTCATTTACACTAAACTTAGTTGATGTCGATGGTTTGTTGTTCATTAAGATCATCATCAACTAGATGCATTGAATTGCTTAGAGGAGTTTTATCAAATATAATGTTTTAGGTTCCCTCTATATCCATAGTTTGTTTATTTACACTTTAAAATATTTGCTATTTTGAGAATATCTTACGAACACATTTTCATAGGTTTTATGATCAAATTTTATCAAGTGTTCCATATCATTTAAAATAAAGCATTTACTTCCAAACACCACTAAAATATCTAAGTGTTAGTTTCCTACCCTTGTATAGTTCATAAGGGGATCTTTTTATGAGTGATCAAATAAGAACTTCATTAAATTTATATGTTGTGGTTGCAACGACATCATACCAAAACTTTTGGGGATTTGATTATTCATTATGCATGATACTACTCATCTCTTGGAGTGTATGAATTTTCCTTTCCACTACCTCATTAGATTGAGGAGTTCTAGGAGCCAAAAAGATATGAGTGATATCATGTTTGTCATAAAATGCTCTAATTAAAAATAAGTATCAAATTCTCTACCATGGTCCGTAAGAATGGACATAATCAAGTGACCTTGATGGCTTTGAATTTGTTTCCAAAGATCTTGAATTTTTCAAAAGCTTCATTTTTGAATCTTAAAGATAATGTCTAAGTATATTTTGAAAAATCATCTACAACTACTATAGCGTAGAAGTTTCCACCATGGTTTTGTATTAATGAATGACCACACAAGTCCATACACAAGAATATTAAAATCATAAATGTTTTGTCTTATGAAATATATGAACTTGTTTTCCAACTTTGCGAATATCACAAGAATGTTTATCAAATTTTAAGTAAATTGTTTACAAGCTCTTAATTGCTAGTCTTTTGGATTCATTTTCACATGTAGCATGACCTAATCTACTATGCCATAAAATATAATAATCATTTAAACATTCAAGACATACTTGGATGGATTATAATTTAGTTTGCATACATATAAGTCATTTATTCCCTTTTTTTTAATTGATTAGGTGTTTACTATTTTGGGCTATCATGCCATGATACTTAAAAAAAGGTGACATTTAAATGATTGTCACATAGTTGGAAAAATAATTATCAAGTTAAAAACAAATTATAAATATGATCAACATTTGTAAAGGTTATGTTGTTGTGAAAGTTTTTACCTTTACGGTTGATATTACCCCTTAGGTTGCTATTGAACACCACATGACATCCATCTGAAGTAAATAATTCTTTGTTGCTCATCATGTGCTTGAGACATCTAATTTATCAAATACCATTCATGCTTCCTTGATGTCTACTTGTGTTCACCTATCAATTTAAACAGTTGACAAATATGGTACCCAATGTTTCATGGGTCCGGGGTTGTTAGAATCAAACATTTCTACCTTTATCCACTGTGGTGTGACTTTGAATGTTTGATAGGATCTACTCGGATATGAACTTGTATAATATTTGTGAGACCCTTTATCACTCCAAGTTGGTGTTTGAAAATAGATTCTTTTACTTTCAAAATGATTCTTTTTATGATAAAAATTGTTATAATTTCTTTTAGGCTTGACATTGTAGTTCCAAGCAAATCTATTGTTTGAAAACCTTCTTTGATTGTTATGATATGACATGAAAGACTTAGAAGGTTTAGAGTGTCCAACTTGGTATCTTGATTGTTTATAAAAACTTCTCATTTGGTTATTTTTAGCACTAAGAAGTGAAGTATTATGATCACAGGTATTATCATGTGATGGTGATTTGAAATGTAAAAACTTTTTCAAAGTTTTTCCTTCCACGGTAGCAGCCCACGGTTGATCACGGTCGACCACGGTAGCGGACAGAAAGCTATTATTCGAAACTACAGTCACGGTAGCAGGTGCCACGGTCGACCGTGGTGATGCCGCCACGGGCATTTTTTCTTTTTCTTTTTCAAAAACAATATTTTTATTGAAACTTGTTGAAGGCATACTTTAATTATTTAAAAATCCTAGTTCATTTTTGTTGTTCTTCAATCTTTCTATATCATTTAGGAAATTTCTGACTTGGTTTTTAGCTTCTAAAAGTTCCTTGTCACTTTTTGCAACCAAATCTTTTAATAAATTATTTTTAGTTTTTAAAGACTCATTTTTCTTATTTGCTTTGAAAAGGAGTTTTTCACATTTGTAATATTCTAGCTTCAAATCATCATCAATTGAATCACAACTATAGTAACAGTGATTTGATTGTACCTCTCTTGTCTTGTTAGTTATAAGACAAGTTTCATTATCATCATTTGTGTTTTCACTTTCATTATCTTCCCAAACATTGTTATCAAACATCTTGTGATGGTCATCTTCATTTCTTCCACTGGTGGAGGGTTCATTGTTTTCTTCATCATCACATCTTAAGATTTCTTTAGCTTTTTAAGCTAATGACTCGTCTTGTGTTCTCACCGTTGTTTTGTCATCCTTGACTGCATCAAGTTGTTCATCTTTTTGAACAAGTAAATCATTTTTGCAATCTTTTAGTAATTTGTCATCTTGATGTGTTGCTATTAATGTTTTCCAAATTTCATTTGAAGTTTTACACATGAAAACTTTTACATATTCTGTTTTTGGTAAAATTTTATAAAATAATAGTTTTGCTTCACTATTATTTTTAAGAAAGGATAAATCTTTTAACGTTAAATTTTTACTATCCTTTGGTTGAAAGTCACCATTTACAATAATGTGCCATAGATCAACATCTTTGGCTTTTATATATGTTTCAAATCTTAATTTCAAGTTCTCAAATTTATCGGATTCAAATGCCGGTTGAATAGTCAATAAACAACCCTCGTAATAGTTTCCTTTTCCCATGGATCAACTTAAAATTTGAAAAATTAGTTTTTATAAAACTTGAGCAAATTGAGAGCAACTTGCTCTGATACCAATTGTAGAAACTAGAAGGGGGGTTGAATAGTTTCTATGACCACTTTTTTGATTATTTAAATAAATAATTAAATATGGGACACAAGAGAAACAATTGTTAGTAGATACAAGATAATAAATATATGACTTGAATGTAAATAAGCGGAAATATAAAGATGCGTAAAGTATATAAATATATATAGTAGTGCTTATATATATATATATATATATATATATATATATATATATATATATATAAGATGCTTGAAATGTAAAGTGCGAAAAATATATAAATATATATATAGTAATATATATATATATATATATATATATATAAGAGTTTATATTTATATCTATTATAAGAGTTTATATATATATATATATATATGTGTGTGTGTGTATTAATCTTGATGGATGTACTAGATATATATATATATATATATATATATAGTATGACAGAAATTTAAATGATGGTATTAAATAAATAAAAGAAATAAGAAATAAAATGCTGAAAAGTAAAATGCTAGAAATATAAATATGCTTGCAAAAATAAATATGCAAATGCAAGTGCGGAAATTAAAGAGTTAAGGGTTTAGAAGGATGACACCAAGATTTTTACGTGGTTCGGTTGAACTCCAACCTACATCCACGCCTTGACCTCCGTCAAGGATTCCACTAGCACCACGTGCAAAATACCTCTTAGCCCAGAAGAGATCACCGAAGTACAATCACCTTTACGGGTAGGTGACAACCACCAAAAGATCTAATCCAAGATCTTAAAAGTGTTCTTCCCCAAGAACACCAATCTTCTTCAACAAGAAGATAACCTCCAAGTTCTTCACCAAGAACTATAAACACCCAAAAACTCACAAGGTGGGGAATAGTCAAACCCACCAAGAACAACAATGTTCTTCACTCAAGAACACAACTCTCAAGCTCACAAACACCCAACAATGGTGTAACTCTTTGAATTTCTCAAACAAGAAAAGTATGACACTAAGAACAACTCTCTATAAACTTTTCTTGCTTCCCTTTTGCTAGATCGTGAAGTGTTGTTTGAATATATCACAGTGTATAAACAACTTCAAGAATCACACACACTAAATATATATATATATATATATATATATATATATATATATATATATATATATATATATATAATGCAAGATCAAGTGTGTGTTTGTATGTGTAGGAGAGAATTTCTAAGTTGGCAAAAGGTAGAAATGAAAAGGAATGACGGTCCATTATTGTGCCTAAGCAGACACACTTAGGTAACGTTGAAGAAATGACCAATCCCCAGGGTCAATGACCCCCCTCCAAACCCATAAGCCAACCTACCCATCCACTTGAAATCTGCAGTTGCTGCCCTACAACAACAAAAGACTTCAACCCATATTGATGATGACAAAAAGGGGGAGAATGTTCAAGATGTTGAAGCTGAGTCAGTCAAAGCTAAAGCTCTACTACTATTGGCAAAGGGAGCAGAACAGATTGAGGGGGAAACAAAAATAGAAAAATAAGCTGAGTTGACTAAAAAGGCAAAAGGTAAGAGTCCAGCAGTGGTCAGCTCAGATGAGTCAGAACCTCCTCAGCAGAAAAGAAGAAAAATGATTCTTAGTGAATCAGCCTCAGATGAAGACTCTGCTGATAAAATAACACTACAAGAAAGAGCTTCTCTGCTGGCAGTAAGAAGACTGGAACAAGAAGATGCTGACCAGCTTGGGATATCTATCGAGGAATTAAGAAGACATTTAGATGCTCAAGCTGTGTTAGTTGATGAGAAAGTAGCAAGAGAACAGGCCTGGGCTGAGCAAATCAGAAAGCAGAATGAAGAATTAGCTAAACTCAAACTGCCAATTATGCCCAAGGAGGAAGAGGTAGAAGAACCTCCTGTTCAGGATCAACAAGAAGAGGAGAACATAACTCAGTGTTATACAAGATCTTACTTCTTTTCTCAGATTGATTCACTCAAGTTGAGTTCAGTTCAAGGGATTATCATCATGGAGTTCATCTTAAAGAATGGTGAAACACTTTCTCTGGAGCTGAATCAACTTCATAAACTAGGATATGAAGAGTGAAAGCAAGTGGCCATCCACATCAAGCAGATGGAGAAGTCCTCTGCCATGAATCAAGTAAAAGACGAGATCTTAAGGCTACTTGCAAGAGTTGATGCGATGCAAATCATATCCAGATCTGAGATATCTACCCTATTGACTTCTTTTCATAAGGTTGGAAAGAAGAAGCAAACAAAGCCAGCTGGACTAGCAAATACAGACCAATATAGTCTTAATCTTCCTAAAGGCATGGAATTCAAAGAAAATACCTATGTGGAAAAGCCTTAGAAAGGATTCATGTACTTGGACAGGAATGGTGTACAATGCTTCCAGTCTGATGCAAGTATCTATACATGTGGGGTATCTCAGGTGTTTGCTCTGATACAAATAGTGGAAAAGACTGAACATACTACAAGGTTCAGATACAAAATTAACAGAGCAATAAGATCATAAAAGGATCAACTTCAACACTTGCCTAATTTGCAAGAAATCCTTGAAGAAATCAACAAGAAGATCAAGGAGTTTGAAGAGCTGCATCCTGAATAGATTAGTTCTATTGTACATATTAGATTAGTTCTAATATTTTGTAAGCACTAAGTGTGCATGATCTATGTGATCAATATTTTTGTATTATGATATGTTCAATTAATACAAATATTAGTCTGATAAGTTCAGCTTAATGAATAAATGATCAGTTCTTATTCATTGATATAATTAGTTGGTATGTTCAACTAAAATTGATAAGTTCAATTAAAATTGATATGTTCAATTACTATTTGATTAGTTCAAATATAAAATCTTAATAAGTTTGAGATTTAAAACATAATTCTGTTAACCAAACTTGAGAACTGTTTGATGGTTTTGTCATCATCAAATAGGGGGAGTTTGTTGGGAAAATGATCTAATCAGTTTAGATTTGATGAGACAAAGTTAAGTTTGATAGATATGTTATTGATATAACTTAAACAGAATTATGAAGCTTAGTCAGACTGAACACTTATAGTGATTCAGACTGAGTATAAGCTGAGTTTAAGCTGAACATACGTTCGACCAGCTTAGACTATATCTTAGTAAGATTATCAATGTGTTTGATAAACTGTGTCTGTCAACTAAGATATATATTGAGCTTTCAGCTTGATGTGTTTCAAGCTGAGTGACTCAGCTTGAATACTGAGTCAGCTCATTAGAGTTGCTAAATAAGTTCTAGCTAACTGTTAGGACTTCTAAGGATGAGTTTATTAATATACGTGTTAGTTCATGTTGGTTTTCGAGTTTGTTCTCGAAGAACTCAGTTTGATGAGTTTCAAGCTGAGTAACTCAGTCGGAGTAAGAAGTCAGCTTAAAGAAAATTTAAATATGTTTTAAATTTATCCTTTTAACTCTCTATATCTACAGGAAGGATAAGAAGACTCCAGAATCAAGATTGAAGATTGAAGACTCAAGATATGAAGATTCAAGATTCAAGATTCCGAGTTATCCGGTAGTTAATTAGCAAATTAGGATTAGTCCAGTTTGTTAGGAACCGTAGGAACAGGATTATAAATACTTATCTCCTGATAAGTTTAGAGGTACGACTACGACTCAGAAACGACTACGATTCTGAAACAACTAAGTGTTGCAGAGCCAAATACCTCAACTCAATCGTATGTGTTATGATTCTTGAATCACTGTTTGTTAGTTCAACGTGATCAAGACCTTCACAGATTGCCAACTTATTCGTGTGTTCGAATACTCACATTAGTTGTGAGATTGGTAAGTTTTAAATCTGTGATTAAATCCTGTTTAGAGAGAGTCGTCAGTATCTATAATCATAAGTTGATTATAGATAGCTAAGTTTGAAAGATTGAGAGATTTATATTAGGTGTTTACATATCAAGAGTTGCTTACTTGATAATCACTGTAATCATCTTCTTATTTAAAGCATTGTAATCATCTTCTTAATGAAAGCATTCGATTGATTGTGGTTTAATTTACTTTATGTAACACTTTTCTTTGATTTGTTAAATTTCCGCAGAAAGTGTATTCAACCCCCCTTCTACACATCTGTTGCTTGTTGTTACTCTCACCAAGGGACCAACATAAATCCATGTTTAATAAGAGGATGACACCTCATTGTACTTGATGTACTTTCCAAGATCTTCTAAAATTCTCGTTTACCTTTTATCCAATACACAGTATAATAATGCCTCTTAAGGATATTTATCCTATATTCTAAAATACATATTTTCACTTTTGCCAATTTATAAAATCATGTCTATTTAAGTTTGTTGGCAAGAAGTTATAAAAACGTTGTTCCATAGACAGATATTATTTGGACGCAGTATGGAACATTTTTATAAGTGAAAATGATATGTTTATAAAAATGACATTTTAAAGATATATTCATTTATGATTATATTGTCATTTTTATTTTAACAAACTTTTTTAGTTTTGGCAATATAAAATATGTAGTATATATTTTCTAAGGTTTTATCAGTGTTATGATCTTCCACAAATATAAATATATATAAATTATTATTTTGCCAAACTTATTATTTTCATATTAACTTGGATATATATTTTTTTCTTTCAATTTGATTATTAAAATTGCATCATCAAAACCATATATATAAATATTTAATGTCTTGATTGCGCTAACAATCATGATGTCATTATTAATTCAAGGTCCCAAAGAACCTGGGAGTGACATTGATGTGTATTTGGCTCCATTAGTTGATGATATGATAGAATTGTGGGAAACATGCGTACAAGTGTATGATGTGTATATGAAAGAGTACTTGGAATTACATGCCATGATTTTTTGCCCCATTAGTGATTTCCCAGCATATGGAGGATATAGTACAAGGGAAAAAAAGCATGTCCAGTTTGTGAGGATGATACATGATGGCTTACATGCATGTACCAAAACATCAAGAAAGCGGAAGTATGGAGCTTTTAAAACCATTTTTTGGGTACATACACATAAAAACCAAGAGTGGATCATAACTACTAAACAAAGTATAGCAACAAAACAGAAGAAGGGCAGAGAACAAATAGATTATACCATTGATATCTCTGATGATTGATGGTGAGGATGAATGTAGAACCAAACAACTAGTTCCTCTACTAAAAATCCACTCCAAGTAGATGAATTCCTCCCTCTTGTTAAAAGGCCTCGATCTTGAACACCTTTCCTAAGCTTCAAGACTTTAGGAACAACACTTAATATTGCCTCTTGCCTTTAACCTTGAACACCAACAAACTATATAAAGTTCTAGTGTGTGTTTGTATGTGTATTTTTTTTCTTGGCAAAAAGGTTCACGTGAGACAAAGAGATGGTGACTATATAGAGCTTTCCAGACCTCCAGGTCTCTGCTGAGTCGGCCACATAGGCACTTATGCATTGGACCAACATAAAGGTCTAATAAAATTAATGTGTCACTGGAGCTTAAGTTTTCACGGCCTCTCACGGACGTGAAGCAAGTAATGAAGACCTCCCTTACGACTTCCTACCCAGATCGTGGAGGGCTGGTGTAGAGTTTCTATCCACCACCCGTGAAAGGTCGTGAAGGTCAACAAAAACCCTAATTTTGTTTCTCTTTGTTATTCAAGTGTGCTGTCGGGAATCACCCTTGGCGTGTGATCCGATAGGCCCGTACTTCATTAGCAGTGATGCTAATACACATGTATCGGTAGGCAGACACTAATAGACTCCCACTGGCAAACGATACAATATAGTATTCATCACAGATAAAGAGCGGCTCTAGCTAGCATCATTGCCCCCAAGTTGGTACGAGTTATCATCCTTGGCAAAACCTATAAGTGGCTCTATATCTTGGTGATGACCAAAAAGTTGAGGTATATCTGATTCGCAATCAATATGTCTCATGCATGGCCATGGAAAATTTGGTTTCAGCTCCCACTCATCGAGGGTCCTAGGGATATCTCTCTTAAGAGATGAGTCCCATAACATGTTTCTTACTTTACTTAGTCATTTTCTTTATGACATCCGGTTACGAAATGCGTTTGAAAATGGCTAAAGCTAAGAGGATTCATGATATGGTAACTCATGCATCTGAAGTCTAAGGATGTATGATATTATCATCCCAAGTTACTCGTGATTATAATCCATGAAGTATACTTAGGTGTGGGTCTTCTAGTCACTTGAAACTCTTTCCAAGCACAGGTAAGTATTGCATCTTTATTCAGACCGTTGTAAATACAAGACCAACCACTTACCTCAGCCTTAATCCAATCTTTCTTCCATAAAGATTGACCGACCGTGGAATTTTGAAAGATAAAGATATTTCTGGAAGTGATTAAGCATGCTAAGATGGAACACAGTAAAGACTTATGATTTAAACCGTACAACACACATATAATGATCTGTATCATATATCGAAACAAACATAAGTTACAATACTGCTTAAAGTTCCCAAAATAATTACATATGAAATGTACTAAATACAAGCTTCAAGCCAAATCACTAGCAAATCTAACACCTATTGCCTTGGTGTGAGAAGCATGAGATGCTTGCGGTAAGGGCTTAGTGAATGAATCTGCCAAGTTTCCATCCGTCCCTACTCTGCTGATGGCTATATCACCACTCTCAATAACATATCGAATGAAGTGGTACTTGTGCAAAATGTGGCTTGTCCTCTTATGAGCTCTAGTTTCCTTTGCTAAAGCCACCGCACCCTCATTGTCATAGAAAATCTCAATAGGGTCCGCGATGCTTGGAACCAATCCTAGATGCTGCATGAATTTCTTCATCCATACAGCTTACTTAGAAGCTTCACTTGCCACTATGTACTCTGACTCATGTTTTGAATCAGCAATGTGTCTTGCTTCGAGCTCCTCCAGCTTATTGCACCACCATTTAATAGGAATACAAACCCCCGATTCTGATCGGCAATCATCCCTATCAGTTTGGAAGCTACCATCTAAGTAACCCCTTACTCTTAGCTCATCCACTCCACGTATACTAAGAACATCTCTTTTGTACGCCTAAGGCATGTGAGAATGTTCTTTACAGTCCTCCAGTGAGCCTCTCCCGAGTTAGCCTGATACCTGATTGTCATGCTTAAAGCACATGACACATTAAGATGAGTGCATAGCATGACGTACATGATTGACCCCACAGCCAAATGATATGGTACTCACTTCATTACGTCTATCTCCTCCTGGGAGGTAGGACATTGATTCTTACTCAAAGTCAATCCATGAATCATAGGGAGTTTCTCTTTCTTGGAGTCCTCCATTTTGAAGCGTCTAATGACCTTATCTATGTATGCACTTTGTGATAATCCGAGGAGCCTTCTAGATCTATCTGTATAGATTTTGATACCCAGAATGCAACTAGTATCTCCCAAATCCTTCATTGAGAAACAACTTCCAAGCCAAGGTTTAACACTCCATAAGCTAGGAATGTGGATTCCAATGAGTAGAATATCATCTACACATAGGATCAAGAAGATAACCGTGCTCCCACTAGCCCTGAAAAATACACATGGTTCATCTTTGCTTTTGAAAACCCCAAATTCTTTGATATTTTCATCAAAGCAAAGATTCCAACTTCAAGATGCTTATTTAAGTCCATAGATGGACTTCTTAAGCTTACAAACCTTGTTTAGATACTCTGCATATACAAAACCGTCAGGTTGCATCATATACACCTTTTCGGAAAGTTTCCAGTTAAGGAAGGAAATATTTACATCCATTTGCCATATTTCATAATCATGAAATGCAGAAATAGCTAAAAGTACCCGGATAGACTTCAACATAGCCACTGGTGAAAAGGTCTCATTATAGCCAACTCCAGTTGTCTGTGTGAAACCCTTAGCCACCAGGCGGGTTTTAAAGATATCCAAGGTTCCATCCATGCCGGTCTTTTTCTTAAAGACCATTTACACCCGAAGGGTCTAATACCGGGTGTAGGATCAACCAGTTCCCAGACTTGGTTATCCGACATGGATTGCATCTCACTTTCCATAGCCTCTCTCCACTTGGTAGACTCAGGTCCTGCCATCGCTTCTTGATAATTGGTGGGCTCATCATGATCCACCAACAACTCGCTGCCCTCAGATATGAGAAACCCATACCTATCAGGCTCATGGCGAGTTCTACTAGAACGCCGTGGAGCGGAAAATGGTAGTATGCCAGGTACCGTATCATTGTCTTGATCGGCTTCAACCATCTCAGGTTGAGTGCTAGTGCCAACCTCAAGTTCTTAATCGGTTGACCCTTGAACTTCCTTAAGATCAATCTCCTTACTAGCAGTTTCTTTGGATAGTAATTCTCTTTCCAAGAAAACTTCTCTTTGAGCAACAAAGACTTTGTTCTCTGAAGGTTTATAAAATAAATATCCAATACCAGCAGGAGGATATCCGATAAAGTAGCACCTTTCCGAGAGGGGGTTCTACTTTGTCATCAACCTCACGTCTAACGTAGGTTTAACAACCCCAGACTCGTAAGTAAGAAAGTGTCAGCTTTTTATATTACACATTTCAAAAGGTGTCTTTTCAACTTTCTTGGTTGGTACGAGGTTAAGGAATCTTACACGCCGTTTCTATAGTGTATCCTGGAAAATTAATGGGTACCTTCGTCCGACTCATTATAGACCGGACAATGTCAAGCAGAGTCCGATTTCTCCTCTCGATGACCCCATTCAATTGTGGAGTCCTAGCAGGTGTTAATTGTGAAATAACTCCACAATTTCTAAGATGTTCGGTGAACTCAACACTAAGATACCCTCTACCTCTATCAGACCGGAGTATCTTAATTGTCTTGCCTACTTGATTCTGGACGTTATTTTGGAATGTCTTGAACACCTCAAAGGTTTCAGACTTTTGTCTAACAAGGTAGACATATCCATACCTACTATAGTCATCTATAAAGGTCACGAAGTATCTAGTGTTGTTCCTTGTGACATGCTTGAAAGGACCATATACATCGGTATGTATGATCTCCAAAAGGTCCTTTCCCCTCTCACTTGATCCCGTGAAGGCCGTTTTAGTCATCTTTCCTAATAAGAAAGATTCACAAACTTCATTTAACCCGTGGTCAAATGATTCCAAGATCCCATCCGCTTGGAGCTTGGTGATGTGAGTCTTGTTTATTCGACCAAGATGACTACGGCACAAGGAAAACTTATCCAAAAAAATTTTGGATTCAGAATTAATGTTCATGATAGATTTTTTTGATACAATATATGCATTTGTCTCATAAATGTCATGACATGGGAAAACTTTAAAATAAATAATTTCATTCTTAAAGCATGTAACTGTTCCATTAACAAAAGTATAATAAAAGCCATCATCATACAAAGCATGAAAAAGATAATGTTTCTTGCCACATGAGGCGAATTACAAACATTTTTAAGAATGATAGAGTAGCCGGTCTTGAATGAAATCTCCACACTTCCTTTAGCTTCAGCAGGGACAATCTTCGAGTTACCCATTATAAGATCCAGCTTTCCTCTCTCCAAGCTTCTACTTGCCCTTAGCACCTGCACCATATTACATATGTGAGTTCCACAGCCAGTATCTAAAACCCAGCCTCTAGAAGTAGAAGTATGATGAAGTTCTATCATGAACGTACCTGAAGAGTTGGGTCTAGAAATGCTCATCGCCTTGAAACTTGTTGAGCCCCTCTAGGTAGGGGTTCCTCTATGGTGTGCAACTTACCTTCATAACACAGGACAAGCCTTAGCTGCGTATGCCAGTCCATGAAGTTGCTACCATCAAGTTTCTCCTTCTCAAGGAAAACTCATAGAGAAATGTTGGTGGTGGTGGTGTTTGCGGTTGTTGATGCCATCTAAAATAGCAATGTAGATTTAGTTAGTTTGATATAATCTTGTTAAAATAATTTACCCAAAAGAATCATATTAACAAGGCTAAGAACCATATTTCATCCCATCATGTGATAGGTTTACCGCAGATCACATGATGAAATTATATAGGTCGGCAAGCATCTTGCCGATTGCAAACTCCATTGCAATCCTTAGTATATTGCGGGATCCTACAAAAACCATCGGTCGTTTGACATGTTTGATATCTTCTTGTACCAATCTTAAGTTTGAATTATTGATTGACTCGTGCTATGCTCGACAACCATTCAAAATTTCCAACTTAAAATTGTAAAGGCATACGGTGACAAAACCTCCCAAAGTTGGCTCGTGCTAAGCTCGAAAAACAAAACTGTGGATTTTCCACACTCACCTTCCACACAGTTTTATGGGAATTAGCTTGTGCTATGCTCGACAAGCATTTCTCACAAGATTAGATTTGGCTAGTATCGAACTTACGGATGGTGCGTGACTTACGTTATTTTTGGAAAAACGGGCTTTTGTTTCCGGTTTGGTTTTAGATTAACTAATTAGTGACATAGCTTAGTTGTCACTAAGTGAATAATCGAGTTAATCTTGTATATGAGCGCGCGCGAGAAAAGTAAACCATTTTTAACAAATCTCTTGTCATTTTATTAATTTCGAAAAATTATCTAGCATGCGAGACCTAAACATCCACACAAAATAAAATCACATCACACGCATATATAAAAAAAATTGGTAACCGTAGCCATGATCCTATGCGTTCTTCCAGTGAGCCATACGGGAAGACATCGTCAAACTATGGGACAAAAGGTGTTGATGCGAGCTCCCACTAAAACCGTAATCTCTATTAGATTTCACCGGCTTCATGGTCCTCTATACTCCATCTCTTTTGACTCCATCGTGTGTCTTCATCCTCCGTAATACAAATACATATACAATAGAAACGAAATGGAATGCAAGCCACAAATTTTCCTATTTATCTAGTACAATTACAAAGGATGAATGAAGCGGCATGCAAGCCGCATAATTATTTCAAATTTAACAATAAATGAATAATAATTATTACAACCAATGTGACACTAGGTCACCAAATAAATTCAACCACACAATCAACCACAAGTTCTATGGCAAGGTTACCAATTCTAAACATCACATAAAACCAAACAACTAATAATAACACGGCGTGCCAAAACCCGTGACAAAGTTAAATATTTTGGTAAAGCTTTTCACTATATGCATTAGGGTCTAAAACAAATTTTCACACCCATATTCATATATACATGGAATAAGTGTATATAAGTATGCATCTCATTCCTAGACCGTATCTTATATACCCATACCCATACCAAAATATACTTGGGAATTTCCAAAACATAAACTAAGTTTCTACCAAAAGACAAAACTTGACAAATGGCTCAAAAACTCGAAAAATTTAGATTTTTGAAAAACAGTAGGCTTTCACGACCTGCTTCACGGCCCCACACGGTCGTGAAGACTGAAGCCTCCATGACCCTTCACGAACCACAACCAAATCGTGAAACCCACACAACCAACTGATCACGGGACCCTTCACCACCCCTTACTGGTCGTGAAACTAGAGGGTTCCATGACCCTTCACGAGTCTTGAAAAGATCGTGAAACTCAAAAACCCTCTCCATAACTCAACCCAAGGTCGTGTGGCCTTCACAACCCGTGAAGCGCCCGTGAAGACCTTCTGGATAATATACAAAACTTCCAAAAATGGAATTTTAAGCCATTTTTGTGTTATACCTTTGTACATTGGCTCTGATACCACTACTGATGGCGTACATGCATGTACCAAAACATCAAGAAAGCGGAAGCATGGAGCTTTTAAAACCATTTTTCGGGTACACACACATTATAACCAAGAGTGGATCATAACTACAAAACAAAGTATAACAACAAAACAAGAAGGAGGGCAGAGAACAAATAGATTATACCCTTGATATCTCTGATGGTTGATGGTGAAGATGAATGTAGAACCAAAAAACAAGGACCTTTACCAAAAATCCACTCCAAGTAGATGAGTTTCTCCCTTGCTAAAAGGCCTTGATCCTGAACACCTTTCCTAAGGTTCAAGACTTCATGAACAACACTTAATATTGCCTCTTGCCTTTAACCTTGAACACCAACTAAACTAAATAAAGTTCTATTGTGTATATGTGTATTTTACTTTTCTTGGCAAAAAAGTTCACATCATAGAAAGAGATGGTGACTATATAGATCTTTCCAGAGCTCCAGGTCTCTGCCGAGTCGGCCACGTAGGCACTCATGCATTGGAAAAACATAAAGGTCAAATAAAATTAATGTGTCACTTGAGCTTCAATCTTCACGGGCTCTCACGGGCCATGAAGCAAGTCGAGAATTACCCTTGGCATGTGACTCGATAGGCCCGTTCCTTATCAGTAGTGATGCTAATACACACCTATTGGTGGGTAGACACTAACAATACCCACTCAACTTGGTTGGGAAATTGCAAGAAAATGGTGTATATGTGACATCGTCGATGGCTTAGGGAGGATCACGAGTATCGCAAGAAGAAGAAACTATTTGATGGTTAGATAGAACATGGTGTAATACGACAACCACTAGATGGAAAAGACACTCTCTCTAGGGTTGTAAATTTAGAAACCGTATTTGGAAAAAAGACCGCCCCTCCCAAAGGTATTTTGAAAAAAAGTCTATATTTTGGGATTTACCATACTGGGAGCATTTGGAATTCCGACATTGTCTTGGTGTTATGCATATTGAGAAGAATGTATGTGAAAACTTCATAGGCTTGTTGTTGAACATACCAGGAAAATCGAAAGACGGAGTTAATGTAAGAAATGACATGATAGAAATGTGAATTAGAAAAGAGCTTGCTCGAGTTGAAAATAAAGATGGAAGACGTGGTACGTATCTGCCACGTGCTTGTTACACTATGTCAAAAGTTGAGAAAACTAGTTTTTATTGATGTTTGCATACTATTAAAGTTCCATCCGGTTATTCTGCTAACATTAAGAAACTAGTTTCGTTAAAAGACTTGAAGTTGCTTGGTATGAAGTTCCACGATTGTCATGTTTTAATGACCCAAATGATTCCTATTGTAATTCGTGAAATATTAAGTGACAACATTCGACACACAATCACAAAGCTATGTTTGTTTTTTAATGTTATTCATTCAAAAGTGATCGAGCCAAAAGTATTGGATGAATGTTAACAAGATATTATCCTCGCTCTTTGCCAACTAGAGATGTACTTCCCACCATCATTTTTTGATGTAAAGGTACAGTTGATATCTCATATTGTAGGAGAAATCAAAGAATGTGGTCCTGTATTCCTTCGATACATGTATCCATTTGAGAGATATATGGTTTTCCTAAAAAGCTATGTAAGGAACCGATATCGACCCGAGGGTAGTATAGTCGAAGGGTATGCTTCCTAGGAGGTAGTTGATTTCTGTACAGACTATTTGAAAGGTTTCCAAATATCGGCATTCCAAAATCTCGATACGAGGGTAGACTTAGAGGGTTAGGAACACTAGGACGAAAGGAAGAGACGCCAAATCAGAAAGATTTACAGTTGGCACATTTTATTGTCCTTGAACACATGACATGTATTGCCCCATACATAGATGAGCATAAGTGGTGGTTAAAAAATACAAACCGTCAAAAGGGCACACTATGGTTGGTTCAAGAGCACATCAAACATTTGGAAGTTGGTTGTTGAATAGGGTGAGGAGTACACTTGCACATATTACAGATAAAGTTGTGGAACATTTAGGGTACGTCCCAATGCGTGTTGTCAGATATCAAGGCTATGAGATCAATGCGTATACATTTTACACACAACAACAAGATGAAAAAAGTACACTCCAAAACAGAAGAGTGACATTAATAGCATCACCAATAGAGTTAACCATGGTGAACCGTGAAGACAGGTCAAGGGTAGCAAAAAGTACTTATTACCGTGTCATTCAAGAAATTTGGGAATTAGATTATACTTCATTTGTTATACCCTTGTTCAAGTGTAAATGGGTTGACAATAATCGGAGTTTTAAAGTTGATGACAATGGATTCACATTGTCGACCTTTCCAAAAATGGGTATGTATCTGAACCGTTCATTCTAGCAAAACAAGCCACCCAAGTGTTTTTTTTTGTCAAAGACCTGAAAGATCCACGATGGCATGTCGTCCAATATGGTAAGCGACGTATAGTTGGTGTTGATGATGTTGTAGATGAGGATGATACGATCAATTTGACGAGCTATCTTCATTTTCTATCGGTGTTACTTTTACAAAGGACATTCCTCATGACACCTTAGTTTTTTAAATCACCCCAACAATGCAGAATGTGAGTAATATTGTAAAATTACATATTTTTTTAATATACAATGAATGTTCTAATACACATTATTGTTTCATTTTTTGCACAAGGCATATTAAATAATGTACGAATGAAGAACAACTTAACTTTATTTAAGTTCATTTGTATAAATTGATCTATATTAATTTATTTCAAAATATTATTTGACTTTTGCATTAAAAGTTAATCTTTATTAATTTAATTTAATGATTTTGTTGTATACTGAAAATACTAGTAATAAACTAATAACATATAATTAACGTTATTATAGATATAATATACATAATATAATATAAAATATTAAAAATCATCGAGACGGGTTACATAGAAAATTGGTCTCCATAGGTTGCGAAACATCACCTGTTCATATATCAAAACATGTCTCTATTATTTTGGAGTGTGAAAATTTAAGAGGGAAATAGAAACTTTGTTAAGTACACGGGAGGGAACTCAATAATTTTTTTAAGAACATCAAAACCGGTTTCTATGATATTACAATGTTGTTTGGTTCCTTTGAGCTCTAAAGCGTTAAATAATGTATTAATAATATATTTATCTTATAATTAATTAATTATAATAAGAAAGCAAATGAAAATATTTAAGCAAATTGAAATTAGCAAGTTTTTATTTGCCCGCGCGTTGCGCCGGGATAATTACAAATTAATACATTATCTCATTATGTGCATCTAAAATGTTTTTAAAAAATAAATAAAAGTAACAAACTTATAGTGTTGTTGTATGAAAATTAATTACTAAAATCCTTTTTCCAAAGACAAAAACAACTTAAGTTAACATTTATGACTAATTGTTTTAGCTACACATTAATTAGTAATTGTGAAACTGTTTTTAAAAATAGTTCACATGCTATATATTTAACGTAGATATTTTATTTAGAAAAATACAAACCGATAATATAATAAAACTAAAAAGCTAAGATTCATTTTAATTTTATAATAAAAATGAATAAAATAATTAGAAATTAATAAAAATAACATTAAATCCTTTTATTGTCTAATTTTCATATATTTCTTATAATGAAAAAACTTCTTTTTGCCTTTACCTCATACGATTAGTCGATTACAACATCATTTACCATCCTACCTACCACTACAAATCATCCATACTACTTGGTCAACTTCCATAGAAAAACACCTTAACTTCGCTAGATGTTCTCCCCAAAATTGATCTCGGCATCATCGTTTCCTCATACACTACTGTTACAACCAACACAAATGACTCTAGCACTCCTTCATATATTACAACAACCACGGATAACGATTATTTATGGCGACTATCTCTCATGACAAAATATCACTTTTAATTAGAATAAAAATAAAAAAGAGATTTTTATTGTAATTATGATAAATCAAAATGAACAAAAAAGAAAAAAATAGAAAAATGGGGTGCAAGATATATATATATATATATATATATATATATATATATATATATATATATATATATATATATATATATATATATATATATATTTATTTATTTATTTATTTATTTAGTTTGAAAGTGTGGTGGTTAATGGATTACATAATAAAATATCATGAGATTTTAATATATCATGATACACTACTACAAAAAAGACTTTTAGGCTCCCATATTCAGACCCGGTTTTTCAAAAAACGCCTTAAAACCGGGTCTAAAAGTGTTGGTCCGTGTTTTTTAAGATTTAGACCCGGGTTTTAGCAAACAAACCGGGCCCAAAAGTTTAATAAAGATTCAGACCCGGTTATTATAAAAAAAACAGGGTCTAAATCATATACTAAAGAGCATCTAGACATTCAAGCCCTATTTTTTAAAAGGAACAAAGGAACCGGGCCTAATCTTTTTCCGTTCCCTCAATCCCTCCTGCTTTTCTTTTGTATCCCGCCTAAAGAACAAAAGGCTATCTCCATCTTACCTCAATCTCAATCTCAAACTGATACCAAAACCCTCTTGGGGCGGCGCTCTTAGCCTCGTCGGAGCATCGACCCTCAAGCGTAAAAAAATGCCGCTCACATTGTCACGACTCCACCATCTCCGGTTGCCCCCTTTCAAGCTCCCCCCCTTTGAAGCCCCCTGAAAAACCGGGCCCGAAGGTCTTAAAAAACCGGGCCTGAAAGTAGTTTTTGTAGTAGTGATATTATGTGTAAATTACTAAAATAATTTTCAAGATATCATGATAATTTGCCTCCATACTTTGCTAATTGATATATAGTATAATAATACATTAATAGAATTTGAACCCGTGACATCGGGGTTAGAAACACGTGTGTTACCATTTTGAATGGCAACTCATTCAGCAATCAGACGTAACCAACGCTATTTATATATCATTTAAACTATAAGACCGGTTTTTTATATTGAACGTGTCCCAATATCTTATACGTTTTTACCGCGCAATAGCTAATATAAACTATAAAGACCTGTTTCATTTATTTAATCGGGCCCCATGGGTCCAACAATTTTTTTCAGAAATTTAAACCTATCCTCCCCTCTAGTTTTACGCTACGGTAGTTCAGAGTGTAATCGACGACAACAGTTGATCTGCCACCTTCTGGAACTGCCGGAGGTTTCCGCCCAGGGGCGGACCTGTGTAGGGGGGGGGGGGGGGGGCACAGGACACCGGTCTTTTTTCAGTTCGCAGTGTTGACTATCGATTTTTTGAGACGGTGCTACCGGTAAATTTTCGGGGTGCACCCAGTGATTTTTTAAATGCAACCATAACCTACCAAAACTAAAAAAATATATAAGTTTAATAAATTTTAATCTTGTATTTTATATACCTTAAAATATTATAAAAATAGACTAATAGTTATAAAAATAGGAAATGGGCTATTTTTAAAGGTTTGTGTGCATTTGGGCTCAAGAATGCATGAAGGCCTTCGGCCTTTGGCCAGGCCCATAGCTATTTTTAAAGGTTTTGCCTCTTGGTGGGGAACAAGGGAACATCATTTGACAAAAACAAACAAAAAAAAAGTCCTGGAGCTGCTCGCTGCTGGCCTCTCTGCCGCTCTGCGTGACTGCTTCTGTCTCGCTGTGAGCCGTCTGTCTCGCTGTGAGCCGCCGCCGGACGCCGTCTCCGGCTCGCCTCGCCGCCGCATTTCCCCTCTGCTATGCGCCTCTGCTCTCTGCCTTTCCCCTCGCCGGCTGCTGCCCTTATTCTTCTTCACATTGTGAGTTTTTTTACCCTAAATTTATTAAAACTTGTTTATTTGCTCTAATTTTTAAAATTTTGAATTGTTAGTTGATTGAAACTTGTTTAATTGCCCTAAATTTATTAAAATTTGAAATGTTAATTGATTTGTAGATATTGCTAATTGCTTGAGGCATGATCCATGGAAAGGTTTTTTGGGAGCCTTGGTAAAAAAAGGGCATTTAGTGGTACTAGTGAAGGATCTTCAAGCCCACAAACCAATTATTCTAATCCGGTTATTATTGATATAAACTCTCTTCCTTGGGATCCAGTGGATAGACCAAAAATAACCGAATACCACCCTAACCAACGCGACGAAATAAGACGGCTATATTTGCAAAGAGGACCTTGTCAACCACGTGGGCATGTATTTCCATAAAAAATGATTGGAGGTAAAGCTAGACGTTTTGTTGTTTCTTGGTTTAACGAATATCCATGGTTAGAGTATAGTGTGAAATCGGATAAAGCTTATTGTTTGTGGTGTTATCTACTTAGAGATAACATTGGGAATGATGTATTTGTTATGGGTGGTTTTAATAGTTGGGGTAAAAAAGATAGACTTGATCTTCATGTTGGTGAAGTTAATAGTTTTCACAACAAAGCCTTTCAAAAATGTGAAAACTTAAAGAGAGAAAGTCAGTCTATATCTAGCGCATTCCATAAGCAAAGTGAAGCTTCAAAGGAACAATATCGTGTTCGATTGACTGCTTCAATTGAAGTTTGTAGACTATTGTTGAATTGTGAATTACCATTTCGTGGTCATGATGAGTCCGAAAGCTCTTTGAATAGAGGAAACTTTTTAGAAGTATTAAAGTTTGCGGGAAAACTAAATGAGGGTATTGCTAATGTTACATTAGGAAAGGCTCCTAAAAACCATCAAATGATTTCTCCTAGGAAGTTATCTCGGTTCTTGAATATGTGCAAATGGAAGGGGATAATCCTTTGAACCGACGACAAGCAGTTGGTATTCTTAACTACTTTCACACTTTTGACTTTATTTTCTACTTGCATTGATGTCGCATATCTTATGAATCACAAATGTTTTGTCAAAAGTTCTTCAAAAAAAAGATCAAGATGTAGTAGATGCAACAAAGTATATCAAAGGAACCAAAACATCATTGCAAATTTTTAGAGAAAATGGGTTTGTTGAACTTTTGGAAATTATATCTAGATTTTGTGAAAAACATAATCTTGATATATTTGAATATGGAAGAACATTATGTTAATTCAAGAAACCGGAAGACTAACATCACAAACCGACATTACTATGAGGTTCAAACCGGAAGACTAACATCACAAACCAAAACATCGTTATTTATGTTTTCGTCATTAACTTGACCCGATTAACCCGAACCCGAAAAAAAACCCGAACAACACCCGTAATCTTAATTAGTTTTATTTTTGCCAATTTAGGGTGCCACCGGTCCCCAGAAATCCTGGGTCCGCCACTGTTTCCGCCTCCTCCTCCGCCGTCGCCACCCCACCTGCGGTGTTCCCCTCTTCTGTCTCTGACATAGAGTGTCAGGTCTCCTTCGATTGAAGGTTGTTCCCTCGTCGTCAGCGGGTCGCACATCGTTCACGTACCATGGTAAGGTTTCCTTATTTTTTATCTCTTTTTTATCTTTTTATAGGTTGTGTTTAGTTAAATTTCACGTTTAATTTGCTTATTTAGGTTAAGAGTTGTATGTATGTGTATAATTTAGGATTTATGTACGTGCATATAAATTAGAAATTCCACCGTGGGTTGTGACTTTGTGCGGCATATTCAGTAGAAACACACTTTTTTTTGTTGAAAATTAGGTGTATGTGTTACATCTATTGATTGCAACCAATGAATTCCATTGTGTCTGTTTTATATCTGTTTAAGTGTATGCACTATCTCCATTAAAAAAACTAGAACATATTTGACTTTCAAGTGTGTTTCTAACCTCAAATCTTATATGACTATTATGTTTGAAGAATTTGAGGGGTGTTTGTTTTTAGCTGATTAAGGGGTTAGTAAGCAGGACTTACTTTTTTAAGCTTGTTTTTAGCTAAATTAAAAGATATAAACACCAACCAAGTAGCTACAACTTGCACCTGTTAGCTTTCTAATCTTGTTGATATCTTTCAATCTGCAATTTTGACTAGAATGAAATGCAAAATTCACATTTCTTGTTTGTTGAATTCCCATATGCTAATAAGAAGAACATGTGTAGTATCTAAATAACTTGGGATGGATATCGCTCATTATGTTGAAGTGGAACCACTAGTTTATTGTAAATCTATTGATGTTCTAGTGTGTATGTACATTATTGAGTAAGAAGTCAAATGAGTCTCTTAAACCTTCAAGTGTCCATATAAATTAAGGAGTTATTACTGCTGGGATTGATAATCTTATAAGATAGAATGGTTAAAAAGTTAAAGTTATATTTAGGCAGAACTAGACTTCTCTTTCTTGTCTTGTCCTTAAATTATACTTGTGTTGCTCTACAGATGTCATATTAATCTAAATTTAGTCAATAGGAATGTTTATATTAGTCTAAGGTGCTCGTATTATTATTATTATTATTTTTATCATGATAGCTAGCTACTTCAAAGATCATGTAGATATCTTTACTTTTAAAAGTTTAATTATTTTACATGTGTCTTTAGGATCCAAATCAAATGATGCACCAATACAACGTAAACCGAGAGGTTCTTCAAAAATGAAGGCTAAATCTAAAACACCTATTAGTGTTACATTTAACAAGAACGGTCAATGTATAAATAGGTATTAAAATTTTTTTGCAACATATTGTGGTGCTGTGACATGAGCGAGGATTTCTATCCTCTTACCTAGTTGGCACCAAGTAGAAGATGAGAAGTAGGCATTATGGTTAAACATTAAGGTATAATTATGACGAAGAGTTTACTTACGTTTTCATTTATGTAATAATTAACATTATTTTTAAATAATTAATTACCATTTTCTCTTTTGAACAGAATCACTTTTACATTGAAGATGATTATGCTAAAAATACAACAATTGCATCATGCAATTTGACATGGAAAAGGTTCAAAAGAATTCTTAGAGCCGAGTACATGGAAATGGGTGTAGAACCTTTTGAAAAATACCATTTCATAAAGCCACAAGTATGGGAAGAATTCATCCATATTGAGAAACAGGTTTTTGTAACTATGTATTATTATGACATAACATTATATTCGATATATATTGCTTCTAATTCATAATTTTCACACATGAAGGTGGAGCGAGAAAAAGGGAAGAGAATGCAAAATCTCAAAAAAATCATGCACGTTTAGGCGCAAAAGGCTATCGTGGTTACGAGGATGAGTGGGAAAACGAAAGAAGGTCCGAAAACCGAACAAGTATCCATGAAATCACAGATGCATGTACGTTTGAATGGTTAATGGCTCGGACTCGCCTCGACAGTGACGGATTGAGGCAAATATATCCAGAATGTAGTGTGATCGCTCAAGAGCTGGTAATATAATTGTATATATGTTTTTCAAATTTATATAATTTATTGGTGATGTTTTATTGATTAACCGCCTTAAAAATTGTTTCAACTAATCGATAGAGAAAGTAGACGAATCTCCGAAGGTTTGTGTGAATCTCAACCGGGAGTAGACGCGTTAGCAATGGTGCTAGGACCGGAGCACCCGGGTCATGGGTCGTATTGGATTGAAAAGGACCTTAGAGGGGTATGTGCAAAAAAAGAGTGTCCAAAAAGAAAATAAAGACATGGATGTAAATTTAGAAGAACACAAAAGACAATTAAATGCAAACTTAGAAGAACATAAAAGACAATTAGAAGCAATGAATGAAGAACGGATGCAGGCCCACATGTAACAAACATCAGCAAATCGAGATGATGTTTGAAGAGAAGTATCGAGAGAAGTTATCACAACTCACCTCCACCCCAGTCCCTCACCCCGTTCCTATCTCTGCCCGTGCTCGGGTCCCATCTTCGGTCCCGTTCGCTCCCACGCCGTCCCTTTTCTTCCTCCTATGTCTGAAATAAAGGTATACCTAAATCTTTTCAATTTTATACACACACATACATTCATACACACACACATATATATATATATATATATATATATATATATTATACACACACATATGGGACTCTTGATATTTTGTACTTTCCTTTGCAGTCTACTACTTCTTGCTGATGGAACAAATATTGGTTAAGACTTAAGAATTACAAACATCGTACATCAAGTCCTGAATGTTGACTTTACTTGCATCAATTTTGACTAACCCTATATATAAAGGGATACAACTGCTAAGAGAAAGAAATCGTTATATGTTAATTACTTTCATAGACATAGAAAATCATCTGCTCTCAATATATGCTAAGGATGTCTTTTGTATTTTAATCTTTATACTCTAGGAGCCTACATCGGTTGCGTTTTTCGAACCTTACACAAACTACAACAACATTGCTATTGCTCGAGGGATTTTACATCCACTCAAAGATGGTAAAATACATAGTGTGCGTATGCTACCTTCCTACATGAATGTCTCTGTAGATTCAATCACTTCGGGTAATGAGAACTTAAAGCTTTCCTGGAACACAAGTGAACCTAAGACATTGGCTTAAGCAAAAAATAGTTTTACTCAATGGCCAATGTCTAAAATGGCTCGCTCTAAGGTACATTTATAATACTATCCTACTCTATGTTATGTTATAACAAAAGTACTCACATCAAATTGAACCTTTTACATAAGACCCCGCTACAAAAGAAAACGCCTACAGACGGGCCACAAGGAAAGATGTTAGGTTCTATCGTCAAGGTAATTGCTAGAACCTTGTATATAATTTATGCAACAAATTATAACTCTATCATGTATGTGCAGACAGTTGAGAATGTGGTTACTACAAACAAGAAAATGTCAAGAGATGTGATGCCAAGAAATAGTTTGGTTACTATCAACAAGGTAAATGTTAAAAACCTTTCAATTAATTTATTAATCAAAATATGACCATATCATATAATTAGAGGAGACTGAAGAGGAAGCCAAAAGAAAAAGGGATATCTTCAGACAAAAAGAAGATGGATTAATGCTAAATAAACTTCAAAAGGTGTCTAGTAAAATGGACGGTAGAGATCGTGTTATACAAGAGACTTATAATCGTTGGATGATGCGTGATGATCCTTCTCAGATATTCGAGTATGATATAGAAACCGATATCATTGGGGAATTTTATCCATATTCGTTAGAGCCTGATGACATGAGTTTGCTATGTACAGACGGATGGATAAAAACAAGCATAATTACATATTTCTGCAGTGAAATAATTTTAACAGTATTCCCTTGATTTAATGTTATGTGATCCTCATTTAACGGAATTATCATGCCTAAGGGGGTTATACTATTCAATGGACTCGTATAGTCGGGAAAAACTACGTTTCTTGATCCCTTGTAGGATAATGCGTGACGAATGTCTACGTATGGAAATGGCCACTGTAGAATACTTGAGGGTAGTAATACAAAACCTCACTTACTCTAGTTGTGACTTTTTTATTGCTTCATTTCATCAAAGGTGCTATACTATGTAACTATTATTATATAAGTTACTAGTTAATATGTTAATCATCAAGACTAATGTGTTTACACATTTTCAGTAATCATTAGGTTTTGTATATACTACGGCCCAGAGTTGGTCAGGGCTACATTCTTGATTCCTTGAATAAGGATAAATCAAAGATGGAAAAAGCCTACGCACTCAGGAAATGTGTACATGAGTTAGTATTTTTTTACTTTAGGTTACTATTCACATTTGTCGTACGAAAGCAAACATTACCTTTTATTTCTTTTTAGTGCTATTGGTAATCTCTCATGGAATATGATTGAGGTAAACAAAGTCATATGTATACATATACAAACACATTGATTTGAGTTTTATATTGTTTAATACATATACTTTTGACATTAAAATTTAGTCTAACCAACAAAAGGAGTTTTGAGAATGTGGATACTATGTTATGCGGTAGATGTATGAATTTTTCACCCGACATCATGTGCATTTTACTCCTACGGTAAGCACTTATGAATTTTTTTAAATTATATAACATGTATATACTTGTGATACACACACACACATATTTATGTCACATGTTTAATATACTTGTTATTTATATAAGTGCCCTCGAGTCGTCCATTTTCCCAAAAAGAATTACGTGATATTGTTACTACATGGCACAAAATGTGTCCAATATGATCGGGTAAAGTAAACACTGTTTTATTTATATTCGATTACTTTTATTCATAGACACACGTATACTAGCAATAACGTACACACATATACACACTCACACAAATATGTGTGGATTATGACGACTTTTTCTAGTGTTTGAAAAATGTTTGTAATGCAAATTTTTTGAATCTTACTTAACAATGGATATCTTTATATGAAAGCTAACACACATGTATGTCGTCTTGAAAATATATTAATTATGTGTAGAAGAAAGAGAGTTTATCTCAATTGTAATATTTAAGCAAGTTTTGTACAGTTACACTGTTATATGTAATTTAGGGATATTTTGATGAAATTATGTGAATATTGAAATTTATGTGCACCACTAGTATTTTGAAGATTTTGTTTTTTTAATTTGTTAATAAAAAGAGACCGGTTCTTACAGAAAAACCAGTTTGCATGTTTCCTACTTTTCTTTTATAGAATTTATATGAGGACCAGTTTTTTTAACTATAACCGGTTTTTATAGTCTCCCATGGGGACCAGTTCTAAAAAATAACCGGTTTTAATGTTCATTCTTTTTTTATAGATTTGATATGGGGACCCGTTCTAAAACAGTCTTCATATGTTTTTACGAAGCGGTTTTTTTAGTCTACTTCAAGGGCCGGTTCTTTTTAACCGGTATTTATATTTTCTTACGTAGACAGGTTCAAAAACCGGTCTTTACATGCTTACTCAAGGGAACCACCCCTAAAAGACACCTCTATCTGCTTCTCTAAATCCCGCCCCATCCCATAACGCAAACCCTAACCCCCCGTTGCCCCCTGCGCCACTGCATCCCGGAGACTGTAGAAATCCACCGGCTACCTCGAGCGCCGTCCTTCGGTTTTTGTTTCTACCGGTCACCTCCCCTACAACTGCCGTCCTCCGGTTTTTGTTTCCACCGGTCACCTCCCCTGCAACCTGTGAAGTCCGCCGCTTGTATGCATCATCCTCCCTCGTTTATGCATCCTTACGCGGACCCTATTCCTCTCATGCACCACCACCGCCTCTGCACCATAACCACCGCTACACCACGTCATAATCAACACATAAACACCGCCTCTTCTTTGGATACGATTGGTTTGAAATCGCCACCGTCACCAGCACATATTAGGGTTTTGCCGCCGGTGCCTATTCTTTTTCTTCGACTTTTCTTTGATGATGTGCTTCAATCTCTATGCACAACAAAGACTTGATGCATAACCATGCATATATGGTTTCAATATCTGCTTCAGAATTTATCGTGCATCAAGATTTAGGGTTTTTTTTGTTTGTTTTAATCGTGCATTAAGACTCTTAAAATCGTGCATCAAGATTTAGTGTTCTTTGATGGTTTTAATCATGCATCAAGATTAGGGTTTTTTGTTGGTTTTAATCATGCATCAAGACTCTTAAAATCGTGCATCTAGATTTAGGGTTCTTTGTTGGTTTTAATCATCAAGATTAGGGTTTTTTGTTGGTTTTAATCAACGAAGAAGAAAGGGGTGGTGGGAATGAAAAGTGATTTCAACAGATGGGATATAACTTCCCACGTGGATTTTTTTGATTTTACTAGTATATCATTTTCTATTAATTTAATTCCTGTCTTTTTGGTTATTTTTAGAGTTAATTGTTCAAATGGTCCTTTAACTTAGGGGTTTCCGCCATTTTCGTCTTTTAACTTTAAAAGTGGTAAGGATCATCCTTTAACTGTCATTTTCATGCCATTTTGGTCCTTATTAACAGTTGCCGTTAATTTGGTTAGTTAAATCAAGGGCATTTAAGTCTTTTGACTTTTTTTTATTTTTAATTACTAAAAACAATATATTTATTATTTTCAAAAAATAAAAATATCTCACACCCTACTTTCTCTTTAAACATACACAGAGTTTCTCTCTCTTTCTCTATCTCACTCTGCCCTCTCTCTCTCTCACACACACACACACACACTCTTCTCCCTCTTCCAACCACCACCGTCCACAGCCACCACCACCGCCCTTGTTGGGAAAATGATCTCATCAGTTTAGATTTGATGAGACAAAGTTAAGTTTGTTGGATATGTTCTAGATATAACTTAAACAGAATTATGAGGCTTGATCAGACTGAATACGTACAGTGTTTCAGACTGAGCATAAGCTATATATAAGCTGAGCATATGTTCGATCAGCTTATAAGATTTATTAGTAAGATTATCACTAAGTGTGATAAGCTGTGTATGTCACCTAAGATATATTGAGCTTCAGCTTGATGTGTTTCAAGCTGAGCGACTCAGCGTGAATACTGAGTCAGCTCAATAGAGTTGCTAAATATGTTCTAGCTAACTCTTAGGACTTCTAAGGATGAGTTCATGAATATACATATTTGTTCATGTTGGTTTTCGAGTGTATTCTTGAAGAACTCAGCTTGATGAGTTTCAAGCTGAGTAACTCAGTCCGAACAAGAAGTCAGTTTAAAGAAAATTTAAATATGTTTTAAATTTATCTTTTTAACGCTCTATATCTACGAGAAGGATAAGAAGACTCCAGAATCAAGATTGAAGATTGAAGACTCAAGATAAGAAGATTCAAGATTCAAGATTCCGAGTTATCCGGTAGTTAGTTAGCAAATTAGGATTAGTCCAGTTTGTTAGGAACCGTAGGAATAGGATTATAAATACTTCTCTCGTGATAAGTTTAGAGGTACAACTCAGAAACGACTACGACTTCAAAAACGATTATATCGTTTACAGAGCCAAATACCTCACCTCAACTGTATGTGTTACGATTCTTGAATCATTGTTTGTCAGTTCAACGTGATCAAGAAAAATCACAGATTACCAACTTGTTCGTGTGTTCGAATATTCACATTAGTTGTGAAGTTGGTAAGTAATCATAAGTTGATTGAGTCTGTGATTAAATCCTGTTTATAGAGTCGTCAATATCTATAATCATAAGTTGATTATAGATAGCTAAGTTTGAAAGTTTGAGAGATTTATATTAGGTGTTTACATATCAAGAGTTGCTTACTTGATAATTACTTTAAGCATCTTCTTATTCAAAGCATTGTAATCATCTTCTTAATGAAAGCATTTGATTGATTGTGGTTTGATTTACTGTGTGTAACACTTTTATTTGATTTGTTAAATTTCCGCAGAAAGTGTATTCAACCCCCCTTCTACACATTTGTTGCTTGTTGTTATTCTCACCAAGGGACCAACAACTGGTATCAAAGCAGGCTGAACGATTTCATAAGTTGAAAGTTCAAGATTCTGAGAAAGTTTACAATGTCTACAAGCAACAATTCTTCAAACATTCCTCAGATGTCTGCCAAAGGCTGTCCCATATTTGATGGAACTATCCTATGTGGAAGTTCAGAGACATGTTATTCCTCAAGTCCATTGACAATCGTATGTACGATGTCATCACAAAAGGACCAATTATCCCCAAGATTCCTGTAACTGTCAGTGATACGTCTCCTGGCAGATCTGAAAAGGATATGAGAAAGCCTGCTGCATCCTTGGCTGATGAAGATTGGAAACTCTACAATCTGGATGACAAGTCTAAAAGTGTTCTGGAAAATGCCATGACCAATGAGATCTTGCATACTGTGACTGGGTGTCAATCAGCAAAAGAGATATGCGATACTCTAAGTGTTACATATGAGGGCACAGATCTGGTCAAACAGCAGACGAAGAATCATCTAAACATATCTTATGAAAACTTCTTCTATAAGAAGAATGAAACTCTGGCTGATGTGTTTACCAAGTTTCATTACTTGATTAATGACTTACTAAGTGTAGGCATTAAGAAAGATGAGGCTGAACTTGTGCTGATATTTCTGGATGTGTTACCAGAAAGGTTCAATGAAGAAACAACAACACTGAGGGCTGGAGGAAAATTGCATATGTACAACCTACAGTCCATTTATGGGTTCTTGCTAAATCATGAACAGATCACTGAACACAAAAGAACTTCTCAACAACAACTCAAGAGTCTCTGGATAAATCTGAAGTTGCATTAGTTGCACAGAAGAAGAAGAGAAGTTCCAAGGCACTAGTTGTTGAATCCGAGACTGATTCAGAATCTCAAGCTGCCACTCAGATTCAGACAAAGGTGTTACTGATAATGTTCAGATCAGCACTGAGCAAATGGCTATGTTAGCCAGAAGGTTGAGAAGAGCTCAACGGGGAAGAGGAATATCTGACAGGGGCAAAGGGAAGAGTTCTTTTGATCCCGAGAATGCTGTGTGCTTCAACTGTCAGAAGAAGGGACATATTGCTGTTGACTACAGATCAAAGAAGGTAGAATCAGCATCAGTTACTGATAAGAATGCTTACAGAGCTGACAAATACAAGAAGAAATATACTCAGCTCAAGAAAGGAAAGCCAGAAGATAAACCCAGTGCAAAAGGATTATATGCTGAAACCTGGGATACCGAATCATCTACCTCAGATGATGATGTATGTCTGATGGCTCAAGAAGATGAAGAGTTGGAAATTAATGAAGTTGATTATGGTTTGTCCGAGTCAACTTTTGAAGCTGACATGAAGGAAGCTGAGGAAAACAATAAGCTCAGTGATTGGGATCCTGCTTCCATGTACAAGGTCAGTAATTTCAACTCTTACACTGATGAAGAAAAGGGTCTTGCCTTCGATTATTTGTTAAATGATTTCAAGACCATCCTTAAGTCTCAAAAGGACCTCAAAGCTGAGATAGCTAAATTGAAGAATGAGATTAAGGAAAATCAATCTCTCATTGATGTTGGTAAGAAAGCACAATGTGATCTTGAATGTCAAAGACACATTAATAAACTTCTAAGTGAAGAACTTCAGGAAGCTAAAGATAAAGATGACCAACTTCAAAAGGTCACTGAGTCTTGGTGTAAGTCATCAAAGCTTGCTGAAAAGTGCATAAATCAACAAATTCCTAAACAGGTAAAAGCTGTACTTGGAGGTGACTATCAAATAGCAGCTTATGTAACTGATGATGAGATAGCAAGTACAGACTATGAGGAGGATAGACAACTGATTGAGTCTCAGAAGTCAGCCTCAGAGAAAAGACATGATCCAAACTTGAAATACAATATGTTTGTGAAAGCTAAAGATCATGGAAATGAGTACTCAACATCTAAACATCATAGTAAGTCTGTGTTGGACAGATTAGGCACTCAGCCTATTCAAAGAACTTCAGTCATAGAAAGGCTTAATCCAAATCCTTTTAAAAGACAACATTCTCTATCTGGCTCGGAGAGAAGTTACAAGAATAGGAAGACCACTGTAAGTCAGAGGTCAAATCACAACAATGGTAAATCCAAAGTTGTAGATCTTGGTAAGTCCAAGAAGATCAACAGTGGTAAGTCCAAACCTGTTGAAACTGGTGAGTCCAGTACGCATGACAAAGGTAAGTCCAAGGTCATGGAAAAGAAGGTTGTTGATCAAGCTTCTAATCAGAAGGATAACAAAGGTAAGTCCAAAGTCAGTAAGCACCAAGTGAATCAGCTTGCAAAGAAAGTTGAAAAGTTATCCACAACATATAATCCTAAGACTGAGAGCAAGTTCTCACAAGGATTATTGGACACTCTACCTCCTGTAATAATTGGAAGAAGGAGATGCTACAAGTGCAGAAGTAGAGGTTATGAGGCTAAGGATTGTGAAGTTGAAATCTTAAGGCCTGAACAAGAACAGGCTGATCAGCCTACACAGGACTCAGCTCCTGCTCAAGCTAAAAAGTCAGTTCAACAAGATGGAGATGCTAAGTGCTCCTCATCTGAACCCACCAAGAAGTGGGTTCCTAAACAAAAACTAATATGTTTAGTTTTCATATCATGTGCAGGGTTCAAGTAAATGGTACTTGGATAGTGGATGTTCAAGGCACATGACAGGGTGGAAAGAACTTCTTAGTTATTTCCAATAAGATGAAGGTCCTAAAGTAACTTTTGGTGACAACTCCCATGGAAGAACTAAAGGCTATGGGAAGATGCAAGCTGACAAGGTAATATTCCAGAAGGTTGCATATGTCAAGGGTCTCAAACACAACCTGATTAGTATCAGTCAATTGTGTTATGAAGACAACATTGTTACTTTTAGGAAGAAAGCAGGAACGATTTATAATGCTAAGGGAAAGACTATATTAATAGCTAAAAGTAAAAGAGATGTGTATCTACTTGATCTTAATTCTGCTAATCCCTATACTGAAACCTGCTTGTATTCCCAATCTGTTCCTAAGCTGAGTTGGTTGTGGCATAAACGATTATCACATTTGAATTTTAAAAATATAAATATGCTATCCAATAAAGAGTTAGTCTCTGGATTACCAAAGATCAAATTTGTCAAGGACAAATTGTGTTCAGCTTGTGAACAAGGGAAACACCACAAAGGGTCATTTAAATCAAAGCAAAATTTTTCAATAACAGACCCACTGCATATGTTGCATATGGATCTGTTTGGACCCATATACACATTGGTGATAGTAGATGAGTTCTCACGATTCACCTGGGTAATATTCCTTAAAGCCAAAAGTGAGGATGCCCTAGAGATAATAAGTTTTATCAAACAGGAAGTGTTGCAAAAAGGTAAGTCTGTAAAGCAACTCAGAAGTGATCATGGGACTGAGTTCAGAAACTCTACCCTTGAAAGCTTCTGTGAACAAAAAGGAATATTACAAAATTTCTCATCTGTCAGAACACCACAACAAAATGGAGTTGCTGAGAGGAGAAATAGAACCTTAAATGAGGTTGCTAGAACAATGCTATGTGAGGCTGGACTGAAACTCTATTTCTGGGATGAAGCTGTTAGTACAGCCTGTTATACTCAGAATAGATCAATCATTGTCAAAAGACACGGCAAGACTGCATATGAAATGTACAAGTCTAGAAAGCCCAATATAGGTTATTTCCATGTCTTTGGTTCAAAATGCTATGTGCTGAATCAAAGAGATCAGCTCCATAAGTTGGAACCTAAAGCTGATCTTGGAATATTTGTTGGTTATTCCTCAATCTCCAAGTCTTATAGAATATATAACACAAGGAGAAAGGCCATAGAAGAATAAATTCATGTCTCATTTGATGAAGACAGTTTTGATCAAGCTGATAAGAGACAAGCTGACTTAGTTAGTCTGAGTGAGCTTGAAAGGCCTAAGGAAACCAATTTATCAAATCCTATGTATGTAATGGGAGATGATAGTGATGATGATGTGTGTTCATGAAAGAAATCATCACACGCTCAAATGGATTCTCAAGCTGAGAATGATGATGAGTTCGTCAATCCATTTGGAGCTGACATGCCTCAGACTGAAGATCTTGGTGATCTACAGTTTGTTGATAATGCTGTTGTTGAGACTGAGGAGATAAGTTCACCTCAGGAGTCTCAACATTGCTCAAATCCAGAACCAGACTCTCCAACTACAACATTTAAATTCCTCAAAGACCATCCTCAGGATCAAATCATTGGAAATGTCCAAGAAAGGGTCATGACCAGATCAAAGGCTACAGCTAACTTTGCTGCTCACTTTGGATTTCTATCTCAAATGGAACCAAAGAAGACTGAAGAAGCCTTAGAGGATGAGGATTGGATTGAAGCTATGCAAGAGGAATTGAATGAATTTGAGAGAAATAAGGTCTGGAGCCTTGTCCCTGCTCCTAAAGATCATTCAATTATAGGCACTAAATGGGTCTATAGAAATAAAATAGACAAGGATGGAGTGATAGTTAGGAACAAAGCATGGCTGGTAGCACAAGGGTATAAGCAAGAAGAAGGAATTGATTATGATGAGACCTTTGCCCCTGTTGCTAGAATTGAAGCCATAAGGCTGTTCCTGGCTTATGCAGCATATAAAGACTTTAAAGTCTATGAAATGGATGTGAAGAGTGCTTTCCTAAATGGTAAACTTCAGGAGGAAGTCTATGTGAAACAACCTCCTGGCTTTGTCAATTCAAAGTTCCAACATCATGTCTATAAGTTAGACAATGCTTTGTATGGTCCTAAACAAGCTCCAAGAGCTTGGTATGATACACTGTCCACTTATCTACTATCAATGGATTTCACCAGAGGTAGTATAGATAAGACACTCTTTATTAAAAAGAGTAAAGGACAGGTGATTCTTGTACAAATCTATGTAGATGACATTATTTTTGGTTCTACGAATGAATCTTTGTGTGAATGGTTCTCAAAAATAATGTCACAAAAGTACAAGGTGAGGATGATGGGTGAGATGACATACTTTCTAGGATTACAAATTCAACAAAAGCCTGATGGAATATTCATCAATCAAGGCAAGTTTGTTCTTGGTTTGATAAAGAAATATGGTTTTGATTCTAGTTCAACCATGAGAACACCCATGTCACCAGCTGTCAAGCTGAGCAAAGACTCAGATGGGAAGTCTGTGTGTCAGTCTACCTATAGAGGAATGATAGGTTCATTACTCTATGTTAGATCTGTATTAGTGATTAGATCTAGACAATATTATTGTAATAGAATATGCATTTTAGGGTTAAGGTATAAATACCTTGTAACCTTGTCTTTCATTGTAACTTTGGCATATTAAATAGAATACACACACTTAAAGGTGTTTTTGCCCTAATTCTCTCAAAGTTCATACTATAATCTACTCATTCTTGACTTACAATTGGTATCAGATCCAACTCTGATTGGTTTCTGTAGTGAATCGAGCAACAACACCCCAAAACAGCAAAGGATTGATCAAGTTTCAAAGTTTTCTTGAAGAAGAAGTCACTCTCGGGTTTGGAATCAAAATCGCAGATCTAATGGGTTTAAAGTGCTGTTTTGTGGGTCATTAGGAAGGAAATCATTAATCTAACACTCGACAATCGATTCTAGATTAATACAAACAACAGATTTGGAGTAATGGAGGTTTGAAGCTTTTTCGAGTTCTTAAAAAAAATTATTGAAAATCCGATTTATTATGTTTTAACTTGGGATATTATGTATTAGAACTGTTTATTTTATAGTTACGATCATATCTGGAAGTTTTGGAATCATTTGGAATAGATTTACTTGAAAAATTCGAATTTCAGATCTGGATATGAATTAGTCGGATTTCATGACTTGAATCAGTCGGATTTAACCTGTGAATCAGTAGGAATTCATCAATTCCGACTCATTTTACTCGGATTACATCAAGTCCAACTCAAGCAATCGGATTCCTACTAAAACACTCGGATTCGAATTCTACTCGGAATTCAAACTTCAATCAGAAGTAAGAACAATCGGATTGTTCTCCTAAGTCGGATTCCGATTAAAACACTCGGATTTAGTGTGTTTTACTCACTCGGATTCAAGTTACTCGGATTCCTTCAGATAGGAATCAATTAATCGGAATTCAAACTTCAAACTTGATCGGAATTCTAATTTCAATCGGAATTTGAGAATATTGATTGGGATTCATACTTAGAAAAATTTCCGTGATTCAAGGAACCTTTAAGAGCAAAGATCCTACTATGAGTACTTATAGTGAAACCCTTTCATTTGGTTCTGACATTAAATCTCCCATGCTTTATCGTGGAGAGTATCATGTGTGGAAAGGGCGTTTTATGGACTTTATTGAAAACAATGAGAAATATGGAGAGTTGATGAAACTAAGTATCTCTAAAGGGAATGGTGTCTTTATGTTCCATCAGAGGGAAGATCTAACTAACAATCCTCCACTTCCAGAAATTAATCGTCCCAAGACTCCTTCAGAATATTCAGCAGAGGAAAAACTGAGAGCTACAGCAGATCAAAAGGCAAAGTACTACTTAAAGCATGGCTTATCAGCAGAGTTCTACATTAAGATCAATGGTCTTAATACTGCTAAAGAGATCTGGGATGAAATTCAGAAACAGATGGAGGGGACTAAATCTGGGGTATGGTTTAAAGAAAGGACTCTTGTGAATGCATTTTATCACTTCCACTCTCGGGAAGGTGAAACTCTGGCAATTACTTACAGCAGGTTTTGTAAACTGCTTAACGATCTCAGAAATCAAAAGTTAGATAGTTACTCTGAACTGACAAAGAATACCAGGTTTCTTAATTCTTTAGGAACTGAGTGGAAAACTCAAGTGACTATTTACAGATAAATGAACCAAAAAGTTCTGAACAAGGTCACTCACCACATGATATTTGAAGAACTTAATCAATATCAGGATGAGATTGGTGTGGGTACACTGAAAGAGATTACTGATCCCCTGGCTTTGGTTGTGAGTGAAAGAAGAGGCAGATCTTCAAGCAGATCCTTGAAACTCAAACAGATACAAGATTCAGAAACTTCTGAGTCTGACACTGATGAGCCAAATGAGAATGAGAAAGTAATGCAGGCGGTATCTTATATCACTAATATGCTACAAAACCAGTTTACCAAATCAAAAACAAACAACCGTCAGAGATTCACTTCTGGTTCTTGGAGAAGAAATGACAAGTTTCAAAGGAATGACGAGGTAAATCTGGAGAAATGGTATGAGAGAAAGATACAGGCTGCTCAAGCAAAGAAATGCTACAATTATGGCAGCACAGGGCATGTGATAAAGGACTGCAAAAAGCCGAAATTGAAGGACTCTGAGTACTACAAAGCAAAACTTAATCTAATCAAGAAACAGAACAGTGGAACAGCTCTCCTTACAGAAGAAGATCAATTTCTGTCCGACAAAGATGACTCGGAGGAGTATACTGAAGTTCAAGCCCAGTTTGTACTAATGGCTCAAGTAGAACAGTCTGAATTTCTGGAGACTGATGGGGAAAGTGAAGATGAGGATGCGGGTCCAGTGATAGCTATGGGTGAAGCCGATATTGAGGATGCAGTGCTAGGTGAGGTTGATACGGGGTTCATGACAAAGTTTGACGAGTCAGATCCTGAAAGTGAATATGAGAGTGACAATGAAACTCAAGAAGCTCCTTCCAGCACCAGTTCTCTCTCAACTGAGTCTGCGTCTACTGCTGAGAAGGTACATCTCAATGACTCTCATATTTCTGCTGATCATATTATGACTTTAGTTGATCAAGTACAAATCCTAACTGCTAAAAACCAGAAACTGCAATCACAAAATCTAAATCTTAAAATGAACCAAGCCGTCTCATCTGAACACACAGTTAGCCTTAATCAACTTAAAGAAATAATCAGACAAAAGGAAGATGAGTTGAGTCAAGTTCAAGAGCAAACTGAAAGAAAAGTCCGTGACTTGAATGCTGCTAAGTTGAGTGCTGAAATCAATTTAAATCTGATTTTGGAAGAAAAATTGTCTTTGCAAACAAAAGTGAATAATCTTGAAGAAGTTGTTAGACAGAAACCCACAACTCGTCATACTATTTTCAAAAGTTTAACACCAGATACTAGAAATAAGTATAAGGGTTCAGGGTATGATGAAAGCGACTTCTTCACGAAAATCAATTGCATTCAGCTATATCAGGCTGACAGAATGAATCAGGGCTTAACTGCAAAGATGGTGTTTGTTGCTGAAGAATAAGTCACACAAGAAGAAATGTTTAAAAGGACAACCACAACGAAATGTCAACAAGCATTTAATTATGACTCACTGAATGCATCATATAAAACAACAAATGAATCACATGTCAAATACAAAACTGGTTTTCATTCTGAAACTTTAGCTTTCCAAGTGCCTGAGCAAACAGTTACCTCATATGCACCACGTGTGTATATTCCTCATATGGAATTACAGAGTCGACAGGAAATTCTAGAAACAAATTGCATAATTAACAACATCATGCTTGAGATAGATAATCTAATTTTGCAAGAAAAGTTGTTTTTCACACAATCTTCCGCTGCTCATGTTCATAATTTTGACTCTGAATTTGTGAATCAACTGCAATTTGAAAATGATGTGTTACTTAATCAAGTTCAAGAATTTTCTGAAGAACTGAAAAAGGCAAACAATAAAGTTAAAACTCACGAATCGACAATCGTTCGGTTGTGTGAAAATTTGAAAAGAAAAATAAATGAATCAGCAAAATCAAATGTTTCTAATTTAGAAAATTTGGACTGTGCACATATTCTTCTTCCTCAAATCATTACTTATGAGATATAGAAATAAATGAGAGATGAGAAAATGGCACGGCTTCTTGCAGAAAATGATCTTGGATGGAGTGTTAAAACTCCTACTTGCCCCAAAGCTTGTAGAGAATTTGTAGCTCACAAATGTAACCAATTCTGTGATTCAAACAGTGTAAGAGAAAAAGGGTAAACATCAGGAACCAAGTCTTCAAAATATGCATCTTTCCCTTCCTGTATCATCAAACTTTCTTAATCAATCTAACAAATCTTTTTCTCTGCATTCTAAACCAGATAAAAGAAACAGTGTTGTCAAACAAGCAGTAAAGAAGAGAGTGCAGAAGACTGATGTTGAACTTTTACCTGAGAAGCAAAGAAGTGAAGACAAGAAGCTGAAGAAACACACTTATTCAAGAAAGCAGTCTTTCTCTCCGTCTTTTTGTTTAATTCATAACAGTTTTTGTTTGACGGATTGTAAAACAGTCTTAAACTGGAAAGTAAAATCCGCTAATGTTTTAAATTGTCAATCTTCTGTTTCAAAACCACCAGTTGTGAAAAATGAAATTTTTTGTGCTAGTATTGGTTGTGTTGAGGATCATTGTATTAATGCATGCTCAAATCATCAAGAACGAATTCTGAGAGGATACAAACCCGTTCCACATTGGAGAAATCCTGAAGAGGATATGTACTTGGTTTGTTAACCGTAAAGGTTATATCATCCATCAATGGATTAAGAAAAACCAACTCCGGACGTTTCTGCACAAATATGCCCGTCGGAGGTTACCAATGGTGTTTGGTCAATGGGAACAACATCTTGAGGAGATGCGAATGGTAGCTGCGTCTGAAAGAAGAGCAAAAATTCAAAAGCTTGCAGTGGAGAAACTCAATCGTTCACCGCGACAAACATTTTTGAATAAACCCAAATCTAAGGTCGCCAAATCAATGACTAAATTAGTTTTTTCAACCTCACCTTCCTTGAAGCATAACAACAAATCAGTATCACAACGTGTTCACAACATTGTTCATCATAACAATGGTCATGTGTCATCATCACACCGCACTGTTAACAACAGAGAAAACAACAAATCTATTCTTCCAAATAACTCTGTTGTCCATAAAAATAACAATCCAATCAAAGCCCCTTAACAAAAATTGCAACCTAAGAAGTGGCAGATAAAACAGCAAAAGAAATCTGAATCTGTGACTGTTAATCCTGTTATGTCTTCTGCTTCTATCTCTAACCTACCTCATCCCATGTCACAATGGGTAAGGTATTCACTCCTTGTTTCTATATGCAGAAAGGCAATCTTTGGTACATGGACTCTCGGTGTACCAAGCATATGACTGGAGATAAGGGTCTTCTCAAACAGTTCGTGGACAAATATTCTGGAAATGTCAAGTTTGGGAATGACCAGGTAGCACCAATCCTCGGCCATGGAGTTTTGGAATCGGGGAATGTTAGGATTGAAAAGGTATCGTATGTAGAGGGGCTCGGTCACAATCTATTCTCAATTGGACAGTTCGGTGATAAGGGTATGGAGGTTCTGTTAAAAAAGAAGTCATGCTCTTTGAGAACTGAAGAAGGGAAATAAATTTTGGGTGGCAACAGAAAGTCGAATCTTTATACTATCGACTTGTCTGGGAAAACATCTACTTAATCTGTTTGTCTACTTTCTAAAGCTACTTCAGATCTGAACTAGTCATGGCATAGGAAGTTGTCCCATCTTAACTTCAAAAACATCAACAAGTTGGTAAACGGAAATCTGGTCCGGGGTATTCCTAAACTAAAATTCGAAAAGGAGCATCTGTGTAAGGATTGTGATCTTGTGATATTGGCAGAATTATACATAAAATATATATCTGATATCTGCCAATATCTGTTTTAAATAAATAAAATATAGCCAAAATGAGCTTTAAATGCTTTCTTATTTTATTCAAGGCTATTTCAGGTAGACAATATGGAAAAATGGATAAAACGCGTCGAAACGAGAAAACAACGCGCAAAAGGCGAATATATTCTGAAAAAGCTAAGTACGCGCCGCGTACCTTATCTTCATTACGCGACGCGGACCAAACCTTCTAGAATGCAAGCTGTTAGTGCAAGTTGCAAAGGAATCTTGTCACGGAATCCTGTCAGGCGTTTTTACGCGCCGCGTACCTTATCTTCATTACGCGACGCGGAAAAATCGACTTCTGTTACAACAGAATGCAAGTTGCAAGGGAATCTTGTCAGGCGTTTTTACGCGCCGCGGAAACCGATCATTACGCGGCTCGTAAATTCCTTTTCACGCCTATAAATAGCAAGCCAAGCTTCATTCCGAAAACACACCAGGAGACACATCTCTTACGACTCTTACACCTTCCAGAGAGCAAAACACACCACTCCAGGGCGCCTTCGGGCTGCTCTGGAGGTTTCCTCACCTCCTATCCATGTAAATACGTAGCTTGTAGCGTAGTTTTGTAGTTTTCGTAGCTGTAGTTGTTTTTCTTCCTTCGGAAACGAGTTCCAGCAAGTTTGTACGAGTCGAGATGCTGTCCAGATGTATTTCTACCTTGTATAATACAAACTGGTATTCTCTTTCCTTTATTTTCGCTTCGTTACAATGAATCCAAATTGATATAAATATGTAGTTGTTATGCGTAGGATTATATTGTGATGATTTTATTTAAGACTTGGTATTTCTGAAATAATGAAACATTATAATTAGCTATTTTATAATACTATCAGTTCATGCGGGCATTCGGCAGTATAAGTGTTGAAAAACCATTTGCTTAGGATATTTGTATCCTTATACATATATATTCAAACAGACTCATATTTATATGCATTTGCTCATGGACCCACTTGAGGTGTATGATACGTATAAGTCTGGTATGTGTATACAGGGACATTTGCTCATAGACCCACTTGAGGTGTTGAACTGATATATTATCTAAATACCTAAATATATATCTTCTTACCGGATGTTGACAAACAATGGTAATTATCCTGTCTATTATTTCGATAAAAGATAAATACTGACCTTTTAAGTAAAACGGGATAACACCCGGGAAGCGAGGTTTTATCTAACCAGTGTTTTAATAATACAGGGATTAAATCAGAGTTATCTTAAGATTGTTATAAATTGATAAAAGATTGGTACCGAATCAACTTTAGAAATCATCTTAATAATTCCATTCATTATATAACCGGATTAGCTAACGTTAATATTTGGAGGATTCGTGACTTGGCACTTTCTTTCCTGCTTTATTTACTTTTCCTGCCTAGTATTTAGTTTATTTTTATCCTCACCTATCTATCTAACTAGACAGCAGTTTAGAATAAGAGTAGCCATATCTTTTACGCTTACCCGTGTTCGATATAAATCATCGGTCTTACCAGCACATCTTGCTACACGCGATGGGTTCTCTGCCCAGCCGTGCCGTGTGCATTTGTACCGTTGTGAAATCTGGTCCGCACCTAAACGCGTACACTAGATTTTTGGCGCCGTTACCGGGGAAGGTAATAATATGGTAAATTATTCTAACAGTTGATTTAGTTTTGCAGTCTTGAAAATCTGACTATAAAAGATTCCGCATTTCAAAGCGTTATTCTGTTTGCTTACATACCGTACGAATAGTATGTAACCCGAATAAATGGTTTGTATTTTTTTTTATTTTTTTTATTTTTTTTATTTTTAATAAAATGATGTGTGACATTTCTGGTCTCAGAATCGAAATTACGATTAATCACGCTTATGCTGGCAGTCAGCTCAGCAACAATACCAAAATTTCGTTCTGCAAAATAGGGCAGTTCACTCTACTTCACTTTTATCTATTCATGCTTTTTAGTACAATGAGGACATTGTACAATTTTAAGTGTGGGGTAGAGGTATCCATATTTCTGTTAATAAAATTTGTCTAAAATTTAAAATCCCCAAAATTTTTAAAATTTTGCAAAATCCTCATAGTTTTAATTTATAAATTAATTCAAAATTCAAATTTAAATTTTTTCGCATTTATGATTATTTGTATGAAATTTTTAATAAAATTTATATGAATTCAGATTACATAATAAAAGAAATTTATTCGAATTTTCATGACTTAGCATAAATACAGCCTATACTTAAATTGAGTGTTTGAGCTTATCAGTTGTTATTATTAAACACTGAATTCTTTTGCTGTGAGAATGTATAAATTGCATATATTTCAGAACTTGTTACTGAATTCTTTTCGAAACCACCAAAATGAGAACTAGACTATTGCAATGATAGAGGCCGTCTTTCTTTTTAAAAACCCGTTGTTTTAAGCCTTTTTCTTTCAAACTTAGATAATCTCAATTTTAGATTATTTAATTTATTTTATTTTTAACCCTTTTTCAGTGCAATGCTCATTTTTAGCATTCGACACCCTAGATAACCATTTTTGAGCCTTAACCTTTCATTTCATCACCCATGTTTACCCCATTTTTAGCCTATTTTATTTTTAAGTTCCGGAATTAATTAAACCAATTATATGCTGCTAAGTTTCATTCTGTGTTCCTATATTCTTCAGTTGTTCATGCACCGATCAGCGGGACATGAAAAGTTAATATCTTTGGTCTATCCGTTGAATACAGCTGAACCCAAAAATCCATAAAAATCAGAAAATCAGAAAAATGAGAAATTTCAGTTTCTTGACATACTTTTCTTCAGCTATTTTTAAGGTTGTCATACATTGAGTAGTAGTTTTTTCTTCAGTATTGCTTGAGTGAATAGCTGTCATTCAGAAGATTCTGATTCCATTACAGCTTGATTAACTGTAATCTCAACAAAAATATTGTGATATTCCTGTTCAATATTTCAATAAAAGCAGCTTAGAAAAAAAGATTTTAATTTAATCTCTGGAATCTTATTTTTAGCCACTTTTAAAAAATCCCTTTTTCCTACCTTTAACCCATAGCCTTTTACATTTTAACCCCAAAAGTTCTCTTGACAGTTCTAAACTCTCTAGTAGTATAGATTTGATTTAGATACAAGCATATGGTAATATTGCATTTTGATGACATTTTGTGTGATTCACTATATCGAAATAAACCTTATACACTTGAGTGATAGAGTGAACCACCTGGTGAGAATGCAAAAGTCGTGTAAATATTTGAATATATTTTCCTAACTTAAAATGCTAATATCTGAATCATGTAAATTTTGTTAATATTTATTCTTTAATTATATTTGTTAAAATTTTGAAGATTTGTTTTTGATTATATTTACAGTTATGCTTGAGGACAAGCATATCCTAAGTGTGGGGTAATTGATATTGGCAGAATTATACATAAAATATATATCTGATATCTGCCAATATCTGTTTTAAATAAATAAAATATAGCCAAAATGAGCTTTAAATGCTTTCTTATTTTATTCAAGGCTATTTCAGGTAGACAATATGGAAAAATGGATAAAACGCGTCGAAACGAGAAAACAACGCGCAAAAGGCGAAGATATTCTCAAAAAGCTAAGTACGCGCCGCGTACCTTATCTTCATTACGCGACGCGGACCAAACTTTCTAGAATGCAAGCTGTTAGTGCAAGTTGCAAAGGAATCTTGTCAGGGAATCCTGTCAGGCGTTATCGAATTCTGTTACAACAGAATGCAAGTTGCAAGGGAATCTTGTCAAGCGTTTTTACGCGCCGTGGAAACCGATCTTTACGCGGCGCGTAAATTCCTTTTCACTCCTATAAATAGCAAGCCAAGCTTCATTCCGAAAACACACCCGGAGACACATCTCTTACGACTCTTACACCTTCCAGAGAGCAAAACACACCACTCCAGGGCGCCTTCGGGCTGCTCTGGAGGTTTCCTCGCCTCCTATCCATGTAAATACGTAGCTTGTAGCGTAGATTTGTAGTTTTCGTAGCTGTAGTTGTTTTTCTTCCTTCGGAAACGAGTTCCAGCAAGTTTGTACGAGTCGAGATGCTGTCCAGATGTATTTCTACCTTGTATAATACAAACTGGTATTCTCTTTCCTTTATTTTCGCTTCGTTACAATGAATCCAAATTGATATAAATATGTAGTTGTTATGCGTAGGATTATATTGTGATGATTTTATTTAAGACTTGGTATTTCTGAAATAATGAAACATTATAATTAACTATTTTATAATACTATCAGTTCATGCGGGTATTCGGCAGTATAAGTGTTGAAAAACCATTTGCTTAGGATATTTGTATCCTTATACATATATATTCAAACAGACTCATATTTATATGCATTTGCTCATGGACCCACTTGAGGTGTATGATACGTATAAGTCTGGTATGTGTATACAGGGACATTTGCTCATAGACCCACTTGAGGTGTTGAACTGATATATTATCTTAATACCTAAATATATATCTTCTTACCGGATGTTGACAAACAATGGTAATTATCCTGTCTATTATTTCGTTAAAAGATAAATACTGACCTTTTAAGTAAAACGGGATAACACCCGGGAAGCGAGGTTTTATCTAACCAGTGTTTTAATAATACAGGGATTAAATCAGAGTTATCTTAAGATTGTTATAAATTGATAAAAGATTGGTACCGAATCAACTTTAGAAATCATCTTAATAATTCCATTCATTATATAACCGGATTAGCTAACGTTAATATTTGGAGGATTCGTGACTTGGCACTTTCTTTCCTGCTTTATTTACTTTTCTTGCCTAGTATTTAGTTTATTTTTATCCTCACCTATCTATCTAACTAGACAGCAGTTTAGAATAAGAGTAGCCATAGCTTTTACGCTTACCCGTGTTCGATATAAATCATCGGTCTTACCGGCACATCTTGCTACATGCGATGGGTTCTCTACCCAGCCGTGCCGTGTGCATTTGTACCGTTGTGAAATCCGGTCCGCACCTAAATGCGTACACCAGATTTTTGGCGCCGTTGCCCGGGAAGGTAATAATATGGTAAATTATTCTAACAGTTGATTTAGTTTTGCAGTCTTGAAAATCTGACTATAAAAGATTCCGCAATTCAAAGCGTTATTCTGTTCGCTTACATAACGTACGAATAGTATGTAACCCGAATAAATGGTTTGTATTTTGTTTTTATTTTTTTATTTTTAATAAAATGATGTGTGAGATTTCTGGTCTCAGAATCGAAATTACGATTAATCACGTTTATGCTGGGAGTCAGCTCAGCAACAATACCAAAATTTCGTTCTGCAAAATAGGGGAGTTCACTCTACTTCACTTTTATCTATTCATGCTTTTGAGTACAATGAGGACATTGAACAATTTTAAGTGTGGCGTAGAGGTATCCATATTTCTGTTAATAAAATTTGTCTAAAATTTAAAATCCCCAAAATTTTTAAAATTTTGCAAAATTCTCATAGTTTTAATTTATAAATTAATTCAAAATTCAAATTTAAATTTTTTCGCATTTATGATTATTTTTATGAAATTTTTAATTAAATTTATATGAATTCAGATTACATAATAAAAGAAATTTATTCGAATTTTCATGACTTAGCATAAATACAGCCTGTACTTAAATTGAGTATTTGAGCTTATCAGTTGTTATTATTAAACACTGAATTCTTTTGCTGTGAGAATATCTAAATTGCATATATTTCAGAAAGTGTTACTGAATTCTTTTCGAAACCACCAAAATGAGAACTAGACTATCGCACTGATAGAAGCCGTCTTTCTTTTTAAAAACCCGTTGTTTTAAGCCTTTTTCTTTCAAACTTAGATAATCTCAATTTTAGATTAATTAATTTATTTTATTTTTAACCCTTTTTCAGTGCAATGCTCATTTTTAGCATTCGACACCCTAGATAACCATTTTTGAGCCTTAACCTTTCATTTCATCACCCATGTTTACCCCATTTTTAGTCTATTTTATTTTTAAGTTCCGGAATTAATTAAACCAATTATATGCGGCTAAGTTTCATTCTGTGTTCCTATATTCTTCAGTTGTTCATGCACCGATCAGCGGGACATGAAAAGTTAATATCTTTGGTCTATCCGTTGCATACAGCTGAACCCAAAAATCCATAAAAATCAGAAAATCAGAAAAATGAGAAATTTCAGTTTCTTGACATACCTTTCTTCAGCTATTTTTAAGGTTGTCATACATTGAGTAGTAGTTTTTTCTTCAGTATTGCTTGAGTGAATAGCTGTCATTCAGAAGATTCTGATTCCATTACAGCTTGATGAACTGTAATCGCAACAAAAATATTGTGATATTCCTGTTCAATAGTTCAATAAAAGCATCTTAGAAACAAAGATTTTAATTTAATCTCTGAATCTTATTTTTAGCCACTTTTAAAAAATCCCTTTTTCCTACCTTTAATCCATAGCCTTTTACATTTTAACCCCAAAAGTCCTCTTGACAGTTCTAAACTCTCTAGTAGTATAGATTTGATTTAGATACAAGCATATGGTAATATTGCATTTTGATGACATTTTGTGTGATTCACTATGTCGAAATAAACCTTATACACTTGAGTGATAGAGTGAACCACCTGGTGAGAATGCAAAAGTCGTGTAAATATTTGAATATATTTTCCTAACTTAAAATGCTAATATCTGAATCATGTAAATTTTGTTAATATTTATTCTTTAATTATATTTGTTAAAATTTTGAAGATTTGTTTTTGATTATATTTACAGTTATGCTTGAGGACAAGCATATCCTAAGTGTGGGGTAATTGATATTGGCAGAATTATACATAAAATATATATCTGATATCTGGCAATATCTGTTTTAAATAAATAAAATATAGCCAAAATGAGCTTTAAATGCTTTCTTATTTTATTCAAGGCTATTTCAGGTAGACAATATGGAAAAATGGATAAAACGCGTCGAAACGAGAAAACAACGCGCAAAAGGCGATGATATTCTGAAAAAGCTAAGTACGCGCCGCGTACCTTATCTTCATTACGCGACGCGGACCAAACCTTCTAGAATGCAAGCTGTTAGTGCAAGTTGCAAAGGAATCTTGTCAGGGAATCCTGTCAGGCGTTTTTACGCGCCGCGTACCTTATCTTCATTACGCGACGCGGAAAAATCGAATTCTGTTACAACAGAATGCAAGTTGCAAGGGAATCTTGTCACGCGTTTTTACGCGCCGCGGAAACCGATCATTACGCGGCGCGTAAATTCCTTTTCACGCCTATAAATAGCAAGCCAAGCTTCATTCCGAAAACACACCGGGAGACACATCTATTACGACTCTTACACCTTCCAAAGAGCAAAACACACCACTCCAGGGCGCCTTCGGGCTGCTCTGGAGGTTTCCTCGCCTCCTATCCATGTAAATACGTAGCTTGTAGCGTAGATTTGTAGTTTTCGTAGCTGTAGTTGTTTTTCTTCCTTCGGAAACGAGTTCCAGCAAGTTTGTACGAGTCGAGATGCTGTCCAGATGTATTTCTACCTTGTATAATACAAACTGGTATTCTCTTTCCTTTATTTTCGCTTCGTTACAATGAATCCAAATTGATATAAATATGTAGTTGTTATGCGTAGGATTATATTGTGATGATTTTATTTAAGACTTGGTATTTGCTGAAATAATGAAACATTATAATTAGATATTTTATAATACTATCAGTTCATGCGGGTATTCGGCAGAATAAGTGTTGAAAAACCATTTGCTTAGGATATTTGTATCCTTATACATATATATTCAAACAGACTCATATTTATATGCATTTGCTCATGGACCCACTTGAGGTGTATGATACGTATAAGTCTGGTATGTGTATACACGGACATTTGCTCATAGACCCACTTGAGGTGTTGAACTGATATATTATCTTAATACCTAAATATATATCTTCTTACCGGATGTTGACAAACAATGGTAATTATCCTGTCTATTATTTCGTTAAAAGATAAATACTGACCTTTTAAGTAAAACGGGATAACACCCGGGAAGCGAGGTTTTATCTAACAGTGTTTTAATAATACAGGGATTAAATCAGAGTTATCTTAAGATTGTTATAAATTGATAAAAGATTGGTACCGAATCAACTTTAGAAATCATCTTAATAATTCCATTCATTATATAACCGGATTAGCTAACGTTAATATTTGGAGGATTCATGACTTGGCACTTTCTTTCCTGCTTTATTTACTTTTCCTGCCTAGTATTTAGTTTATTTTTATCCTCACCTATCTATCTAACTAGACAGCAGTTTAGAATAAGAGTAGCCATAGCTTTTACGCTTACCCGTGTTCGATATAAATCATCGGTCTTACCAGCACATCTTGCTACACGTGATGCGTTCTCTGCCCAGCCGTGCCGTGTGCATTTGTACCGTTGTGAAATCCGGTCCGCACCTAAACGCGTACACCAGATTTTTGGCGCCGTTGCCGGGGAAGGTAATAATATGGTAAATTATTCTAACAGTTGATTTAGTTTTGCAGTCTTGAAAATCTGACTATAAAATATTCCGCATTTCAAAGCGTTGCTTACATACCGTACGAATAGTATGTAACCCGAATAAATGGTTTGTATTTTTTTTTTATTTTTTATTTTTTAATAAAATGATGTGTGAGATTTCTGGTCTCAGAATCGAAATTACGATTAATCACGCTTATGCTGGCAGTCAGGTCAGCAACAATACCAAAATTTCGTTCTGCAAAATAGGGGAGTTCACTCTACTTCACTTTTATCTATTCATGCTTTTGAGTACAATGAGGACATTGAACAATTTTAAGTGTGGCGTAGAGGTATCCATATTTCTGTTAATAAAATTTGTCTAAAATTTAAAATCCCCAAAATTTTTAAAATTTTGCAAAATTCTCATAGTTTTAATTTATAAATTAATTCAAAATTCAAATTTAAATTTTTTCGCATTTATGATTATTTTTATGAAATTTTTAATTAAATTTATATGAATTCAGATTACATAATAAAAGAAATTTATTCGAATTTTCATGACTTAGCATAAATACAGCCTGTACTTAAATTGAGTATTTGAGCTTATCAGTTGTTATTATTAATCACTGAATTCTTTTGCTGTGAGAATATCTAAATTGCATATATTTCAGAAAGTGTTACTGAATTCTTTTCGAAACCACCAAAATGAGAACTAGACTATCGCACTGATAGAAGCCGTCTTTCTTTTTAAAAACCCGTTGTTTTAAGCCTTTTTCTTTCAAACTTAGATAATCTCAATTTTAGATTATTTAATTTATTTTATTTTTAACCCTTTTTCAGTGCAATGCTCATTTTTAGCATTCGACACCCTAGATAACCATTTTTGAGCCTTAACCTTTCATTTCATCACCCATGTTTACCCCATTTTTAGTCTATTTTATTTTTAAGTTCCCGAATTAATTAAACCAATTATATGCGGCTAAGTTTCATTCTGTGTTCCTATATTCTTCAGTTGTTCATGCACCGATCAGCGGGACATGAAAAGTTAATATCTTTGGTCTATCCGTTGCATACAGCTGAACCCAAAAATCCATAAAAATCAGAAAATCAGAAAAATGAGAAATTTCAGTTTCTTGACATACCTTTCTTCAGCTATTTTTAAGGTTGTCATACATTGAGTAGTAGTTTTTTCTTCAGTATTGCTTGAGTGAATAGCTGTCATTCAGAAGATTCTGATTCCATTACAGCTTGATGAACTGTAATCTCAACAAAAATATTGTGATATTCTTGTTCAATAGTTCAATAAAAGCATCTTAGAAACAAAGATTTTAATTTAATCTCTGAATCTTATTTTTAGCCACTTTTAAAAAATCCCTTTTTCCTACCTTTAACCAATAGCCTTTTACATTTTAACCCCAAAAGTCCTCTTGACAGTTCTAAACTCTCTAGTAGTATAGATTTGATTTAGATACAAGCATATGGTAATATTGCATTTTGATGACATTTTGTGTGATTCACTATGTCGAAATAAACCTTATACACTTGAGTGATAGAGTGAACCACCTGGTGAGAATGCAAAAGTCGTGTAAATATTTGAATATATTTTCCTAACTTAAAATGCTAATATCTGAATCATGTAAATTTTGTTAATATTTATTCTTTAATTATATTTGTTAAAATTTTGAAGATTTGTTTTTGATTATATTTACAGTTATGCTTGAGGACAAGCATATCCTAAGTGTGGGGTAATTGATATTGGCAGAATTATACATAAAATATATATCTGATATCTGGCAATATCTGTTTTAAATAAATAAAATATAGCCAAAATGAGCTTTAAATGCTTTCTTATTTTATTCAAGGCTATTTCAGGTAGACAATATGGAAAAATGGATAAAACGCGTCGAAACGAGAAAACAACGCTCAAAAGGCGATGATATTCTGAAAAAGCTAAGTACGCGCCACGTACCTTATCTTCATTACGCGACGCGGACCAAACCTTCTAGAATGCAAGCTGTTAGTGCAAGTTGCAAAGGAATCTTGTCAGGGAATCCTGTCAGGCGTTTTTACGCGCCGCGTACCTTATCTTCATTACGCGACGCGGAAAAATCGAATTCTGTTACAACAGAATGCAAGTTGCAAGGGAATCTTGTCACGCGTTTTTACGCGCCGCGGAAACCGATCATTACGCGGCGCGTAAATTCCTTTTCACGCCTATAAATAGCAAGCCAAGCTTCATTCCGAAAACACACCGGGAGACACATCTATTACGACTCTTACACCTTCCAAAGAGCAAAACACACCACTCCAGGGCGCCTTCGGGCTGCTCTGGAGGTTTCCTCGCCTCCTATCCATGTAAATACGTAGCTTGTAGCGTAGATTTGTAGTTTTCGTAGCTGTAGTTGTTTTTCTTCCTTCGGAAACGAGTTCCAGCAAGTTTGTACGAGTCGAGATGCTGTCCAGATGTATTTCTACCTTGTATAATACAAACTGGAATTCTATTTCCTTTATTTTCGCTTCGTTACAATGAATCCAAATTGATATAAATATGTAGTTGTTATGCGTAGGATTATATTGTGATGATTTTATTTAAGACTTGGTATTTCTGAAATAATGAAACATTATAATTAGCTATTTTATAATACTATCAGTTCATGCGGGTATTCGGCAGTATAAGTGTTGAAAAACTATTTGCTTAGGATATTTGTATCCTTATACATATATATTCAAACAGACTCATATTTATATGCATTTGCTCATGGACCCACTTGAGGTGTATGATACGTATAAGTCTGGTATGTGTATACAGGGACATTTGCTCATAGACCCACTTGAGGTGTTGAACTGATATATTATCTTAATACCTAAATATATATCTTCTTACCGGATGTTGACAAACAATGGTAATTATCCTGTCTATTATTTCGTTAAAAGATAAATACTGACCTTTTAAGTAAAACGGGATAACACCCGGGAAGCGAGGTTTTATCTAACCAGTGTTTTAATAATACAGGGATTAAATCAGAGTTATCTTAAGATTGTTATAAATTGATAAAAGATTGGTACCGAATCAACTTTAGAAATCATCTTAATAATTCCATTCATTATATAACCGGATTAGCTAACGTTAATATTTGGAGGATTCATGACTTGGCACTTTCTTTCCTGCTTTATTTACTTTTCCTGCCTAGTATTTAGTTTATTTTTATCCTCACCTATCTATCTAACTAGACAGCAGTTTAGAATAAGAGTAGCCATAGCTTTTACGCTTACCCGTGTTCGATATAAATCATCGGTCTTACCAGCACATCTTGCTACACGTGATGGGTTCTCTGCCCAGCCGTGCCGTGTGCATTTGTACCGTTGTGAAATCCGGTCCGCACCTAAACGCGTACACCAGATTTTTGGTGCCGTTGCCGGGGAAGGTAATAATATGGTAAATTATTCTAACAGTTGATTTAGTTTTGCAGTCTTGAAAATCTGACTATAAAATATTCCGCATTTCAAAGCGTTGCTTACATACCGTACGAATAGTATGTAACCCGAATAAATGGTTTGTATTTTTTTTTTATTTTTTATTTTTTAATAAAATGATGTGTGAGATTTCTGGTCTCAGAATCGAAATTACGATTAATCACGCTTATGCTGGCAGTCAGTTCAGCAACAATACCAAAATTTCGTTCTGCAAAATAGGGGAGTTCACTCTACTTCACTTTTATCTATTCATGCTTTTGAGTACAATGAGGACATTGAACAATTTTAAGTGTGGCGTAGAGGTATCCATATTTCTGTTAATAAAATTTGTCTAAAATTTAAAATCCCCAAATTTTTTAAAATTTTGCAAATTCCTCATAGTTTTAATTTATAAATTAATTCAAAATTCAAATTTAAATTTTTTCGCATTTATGATTATTTGTATGAAATTTTTAATAAAATTTATATGAATTCAGATTACATAATAAAAGAAATTTATTCGAATTTTCATGACTTAGCATAAATACAGTCTGTACTTAAATTGAGTGTTTGAGCTTATCAGTTGTTATTATTAAACACTGAATTCTTTTGCTGTGAGAATGTCTAAATTGCATATATTTCAGAAAGTGTTACTGAATTCTTTTCGAAACCACCAAAATGAGAACTAGACTATAGCACTGATAGAGGCCGTCTTTCTTTTTAAAAACCCGTTGTTTTAAGCCTTTTTCTTTCAAACTTAGATAATCTCAATTTTAGATTATTTAATTTATTTTATTTTTAACCCTTTTTCAGTGCAATGCTCATTTTTAGCATTCGATACCCTAGATAACCATTTTTGAGCCTTAACCTTTCATTTCATCACCCATGTTTACCCCATTTTTAGTCTATTTTATTTTTAAGTTCCGGAATTAATTAAACCAATTATATGCTGCTAAGTTTCATTCTGTGTTCCTATATTCTTCAGTTGTTCATGCACCGATCAACGGGACATGAAAAGTTAATATCTTTGGACTATCCGTTGCTTACAGCTGAACCCAAAAATCCAAAAAAATCAGAAAATCAGAAAAATGAGAAATTTCAGTTTCTTGACATACCTTTCTTCAGCTATTTTTAAGGTTGTCATACATTGAGTAGTAGTTTTTTCTTCAATATTGCTTGAGTGAATAGCTGTCATTCAGAAGATTCTGATTCCATTACAGCTTGATGAACTGTAATCTCAACAAAAATATTGTGATATTCCTGTTCAATAGTTCAATAAAAGAAGCTTAGAAAAAAAGATTTTAATTTAATCTCTGAATCTTATTTTTAGCCACTTTTAAAAAATCCCTTTTTCATACCTTTAACCCATAGCCTTTTACATTTTAACCCCAAAAGTCCTCTTGACAGTTCTAAACTCTCTAGTAGTATAGATTTGATTTATATACAAGCATATGGTAATATTGCATTTTGATGACATTTTGTGTGATTCACTATATCTAAATAAACCTTATACACTTGAGTGATAGAGTGAACCACCTGGTGAGAATGCAAAAGTCGTGTAAATATTTGAATATATTTTCCTAACTTAAAATGCTAATATCTGAATCATGTAAATTTTGTTAATATTTCTTCTTTAATTATATTTGTTAAAATTTTGATGATTTGTTTTTGATTATATTTACAGTTATGCTTGAGGACAAGCATATCCTAAGTGTGGGGTAATTGATATTGGCAGAATTATACATAAAATATATATCTGATATCTGCCAATATCTGTTTTAAAAAATAAAATATAGCCAAAATGAGCTTTAAATGCTTTCTTATTTTATTCAAGGCTATTTCAGGTAGACAATATGGAAAAACGGATAAAACGCGTCGAAACGAGAAAACAACGCGCAAAAGGCGAAGATATTCTGAAAAAGCTAAGTACGCGCCGCGTACCTTATCTTCATTACGCGACGCAGACCAAACCTTCTAGAATGCAAGCGGTTAGTGCAAGTTGCAAATGAATCTTGTCAGGGAATCCTGTCAAGCGTTTTTACGCGCCACGTACCTTATCTTCATTACGCGACGCGGAAAAATCGAATTCTGTTACAACAGAATGCAAGTTGCAAGGGAATCTTGTCAGGCGTTTTTACGCGCCGCGGAAACCGATCATTACGCGGCGCGTAAATTCCTTTTCACGCCTATAAATAGCAAGCCAAGCTTCATTCCGAAAACACACCGGGAGACACATCTCTTACGACTCTTACACCTTCCAGATAGCAAAACAAACCACTCCAGGGCGCCTTCGGGCTGCTCTGGAGGTTTCCTCGCCTCCTATCCATGTAAATACGTAGCTTGTAGCGTAGATTTGTAGTTTTCGTAGCTGTAGTTGTTTTTCTTCCTTCGGAAACGAGTTCCAGCAAGTTTGTACGAGTCGAGATGCTGTCCAGATGTATTTCTACCTTGTATAATACAAACTGGTATTCTCTTTCCTTTATTTTCGCTTCGTTACAATGAATCCAAATTGATATAAATATGTAGTTGTTATGCGTAGGATTATATTGTGATGATTTTATTTAAGACTTGGTATTTGCTGAAATAATGAAACATTATAATTAGATATTTTATAATACTATCAGTTCATGCGGGTATTCGGCAGTATAAGTGTTGAAAAACCATTTGCTTAGGATATTTGTATCCTTATACATATATATTCAAACAGACTCATATTTATATGCATTTGCTCATGGACCCACTTGAGGTGTATGATACGTATAAGTCTGGTATGTGTATACAGGGACATTTGCTCATAGACCCACTTGAGGTGTTGAACTGATATATTATCTTAATACCTAAATATATATCTTCTTACCGGATGTTGACAAACAATGGTAATTATCCTGTCTATTATTTCGTTAAAAGATAAATACTGACCTTTTAAGTAAAACGGGATAACACCCGGGAAGCGAGGTTTTATCTAACCAGTGTTTTAATAATACAAGGATTAAATCAGAGTTATCTTAAGATTGTTATAAATTGATAAAAGATTGGTACCGAATCAACTTTAGAAATCATCTTAATAATTCCATTCATTATATAACCGGATTAGCTAACGTTAATATTTGGAGGATTCGTGACTTGGCACTTTCTTTCCTGCTTTATTTACTTTTCCTGCCTAGTATTTAGTTTATTTTTTATCCTCACCTATCTATCTAACTAGACAGCAGTTTGGAATAAGAGTAGCCATAGCTTTTACGCTTACCCGTGTTCGATATAAATCATCGGTCTTACCAGCACATCTTGCTACACGCGATGGGTTCTCTGCCCAGCCGTGCCATGTGCATTTGTACTGTTGTGAAATCCGGTCCACACCTAAACGCGTACATCAGCTTGGAAAATCAAAATGCGTACCTCATAAAGGGGGAACAAGTCTCAACAACATCAGCTCCTCTCCAACTGATACACATGGACCTCTGTGGACCTATGAAGGTTCAGTCCAGACATGCAAAAAGATACATACTGGTGATGGTGGATGACTATTCTCGCTACACATGGGTTCGGTTTGTAAGTCACAAGTCTGAAGTGTCACAGCAAATCATTCTATTTCTGACTAAACACAAGACACAATAAGGTCAACCTGTGACAGTGATACGCACTGACAATGGCACCGAATTCAAGAATAGGACTCTGGATTCTTATCTTGATTCTGAAGGAATATCACATCAGTTTTCTGCAGCTTACACTCCGGAACAAAATGGAGTTGTTGAGAAAAAGAATAGAACACTGATTGAAGCCGCAAGATCAATGTTACAATATTCCAAGTTACCTCCATCATACTGGGCTGAGGCTGTCAATACTGCTTGCTACACTCAAAATAGATCCTTAATTCAACGTCGTTTTAATAAAACTCCTTACAAGTTGTGTAATGGAGTAGTTCCTAATAACAAATACTTTCGCGTATTTGGTAATAGGTGCTTTGTTCTGAATAAATCGGATAAACTGTCTAAGTTTGATCCAAAAGCTGACAAGGGAATATTTTTGGGGTATTCATTAGATAAAAAGGCTTTTCGTATTCTAAATCGGAGAACTAATTTTGTTGTCGAAAGTATCAATGTGACATTTGATGATTTAGTAAACTTAAACTCTTTGACAGCCAAACCTTTGACTCAGATTAATCCTTTTTATCAATCTAATAAATCCGATAATCAACACATTCAGAATGAAGATGTACATTTAGGTTTCATGTTTGAATTTTTCAACACTAATGAGTCTTATTCTGACAATGTGCACAGGGTTGACCAAGTACAACCACAACCGGAAGAATCACTTACACTAAAAACTCCTACCGTTTCACGGGACACTGATCCGGAGAATTCTGCGTCTGAAGCTACAATCAGTACTTTTCTTGAACATCGGACATCTCCTCCTATTGCAACGACTGAAACAGTGAATCCGTTTGCCGAACCAGTAATGGTAAATCCATTTGCATCGGATGTTCAACCAGTGGACGATCAATCTCCCGAGCCTCTCTGGCTGAGAAATCATCCTGATACTCAAGTAATATGCAGTTTGAATGCCGGTGTTTGAACTCGCTCCGCAACAGTCAATGAATGTCAAAATCTTAACTTTTTGAGCATGATAGAGCCAACACGAGTCTCTGAAGCTTTAGAAGATCAAGACTGGATTCTTGCCATGCAAGATGAGCTGAATCAGTTCGAACGACTGAAAGTCTGGCGCCTGGTACCAAAACCTGAAGATAAATCCATTGTGGGTACTAAATGGATCTTCAAAAATAAGAAAGACTCTGATGGAGTGGTTATACGCAACAAAGCAAGGCTCGTGGCCAAGGGGTATAATCAGCAAGAAGGAATTGATTATGATGAAACCTTTGCCCCAGTAGCCCGTCTGGAAGCTATCAGATTATTTCTGGCCTATGCTGCACATAAGAACTTCATGGTTTACCAAATGGATGTTAAAACTGCTTTTCTAAATGGTAAGCTCAAGGAGGAAGTCTACGTTGGTCAACCTAAAGGTTTCGTGGATCCCAAACGTCCGCAGCATGTATATCTGCTTGACAAGGCTCTGTATGGCTTAAAACAAGCCCCGAGAGATTTGTATGATGAGCTGTCAGATTATTTGTTGAGCAAGGGCTATACAAAAGGAACCACAGATACAACACTCTTCAAAAAGCAGATCGGTTCAGATTATATACTTGTACAGATTAATGTAGACGACATTATCTTTGGCTCAACTAGTCCAAAGTACGGTGATGATTTCGCACATACCATGAAACAGAGATTTGAAATGAGCATGACGGGGGAAGTTAACTTTTTCCTTGGATTGCAAATTTCTCAATTTAACCATGGGATTTTTATAAATCAGTCAAAATATATAAAAGATTTATTAAAACGATTTGATATGTTTGATTGTTCCCCAATTTCAACTCCCATGGGCATCAGAACTAAACTGTTTGCTGACCCTGATGGCAAATTAGTAGATTTAAAAACTTTTTGTGGCATGGTCGGATCCTTATTGTACTTAACTGCTAGTGGGCCAGATATTATGTTTGCTACTTGTCTCTGTGCCAAATTTCAGGCTAATCCTAAAAAGTCACATTTGCTAGCAGTTAAAAGAATATTAAGATATCTTAAGGGTACTCCAAATTTAGGTTTGTGGTATCCTAGAGATTCTGATTTTGAACTAATCGGATATTCGGATTCTGACTATGCAGGGTGCATGCTTGATAGAAAAAGTACATTCGGAAGTGCACATTTTCTGGGAGACAGACTAGTATGTTGGGCGTCAAAGAAGCAAAACTGCGTGTCAACTTCCACCGCGGAAGCTGAATATGTTCCTGCTGCCAGCTGCTGTTCTCAAAGTCTGTGGATCCGCACACAGCTGTCTGATTTTGGACTGGAGTACACTCATATTCCGCTGATGTGTGACTCTCAGAGTTCTATTGCCATTTCATGCAATCCTGTCCATCATTCCAAAACGAAACATATTGACATCCGGTATCACTTTTTGAAAGATTATGTTGAAAAAGGTTTGATAAAATTAAAGTATGTTAATACTGAAAATCAACTTGCTGACATTTTCACTAAACCGTTAGATAAAAATCGTTTTCATACTCTTGTTTCGAAATTGGGCATGTTGAATTTGAGTATTTAACTGTACTTTAAGTCTAACGATAAAGATATACAAAGATAGATACTTGAGTTCAGGGGGTGAGTTATCTGGTTTGACAAGTTATGAACTACTGATAGTTCGTACTTGTAGGGGGAGAGTTATCTGTTTTATCTTTTATCTGTTCTGTTTATTTCAGAAAAACCCAAAAACATCTCAAATTTTTTCAAAAAGAGTCCTAAATTTCACTAGTTCAAATTCAATAGGAATTGCTAATTCCGAGCCTTTTGGTCGGAATCCGACTCCTTTCAGAAGGAATTAATTATTCTGTCTTTTAGTCGGAATCCGACTCACTTTAGTATGAATTCAACATTCTGAACACTTTAGTCGGAATCTGAGAGACACATCTGCTTAAAAGGTAAAGGTCTCGGATTTTTGACTTTTACTCGGATTCTCTTTTTCCCTTCCCTCTCATCACGACTTTTTCTCTCTGTCCCGATTGGATCTTTAAATGATTACTACTTGCTTTGATTCTCTGAGTTTTCGATCTATATCCTTGTGCGAATTCAGTGTTACAATCCTTTACTCTACTTCATCTATTAATTGCATGATTGTACTCCTCTGTTCGTGAAAACCCCTAACTGTCGAGAGGGTTTTTCACCGATTTCGTACTTACTTGATGATTTTAACCTATGTTAATGCTTATTACATGCTTCGTTGTAGTGATTACATGCTTAGTATACGTTCTAATTACTTACATTCTCATTTAATCATGTCTAAATCATCTGTCATAAACACATGAATGAATCGGATTCCGAGTGAAGTTAAGAGTTAGACTTTGTCAAACACTTAAGCGTAGATCAATTTACTCGGATTCCGAGTGAAGTTAAGAGTTAGACTTTGTCAAACACTTAAGCGTAGATCAATTTACTCGGATTCCGAGTGAAGTGAAGAGCTGACTGTTTTTTGTGGAACACTTGATCAATTTACTCGGAATCCGAGTGAAGTGCAGAGTAGCTCAATTTATTCGGATTCCAAGTCCACTCATTTCACTCGGAATGCTTCCAATACTCTTACTCGGAATGTCCTTGATAGGATTTCAACCTTTTGCTTGGAATTCATGTTGAATTGTTCAATCGGATTTCAAGTTTTACTCGGAATTTAACACTTTTAATACTCGGAATCAATGTGCTCGGAATTGAGTCTAAGTTTTAATCGGAATTCCTCAATTCCGACTAAACACTTTGTCATTTTTTGACATTTTTCAAAATTTTCAAATTTTCAAATTTTTTTTCCACAAGGAAGGGAAAGTGAAATATGATCTGATCTGTTTAACATCTGATAACTAACCAAGGGTTTTAATTATGACTTATTGCAGATGGCTAATCCTGATAATCCTCCAGCATTTGTTCCTTCTGAACAATTGTTTCCCTCTACTAATTACCTTCCCTCTCTCATGAACAATCACTGCTTTGATTCCATCACAACCACTACCCAATTCCTTATCATTTCTAAACTCATTGCATCTCATCCATTAAACCACCTTTTTACATATAACCCTACTACTGATGATGAAAAACCTCACATCCCCGAGGTCTATGTACAACAACTCTGGAGTTCCATGCATAACATAGTTATTGAGGAGGGCCAAGATCAAATTGCTGGCCAGATTGAAAATCTTGAATTCTCATTTGATACTGATCAGTTGAGGAGAATGCTAAGACTGCCAACTGCAAAGGGTACCTATACTCACAAGCAACAGTTTGATCTGATTCCATCTGGCAAGGACATTTACCCACATGTGATTGATCTGGGCTTCAATGGTGTTTTAACAAATAATGCACATTTCAAAAGATCTAACTTGGTTCCAATCTGGCAGACGCTGTATACAATAATCAACAGATGCCTAACAAGTATTTCAAGAGGGGTTGATGGTGGAAGTTCAAGTGCCTTTCAAATACTGGTTGCCATGGTTTAACATTGGCACGTAGACTACGCGTCTATTATTTTTCAAGATCTGCAAAAGGTGGTTCATCAGAAACAGATTCCACTTCTAGCAAATAAGTTTCTACCATATCCTCGGTTCTTATCCATGATTGTGCAGAGTATCATGCTAGAATACCAAAATGAGATTAATCGGAGGGACAATGATCCTAAACCTACCATTTATGTGATGCAAAAGCTTTATAAGATTAATCAAAATCCTACAATCCAGACTTATGTTATGCCTGTTGAGCTGGTCATGTTAATGGATCTAGATGATCTAACCGTTCAGGCATATGTGAGTGAGAATAATATAGTTCTTCCGGATCGACAAGAACATGTTGATCCTACCCAAAGAACAGTAGAACCTGAGGGATTAGAGAATAGTAGTCAGTCGTCTTCGGGTGACACTGATGGGGGAGATTTGAGAGAAAATTCTGAGAGGGGGGAAGAAGTGGCTGAGGAAGGAAGGTACTGTAGGAGAGGGAGATGAGGAGGATGATATGCCTATAGGAAAATATATTGAAAAATCTCAATCTCAGGAAGCACCACCTCACGGTGTAGAATATAATGTTGAGAGTATGATTGTGACACCTGAGGGATTAACTAAGGAAACAACTGTGTTTGAGCATGATGATTTGTTTGATATAGAATCTCTTGATACAGAGGGCTTATATGACACCATCACGATTGCTGGCCAAGTTAATGTAGAAGAAGAGGAACAGTTAAAAGAAAAAGAGAGTGTGCTGGGAGAAAAAGAATATAAGAGTGCTGAGAGTTCCCCAACCACATCTAGCCGGGACACCACATCTGTCATCGGGTCTGACAGGGTCAGTCCTGGTGTTGAAAAAGACTCTATCATCCCACCAGAGCACGCACAAACCCCACTCAGCTACTCAGAATCCTCTCAAAAGGATATTGTTTCATCTTTACACGGGGATTTAACACATAATCTACCGAAGTCTCCTTTTGAGACAGTAGGTATTGAAACAGGTGCCAGTCCTCCCCAGGCTACCGAATTTCATTTCCAAGAGCACATCGCAAGCCCAATTCTTTCTAAACACAAAGACACATATGTACCATCAACTAGGATCCTACCTGCAGGACCTAGCAGAACATCTATAGAAGCTACTCTTGGTAGACTTCAAGGATTAGATGGAAATCCCGCCACAGTCAACCCTGCACCAGCTGTGAATGTGGGTGGCTCTACTTCCGCAGGATTTGTTCCTCCAGTTGTTACAGCCTCAACGGGCAATCTAAGTGATCCCGGTCTTGTTACAACTTCAAAAGTTTCTATGGTTGCCTCAGAATTTATTTCTAAGGCTAACCTTGAAACTGCTTTATCTGCCGTTCATGCTAAAATTGATGTTGTTAATGAGATGTTAGACAGGCTCCTGGCGAAACAAGGTCCTGATGTGTCGGTGGAGGAGTTGAAATCTCAGTTATATGCAAAGCTGATGGCTAGACCGGATAATAATGAAGAAGATGCTACCCTGGTTGATTTACTTTGAACTGAATACAAGAAATCAGATTTTCAAAGTTTTAAGAAAGAAATGAGAGATAGCATGGCAGCGTTCGGAGTTGCTTTTCATAAAAGATTTGATGACATTGATCCGATAAGGGAAGTTGCTGACGAGCCAGTTATTCAGGGGGAGAATCTCAATGAGGAGGAAGAGGCTGCTCTTAATGCTGCATTGAAAGCCTTGCTTGAAACTTGTAAGGCACAGGGGACGAAGAGGAAACATAATGACCAGGATCCTGATCCAGATCATTCTGAGGGGGAGAATCGTACAGCTACTGTGCCTATCACTTCTCTGCTAGCAAAAATACCTACCGCTTCTTCTTCTCAAAGCAAAGAACCAACACCAAAAAGAGGAAGAGGAAGGGGTAAAGGAAAAGAGAAAATGGCTTTAATAGATGAAGAAGAAGAGGATATAGATAGACTGGTGGATGATACATTTGACTTCCTGACTGGTACAGATTCAGATATTAATGATTACGGGTCATTTGTAACAGAAGCTGGTGAACATGAAAAGGAACTAACTATTCAACAACAAATCAACAAAACAAAAGAAACAAAAATGGTAACAACACCAAGGGTTGAAGAGCCTAAGGTAGATGAAGCTCCAACTCGTGAGAAGTTCGACATTACAAGTGTTTTAAGGTTGAACAAAGAAGTGGCTGACTTATTTCCTCCAACTCCGGGCGAATTTAGAAAAACTCCAAGAGATTTGTTGAGGGAACAAGATAAACTGGAAAGGTTAAGAAAGATGAAGAAGGGTGCTGAATGGAAAATACCTAAAGGTTACAATCCAGATCCAATCTTAACTACAGGCATAAGAGATGTCAGAAAAAGAGCTGTGTTGACCATAAAGGCCTTGAACAATACTAATAGAAATTGGAAAGCTTCTGATGTTGCTGTTGCCTTTCTGGAAGAAAAGATTCAGGGTATTTACACAGATCAACTACAAGATGAATTACCTGTTAATCTGATGGGAGTCACAGATGTCACTAAAGCTGGTAAAAGGTTGTTATTGAACTGGCATGGGCTCTCAAGGAAAGAAGTAGCATCAAAGTTTCCGATAATCAAAGTCAAGTGCGCTTTTAGCAAAATTCTCAATGTAATCTGGGTGTACTTTCATGTTCAAAGATCAGATCAGAAAAACTATGGATTCAGCCAAGTGGACTTGAAACACCTTAGTTTTGCTGACGTTGAATACATACAGGAAGTACTTGAAGCTAAGAAAGATAGTTCTCGGGCAAACTATGCAGGCTATATGATCGTGTTGGACTTTATGAAGCAAAGAATCAGACTTGCTGAAAGAACTGATCTCCAGCTTGGTACAGAGGCAGATAAAGCAAAGATTAATGTATTGAAGCCAAACACCTCTCATCCTAGAATTGATGAGCTTGAAATGTATCAAACTATTTGGAAGGATGATCAGACTGGTGAGACAGATGATGGTATAGTTTTATTCAACAGTCATAAGGAGAAGTTCTTCCTGAGGATCAACGAACTAAATGCCTATTCAGATGGATCACTCAGAGTCTGGATTATCAAGATCAGAGAGCATAGCTTCAGTCTCAAGGATGACTTTGATCAATCTATACGAGTAAGCCTAACTGAGGTTATAGAGAAGATAGAAGAGAAAATGCAAGAAAGGGCCACTCTCCGTAGATGGCAAAGAACCCTAGGTGAATGAAACTTTGTCTAGATCCAATCAAGGGGGAGATTGTTAGATATGTATTAGTGATTAGATCTAGACAATATTATTGTAATAGAATATGCATTTTAGGGTTAAGGTATAAATACCTTGTAACCTTGTCTTTCATTGTAACTTTGGCATATTAAATAGAATACACACACTTAAAGGTGTTTTTACCCTAATTCTCTCAAAGTTCATACTATAATTTATTCATTCTTGACTTACACTCTATCTTACAGCTAGTAGACCTGATATCATGTTTGCTACATGCGTTTATTCAAGATATCAGTCAGATCCTAAAGAATCACATCTTCAAGCTGTGAAAAGGATCTTTAGGTACCTTAAAGATACTCCAAATCTTGGCCTTTGGTATCCAAAGGACTCTAGATTTGAGTTAGTTGGTTTTTCAGATGCTGACTATGCTGGGTGCAAGTTAGATGGAAAATCAACCACTGGAGGATGTCAATTGCTTGGAGGGAAACTAGTAAGTTGTACTATTTAGAAACAGAACTCAGTGGCTACTTTAATTGCTGAAGCTGAGTATGTTGCAGCAGGGAGCTGTTGTGCTCAAATTCTATGGATGCAGCATCAGCTTCAAGACTTTGGCATGAGTTTCAAGAAAACTCCTATCTTTTGTGATAACCAAAGTGCTATAGCCATAACTTACAATCCAGTCTTCCACTCAAGAACCAAGCACATTGAAATTAGACATCACTTCATCAGGGACATCATGGAAAAAGGTAAAGTTGACATTAAATTTATCTCCACTGATGACTAATTAGCAGATATCTTTACTAAATCACTTGATGAAAAGAGGTTTATGTATCTGCTAAGTGAATTGGGTATGATCAACCCCTAGCTAAGTGTCTAGAATCTGAGTTTTTAGTTTGACAAAGACTAAGTGTCTTAAGTTGAGTGCACAGTTTATGAATAAGTCTTCATTAACTGAAAATTCTGTCAAACTGACTGATGAGTTCACACGTTTGGTGAGTTCCAAACATTTTGTTAACTACTCAGTGTCGTTAAAATATTAGTTTGACTTAGTCTCGAACAAATGACTAAGTGTCATTGAGTCTGAGCTATGTGCTTAACTCAAGCTGTGTGATGAGTTCACATGTTCGGTTGATTCCAAACAAGTTTTACCTACTCAGTGTAGCTAATATACATGCTTGAGTTAGTCTCAAACAAAAATGACTAAGTGTCATTAAGCCTGAGCTGTGTGCTTTACTCAAGCTGAGTACAATTCTCAAGTTGAGTGCTCAAATCAAGCTGAGTGCTTGAATCAAGACGAGTGCTTGACATAAACTGAGTAATAAGTTTACTCAGACTTGGTATGTCCAAAACCATGTTTTAATTACTAGGTGTTATTAATTCATGGGTCTCTGCGTATTTGAATCCGTCTCAAATCGCGTATTATATCAATTATGTATTGGTATACGTTAACAGGGTTTATAATCTTATTATGAGTTAATAATATTATTTTACACTTGTATCCGTTGGAAGATGATGTGTTTCTACCCTCTCACGCTTACATCAACCCGTAAGTTTTTCCGGCGTAACGGATAAAAAGGGAAATCTAACGGTAACTTTTCTCTCTCCCCAGAAATGTATATATACCGATCCTAATCGGTTTCGAGAAGTTTACGCTTACAAATACGACCTCTCACATTCTAAAATACCTTTCGCAAACACCTCAATTGCTTAGTGCATTCGTCCGTTCTAAACCCTAAATTGCTAAGTGCAGTTTTTTAACCGCTCAGTGCGAATTACAAATTACTAAGTGTAATTAATCCAAAATGGACGGAATCACATTAGTTCTCAGTGATCAAATGATTCGAGGTGCTCAGTTTAAGAACAATGGAGTGCCGGTGCTTAATGTCAACAATCAACGGGCCTGTCTTGCAATTCCTCCAATAAAACAAGGTAGAGGTTATGAAGTTTGGGCGGCTTACATCTGTAAATGCCCCCTGGCATTCGCCTTCTGTGGCGCACCTCTCCATATTGTTCCTCAACATCTACTGGAGTTCTGGTCTACTTGTACTTACGACCAGAACAGGGGAGAGATAACAGGGACTGTTCTCAATGGCGATAGAACAGTGATCCTGTCTGTGCAGCGGCTAAGGGATGTTCTTCAACTCCCTCAATCTGATGTGTACGAGCCGGTTGTCACAAGGCAAGTGGCTAGGTCTGTCCTACCTAGAATGGGTCACCCGCAGACAGAGGGTGTCATCAAAAAGGCCACTTTTCCAACCAGCTGGGGTTTTCTGGTGTCTAAAGTAATTCGTTCACTAGGTACTAAGGTTGGAGGACTAGACCAAGTTAACGAGTTCGAGATGCAGCTGCTGTACAACATGTTCTTTGCGAGGAACTTAGACTATGCACAGCTCATCTTCAACGAGCTCAGGGTCCAAGTGATGAAGACCACAAGGGATCTTCATGTACCTTTCATATGGTACCTGTCCTTGGCATTTGAAGCCGAGCTGGCGACAACACTTTATGAAGCTGATCAGGAAGTATTCCTGTTTCCTACACTCAGCCGCAAGATGTTCAACAATGACATCTTCCCAGAGCAAGGTCTAAGTGCACTCATGCTCTTGATCGCTGAGGCATCTTCTTCAGAAAATGAAGCTGAGGGATGAAATCAAGGGGGAGCTTCCCAAGCTGCCACGGAGGTTCAAGCTGAGCACTCTGCTCGAGCTGAACCAGCACACACTGAAGCTACCTCTGGTAAGACCTCTTCACTTTCTCTCTCTTCTCATTATTCTCCATCTACTTTTGGAGATAAGGCTGCGGTAAACCCAACCCAGCCTAATCCATCTCCTCCACCTTCATTCCATCAAAAATCCCACTCTGAAGCCACCCCTAGTATGCCCACTGCTGCTAGGGAGAATATCCAAACCTATGCTAGAAAGACTGCCAAAGGTGGTGCCACTCCTATAGGCATCACTGGAGCTGAGATCACACTGATCCCTCTACCGGCAGGAGTTGAGGGGGAGACGCCTACTCTTCAGGTGTCAACCTCGAGGCTTATTTCAACCCAAAAGCCTAAACCGGGTGTGGTGTCTACTCAGCCCACACTCTCCAGTGCCATGGGAGAGCCCATTACTGTGCCTAAGCAGACACACTTAGGTAACATTGAATACATGACCAATCCCGAGGGTCAATCACCCCCTCCAAACCATTAAGCCAACCTACCCATACACTTCACATTTTGAGCCCTCTTACTTCTCTTCATTTCTCACACCCACTCGCACGACCTGTCAATGTTTCATCTTCAAACTAATGTGATTCACATTGTCCAAACTCTGGTGCAAATGAATTTGAGGGTAAACACCAACCTTTGGATGATGCACCCAACTTCCAACCTTCTCAAGCTGACCTGGATGATTTAGTCAAATTCTTCCAAAGTCAGTTTGACAAACTGCACCTTAAGAGAAAACAGACAAAGAAAGACATGCTAATGATTTTGGATTCTCTAGATGAGGAGGTGTCAAATTTGAAATCTGCAGTAGCTGCCCTACAGCAACAAAAGACTTCGACCCCTATTGATGATGACAAAAAGGGGGAGAAGGTTCAAGAAGCTGAAGCTGAGTTAGTCAAAGCTGAAGCTCTACTACTATTGGCAGAGGGAGCAAATCAGATTGAGGGGGAGAAAGAAATTGAAAAGGAAGATGAGCTGACAGAAAAAGCAAAATGAAAGAGACCAGTAGTGGTCAGCTCAGAAGAGTCGGAACCCCCTCAACAGAAAAGAAGGAAAATGATTCTAAGTGAATCATCAGCCTTAGATAAAGACTCTGCAGATAAAATGACCTTACAAGAGAGAGCTTCACTGATGGCAATAAGAAGATTGGAACAAGAGGATGCTGACCAGCTTGGGATATCTATCGATGAATTAAGAAGAAGACATTTGGATGCTTAAGCTATGTTAGTTGATGAGAAAGTAGCAAGAGAACAGGCCAGGGCTGAGCAAATCAGAAAGCAGAATGAAGAATTAGCTAAATTCAAACTGCCTATTGTGCCTAAGAAGGAAGAGGTAGAAGAACCTCCTGTTCAGGATCAACAAGAAGAGGAAAACATAACTCAGTGTTATACAAGATCTTACTTCTCTTCTCAGATTAATTCACTCAAGTTGAGTTCAGTTCAAGGGATTATCATCATGGAGTTCATCTTAAAGAATGGTGAAACACTTTCTCTGGAGCTGAATCAACTTTATAAACTGGGTTATGAAGAATGGAAGCAAGTGGTTATCCTTATCAAGCAGATGGAAAAGTCCTCTGCCAGAAATCAAGTAAAGGATGAATTGTTAAGGCTACTTGCAAGAGCTGATTAGATGAAACTCATACCCAGGTCTGAGATATCAACCCTACTGAATTCCTTTCACAAATTGGGGAAGAACAAGTTTAAAAAGCCAGCTGGATTAGCAAAAGCACATAAGTACACTCTGAGTCTTCCTGAAGGCTTAGAGTTCAAAGAAAACACCTATGTGGAAAATCCTGAGAAAGGATTCATGTACCTGGATAGAAATGGAGAACAATGCTTCCAGTCTGATGCAAATATTTACACATGTAGGGTATCTCAAGTGTTTGCTCTGAGGCTAATTGTAGAATAGACTGAACAAACTTCAAGGTTCAGATACAGAATAAACAGAGCAATCAGATCTCAAAAGGACCAGCTTCAACACTTACCCAATCTACAAGAAATCCTTGAAGAAATCAACAAGGAGATCAATGAGTTTGAAGAGCTGCATCCTAATTAGATTAGTTCTAATGTAAATATTAGATTAGTTCTAATATTTTTGTAAGCACTAAGTGTGCATGATCTATGTGATCAACATTTTTGTATTATGATTGGTTCAATTAATACAAGTATAAGTTTGATATGTTCAACTGTATTATGATAAGTTCATAAATCTAATTAGTTCAGTTTGAATGAATAACTGGTTAGTTCTTATTCATTAATATGTTTAGTTGGTGTGTTCAACTTGAAGTTGGTATGTTCCTCTTATAATTGATAAGTTCAATTAAAATTGATATGTTCAATTGATGTTTGATTAGTTCAAAAATAAAATCTTTATTTTTTTAAGGTTTAAAACCTAATTCTGTTAAACAAACTTAAAAACTGTTTGATGGTTTTGTCATCATCAAATTGGGGGAGTTTATTGGGAAAATGATCTCATCAGTTTAGATTTGGTGAGACAAAGTTAAGTTTGTTGGATATATTCTAGATATAACTTAAACAGAATTACGAGGCTTGATCAGATTGAATACGTACAGTGTTACAGACTGAGAATAAGCTGTATATAAGCTGAGCATATGTTCGATCAGCTTATAAGATATCTTAGTAAGATTATCACTAAGTGGATAAGCTGTGTATGTCACCTAAGATATATTGAGTTTCAGCTTGATGTGTTTCAAGCTGAGCGACTCAGCGTGAATACTGAGTCAGCTCAATAGAGTTGCTAAATACGTTCTAGCTAACTCTTAGGACTTCTAAGGATGAGTTCATGAATATACATGTTTGTTCATGTTGGTTTTCGAGTGTGTTCTCGAATAACTCAGCTTGATGAGTTTCAAGCTGATTAACTCAGTCCGAACAAGAAGTCAGTTTAAAGAAAATTTAAATATGTTTTAAATTTATCTTTTTAACTCTCTATATCTACGGGAAGGATAAGAAGACTCCAGAATCAGTATTGAAGATTGAAGACTCAAGATAAAAAGATTCAAGATTCAAGATTCCGAGTTATCCGGTAGTTAGTTAGCAAATTAGGATTAGTCCAGTTTGTTAGGAACCGTAGGAACAAGATTATAAATACTTATCTCCTGATAAGTTTAGAGGTACGACTCAGAAACCACTACGACTTCAAAAACGATTTTATCGTTTACAGAGCCAAATACCTCAACTCAACCATAAATGTTACGATTCTTGAATCATTGTTTGTCAGTTCAACGTGATCAAGAAAACTCACACAATACCGACTTGTTCGTGTGTTTGAATATTCACATTAGTTGTGAAGTTAGTAAGTAATCATAAGTTGATTGAGTCTGTGATTAAATCCTGTTTAGAGAGTCGTCAGTATCTATAATCATAAGTTGATTATAGATAGCTAAGTTTGAAAGTTTGAGAGATTTATATTAGGTGTTTACATATCAAGAGTTGCTTACTTGATAATTACTGTAATCATCTTCTTATTCAAAGCATTGTAATCATCTTCTTAATGAAAGCATTTGATTGATTGTGGTTTGATTTACTGTGTGTAACACTTTTATTTGATCCGTTCAATTTCCGCAGAAAGTGTATTCAACCCTCCCCCCTTCTACACGTCTGTTGCTTGTTGTTATTCTCACCAAGGGACCAACAGCCCTCTACCAACTCCAGCCACCGTCAACACCAGCCACCGTCACACACACATACACTCTCTCTCTTTCTCAACGCCACCACAAACACCTAAGTTAACGTTGAAAACCCTAGCCGCCGCCACCTAGCCACCACCGTACCCTGTCCACCGTCTCTCTTACTCTCCTCCTCTCTCTCTCTCTCTCTCAGTCTCTCTCGCACTCCCAACAACACCACAAAAACCTAAGTCACCTTTGAAAACACTAGCCACCGCCACATTGCCACCACCGTCCTCTGTGCACCGTCGCCAACCTCCGAGCAAGTAGGGTTCTCTCGCCACCATCATCCTCTTGTTCAGATCTGGATTCAAATTTGGTTAAGGTTTCTTATTATGGTTTGATTTTGTGTGTATTGATTTGGTTTGAACCAGATCTAGGTTTGGGATTGTTAGAGATGGTGGTTTATTTGAATGTGTGTGGTGGTTCTTTGAAGGAGAGGTGGCAGCGGAGGTGGTTCTTTATATATTTCTTGGGAGCTAAGGGTAAATGCTGCCGAATATATTTCTTAAACAACCGATCATGTAATATGTATTCACTTATGAGGTAAGGTATTCAAAAAGTGGGTTAGGACGGCCACCCTGCTAGAAACCACTCACAATTTCTTAGTATAAAAATTTAATACTTGATTTGTGTTCTTAATAAGTATGATATGCTTTGACCACAGTTATGATGATTGATAAGAGTTGGACTACTTTAGCAAACCGTAATTGTCCTGGATTTCTTACTGGTCTTGAAGCATTCCTAGATAGGTGTAAAGACTACGTAAATAGCTATGGCAATATTCGTTGCCCGTGCGATTATTGTGATCACAGTTGTTATTACCCGCTTAGGGCACTTAGGGTTCACGGAGAACCATTTGTTCCTCAAGCACCACGCGACGGTCTTGGTAAACCGAATAACGAGTTGCATGATTACCTCAATGACGTTCGTCAGGAGAATACTGTCAACGAACACAACGCGGAAAGTGATGAGCCAGCTGAAGGCCCAAGTGACGAGCCACATGAAGGCCCAAGTGATACAAATGACGAACTTGGTGAATTATTTAAGTTAGCCGGCACGAAGCTATACCCTTGTTGTGACTGGATGTCTTCGCTTGACTTTTTGGGAAAGATGAGGCATATGAAGGTTATCAATAAATGGACCGATACTTCATTTGACCAATTGTTAGAATTGCTTAGGGTTGCATTTCCGACAGCTCATATCCCGTCATCACACTACGAAGCTAGGAAGATAATGAGAACGTTCGGGTTAGGATACGTACGTATCCATGCTTGTATCAACGACTGCTGTTTATTTTGGGATGAATACAAAGATTTGCAAAGTTGTCCGATATGTTCTGAGAGTAGATGGAAAGACAAAAGCACCAAGGGAAAGAAAGTTGCTAACAAGATACTGCGTTACTTTCCTTTGACGCCTAGGCTAAAGCGTATTTATAGCTCAAGACACACTGCAAAGTCTATGACTTGGCATGCTACCGGTCAGTGTACGGAAGATGGTAAGATGCGTCACCCGGTAGATGGTAGTGCATGGAAACATTTCGATGCACAATATCCAGATTTTGCTGCAAAACCTAGAAATGTCAGATTAGGGTTGGCTGCCGACTATTTCAATCCGTTTGGCAACATGAGTACTTCTTACAGCATGTGGCCGGTCATATTGACAACATACAACACGCCTCCATGGTTATGTATGAAAGAGTCTTCATTCATGTTGACCTTGTTAATTCCTGGCCCTAAATCACCTGGTAAGGATCTTGATGTTTTCCTGAGGCCGTTGGTTGATGAATTGAAGAGTCTATGGTCTAATGGAGTCCGAAGGAAAGATGCAGATACAGGCAATTACTTCACAATGCGCGCGATGCTTTTATGGACCCTCAATGATTTTCCTTCTCGTAGTAGTTTTTCAGGTTGGAGGCGTCAAGGCTACTTAAGGTGCCCTACATGTAATGTGGACACTCCATCCATTCATGTTCAAGGAAAAACCGTTTATGTTGGTCATAAAAGATTCGTAGCTCCAAAACATCATTGGAGGAAGAACAAGTCATTCAATGGCAAAGACGAGACTAGACTTGCTCCTAGAAAATTAGCAAAGAGCTATGCTTTTTCTTCAAACAAATTTGTGCTCGAAACTTGATGACGCAAGATATGAAAAAAGCTGAAAAGCAATTGATCAATATTTTGTGTAGTTTTGAGCAAATATTTCCACCGGCATTTTTTGACATAATGATTCATTTGGTTATGCATTTACCCGAAGAGGCTATTCAAGGTGTCCCTGTTTACATGAGGTGGATGTATCCATTTGAAAAATACATGAAAAAGCTAAAAAATTATGTTAGAAATAAAGCAAGGCCAGAGGGATCTATAGCGGAGGGGTATGTTGCAAACGAAGCCTTGACTTTCTGTTCAAGGTATCTCGAGGGTGTATCGACGATATTTAATCGTCCGGATAGAAATGAGGATGCTCCAGTTCCAACACGTGAGTTGTATGTGTTCCAATCAATATGTACACCAATTAGTAAAGGTGTAGATATAAAATTGGATCACATACTTCAGACGAAAGTAGATTGGTTTTTACTCAACAATAGTCCCGAGATCGACACCTACAAGACGTAAGTGTATCTTTCGGTTTGTGTTTTTATAAGTTCTATTTTCAATAATTATACTAATATTAAGAACATTTATAGTCAATTTGTTGCTGACATGCCGATCGGAAGTAATTTACAAACAAAGTTTCCTCATTGGTTTAAGAACAAGGTAAGCTCATTGTATATTACCTTGAATATACAAAATTCTCTCAGTGCTCGGAATTGTCAATTTTATCGGAATTGTCAATTTTAACTGGACGGATTGTTTGATTCTTTATTTTGAAGCGCCGGTCCAGAACAGGTATGTCCAGAAACGTTTTGTGTTGATTTTGGTGGAAGAGCTGTAACAGTTAATGCATCATCAAATGTTACATTGATACTTTTCACAATGCTCTTTGTTCTTTTGTTAAAAACTCTGTAGGCTTTGGACTCAGTAGAATAACCTAAGAAAATAGCTTCATCAGCTTTGGGAGCAAATTTTCCTAGATTATCTTTGTCATTCAGTACAAAGCACCTATTACCAAAGACATGAAATTATTTGATATTAGGTACTATGCCATTGGCCAGTTCATATGGAGTTTTATTAAAGCGTTTATTAATAAAAGAGCGATTATGCGTATAGCAGGCAGTGCTGATAGCTTCAGCCCAAAAGGAAGGTGGGAGCCCGGAGTATGATAACATGGTTCGGGCAGCTTCAACCAAAGTTCTGTTTCGTCTTTCCACGACACCGTTTTGTTGTGGAGTATATGCAGCAGAGAACTGACGGTTGATCCCTACAAGGTCACAAAAGCTCTTCATAGTACTGTTTTTTAATTTAGTTCCATTGTCTGTACGGATTGAAACAACACTCTGATTATGCTTACTCTGCTGTTACTTGATGAAGGAAAAGATTGTTGGAGTAGCTTCATCTTTAGAACGCAGAAATTTGACCCAAGTATATCTAGAGTAGTCATCCACCATAACTAGGATATACTTCTTCCCACTCTTGGACTGTATTCTCATAGGACCGCGGAGATCCATGTGCAGGAGTTCCAAAGTCTTTGTAGTGCTGACCACCTGTTTTGATTTATGAGAAGTCTTCTTCATCTTTCCCTTTTCACAGTCTGCACACACTTGATCCTTCTTGAATCTTAACTTGGGAATGCCTCTCGCCAAGTCACCAGTGACTAGCTTGTTAATATTTTGAAAGTTCTGATGAGAGAGTTTTCGGTGCCATTGCCAAGTAAGATTTGTGCAAGCTTCAGACAGTAGACATACAGAGGTAGGGGAGTCATATTGCTCTAAATCAATGGAATACTGATTAGATTTCCTAGAGCCTGCCAGTAATTCATCCCCAGTTTCAGTTAGCACGGAACATTTGTTCTTCCTTAAATACTACTACTAAGTCCTTATCACAGAACTATCTGATGCTAAACAAATTGTGACCCAACCCTTCAACATAGGACACTTTCTTGATCTTGATGTGCTTCTTCTCTATGTCTCCGTACCCCATTATTGGTGCAACAATGTCATTCCCAAAACGAACATTCCCGGAGTACTTAGGAACATAATTCTTGAGAAGACTTTTGTTGCCGGTCATATGTTTGGTACAGCCGGAGTCCAGGTACCACAAGTGAGGCGCCTGCAAAAAGAGAGTAAATCACGGTTAGGTCCCCATATATGAATGGGTCCTGAATTGTTAGTTCCTAGGATTGGTTGAGTAATAACCTTATGTGCATGTGGTGGTAACACTTCTAATGATCTATCCTTTGGTACCCATGTGGGTTTAATCTTTTGTCGAGAAGGAATAGATTTAAAAAGAATTGGCTTAGTCGTAAGTTTCGTTACCACTATTGGTTTGACAGTTGATGGAATTTGAAGTTTTGGATTCGGTACAGTTGAAGCGTTATGTTTGCGAATCCAAGTTTTTGAGGAATTTGTAAGAATTCATTGCTGCCTCGGTGCATCAACTGACTTTTGTTTAACCGGAGCTTTGGGAGCAGTAGGTTGTTCTATTTTTGGATTGGATGAGGGCTTTGATTTGGTGTTTTTTACAAGTTTAGAAGGTGGATTGTGAGAGCGTTTTTGAGAATGTAAAAGTTTTTCCTGCACAATCCATGCCTTTTTGAAAGCATCATAGCCCTGTCTCCTGTAGACTTCCAATTCCTTGATCGCCAGTAATCGTTTTGATTTGTTTAAACGTTTGAGTGCATGGGACTGACGAGTGGTGATCCATTGATGAATAATATATCCTTTGGAATTTAGAAATGGAACACATATCTGATTAGCGTAAAAATATGTCCAGTCCTCACATGGTTTAATTCCTTTTTGTTTTCTTAATTGATCATATTCACAATTAAATTCACAATGCACATGCAGACAACCATCACTAATACAAAACATTGAAGAGGAAATATTATCATGCAAACTTGAATGATTACAGACTGAATCATACATCAAAATTTGTTCACATGTTTGGCTAGTGTTTGAACATTTCCTATGTGATCTAGGAATGACTCTCTTCCAAGTGATGTTTATTTTACGCTCTTCACTCCCGAGCTTCTTCACATCTGCAGTAAAATGTAAATTGTTAGAATTGAGTCATGATCGACTAGCAGCTGCCTTTGAGGATTCAGGTATGTCAGTGTTCATACGAGAAATGTGATTAGAAGTGAAAGTGGATGTTTGTTTGAAAATCTGTTTTTGCTTTAGAGTTTTCAAAATCGGATTATTAACAGATTTTATTTTGGGTTTGACATCTTGGGTAGATGTAGACGCAAGCTTAGAATATTCAATTCGCTCTGTGTATGGAGAGAATGTGAATGGAGTAGGAGGCTGCATCTCAGTTTTGACTTGTTTGATTCGCTCTTGCAATGCGAAGTTTTCTTTGCACATATCGTCAATGATCTTGCCATCTAGATTAAATACTGTTTGAAGACGTTTGTGGAGGATGGTGTTTTCTTGAACTAGTTGAGAAGATTCAGGGAGTGGTTCAGAAACTGGAATGGTTTCAGGTGTAGTTTCAGAGTTGAAAGCTTTGGTAAGGTCTCCTTGTACCATATGGGTGAAGCAAAACTCTTGCAAGGTATGGAACCTTTGCTGTAATTCCTTGTGGGGAATATATAGGAATTGGGGTTTTGGCATTTCAGGAGCATAGAGTTCCTCATCTATATAAACTGGTGTGGTGACAACGGAGTTTAGTGTTGGAATAGGGAAAGTGAAGTATGAGTCGTTTAGGTCAGAGTAGTTAAAGGGGATTTCAATTTTGAGGTGAAGAGTTCGTTTGATATCTTCCTCAAGTTGTTGTTCCTCTTGACCAACGAACACCATTCGTTGAGTGAGTCCTTCGCCAAAAAGATTCGCATTATATAATTGTTTGGCAGATACGTTACTCAAAACATTTGGATTTTCAAAACTAAGGCCATCGAATGTCCATCGTGAAAAAGGACGTTCCTTTTGTTTGTACAAAAAGATGGTTTGTTCACTTTGCCCTCTTTTGATTAGCAGGTCTTCAAGTTCTTTAATTTTCAAGCAAAGAACACTTTGATCATTTTTGAGAATTTCTGAATCTTTTTCTGCACCAATACGTTCTGCTTTGAGATCGTGTATGATGATGTTGGTTTTATCAGTTAATTCAAGAAATTCAGATTCCTTCACTTCTAATTGAACTTTAGATTCATTTATGTTTTTCTCTAACTGTTCAATTGTGACTTGTGCTTCTTTGTCTTGTGTATGAATGACCTCCTTCAATACTTGATTTTTATTTATTAGTTTAGTCACCTTAAATTCTAACTTTTTCATGCGTTTTAATATAGTTTGTATATGTTCGAAGTTAAAACCCATGTTAGAGTCAGAGATAGAATGTACCTTTCCGCTTTCAGCAGTCTCCTCCTCAGTATCGGAGAGATCACCACCTTCTTCATCCTTAACACTTGCTCAATTGTTAGTCGTGAAACAGAACTGTGCTTGATCCTCACCATCTGGATCACTCTCGGAGTCTGTGTCCTCCATGAACTAATCCTCTTCCACCATAAGTGCATTCCCAGCCTGCTTTTGTTTTGACAGGCGGTACTTTTTTATGTGGTACTCAGCATCTTTGACCTTATTTTGTGGACAGTTCCTGATCATGTGGCCAGATCTCCTGTAGTAATAGCACTTCGAGTCTGTTTTCTTTTCATCTCTCCTTTCTTCTCTTTGAAATATAGGCTTGTCAACAGGAGCAAACCTTTCTGGTCTCCTAGACCCAGAGGTTAACCTTTGTCTGTTGTTGGTTTTATTAAATCGATTTCGGAAGGTTTTGCCAACAACAGAGAGAGCATGAATGGCAGCTTCAACAGCATCTTCATCATCATCATCCGGTTCAAATTCACTGAGAATAATCTGTTTGAACTTCAATGTTCTAGATGAAGATTCCCTTGGAATTCTTTCGACTACTACGAGGGCCAAAGGATCTGCAGCTGGTTGTTTGGGAAGAGACTTCAGTATTTCTTCTTGGTACTGATTGAGGTCTTCAAATATGTTGTGAAAGGTGACTGTAGTGAGATCTTTGTTGATTTGTTTATACAGTCGAACATATTCCTTCCACTCAGGACCCAGTGACTTCAGAAAAACACAGTTCAAGTCTAGGTCAGTTCTGATGATCTGGTTTGACCTCATTTCATTTTGCAATTTGCAAAATCTACCATAGGTTTCAGAAAGCAGCTCGTTCTCTCGAACACTGAAGTCATGATAGCTGTTAACTAGTTGGGTACGTTTGATGTAATCTCCTTGCTCAGTAACCTGCAACTGCTTCTTGATTTCATCCCAAATTTCTTTAGCAGTAGCTAAGCTATCTATTTTTGTGTAGATCTCTGAGGAGAGTCCTTGTTTTAGATAGTACTTAGCCAGACTTTCGGCCTTCTTGATCTCTTTTTCTTGAGCTGTGAGCTCTTCAACAGTCTTTTCCCTCTCATGACGGAGAATGGCTGGATTGTTGTTACGATCCGCCTCCACTACCTTGATGAAATTCTTGTTTCCTTTTTCAATACATTCTATCATCATTTATCCGTGCATCTTGTTGTGCTCTAGGAAGTTCATAAACCTTCCTTTCCATACATTGTATTCACCCCTGAACAAAACTGGAGGTTTTGTATCACTACCGATGGACATCATTTCATTTGAACTTGACATTTTGAGAATTTAATTAAGAAATGATCGTTCACTTGTTATATATGGATTGATTGTTTGAAAAACTTGATAAACAAAATGTGGAACTAATTCACTTTAATTCAACTTTGAATTAGATCTTGTAAAGATTAAATTCAACTTTGAATTATATAGAATTGAGTTAATTTAATTCAACTTTGAATTATATCTGAGTTTCATTAAATTCAATTTTGAATTAAAATTTTAAGTTTTAAGTCCGATTGTTCTCTTTGTTTAAAGTCAAGTCCCAATGGTTCTATCACTTGTCCAATAAGTTCAAGGTATGCGATAGGTGTTATGTGATTGGAGATAACCCTTGAAAATTCAGCAGAGTAACTTCTTGGTAGTGATTGAATAGGGTAACCAATACTGTGCGATTGATTCCTGTAGCACCAAACACTTAGAATAAACTGTTAGTTGCTACAATCGAATGTTATTCAAGTAACCTGAATCGAATGCGACTGCCTTTGTGTTTGTAATCAAACCTTGAATCGCAATGGCCAATAGAATGCGATTGATGAACCAAGAGTATGCGGCTGATAGCACTTTAAACCATCCAATCGCATGCGATTCAAACTACGCGGCTGCTAGCACTGAGTAGCACTTTGTGAATTTCAACCTTGACAGAATTCTATAAGCCGCATAAACTAGTCAATCGCATTGACCAACAACCCGGCTTATAGGATCTGATGTGTCCCTATCAAATCTGAAGGTCTTACCCCTTATGGTGTCTACCCACTTGTACCTTGATTGGTATGGGTAGTACTTGAGATGCCTTGTTTTACACTTAAACTTTGAAGAATAAATAATTATTTTTAATTAAAAACTGACTTCTTCTTCTTCAAATATGCATTTAATCCTCAAGAACACCATAAGTGCTTAATTTCTAGAAAATTAAATGCCATAAAGTTGAGCATTTAATGAACTATTGGACTTTTTTCTTTAAAATACCACTCGGTTTTGAAGTGTTCTTCAAGAAAGCCTTTCTTGAACAAACCTTGTGGTTGTATGCTTTGTTGAATCCGAAAGCTTGTTCTTCACCTTAAGCTTGAAGTTTTCGAGAATTTCCTTTGTTGTTTTTCGAACAATCACGAGCCAAAAACAAGTTTGGCTCTGATACCAATTGATGGTCCCGTATATACTACGGATGAAGCAATGCTTAGATGTGTTCTTACTAGTGTGTGTTTGTGTGTTTGTTCGGTTTAGAGAGAGAGAGCTGAGAGCAATATGGTGAGAACACAAACACAATCTTTAAGTAATGCAAAGCTTAGATTAGAATGTGAAGGGCAAATGCCTTTTATAGCATTTGCCCAACTTTACAATAATTACATATTGCACCCTCACTTTTAATAATTTAACAAAGATTAAAAGAGTTGTTGTTATAATTTGTTGTTGTTGTTGTTGGTTCTTCATCTTTATTATAATTAATGAATTTATCTATTAATTGAGTTTTTATAGTTTTATCTTGAATTTTATCTATTAGTTCTAAAAAATCTCTATCTTTGTCTGTAATAACAATTAGAATATTGCAAGTTCAATTTCCTATACATTTATATTCTGATTCATAATCTATTTCATCTGTCGAATAATTTTGTAAAACTTTTAAATCATTATCATTATAATCAGATATACTTGATTCTGAACTTTCTTAATCATTTAAAAATAATTTACTTATTTGGATTTTTAACTAATCTGAGACGTCTAATTCATTTATAGTTTTTTGAACATAGCAGTTTTTTGCCATATGTCCCGTTTTTCCAAATTTATAACAAATAATAATATCTTTTTGATTTCCTTTATAATCTTTCTTTTTATTATTATATTTTTTATAATTTTTCTTCTTATTAGTATACCCTTCTGTTTTATTTGGTTTTGAAACATATTTTTTATTAGAAAAACGTCTTTTATAAAATATTTTCTTAGGTTTAGAAGAAGAGGGTTTAGTAATTGGTTGATAACCATATTGTTGACAAAAGTCTCCTAATTCATTTTTGCTAGTAATTCTTTCTTTTTTAAAGTTTAGCTTTTAATCTTAAATCTGAGCATATGGATAATCCTTCTTTATTAACATGACTAATAATTTCTCCATAGGTAAGATCTTTAGAAGGAATTTGATTATTATATTTTTCTCTTAAGTTATTTCTAATTTTTTCAGCAAACAGATTAGGTAATCCTGCAATAAATCTTTCTTTCCAGTATGCTTCTTTACAATCTGTTCTTAACATAACCTTTGTTAAAAACATATCTTTATACCATCTAACGTCTTGAAGTTTTCTACAAGTTGAGTAATATTTATGCACTTTTTTCTTGAAGTAAGGTTGGGTCTCCTATGTAATTTTTTATTATTGCATAAATAAGAGTTGGAATAATGTCATGTTCTTGAGTAGTAACAGCTTCGTTATTTTCTTGTTTTATGACTATCTTTTTGGCATTAAATATATGATTTCTTTTTTCACTAGTAACATACGAATCCCACCAGCCTTTTAGATTTCCAGTAAAGCCAGAGGTTAATAACTCGGCTATTTTCCCTTGATTATTTCCTTTTATTGAATAGGCATTAGCAGCCATATTCATTTCTTGAACCGTATTTAAAATTTGATGTTCAGATAATCCGTCTATATTCCATTCATAAACGGATGTACCATCATATGTATTTCTTTGTAAAACATATTCTCTTTCTTCATATTGTATATGTGGAAAGCTTGGTCTTTGATAATAATTTAAAGTGGTTAGTCTATTATATGTTTTTGTGGTTGTATTTCTAAGTTTATTGACATTATTTAAAAATTGATCTTGAAGTTGAGAAATTTTGATATCATTGTCTGTAGATTCTTCTTCAAAATATGTGACCTGATTAATAACATTAATTTTTATCTCACTTAATTTTTTCTCTAATTCATTATGTAATTTTTATTATTGCATAAATAAGAGTTGGAATAATGTCATCTTCTTGAGTAGTAACAGCTTCGTGATTTTCTTGTTTTATGACTATCTTTTTGGCATTAAGTATATGATTTATTTCTTCACTAGTATATCAGAGCCATGTGCTCTTAGTTGTTCTTCATCAATCAATTTATCGTGATTATATTATTAGATGATTTATGAAGTCTAATATCTGTCTTAGTAAAGAAATAAATTTGTTAATAGATATGATTTTAAAGAATATTAAATCTCTTAATGATTTCAAAATAATAACGTTAGAACATCTATTATTGTCAGTGTTAGTCATTATTGTTGGTTGGATTAGGGTAAGAGGCGCAGCAAGGTCTATAAGACGCCCAGCCGGACCACAACAATAAAACATTGTAGGTATTCTTCGTTATCTATTTAAAAATCATTAGAAGAATATAATTTCTTTCGAGTCGTACTATTTTTAAAATTACAATTTACAATTACAGATAAAATGATGAATTTATTTTCTAAGAAACATAATCTTGATAAAGAGAATAATGAAGAAACTGATTTACATATGAATTCTATGGAAATTCATATTTCTGATATTGAACAAAATTTATCAAATTGGACTATTCCAAAACAAGATCTTAATACTATATACAAAATTGAAACTTTTGAATTTTTACATGGGTATTCAATTAAATAATCTGAACAAACTGTATCTATTAATAAAGGATATGATAAATAACATCTATTATCCAAAACTGCTATAATTCAACATAGAACTAAATATAAGTATCTTCATGTTGGCTTACTACAAGTAGCAGTTAAACCATTATTTAGATTATGAATAGATGCTCCAGTTCTATTAATATTAAGGGATGCTAGACAGACTAATTTTCAAAATTCAATATTAGCTATGGCAGAAACTAATATTTCAAATGGTCCTATATATTTTAATTGTTACCCAAACTTTTCAGTAGGATTATTTGACCTAAATATTCTTGATACTTTAGTTTTAACAATCAAAACAAAAAACTTAGAGTTTAAAGAAGAAACAAAGGCTATTGCTTTTATATATAGAATTTGTTATAAGACTATGACTTCAATAATAGAACCCAGAACTAGAATAGCTAGTCCAAAAAATGAAACTATAATTTTCGAATCTAACCCACAACATACTAAGGTTCAAATAACAAAACGCCTCAAATGGAATGAAATAACTTAATCTTGTAATTGTAATCTACAAGATATTAATATACCTAAACCCATAGGAGAATCTAGTAGAATATATAGTGTTATAGAACATGAAGATGGTTGTGTAGAAGTAAGCTTTGAAAATACACAATCTATTCCTTCAAGATTATCTACAGGTTCAATTAGTAGTACTATTGATTTAAAAAATCCTTCTATTAAAAATCAAAATCCTTAAGATATGTAGATTTAATAAAAATATTCCACAACCCATTTATAATGAAGATTAACAAAGTGAATCTGAAGGATATAGTCCAACTAGGTCAGATTCTATAACAGAAATTAATAACTTCAAAAATCAAATATGAGCTTATATTCAGAAAAACTTAAAATAGAAATAAAGGATACAATTTCTAGGATCAAGCAAGTTAATCAAAACATAAAGATATTAAATCACGAAATTATGACTAGAGAAAATGTATTTAGTAGATTAACCAATATTTGGGTTCTAAACATACAAAATAATGCTCATACATCATTAATTAAAAGACTCGAGTACTTAAAAAACCAAGTTCACTAAAATGAGTTTGTATTCAAAAAATCTTAAAAAACAAATAAAAGAAAAATGGGCTAATTGCGCGAAAATACAATATCTGCGAAATTGTATACAACCAACTTCATTTTGTATCAGAAAATACAAACAACTTATAATTTTGATTCATTGTATGCAATGAGTGACCTGATTATCAGGTTGCAGGTTTTTTTCATGAATTTTGAATTTTTTTTAATTAGCAAATTCATATCTTCTTGGTGTTCTTCAAGATTCATCCTCATGTTCTTCATTTTTGAAGCAAAAACATAAAAAAAATATATTGAAATCATAAACCATAAACTATTCACATATGGAATCTGCACATTCAAACCCTAAGAACTCATGGTTTTGCTTCTGGATTGAGACCCTAAGAACCGATTGCCCTTGATAGATCTCCGTGAACCAAAATCGAAACCCAGATCCGCCTCCTTCTCGAAAAAACCCAGATCTACACCACCTCGTCTCTTATGGTTTTGCTTCTCGCCGTCGCACCTCGCCTCCTTCTCGCCGTCGCACCGCCGGCCTTCTTCTGTAGAAACAATCCAGATATGCACCGCACCTCGTCTCCTTCGCCGTCGCACCGCCGACCTTCTTCGACCTTGCGAAAAACAATCCAGATCTTCATAAGCAATCAAGATCTGGGTACTTCTTTTCATCTTCATCAAACCTTTCATCTTCATCATCATCATCATCAGAAGGTGCTTGGAACAGAGATCGAGGTGAACGAGAAGACGAAGAAAGCTACAGATCTGGGTTCTTCTTTTCATCTTCATCAAACCTTTCATCTTCATCATCATCATCAGAAGGTGCTTGGAACAGAGATTGAGGTGAACGAGAAGACGAAGAGAGCTATAGGATTTGTGAAGGAGCCTGGTGTTTTGGTTGGAAAATGAAAGAAGAACAATTCAAGTTGAAAAACAATAATTATTTTTTAATTAAATTAATTTAAAATAAAAAAAATAAGTGAGAAACCGGTTGGTAACCTGATATCACAGGTTAAATGTATACAATGAATCAAAAGTGTAAGTTTTTTGTATTTTTAGGTAAAAAATATAGTTGGTTGCATACAATGGAAATATTGACATAGTATGTTGTATTTTCGCGCAATTTGCCCAAGAAAAATAATATAGACTAAAACAACTTAATGGTGATATAGAATGGTTCGAACTTGAAATCGTAAAAGAAATCAGAGCTAACCAAATAAACTTTGATAACTCATCACTTTACTTTGATAGCTCACCACTTTTTGAAAGTCTTATTATACATCATGATCTTCGTAAGTATTTAATTGAATACTTGAAAAGACAAATCCATTAGTTAAAAATGACTGAATCGTACATAAACATAGATTATCTTAAAAATGAATTTTATGCAAACCATAATAGAGAAAAAAGAGAATATTACTATAATACTATTAATGATAGTAAAAAGGAACTTATACATCAACTACCATGGAGAGATTATATAAACCAAATTAATGTTCATTTAACATTTTTTGAATGGTATGAAATGTATTGCAAACAAAATAATATTCCAAACCCTTTTTTAAATGTCTACGAATCTCCAAAAATTACTCAAGAATATACAGACTTAAGCACCGATGAAAAAATAGCAGCTATTCATCCTCCAAAAGCCCGCTTATTAATACAAAACAAGTTTCTAGCCACTCCATATATCATAACTAATGAAAAACTAACTAAAGATGAACTAACCAAACAACTTGTATATCAAAACAATTATACTAATGAGATTCTTAATACTATGAGTCAGCAACTTAATAGATTTGAAAGTAATAAAAATAATATTAAAACTGACAATAACAATACTCTTACTAAGGATAATAATACGATAAAATATTACGATGAAAAACCAATCTTCACACCTCAACAAATAGATCCAACAATAAATTTAGAATATAATAAAAAATTAGTTAATGAGTTAGAGAAAAAATTAAGTGAGATAAAAATTAATATTATTAATCAGGTCACAGATTCTGAAGAAGAATCTACAGACAATGATATCGAAATATTTCAACTTCAAGATCAATTTTAAATAATGTCAATAATATCAGAGCCATGTGCTCTTAGTTGTTCTTCATCAATCAATTTATCCTGTTATATTATTAGAAGATTTATGAAATCTAATATTTGTCTTAGTAAGGAAATAATTTTATTAATAGATATGGTTTTAAAGAATATTAAATCTCTTAATGATTTCAAAATAATAACGTTAGAAGATCTATTATTGTTAGTGTTAGTCATTATTGTTGGTTGGATTAGCGTAAGAGGCGTAGCAAGGTCTGTAAGACGCCCCGCCGGACCACAACAATAAAACACTATAGGTATTCTTCGTTATCTATTTAAAAATCATTAGAAGAATTTAATTTCTTTCGAATCGTACTATTTTTAAAATTACAATTTACAATTACAGATAAAATGATGAATTTATTTTCTAAGAAACATAATCTTGATAAAGAGAGTAATTAAGAAACTGATTTACATATGAACTCTATGGAAATTCATATTTCTGATATTGAACAAAATTTATCAAATTGGACTATTCCAAAACAAGATTTTAATACTATATACAAAATTGGAACTTTTGACTTTTTACATGGGTATTCAATTAAAGCATCTAAACAAATTGCATCTATTAATAAGGAATATGATAATTTACATCTATTACCTAAAACTGCTATAATTCAACATAGAACTAAATATAAGTATCTTCATGTTGGCTTAGTACTAGTAGCAGTTAAACCATTATTTAGATTAGGAATAGATGCTCCAGTTCTATTAATATTAAGGGATGCTAGACATACTAATTTTTAAAATTCAATATTAGCTATGGCAGAAACTAGTATTTCTAATGGTCCTATATATTTCAATTGTTACCCAAACTTTTCAGTAGGATTATTTGACCCAAATATTCTTGATACTTTAGTTTTAACAATCAAAACAAAAAACTTATAGTTTAAAGAAGAAACAAAGGGTATTGCTATTATATATAGAATTTGTTATAAGACTATGACTTCAACAATAGAACCAAGAACTAGAATAGCTAGTCCAAAAAATGAAACTATAATTTTCGAATCTAACCCACAACATACTAAGGTTCAAATACCAAAACACCTCAAATGGAATAGAATTAACTCAATCTTGTAATTGGAATCTACAAGATATTTATATATGTCAAACCCGCCAAGGTGGAAACGCGAAGTATGACGGAGAGGATCGTCATAACACATTGATACATTAATAGAGAAATTACTAAAATGCAAATCAAACCAACGTGTCACGACGTTTGCCCGACACAAGAGGGGACTTGTGCCGCGTTAAGTCGGTATTCACGGCATCATAGTCGAAAGTAATGAAAGAAAATACGCAAATGTAAATCCCACAACCCGGGACGGGTGATACAGGGCATGCAAGCCCGAAAACCAAGTGATCCATGTCTAAAATAATAAAAGATAAACGTTTCAAAGTCTTGAAAGCGATAAGTCTTGCTAAGGTCCATCTAGAATCCTCTAGTCATCCTGAAGTTGTATTATTAGCGTTACTGAAAATGAACACTCTAAAAACGTCAACACAAAGGTTGGTGAGCTCACAGGTTTAAAAGAAAAGATTAGTTTTACCGTGCATAGAATTATGTTGTGTCAATTGCAGCAATGATAGAGTGGCACTTGTAGCAATGATAGAATGGCACTTGTATAAATAGCATAGCAAATAACCGAACATCTCGGCTCAATAGCAAATAGTCTCTAGCATGCAAAACTGAACCCCAAAGGTTCAAAAGTGTATAGCCTTCCAACCTACTATAGCCGGCCGGGAACATACGTTGGGTCAATGTTTTCATAGAGTATCAATAGTCATCAACTAGGATTCAATAACACATAGTTGGATAGCATTCAATAGTCTTCAACTAGGATTCAATAACCCATAGTTGGATGGCATGCAAACAATATGTTTCACATATAGCATCAAGTTTAACACGGCATGAAAACAAGTTTAAACGGATTTTGAGTGTCATTTTCCCCCAAAATATATAAGAAAAAGGGGCCACGAAACTCACATTTGCTTCTTCACGAAAAACCTAACTTTGCAAAGGAATTGTTACGGGATCTACAATAAGTAAAAGTGTTATAAGTCACGCGTATAGGTATTTGATCATCCTAGTATAGCCCAAGGCATGTGTAGTTGTCATATAAACCTAATGCCACAAATTCCAAGTTTACTGTTTTGATAGGCTAACTTTGGGAATTTTTTAAAATATACCAAGAGTTCGAATTTGGTCACCAAAATTTTACTACAGAAATTTAAATGTCTCTTCTAATATTTATAATTAATCCAGAATTAATCAACATGTAAAACTATTTCAAATAATTATCATAAATCACTACAGTCAGAAAGTTATCTGCACAAGTGCATCAAAATGTTCTAATTTTATAAAAATACCAACAGATTTCTAAAAATTATGAAAATTTTACAGAAAATCCTAGACTCTATGAACATGCTACTGTAAAAATATTGTTCCGAAATACTAAGTTTTGAATGGGTTTTAAAATCAAAACTTTTATTCCATAATCTGTCGAATGCACTGGCAGTTTGCGCACATCTACCGAAAAATACTTTTGACCGACCAAAAAACCTTCAAAAAATACAAACCCTAGTTTTGGTGAAACTAGACTCAAATCCCTACATTCTAGACCAGAGATTCGATTAAAACTCTACCTATAGACCTCGTAATGACTGACCAAACACGACCTAACTCACTGATCAGAAAAACAGTTTTTAAACCTTTGATATTTAAAGAACAAGAACCTTGGTTTTGATTACAAAAACACATACACACTTCATGAAAACGTTTTTTGAACACTCATAGATGATTTCAACATGCTTCTATGGACTCAAGAATGGGAGTAGAGAAGGAAACATGAAGAAGAACATAGGAGATTAAAGATTATAGGTTTACCTTGTTGCTATTGATCACAACCCTGATTTTGGAGCCTTGATCCTTGCTTGCTTGATTAAAATCGACAAAGAGAGATTGTGGGGGTGAAGTCGACGGCAAAGTGAGAGGGGAGAGGGGAGAGGGCCGATTGAAGCAATGGGGAGGCTAGGGTTTAGGTTTAGGTTTAAATAGAATAAGGATTGGTTTAAGTTTAAATTAAGGATAAATACTAGGATCAAATCTATATATATATATTTTTTTAAAAACCTATCCTAATACCTTAAATTCGAAATATATATAAATTAATAAATAATATTATTTTTTTTACAAAAACATTAAAAGTTAATAAAACGTGTCAGTCTATGGCATTTTTCTAAAAGTGTACCTAATTAAACATAAAAGCAACCTAAGTTACACCTAGGTTTTCTAAATATTCTAAGGCTAATTAAACATAAAAGCACGTAGTTTAAGTAACTACCCGGATTTGGTGACGGATGTCACAATATACCTAAACACATAGGAGAATCTAGTAGAATATCTAGTGTTATAGAACACGAAGATGGTTCTGTAGAAGTAAGCTTTGAAAATACACAAACTATTCCTTCAAGATTATCTACAGATTTAATTAGTAGTACTATTGATTTAAAAAATCCTTCTATTAAAAAATCACAATCCTTAACATATGTAGATTTTAATAAAAATATTACACAACCCATTAATAATGAAGATAAACAAAGTGAATTCCAAGGATATAGTCCAGCTCGGTCAGATTTTATAACCAATATTTAATAACTTCAAAAATCAAATATTAGCTTATATTCAGAAAAACTTAAAATAGAAATAAAGGATACAATTTCTAGGATCAAGCAAGTTAATCAAAACATAAAGATATTAAATCTCGAAATTATGACTAGAGAAAATGTATTTAGTAAATTAACCCATATTTGGGATCTAAACATACAAAATAATGCTCATACATCATTAATTAAAAGACTCGGGTACTTAAAAAACCAAGTTCACTAAAATGAGTTTGTATTCAAAAAATCTTAAAAAACAAATAAAAGAAAAATTATATAGACTAAAACAACTTAATGGTGATATAGAATGGCTCGAACTTGAAATCGTAAAAGAAATCACAGCTAACAAAATAAACTTTGATAACTCATCACTTTACTTTGATAACTCACCACTTTTTGAAAGTCTTATTATACATCATGATCTTCGTAAGTATTTAATTAAACTAATTAATACTTGAAAAGACAAATCCATTAGTTAAAAATGACTGAATCATACATAAACATGGATTATCTTAAAAATGAATTTTATGCAAACCATAATAGAGAAAAAAGAGAATATTACAATAATACTATTAATGATAGTAAAAAGGAACTTATACATCAACTAGCATGGAGAGATTATATAAACCAAAATAATGTTCATTTAACATTTTTTGAATGGTGTGAAATGTATTGCAAACAAAATAATATTCCAAACTCTTTTTTAAATGTCTACGAATGTCCAAAAATTACTCAAGAATATACAGACTTAAGCATTTATGAAAAAATAACCGCTATTCATCATCCAAAAGCCCGCTTATTAATACAAAACAAGTTTCTAGCCACTCCATATATCATAACTAATGAAAAAATAACTAAAGATGAACTAACCAAACAAATTGTATATCAAAACAATTATACTAATTAGATTCTTAATACTATGAGTCAGCAACTTAATAGAATTGAAAGTAATAAAAATAATACTAAAACTGACAATAACAATACTCTTACTAAGGATAAAAATACGATAAAATATTACGAAGAAAAACCCATCTTCACACCTCAACAAATAGATCCAACAATAAATTTAGGATATAATAAAAAATTAGTTAATGAATTAGAAAAACAATTAAGTGAGATAAAAATTAATGTTATTAATCAGGTCAAAGATTTTGAAGAAGAATCTACAGACAATGATATCAAAATATCTCAACTTCAAGATCAATTTTTAAATAATGTTAATAAACTTAGAAATACAACCACAAAAACATATAATAGACCAACCACTTTAAATTATTATCAAAGACCAAGCTTTCCAGATATACAATATGAAGAAAAAGAATATGTTTTACAAAGAAGTGCATATGATGGTACATCCGTTTATGAATGGAATATAGACGGATTTTCTGAACATCAAATTTTAAATACGGTTCAAGAAATGAATATGGCTGCTAATGCCTATTTAATAAAAGGAAATAATCAATGAAAAATAGCCGAGTTATTAACCTCTAGCTTTACTGGAAATCTAAAAGGCTGGTGGGATTCATATGTTACTAGTGAAGAAATAAATCATATACTTAATGCCAAAAAGATAGTCAGAAAACAAGAAAATAACGAAGTTGTTACTACTCAAGAAAATGACATTATTCCAACTCTTATTTATGCAATTAAAAAGTTACATAGGAGACCCAACCTTACTTCAAGAAAAAAGTGCAGAAATATTACTCAACTTAACTTGTAGAAAACTTCAAGACTTTAGATGGTATAAATATATGTTTTTAACAAAAGTTATGTTAAGAACAGATTGTAAAGAAGCATACTGGAAAGAAAGATTTATTGCAGGATTACCTAATCTGTTTGCTGAAAAAATTAGAAATAACTTAAGAGAAAAATATAATAATCAAATTCCTTCTAAAGATCTTACCTATGGAGAAATTATTAGTCATGTTAATAAAGAAGGATTATCCATATGCTCAGATTTAAGATTAAAAGCTAAACTTTAAAAAAGAAAGAATTACTAGCAAAAATGAATTAGGAGACTTTTGTCAACAATATGGTTATCAACCAATTACTAAACCCTCTTCTTCTAAACCTAAGAAAATATTTTATAAAAGACGTTTTTCTAATAAAAAATATGTTTCAAAACCAAATAAAACAGAAGGGTATACAAATAAGAAGAAAAATTATAAAAAATATAATAATAAAAAGAAAGATTATAAAGGAAATTCAAAAGATATTATTATTTGTTATAAATGTGAGAAACGGGACATATGGCAAAAAAACTGCTATGTTAAAAAACTATAAATGAATTAGACGTATTAGATCAGTTATAAATCCAAATAAGTAAATTATTTTTAAATGATTATGAAAGTTCAGAATCAAGTAAATCTGATTATAATGATAATGATTTAAAAGTTTTACAAAATTATTCGACAGATGAAACAGATTATGAATCCGAATGTGAATGTATAGGAAATTGCACTTGCAATATTGTAAATGTTATTACAGACAAAGATAGAGATTTTTAGAACTAATGGATAAAATTCAAGATAAAACTATAAAAACTCAATTAATAGATAAATTCATTAATTATAATAAAGATGAAGAACCAACAACAACAATAACAAATTATAACAATTCTTTTAATCTTCAAGAAATTTACGAAAGATTTTCTAAACCAAACATCACAGTTACAATTCAAGACCTACAAGAAGAATTAAAAACTGTAAAAACAGATATAAGATTAATAAAAGAAAGATTAACAAAAATAGAAAAAGGAAAAGAAATTAATAAAGAAAATAATACGCATAATATTAATAAAATCAATAACAAAATAAATCAAAATAAAATTCCAAAAATTATATCATACCAAAGATGGAATACTTATATAAATCTTTGTATAGCAAATGAATTCAAAATAACATTTTTAGCATTAATGGATAGTGGTGCAAATATAAATTGCATCCAAGAAGGAATTATTCCAACAAAGTATTATGAAAAAACTGTTAGATTATGTGCAGAGATAATTAATGGGCACATTGTATCCAATGTTATAAAAGACTAAAGGGTCACACTGCTACACAGAACAGTTGGTTTTTACCATATTTTTTAGTGGAAATAATTAATTGGTTGGATTAATTATTAAAGAGAAGAGTAAATAATTAATCAGTAGAATTAATTATTGAAAAGAGAGAAATAAATAATTAATCAGTTTGTATTAATTATTAAAAGGAAATAAATAATAAATAGTTATTTGTTATTTATTAGAGAAATTAAATATTAACTTTTAATATTTAACGGACCAGTTAATAGTTAATTAACTAGTAAAAGTCCACGGGGTCAAAGTGAGAAGTATGAAAGTTTAATTAAAACCAGCGGGCTTTTAGTTAAATGGGCTTGGGTCCTTTTAAAGTCTATATATATCATTTAAGCCTTAAGGATTATAGAGAACATAAGACAACTTAACAAGGGATTAGAAAGGATAACCCTAGCCACCACACATCTCTCTCTCGATCTCGTCTCTCTCTCTCGGCCTCTCTCCCTCTCGTCGAAGTCGAACAAGAACAAAACACCAAGGGTGTTTCGACTTTTGGAGGTCGACGCACACATACATACACACTCAAGTTTCGAGTATTGTTGAAGCCAAGGTAAATCCATGAGCGGTCTAGCAGCTAGTTCTTTGGAGGTGTAGTAGTGGTGGACTACTTTAGCAAACCCAAGGTCACCAAGACGTATTTTCTTGTAACTCTTTTCTGTGGTTTGTTGTTTGTCAAGAAGCTATATTGTTCATTAGTTTTAAAGATCCTAACCCTTTTGGGGTTTAGAGGGTTGTGTTCAATCCAGTTCCGCTTTAGGATTGAACCAGTAGAATCAAACCCAGGTTTGACCAGTTTGTGTCATTAGGTGGTTGTGTCAGATCTAAAACCCTTCAGTGGTATAAGAGCCTCGGCTCTATGATCTTTTAGTTTCTAGTTTTATCTGTTTCTAGGATTAAGGTTTGATTCTTGATCTCCTACTTGCTCTAGACTTTTTCGAAAATCACCAAGGGCAACAAAAATGTTTTGTTTTTGTTAACCAGTTTTAAAAGGTTTAATTCTATTAATCAGAAAGTTTAAACAGTTAGTTTAAATGGTTAAAAGGATTATGATTTTTGGATAAGGACAAGTTTGGATTAAGATAAATTAAACAGTTTGTTTTAATTATTAAACCTAGCTAATCCAGTTGATTGATTCGTTTAAGTTGTATGATCTTCTACTTCATATTGTTCTTCTCCACATTTTTTTTTCAAAAACCATAGGGTGATAAAAACAAGTTTATGTTTTTATCTAGATAATAAAAGGTTTAATTTTAATCAGATAAATTTAAACAAGATTTATGTTTAAATGGTTAAAAGATAAACCTTTTATCTAAAAACTTGATCTTGGCCAGAAATTTGAACTGTTTTGTTTAAAAGGTTAAAATCTTGTTTTAGGATAATTAATTATTAATAAGAACAGTTTTAGTTAATATTAATAATTAATATTTTTTGGTTTTTTGATTAAATCCAGTTTTAATCAGGGTGTTAAAATTAGTTAAGTTTTAATAGATTAAATGGGATTAAGTTTTTAAAATCGGAAAAATAAACCAACGCTAACACCGTGGCTGGCGGTCGTCAGCAGTGCAGCCCAGTTGCGGCAGCGAGGGGTGGTCGGCGACGGTCGGCAGTCGCAGGTCGGCGGCAGCCCACGGCTGTGAGCTATAGGGCTACGGCCCAAGTGGTTCACGGCCTAGAAAGGGCTACGGCCCAAGTGGTTCTCGGTCCAGGAAGCTCTTGGCCCAGGTGGCTAGAGGCCCAGGGGGTTCTCGGCCCAAGTGGGTCCTCGGCCAAAGGGGCTCTCGGCCCAGGAGTAGCTTGCCCAGTTTTGGGTTTCCGATTAAATGCAAAAGAATTATTAATTTTATGTTTAAAAATAATAAGTGTTATATAAACTAGTATTTTATATTTTAATTAGTTCTAGTTAAAATATATATTTTTTAGATGTTTATTTTGTCATGTCCAGTTGAGACATTTCAAATAAACTCTAAAAGGGTTAGTTTATATAAAGGATGGAGAAACAAACAGAATGAATTTTAAATTGCCCAATATTTTTCGTGTTTAAGTTTCATTAAAACTAGTAAAAACCCGACATGGGATTTCATTCAAGTTTTCGAATGAAGTCAAGTTTTTCAAAGTTCATTGAAAAACTGTTTTGGTCAAGAAAATTTAAATGTTTTTAAGGAGATCATAATTCTCATTTTTGGTTGATAGTTATTAATCAAAGGATAAATGAGAATAGTTAAACAAATCAGGTAATGTGCTTTACTGCACAGTTTGCTGTTTATATATTCTTTTAACTGCGTGGTTGATATATATATATATATATATATATATATATATATATATATATATATATATATATATATATATATATATATATATATATATATATATATATATATATATTTATATATATATATATATGTGTGTGTGTGTGTGTGTGTGTGTGTGTTGATTATATATATTGCGTGGTTGTGATATATAGCTATGGTTTTCCCGACTAAGGATTCGTTTTTATTCTCTTCTTTTATTTTTGGTTTTGGGAAGGCCTGTGTGCCAATTACAATCTCTTTCTTAATTGTAATTTTGTACCGGTTTGGGGAGGCCTGCGTGCCACTTACAACCCCATTCTCTATTGTAATTGTATTAGAATAGATGTAGATTTATCCCTTAATCAAAACGAATTTCAAGAAGAAGTCTTTGAAGGTGATGGCTTGCACGGTGCTCGGATACTCGGAGGAGGTGTCAAGGCAAGTGGGAGCAATACATCAAGAGGGCGATTCCAAGTCCGTTCATCCTTAGGATTGACCTTAGGATTAGTTGGCAAAACCATAGGGCTTTATCTGCTTATTATTATGTGCGTGGTTGTGTTTTTTATTTACTGCTTATTCATATATATGTGACATTTATATGATGCTAAATAAAAAGGGGTTTAATAATAGCTAATTATTAAACAGAGAAAAACCACATTTTATGACAAACTAGTATACGACTACAGGTTGCTAGTCGTGTCAGTTAAATTTTTTATAAATTTAAAGTTTTGTCAAGGTTATAAGTTTGGAACTTATAAAGGCCGTTTTGTGCACCTAGTCTAGGTACACATGTAAATCGTATTTTTTTAAAAACAGTTAGTTTTAAAAATGGTTTTTCAAAAACTAGAAAATTAAGTTTTTCAAACTTAATAGTAAAACCCAAGAAAATCTTAGATCAGTGTACTACCCACCTAATGGTACACCCTTGCTGTTCAACGGTACTCGGGTGTCGTAAGTGCCCAAACCTTGGGCATCCGGGTTTAAACCATTGCAGGAAGGGGCATGAAAGATTCTGCGATAATCGGGTGTCCCGGCCAGAATTCATGCTGTCTTAGGTGGTGCGATCTATTTTGGTGATAATCGGGAGTACCGGCCCAAAAAGCACTAGAGTAGAGTTAAACATACTAGACTAGGTCTAAGTGCTCTACGAGGTTCTAGGAGTCGTATTAGTTAGGTACGATTGGTATAGGGTGTTACCTACCAAAAATAGCATGACCTGGCGGGAATGCCCAAACCTTGCGTCAAGTATGTGAAATATGGGTCCTAGGTCTAATATATATTATTTATGGGTTTGATGATATATGATTAGAAAAGTTTATTTGCAATTACTAAATAAACCGGGTTTTAAATTGTAGATGGCAACCAACGGTACCAGCACTAACAACCTCTCTCTTCGCTCTATCCTGGAGAAGGATAAGCTCATCGGGCCAAACTTTCTCTCTCGTGGGAGAGAAATCTCCGGATCATGCTAAGGCATGAGAGAAAGTGGCATGTCCTAGAACAACCTCTAGGAAATCCCCCCGCCAACAATGCTAGGGCAGAAGTCAGGGAGGCTTTTTAGAAGCGCTCCAATGACGCCCTAGATGTCAGTTGCCTCATGCTTGCAACTATGAGTCCAGAGTTGCAGTCTAGCATGATGGAGCCTCCTGCTTATGACATGATCCGCCAGCTGAGGGATATGTTCCAAGAGCAAGCCCGCACAGAACGTTATCATGCCACGAGAGCATTTAACTCATGCAAGATGGCTAAGGGGACTTCGGTCACTAACCACATCATGAAAATGAAAGGTTACATGGACCACCTGGAGAGGCTTGGGCACCTAGTACCGTTGCAGCTAGCAACAGATACGATACTTAACTCGTTGTCAGACGACTATAAGCCTTTTATAGTTAACTACAACATGAACAACATGGAGAAATGCGTGGCTGAGTTGCAATCCATGCTTAAGACAGCGGAGCAGAGTATCGGGACCAAGTCTAAGGGCATTCTCATGGTGGGACATGGTGGATGTAAGAAGAGGAAGGGGCGCAACGGAAAGGGAAAGGGCAAGGCCCAGCCAAGCCAGAATGCACCTAGGGCTAGTAACGACAACAAGGGCAAGAAGCCGAAACCAAACAAAGCAAGAACCGAGAATCGGTGCTTCAAGTGCGGTGAAATCGGACATTGGAAAAGAGATTGTCCGAAGGGTCACGAGGCAGGTGGCAAGGCTGGCCCCTCAGGTATCGTGTGAATAGTTTCTTTATCACTTTCCACTTGAAAAAGTTTTTACAAGTATTCTAATATCTTGCAATCGTTTATTGCAGGAGGAGATGGGAAGTGATGCGGCCCAGCATGAAGAGATCCCACGTGCAGCTAACGGATATTTTTTAATTCTATTTCCTAGTTATTTAAACTCGTTTAAGTTTTTGGATTTGACTATCTTGGTTGTTTAAAACTTTTGCTTTAGACATTATGTTTTAAATGTTTGAAAGATTGAATTATTTGGTTTATATTCGTGCACGTATGTTATTGATGAATGAGGTTAGTCCAGTTGTGACTAAAAGGATACCAATAAGTTAAGTCTTGATTTGATTGGTGATTCATAGTGATCTTATGCAGTAAAATTGTTGTAGTTACATAAATGCTGGCTCCACTTTTCAAAATAAACAAGTTTTGTTTGTAAAATTAGACAGCTTCTCTAATTAAACAAGTTTTCAAGATTTTATGAAAAGTGAGTGTTCAAAGTCTTGAACATATGGAAATAATAGTCATTATTTCCGGGTAAAATAGTTTTTGATAAAACGTTTAAGAAAGTATAAAATGATCATAATAGTTATTGTGATCAAGGGAGTTTTATACTAAATGTTTTAAGAAAAGAAATTTAAAATACCATTATGAGTGTTTCATACTTGTGATAGTGGTAAGTTTAATGAAACCATTTTCCGTAATTGGAAAGATGGATATATGGGAAATCCAAGTTTCTGATTTCATAAAACAGTTAAATTTCTTACAAAAACTAAGTTTAAAACAAGTGTTTAGAACACAAGTTTTTAGGCATATTAGTCAAGGATTGACTGAGTCTAAAAAGATGTTTTAAAGTAATGCACTTTTTCATAAAAGATAGTGTGAGCACCTGACTAGTGTATTTATCAAAGTTATAAAGGTTATTTTAACTAGTATGATAAATACAAGATTGAACTTTTAGAATATATAATTATCGGATGATTTTAGAAGCTATCTAAAATAGTGAGTTCTTGAGAAAGGACTAATCCGAGGAACGCATGACTCATTGAGAGGTGCTCAATAAAGATGTCATTGCAAGTTTTTTGAGTCAAGTTATGACTTAAATAAGATTATACACGTTTTAAAAGGTTCAGTAAGTCAGCTTAATTAAATATTGTTGGTTGGTCAACGTTAGAAATGATGAAATTGAATGTTCTTTAACATTCTTAGTAATGAAATTAGATAAGTGCTGGCATACACTGGGAATCTAATTTCAAGTTTCTTACAAGTAGGTGTAAGAAGGTTTATCATTTTCAAATGGATATAAAATCTAGTAAGATTTAATGCATCTACAAATGTAATTAAAGTTTTAATTACAGGGAGGTTATTTTATAAAATCAGAAACTTAGGAGTTATTTCCAGTTCTTCAAGTTTAAGGAATTTATAAAATAAGTGAGTCTAGAATTGGTTTTTGGGTTGCAAAACCGACTTCTAGCAAAACCAAGAAAGGAGTACTTTAAAGTACAAGTCTTGAGTTTTTAGGTTTATACGCATATTATTTTTCTGTGTAATATGTGATAAGTTACAATGTAAAATAATAAAGTAATTCGGATAAACACCATGAATTGAGTCAATGAGATGGTAGAAATTGTGCATCTTTATTCCAGAGTGGAATATGGAGGGTGTAGAAATTAGTTTCATTGTTCTTCACCATTTTGTATGTTTTGGTTCATCTAGAAATAAACTAGGTTTATTCAAAACATTATCCGTGACTACTTATCTTGGTGGGAACCATGATAGGGCTATAAAGTCATCGTAATTTTGGGGTAGATTCGAAAGTACGTCGAATATAGCTGCAAAAGGATTTTGCGGACCAAAATTGACGGATATTCGTTAAGGTTACTAATATTGGATTGACCCACTGTGAAAAATACTTCGTGGATTCGTGTCAAAAGTATTTATCACATAGGTTATCCTTAAGCCTGAGGTATTTGGTTTGGGATTGGGTAGCTGTTGTCTTCTTAGCGCGTTTTAACGCCACGCCGTAACAGGGTGGTCATAAGGAGCGTGTCTATATTCAGTGGGAGCCGTATTGCCGGATGCAAATATGCAAGATGGTAATTGCACCTCTTTTTTTAGGAGAGATATTTCCGGGCCCCTTGACTGATTAGAGAAACCGGTAAGTGAACGGCCGTGCCCAAACGAACTGATCTATTCTTTGTCGTTTATCACACAGTTTTGAAATCAAGTGTGTCATTGTTAGAAATATTAAAGTGAGGGGTGTAATATGTAAATACACCAAAGTTGGGAAATGCTATAAAAGGCATTTCCCAACTCATTATCAATTAAGCTTCGCATTTTACAACATATCTTGTGTTTGTGTTTCTCTACATTACTCTCGGCTCTCTCTCTCTAACCGAACACACACACAAACACACACTAGAAGAACTATCTTCTAAGCATTGCTTCATCCGTATTGTATTACGGGACTATCAATTGGTATCAGAGCCAAACTTATTTTTGGCTCGTGATTGTTCAAAAGAAGAAAAAGCTCTCGGTTGTGCAAAGGTTCAAGAACGTCAGTTTTATTCAAGATAAACTCAAGCTCAAACGACTTTTAAAGGTAGAACTCATTAAAGGTATAAACTACATCTCCTTTAACTTTCTTTTGAGTTGTTTCGATAGTCTTACAAAGGTTACAAAACATTCTTTGAAGAAAAACACAAACCGTGGGTGTTTTTATAAGTATTAAGTCAAGAAGGTCATTAAATACCCACTTTTTCAACATTAAATTTTCTGGGTATTTAAGCGTTTATGATGTTCTTGGTCTGAAAGTACAACTGGAAAAAGAAGAAATCGAATTTTATAATTTATTTAATTATAAATTCATAATAGATTAAGTGTTGTACAAGGAAAATCAAGTACTTGCCATACCAATCAAGTACAAGTGGTTAGACACTATTCAGGGTATGGCAATCTGATTTACAAGGACACATCAGAGTCTATCAGCCGGTTCCTTGGTCAATGTGATTGACTCTTGGGGGGGCTTATAGAATTTTGTCAAATTAGAACACCTGTGTTAATCAAATAGCTATAAGACAAGTTCAGTGAATCGCATGCGATTAGACTGTGCGGCTTATAGAAGTAGTTGATAAGTTTACCTGAATCGCATGCGATTAACACTTACATCTATTAGCCGGCTTATAAAGGGAATCGCACGCGATTGAAAGGTTTCTATTTGATTCTCACTTGATTGACAGGACTAACAGATTATTTTCTAAGTTTTTGATGAAACAGGATTGATTCGCATTCGATTAACCATCAAAACTAAGTTCTTATTCTGCTTGTTTTCAAGGACACCTAATCGCATTCGATTGACCTGTATTCGCATTTGATAAGACAAATCCCAATCAAGTTATTCCTTATACTTGGACAAGTGATTGACTCTTTGGACTTGAATTAAAGAACTCTAAGACTTTTGGACTTAATCAAACAATCTAATTCATAATTGAATTTAATTTAAATCAGATTTAATTCAAAGGTGAATTACATTACTTCAAGTCTATCTAGTTCAAGGTTGAATTTAATCTTTTAAGATCTAATTCAAGATTGAAATTCACAAGACTTAGTTCGTTAATCAATCATTCAAATCACTTTAAAATCAGGACAAGCTTTTCGAACAATCAAACCATCTTACAAGTAAACGATCATTTCTCACAAACATCACTAATCATGTCAAGTACAAATGAAATGATGTCCATTGGCACCGACACAAAACCTCCTGTTTTGTTTCGGGGGGAATACAATGTCTGGAAAGGAAGATTCATGGACTTCCTCGAGCACAATGACCTCTTCGGTGACAAGATGATTGAATGCATCAACAAAGGAAACACCAAATTCACGAAGGTAGTTGAAGCAGATCCAGATAACAACCCTGGTATTCCCAGACATGAAAAAGAGAAGACTCATGATGAGATAACCAATACAGAAAGAGAAACAAAGAAAGCAGAGAAACTGGCCAAGTACTACCTCAAGCAGGGTCTCTCATCTGAAATCTATCTCAAAATAGATAGCTTGGGCACAGCCAAGGAAATCTGGGATGAGATCAAGAAACAACTTCAGGGCACTGAGCAAGGAGAATACATCAAACGAACTCAGCTAGTCAACAGCTATCATGACTTCAAGGCTCGAGAAAAAGAACTGCTCTCTGAAACATATGGGAGATTCTGCAAGCTGCAAAATGAAATGAGATCTAATCAAATTGTCAGAACTGATCTTGATTTGAACTGTGTTTTTCTGAATTCATTAGGTTCTGAGTGGAAAGGCTATGCCAGACTTTACAAACAGATTAATAAAGATCTTACATCAGTCACCTTCCACAACATCTTCGAAGATCTCAATCAGTATCAAGATGAAATCTTGCAATCTCTCCCTAAAGAACCAGTTGCTGACCCTCTTGCCTTGGTGGTGGCTGACAGAATCCATAAGGAAACATCATCAAGATCCTTGAAACTTAAACAAGTGGTTCTCAGTGATTCTGATCATGATAATGATGATGATGATTCAATCGAAGCAGCATTTCAAGCTCTCACAGTGGCCAACAAGAACTTCATGAACCGTTTCAGCAAGACTAACAATAGACAACGATTCACATCAGGTTCAAGGAGACCCGAAAGAGCTGCTGCTGTTGACAAGCCAAGGTACCAGAGGGATGAGAAGAAGGAAGAAAAGAAGGTTGATTTCAAATGCTATAACTGCGGGAGGTCAGGACATCTGATCAGGAACTGCCCAATGAAAAAGACAAAAGATGCAGAGTACTATCGGCAGAAGTACCGCCTGTCTAAACAAAAACAGGCTGGGAACGTGCTGCTAGTTGAGGAGGATCAGTTCCTTGATGATACAGGATTAGACAGTGATCTGGATGGTGAAGATCACGCTCAATTCTGTCTGATGGCTCACAATGGTGAAGAAGGTAGAGAGGATGATGACGGAGATAATCTCTCCGAGTCAGATGAGGAAAGCTTGGACAGTGGAAAGGTATCTTCTAGCTCTAACTTTAATATGGGTATTAAGCATAAACACATTCAAACCATATTAAATCTCATAAAAGAGTTAGAATGTCAGGCACTAGATTTAATCACAAGAAATCAAGTTCTAGAAGATGTTTCACACACTCAAAAATTGGAGGCACAAACAATAATTAAGAAGTTAGATAACGACTTAATCAGCCTTAGGAACCAATTAGCTGCAAAAGAATCTGAGCTTTTAGAATTAACCAGTAGGACTAATAACACCATATTAGATCTCAAAGCAGAATGTAAGTGTGCTGAAAAGGATTCAGAAATTCTCAAAAAATGAACTTAGGAAAGAACGAAGTACTCTTTACTCTAGAATCAATGAACTTGAATACCTTCTGTCCAAACGTGATCAAAGTGAACATACCATCTCTCAATACAAAGAAAAGGAACGTCCTTTCTCCAGATGGAATTTCGATGGGCTTGGCTTCAAATTGAAAAGGATTACGTCCAAACAATTATATAATGCTGATCTGTTTGGGTTAGGACTTACCCAAAGGATGGTCTTTGTTGGCCAAGAAGAGACACAAATAGAGGAAGATTTCAAACGAACTCTTAATGTCAAAACTGAAATTCGGTTTGATTATTCTAATTTGAATGACTCATACCTTGCAAATCTCTCTTCCTCGTCCGATTCTGATGTTTCATCGTCTGTCTATTCTGATGAAGAACTCTACTCCCCTGTTTCACCAAAGCCCACTGTTGAATACATTCCTCACAAAGAATTACAAGACAGATTCAACACCCTTCAGGAATTTTGTTTTACCCAAGTCATTCAACAGGACCTCGCCAAAGCCATTCAAAATGATTTAAAACCTCCTACCTCTGAGACATTCCCTTCAATGCATGAAATCATCACCTGTCAACAAATTCCCAACATGTCATTTGTACATGATGGAAAGATCATTGATAAACTGAAAGAAAGAATCAAAGCCCTCCAAGTAAAGATGGAAACTCCAATAGTTCCCTTTACCTTCTCACTTTTTGGTTCAGATATGGATGATCTAACTCATGCAAACACCAAGGGTACATATTGCACAACTTCTGTAAAATCTGTTAATAAACCTGACTTAACAAATCTTAAGCTTAAACAGATTTACAAACCAAAGCAACAATCCACTCCTAATCCCAATTCTCGTGTGCACATAGAAGTACCTGAATCATCACAAGCTGCAGCCAGTCGACCACGACTTCATTCAAATCTTTTATCCTCTGCTGCAGATGTGAAGAAGGCTGGAAACAAGAAGTTTGAAATAAATACATCATGGAAAAGAGCTATTCCTAGATCCACTAGGAGGTGTTCAAATTTGAAACCTGTCTGTGAAAACATTTTGATGTTTGATTCTGTTTGTAATCATTCCAGTTCACATGGAAAAATTGCTCTACCATGTTTTGTATAAGTGATGGTTGTACTCATGGACACTGTGAATTTAATTGTTGCTATGATCAATTGAGAAAGACTTAAGTTGTTAAACCATGTGTTGATTGGACTGATTTTTATGCTAATCAAATCTGTGTTCCATTTTTAAATTCAAAAGGCTACGTCATTAATCAATGGATCACCACTTGTCAATCACATGCTTTTAAACGCTTAAACAAATCCAACTAATTACTCACGATCAAGGAACTGGAAGTTTACATATGGCTGGGCTATGAAGCATTTAAAAGGGCTTGGATTGCACAGGAAAAACACTTGCATTCTCAAAAGCGTTCTCGCAATTCCCCTTCCAAAATCTCAAAATCTTCGAAACCCAAGTCATCATCCATTCAACGAGTGGCAAAACCTGCTAATCGCAGTGTTCCATTTCCGCGACAGCAAGTTGATGCACCGAGGCCACAAAGAATTCTTAAGAATTCCTCTCAACCATGGATTCGCAAATATAACGCTTCCGCAACTCTACCGAATCCGAAACCTCCGATTCCATCAACTGTTAAACCAACAGTGGTGCAGAAACTTTCTTCTCAGCAAATTTCTTCCAAATCTATTCCTTCACGTCCAAAGCTTAAGTCCATTTGGGTACCCAAGAATAGATCTTTAGAAGTTTCATCATCATCAAAACCAACAGTTGTTACTCAACCCAACTTATAGACTAACAATCAAGGACCCATATCTAAATGGGGACCTAAACGTGATTTATTCTCTTTTTGCAGGTGCCTCACTTGTGGTACCTTGACTCCGGATGTACCAAACATATGACCGTCAACAAAAGTCTTCTCAAGAATTATGTTCCTAAGTACTCCGGGAATGTACGTTTTGGGAATGATAATGTTGCACCAATTTTGGGGTACGGAGACATTGAGAAGAAGCACATCAAGATCAAGAAAGTCTCATATGTTGAAGGGCTAGGTCATAACTTGTTCAGCATCGGTCAGTTCTGTGACAAAGACATGGTGGTTGTATTTAAAAAGAACAAATGCTCAGTGATCACAGAAACCGGTGATGAAGTACTTGCAGGATCCAGAAATTCTAATTTGTATTCCATCGATCTGGAGAAGTATGACTCTCCTACATCTGTGTGTCTTCTGTCAGAAGCCTCCAATAATCTTACTTGGCTCTGGCACAGAAGACTCTCTCACCTGAACTTTCAAAACATAAACAAACTAGTCAATGGTGACTTGGTGAGAGGGATACCCAAACTGAAGTTCAACAACGATCATTTGTGTGCTGATTGTGAAAAGGGGAAGATGAAGAAGGCCTCACACAAATCAAAGCAAGCATTCAACACAACCAAGACTTTGGATCTCCTGCACATGGATCTCTGCGGTCCAATGAGAATACAGTCCAAACATGGGAAGAAGTATATCCTGGTCATGGTGGATGACTACTCACGGTATACTTGGGTCAAATTTTTGCGCTCTAAGGATGAAACTACTCCTACGAACATCACTTTCCTTAAACAGCAGCAGAATAAATATGGTCAAAGTGTTGTCTCCATTCACACAGACAATGGAACGGAATTCAAGAACAACACTCTGCAAAATTTCTGTGACCTAGTTGGGATCAACCATCAGTTCTCTGCCGCTTACACACCTCAACAAAATCGTGTTGTTGAAAGAAGAAACAGAACTCTGGTTGAAGCTGCCCGAACAATGCTTTCTTACTCTGGGCTCCATCCTTCCTTCTGGGCTGAAGCTATTAACACTGCCTGCTATACGCATAATCGCTCTTTCATTAACAAACGTTTTAATAAAACTCCTTATGAACTGGCAAATGGCATTGTACCTAATATCAAACACTTTCATGTATTTGGTAATAGGTGTTTTGTCTTAAATGAAAAGGATAATCTAGGAAAATTTGCTCCGAAAGCTGATGAAGCTATTTTCTTAGGTTATTCTACCGTCTCAAAAGCATATAGAGTTTTAAACACACGCACAAAGAGCATCATCGAGAGTATCAATGTAACGTTTGACGATACATTGACTGTCTCTGGCTCCCCACCACAGTCCAACACTTTTACTTCTGAACATACCAGTTCAGGACCAGTTCTTAACTCTAAAGAATCAGACATTCCCTCTACTTCTGATAATAATCTCGATTTCATGTTTGATTTCTTTAGATCTGACTCTTCCCCTATTTTGGCTAACAACAGGGATAATGCAGGTGCACAGATAAGCGACCCGATCACAGATACAACAATCACTTAAACGAATCCATTTGCTGAGGATTCTACATCTGTTTCTGTCACACAATTCCCTGTGACAGAACCAATAGTTGATCAGGAGAACTCACCTGTGTTCGACTCCGATCCAAACTTCTCCAGAGAAATGGAAGAGGAAGTGCCACATATTCAAGATCTCATCCCTTCCTCCTCTAACTCGTATGAGCTAAAATGGATCCGACATCACTCTGAGGAGAATATCATTGGAGATCCCTCTGTTGGCATTCAAACAAGGTCAGCCACAGCTAACGAGTGCCAATTTGCAGGTTTCTTAAGCATGATTGAACACACAAAGACTTGTGAGGCACTGAATGATCCGGACTGGGTACTAGCTATGCAAGAAGAATTACACCAGTTTTCTCGTCTCAAAGTATGGAGATTAGTTCCTCTTCCATATGGCAAATCTGTTGTCGGAACTAAATGGGTGTTCAAGAACAAACGGGATTCGGATGGAGTGGTCATTCGTAACAAAGCAAGGTTGGTTGCTAAGGGATACAATCAACAGGAGGGTATCGACTATGATGAAACCTTTGCTCCTGTTGCTCGAATTGAAGCTATACGCTTATTTCTTGCATATGCAGCCTCCAGAAGCTTTCGAGTCTTCCAAATGGATGTCCAAACAGCCTTTCTCAACGGGGTACTCAAAGAAGAAGTCTACATTTCACAACCTGAGGGCTTCATCAATTCTTCATACCCTAATCATGTTTATATTTTAGATAAGGCTCTGTACGACTTAAAACAAGCTCCACGTGCATGGTACGATGTCTTATCTGAATATCTGATAGGGGAAGGCTACTCCAAAGGAAAGACAGACACCACTCTATTCACAAAGACAAAAGGTAGGGACAAAATCCTTGTCCAAATTTATGTGGATGACATCATCTTTGGATCTACAAATCCAAAGAACAGTGAAGAGTTTGCACAGACAATGTCAAACAGGTTCCAAATGAGTATGATGGGTGAGATGTCGTTCTTTCTAGGACTTCAAGTTAAACAGTTGAGTCATGGCACTTTCATCTGCCAATCCAAGTACATTAAAGATCTTCTCACGAAGTATGATATGCTCAACTGCAACCCTATCTCAACTCCAATGGCGGCCAAATCACAACTATCGGCAGATCCTGATGGTTCTCCGGTGGATCTCAAGACATACCGTGAGATGATTGGATCATTACTATATCTCACTGCAAGTCGTCCAGACATCATGTTCTCTACGTGTCTCTGTGCTAGGTTTCAGGCCAATCCCAAGGAGTCTCATCTGCTAGCTGTTAAGCGAATTTTCAGATATCTCAAAGGGTCCATGAATCTAGGACTGTGGTATCCCAAGGACTCCAATCTAGATCTTCATGCTTATTCAGATGCTGACTATGCCGGTTGCAAGATTGATAGGAAAAGCACCTCTGGTAGTGCACACTTTCTGGGAGATCGTTTAGTCTGCTGGGCTTCAAAGAAACAAAACTGTGTATCCACTTCTACAGCAGAAGCTGAGTATGTTGCTGCTACAATGTGCTGTTCCCAAAGCCTATGGATACGTACACAACTCTCAGACTTTGGCCTCAGGTAAGACAAAATACCATTGTTATGCGACTCTCAATCTGCCATTGCCATCTCCTGCAATCCGGTACATCACTCTAAAACCAAACATATCGACATTCGCTATCACTTCATAAAAGATAATGTTGAGAAAGGATTAATTGAGCTACAGTATGTGCCTACTGAAAATCAGCTGGCTGACCTGTTTACCAAACCTTTAGATGAAAGTCGATTTACTGTGTTGGTATCCAAGTTAGGCATGCTCAATCTACAAATCTAGCATACTGTTACCTTCTTTTCTTTTTCTTTCTTTAATTTTGTTTAGAGTTGGGGTTATACTGTTTGTTCTCTATGCAGCTAACGACTGCATTCTTCAAGAGGGAGAAAGATCATACACATACTACAGAGACAAGCCACTTTGTGTAGGGGGTTTGACTTCATACTGCTACACCTGTGTCATATGTGTAGGGGGAGAATTTCATACACATACACATATTACACATGTGTAGGGGGAGAAATTTGACAACAGACACTTTCTCTAAAACATTCGAAAAATACCTCATGAAAAATCCCTCATAAAGAGATGCAAAAGTCTAGGGGGAGTGTGTCAAACAAACACTCACATCAACCATATCTGAAAATTTAACTTTCATAATCTCAAAATTCAGATATCTCAAATTTTTCCAAGTCATAGCTCAATCGCATGCGATTAAGCTATGTGAGTGAATCACATGCAAATGTTAAAGGTTTTAATTGCATGTGAAAAGGTTGTGAGAAACAAGTGTGAATCGAATGCAATGTTGTCTAAGGTTGAATCGCACGCGATTAAGCTAAGATAGTGTGAATCGCATACGATTTGGACAAAGGTTGAATCGCACCCGATTCAGCTAAGTTAGTATGAATCGCATGCTATTCAGTCTAAGGTTGAATCGCACGCGATTAAGCTCAGATAGTGTGAATCGCATGCGATTCGGATGCCATGGTTCTAACACCCAAGCTGATTCGCATGCGATTAACACACCACAGTGTGAATCGCATGCGATTGAAAACTCTTATCAGCCGCATCCAAACTTCTATCAGCCGCGTTTTTTAACCGTTGCACCAGCCAATCAGGGCTCGACATGTGTCTTTTTACACTACTACAAGTTACCCCAACAGTTGCCATTCTTCATTTACGCTATTCAAAATTTACAAAGTGTTCTCTCGAGTTCTTGATTACGTTAACATACAAATCATCTCGTTACTCTGCCAAAATTTGCAATTTTAGTATCAAAATACTTCTAATCTAAAAGGTAACAACTTGTATGGTTTACATTTTGAAGATTTTGAGTTAAAAGGGTACTTTTTGGTCTTAGAACACTGATATGCGAATGAGTATATCGAGACTTTAAGTGGACTTATGGTACTCGAAACAAACTTGTTTGATGAAACAATGTTTGCGATGGGTATTTTGATCACATGGGGAACACTTTGATGTAAAAATATTTCAAAAATCTCAAAAAGTGTTCTTCGTGTTCTTGGGAAGTATGAACATACACATACAATTTGGTATTTGGCCTAAAAAGAGGTGTTAGAGTGATTTTTGGGGGGTGCTTCAGTACTGCAAATGTGTTTATTATTGTTCATTTAATGAAATAAGAGGCTAACAATAATATTTAAACACATCAAATTGATATCTTCACACTGAAGCCATCCAGAGTTAGACAATTTTTTTATCAAAAACTTGACACTTGAAATTCTTGGTCCAATGTATACTCAACTCTGTATATCACACATTGGATCCAAAATTCATAAGAATTGTTGATCTCTAATCTCACTCTTGTACCTGTACCTTAATGTTTCTTTCTATTTGTACAGATAAAATGGCCCAAGTTGTTCGTGACCCAGAAGAGATCATGCCTCAGACTGAGTTTCTTAGCACCAGAACTCACCCCAACAACCACTATATTGATCTTACAAAATTCACAACCCCCTCTCACCCCATTGTCACTGAAATCCTCAAGATTCACCCTCTGAATCACCTTCTAACCTACAACCCTGCAACTACAGGCACACATGTCCCTGAACTTTATGTTCAACAATTCTGGAAGACATGTGATGTACGAATAAACGAAAAAGAACAGGAGGTCATCCATGCTGAGGTGGATGAGTTTAATGTAGACATCCCGGTCAGTCGTCTACGGTCAATCTTCAGACTACCAAAAGCTAATAGCAGACCTTCTGTGGTGGATTATGAGGAGATCCCCAATGAGGAAACATGTCTGGCAGCAATAAGACAGTTGGGCTATGCTGGAGAGCTCACAACTAAGAATCAATTTAAACGCACTGGTCTTCACCCAAAGTATAACATCTTTATGACCGTGCTGCAAAGGTGCCTCACCCCAAAACACTCGGGGTATGAGTTTCCAACGGAGAACCAGCTAAAAATCTTCGTTGCTGCTGCCACAAATATGCATGTGGATTACGCATTCCTTCTCTTCCAGGACATAAAAGCTACCATGCAAAGAAAGAATTCCCAGAAGAAGAAGGAGGCCAACCTGCTGCCTTACCATCGCTTCCTTCCGATGATCATACAATATGTGATGGATAGGAATGCTGACATTCCACGATGGGCAGGTTTACCCTCTGTAACACCCAAACTCTTCCAATCAATTAAACCTGCTACTCCTACTAATATGCCCATTCCTAAACCATTCCCTGAGTCTCTGCTGGATCTGTGTGAGCACAATGATGTAGTGAGAACATATAGGGAAAGTGTAGGGATACCCTCTATGGTTGTGCCAGAGCCGGCCATAACTACCCAAGAGGGAGTAGCACCCGGTGAGAATATAGAGGATAGGACTCAGCAATCTGTGGGAGATGCTGAGAGGGATGTGCTGAGAGAAAATCAAGAGAGGGGAGGAGAAGTGGGTGAAGGTGATGAGAGTAAAGAGGGAGAAGATACATATGATCCAGCAGTCATCCAATCCATTGTCCAATCCCTCTCTGTATCCACCCGTACCCAAGCCGTTTTAACCGAACTTGGACTTGACTTTTCTGAGTCATCCAGTTCCTCTCAAGAAGAGTCAGCCTCCCATCCAGGTGGTGCCCCTGACCCCGAAGCAGAAATATCACCTTTGGGCACCCCTGAGCAATCAATAGACCAACCTACTGATAGCACCCCATCCTTCATGAAAATAACCGACCCCAATCCAATCAGCCCAAACCAGGCCCATACCACTCAGACAACACCACCCTCTCCTACCCGTGGTCTGGTCATACCACTTCAAACCACCTCAATCATTCGCAATGCGATGGTTGCTCCTGAGCATGACATCCTACCACCTTCTCAATCACCTGACGTATCTTTTGAGGTAGGCTCTGTCACTCCAGACTCCCTTCTAGACCCAAATCAGTATACCGGTTATGGTATAGGTAGCTTTGTAGATGAAGATAGGAGTGTGAGCGATGGTGAGGTAGTGAGAAAAAATCAAGAGAGTGCTGAGGGACCCCTAAACCAAGAAATCCGGGAAGCCACATCTGCTATGGGGCCTGACATTGTTGGGCCTCATATTGAACAAGACACGGTTATCCCACCCGTGCAAGTTTCTGCCCCTCCAAGCTACTACGGTGTCTCTCAACAGACATCGTCTTTATTGCACAGGGTAATAGCACATAATCTAGGTCAACCCCAATTGGGCGTTGGACCTATTGAACACAGAGGACTGCCTCCCTCGTCCTCGACTCCTCTTCATGCACGATTTGATATGCCGCGGATCTCCGCTTATCTTGAACAACACGAAGTTCCCACTAATGCGCTGAGATTGTTGGCCCAACAATACTCCCCAACTTCCATAGGTGGTACCTATCAAGGTGCCACTCGAGGATTGGAAGGAAATCCTGCTGGAGCATACATCCATACTGCTCCAGTAGGTGGTTCTGCTTCTGTGGCAGGTACCTCAACCGGAAGTCTGCGTGATTCCGGGTTTGTTACACGTGCTAATCTTAACGATGCTATCAACCAAGCCGTGTCTCCAATCCGCCAACAACTGCAGGAGACAAATCAAAAGTTGGATCGGATTGAAAGGGCTTCCAGGGAACAGACTGAGCAGCTGTCACGTATTGAAGATCTTCTAGCAGCTCGTCTTCCAGCAACGGCTCCTCAATCTCAACCGGATGTCACTTCACTATCAGTCGACGCCTTAAAAAGCATCCTCTATGCTAAACTGATTGAACAAAGGCCAGACTCTGCTGATAATCAAGACCTTCTGAGTACTCTAAGAGCTGAACAACGTCCACAGGGAATCTCCTTGGATGATTTTACAGAGTTTCATGAAGATGTCAACAGCAAGATAGATGGGGTGACTCGAGGTTTCTATACCTCTCTACAAAAGGTTACTGAGCGGCTGACAGTACTTGAACAAACCTGTCAGGCCCAGGCTCAGGGGTCAAAAAGGAGGCGGGATGATCAAGATCCTGATGATCGTCCCGAGGGGGAGAAAAGAAGAAGATATATCAAAACCCCCTCCGCCGCAACTGTACCAGTACCATCATTGAGCAGATACTTATCTACAGGTACAGGATCTGCTGGATCTGGAAGCCAGAAATCTGGAAGCCAGAAGGGTCAACAATATAGATCCGAATCATTAATGGCCGATGAAGTCTTTGAACTACAACAGAAAGAGAATGCTGACAAACAAATCGTACTCTATGTACCCCAGCAACAATCTGAACTGAGGCCGACAGAACTCGAAGAAGGAGAACTATCGTTCGATCAATCCCAGGCTGACAATGTTAATTGGTCTAGTGGCTCCGATTCTGAGATGGAAGAGCTGTATGGGTCACTAGGAAATTCACCCGTCAGGGATTTGGGAGAAGGTAGGGTCGATGAACAGGAGGAGGAAACTTATGACCCAGAAATGATAAGACTATTTGCCGGCATTGATGAATATGTTGAGGTTGCAACGCGCCCAGACTCACCTAGAATTGTAGACCGTTTTGATGACATTCCTAGTGATAGGGAACTTGCTCAAAGAAGGAAAGAAAGGTTAGCAATCTCTAGGAGAGAAGCAAGAAGAAAACCCAGGAAAACAAAGCCTTTCTTTGATGTTTCAAGGGTTCTAAGGGATATAAACTTTGAAGTTCATCAACAATTCCCTCCTCCTCCGGGTCAGTTTCAAGAATCAGCTGCTGACATTCTAGAAAGAAACAGACAAGCAGAAGCAGCTGAAAAGTTCAGACAAGAGTCTGAATGGCCCATGCCACCACACTTCATAGTACCTCCTGCTCCACCAGTGTATCGGGGAGACCCTGGTCTTGATACCGGGAATATGTTTACAAGAAACGCTGCAGAAAATCCGATATGGAAACCATTCTTTGTCAATGCTGCCAATCTTGAAGAAAGAATATCAGAGATCTTCAGCAGTCAGTTGATAGAGGTTATCTCGCCCGAGCTGAGAAACATGAACGATAGACAAAGAAGAAGATATGATCATATTCTTACTCGTTCCAAAACCAAACCAGAAGATATCAAATCAAAGTATCCCATAAGTGACCTTCTCAGTGTTTATACCGAAACCAACTTCAACATAAAATATGCCATCTTCCATGTCAAGAGAGCTAAAAACCTCACATACTTTCTTACTGAAGCAGATTTGAGGTATGTGAACATCGAAGACATCAGCTTCATATTTGACATCCTTTCCCAGAAAAAGGGAAAATGGCCTGATGAAGAATTTGGTAGAGTTGCGTTAATAAGGTACATGAGAAATCTTATGGAGTTCTTTGAGGAACATGATATCCAGCTCGGGGCTGAGAATAACTATCGGAAGGTCAATCTTCTTAAGCCTAATCAGAATCATCCAGATCTAGAAAAGCTTGAAGAGTTGACTGTTATCTATGATGGTCATCCCAACTTTAAAGGTGCTCGAGGGGTTGTCTCCAAGAATACAAAAGGCGAAAAGATCTTCATCAGACTAGATGAACTCAACGGGTATTCTGATGGCACCTTGAAAATCCTTCATCACAAGATTCATCAAAAGGTTTGGGATAACCGAGCAGCGTACACGGATGAAGAACATTCCCAGGTATACAATGCAATAGAAAAGATCAAGAAAGCACTGGCAAGCAGGAGAGAAATCAGAAAGTGGCAACTGGCATTCGGCATTCGCAACAAATCAGCTTATGAATAGTTTTATGTATTAATCTGTTGTGAATGAGTACACACCTCACTTAGGGGGAGATTGTTAGAAATATTAAAGTGAGGGGTGTAATATGTAAATACACCAAAGTTGGGAAATGCTATAAAAGGCATTTCCCAACTCATTATCAATTAAGCTTTGCATTTTACAACATATCTTGTGTTTGTGTTTCTCTACATTACTCTCGGCTCTCTCTCTCTAACCGAACACACACACAAACACACACTAGAAGAACTATCTTCTAAGCATTGCTTCATCCGTATTGTATTACGGGACCATCAATTGGTATCAGAGCCAAACTTGTTTTTGGCTCGTGATTGTTCAAAAGAAGAAAAAGCTCTCGGTTGTGCAAAGGTTCAAGAACGTCAGTTTTATTCAAGATAAACTCAAGCTCAAACGACTTTTAAAGGTAGAACTCATTAAAGGTATAAACTACATCTCCTTTAACTTTCTTCTGAGTTGTTTCGATAGTCTTACAAAGGTTACAAAACATTCTTTGAAGAAAAACACAAACCGTGGGTGTTTTTATAAGTATTAAGTCAAGAAGGTCATTAAATACCCACTTTTTCAACATTAAATTTTTTGGGTATTTAAGCATTTATGGTGTTCTTGGTCTGAAAGTACAACTGGAAAAAGAAGAAATCGAATTTTATAATTTATTTAATTATAAATTCATAATAGATTAAGTGTTGTACAAGGAAAATCAAGTACTTGCCATACCAATCAAGTACAAGTGGTTAGACACTATTCAGGGTATGGCAATCTGATTTACAAGGACACATCAGAGTCTATCAGCCGGTTCCTTGATCAATGCGATTGACTCTTGGGGCGGCTTATAGAATTTTGTCAAATTAGAACACCTGTGTTAATCAAATAGCTATAAGCCAAGTTCAGTGAATCGCATGCGATTAGACTATGCGGCTTATAGAAGTAGTTGATAAGTTTACCTGAATCGCATGCGATTAACACTTACATCTATCAGCCGGCTTATAAAGGGAATCGCACGCGATTGAAAGGTTTCTATTTGATTCTCACTTGATTGACAGGACTAACAGATTATTTTCTAAGTTTTTGATGAAACAGGATTGATTCGCATTCGATTAACCATCAAAACTAAGTTCTTATTCTGCTTGTTTTCAAGGACACCTAATCGCATTCGATTGACCTGTATTCGCATTTGATAAGACAAATCCCAATCAAGTTATTCCTTATACTTGGACAAGTGATTGACTCTTTGGACTTGAATTAAAGAACTCTAAGACTTTTGGACTTAATCAAACAATCTAATTCATAATTGAATTTAATTTAAATCAGATTTAATTCAAAGGTGAATTACATTACTTCAAGTCTATCTAGTTCAAGGTTGAATTTAATCTTTTAAGATCTAATTCAAAATTTAAATTCACAAGACTTAGTTCGTTAATCAATCATTCAAATCACTTTAAAATCAGGACAAGCTTTTCGAACAATCAAACCATCTTACAAGTAAACGATCATTTCTCACAAACATCACTAATCATGTCAAGTACAAATGAAATGATGTCCATTGGCACCGACACAAAACCTCCTGTTTTGTTTCGGGGGGAATACAATGTCTGGAAAGGAAGATTCATGGACTTCCTCGAGCACAATGACCTCTTCGGTGACAAGATGATTGAATGCATCAACAAAGGAAACACCAAATTCACGAAGGTAGTTGAAGCAGATCCAGATAACAACCCTGGTATTCCCAGACATGAAAGAGAGAAGACTCATGATGAGATGACCAATACAGAAAGAGAAACAAAGAAAGCAGAGAAACTGGCCAAGTACTACCTCAAGCAGGGTCTCTCATCTGAAATCTATCTCAAAATAGATAGCTTGGGCACAGCCAAGGAAATCTGGGATGAGATCAAGAAACAACTTCAGGGCACTGAGCAAGGAGAATACATCAAACGAACTCAGCTAGTCAACAGCTATCATGACTTCAAGGCTCGAGAAAAAGAACTGCTCTCTGAAACATATGGGAGATTCTGCAAGCTGCAAAATGAAATGAGATCTAATCAAATTGTCAGAACTGATCTTGATTTGAACTGTGTTTTTCTGAATTCATTAGGTTCTGAGTGGAAAGGCTATGCCAGACTTTACAAACAGATTAATAAAGATCTTACATCAGTCACCTTCCACAACATCTTCGAAGATCTCAATCAGTATCAAGATGAAATCTTGCAATCTCTCCCTAAAGAACCAGTTGCTGACCCTCTTGCCTTGGTGGTGGCTGACAGAATCCATAAGGAAACATCATCAAGATCCTTGAAACTTAAACAAGTGGTTCTCAGTGATTCTGATCATGATAATGATGATGATGATTCAATAGAAGCAGCATTTCAAGCTCTCACAGTGGCCAACAAGAACTTCATGAACCGTTTCAGCAAGACTAACAATAGACAACGATTCACATCAGGTTCAAGGAGACCCGAAAGAGCTGCTGCTGTTGACAAGCCAAGGTACCAGAGGGATGAGAAGAAAGAAGAAAAGAAGGTTGATTTCAAATGCTATAACTGCGGGAGGTCAGGACATCTGATCAGGAACTGCCCAATGAAAAAGACAAAAGATGCAGAGTACTATCGGCAGAAGTACCGCCTGTCTAAACAAAAACAGGCTGGGAACGTGGTGCTAGTTGAGGAGGATCAGTTCCTTGATGATACAGGATCAGACAGTGATCTGGATGGTGAAGATCACGCTCAATTCTGTCTGATGGCTCACAATGGTGAAGAAGGTAGAGAGGATGATGACGGAGATAATCTCTCCGAGTCAGATGAGGAAAGCTTGGATAGTGGAAAGGTATCTTCTAGCTCTAACTTTAATATGGGTATTAATCATAAACACATTCAAACCATATTAAATCTCATAAAAGAGTTAGAATGTCAGGCACTAGATTTAATCACAAGAAATCAAGTTCTAGAAGATGTTTCACACACTCAAAAATTGGAGGCACAAACAATAATTAAGAAGTTAGATAACGACTTAATCAGCCTTAGGAACCAATTAGCTGCAAAAGAATCTGAGCTTTTAGAATTAACCAGTAGGACTAATAACACCATATTAGATCTCAAAGCAGAATGTAAGTGTGCTGAAAAGGATTCAGAAATTCTCAAAAATGAACTTAGGAAAGAACGAAGTACTCTTTACTCTAGAATCAATGAACTTGAATACCTTCTGTCCAAACGTGATCAAAGTGAACATACCATCTCTCAATACAAAGAAAAGGAACGTCCTTTCTCCAGATGGAATTTCGATGGGCTTGGCTTCAAATTGAAAAGGATTACGTCCAAACAATTATATAATGCTGATCTGTTTGGGTTAGGACTTACCCAAAGGATGGTCTTTGTTGGCCAAGAAGAGACACAAATAGAGGAAGATTTCAAACGAACTCTTAATGTCAAAACTGAAATTCTGTTTGATTATTCTAATTTGAATGACTCATACCTTGCAAATCTCTCTTCCTCGTCCGATTCTGATGTTTCATCGTCTGTCTATTCTGATGAAGAACTCTACTCCCCTGTTTCACCAAAGCCCACTGTTGAATACATTCCTCACAAAGAATTACAAGACAGATTCAACACCCTGCAGGAATTTTGTTTTACCCAAGTCATTCAACAGGACCTCGCCAAAGCTATTCAAAATGATTTAAAACCTCCTACCTCTGAGACATTCCCTTCAATGCATGAAATCATCACCTGTCAACAAATTCCCAACATGTCATTTGTACATGATGGAAAGATCATTGATAAACTGTGTAGGAAACAGTTTGTTTTGAAAGAAAGAATCAAAGCCCTCCATGTAAAGATGGAAACTCCAATAGTTCCCTTTACCTTCTCACTTTTTGGTTCAGATATGGATGATCTAACTCATGCAAACACCAAGGGTACATATTGCACAACTTCTGTAAAATCTGTTAATAAACCTGACTTAACAAATCTTAAGCTTAAACAGATTTACAAACCAAAGCAATAATCCACTCCTAATCCCAATTCTCGTGTGCACATAGAAGTACCTGAATCATCACAAGCTGCAGCCAGTCGACCACGACTTCATTCTAATCTTTTATCCTCTGTTGCAGATGTGAAGAAGGCTAGAAACAAGAAGTTTGAAATAAATACATCATGGAAAAGAGCTATTCCTAGATCCACTAGGAGGTGTTCAAATTTGAAACCTGTCTGTGAAAACATTTTGATGTTTGATTCTGTTTGTAATCATTCCAGTTCACATGGCAAAATTGCTTCTACCATGTTTTGTATAAGTGATGGTTGTACTCATGGACACTGTGAATTTAATTGTTGCTATGATCAATTGAGAAAGACTTTAGGTGTTAAACCATGTGTTGATTGCACTGATTTTTATGCTAATCAAATCTGTGTTCCATTTTTAAATTCAAAAGGCTACGTCATTAATCAATGGATCACCACTCGTCAATCACATGCTCTTAAACGCTTAAACAAATCCAACCGATTACTCACGATCAAGGAACTGGAAGTTTACAGATGGCAGGGCTATGAAGCATTTAAAAGTGCTTGGATTGCACAGGAAAAACACTTGCATTCTCAAAAGCGTTCTCGCAATTCCCCTTCCAAAATCTCAAAATCTTCGAAACCCAAGTCATCATCCATTCAACGAGTGGCAAAACCTGCTAATCGCAGTGTTCCATTTCCGCGACAGCAAGTTGATGCACCGAGGCCACAAAGAATTCTTAAGAATTCCTCTCAACCAAGGATTCGCAAATATAACGCTTCCGCAACTCTACCGAATCCGAAACCTCCGATTCCATCATCTGTTAAACCAACAGTGGTGCAGAAACTTTCTTCTCAGCAAATTTCTTCCAAATCTATTCCTTCACGTCCAAAGCTTAAGTCCATTTGGGTACCGAAGAATAGATCTTTAGAAGTTTCATCATCATCAAAACCAACAGTTGTTACTCAACCCAACTTAGAGACTAACAATCAAGGACCCATATCTAAATGGGGACCTAAACGTGATTTATTCTCTTTTTGCAGGTGCCTCACTTGTGGTACCTTGACCCCGGATGTACCAAACATATGACCGGCAACAAAAGTATTCTCAAGAATTATGTTCCTAAGTACTCCGGGAATGTACGTTTTGGGAATGATAATGTTGCACCAATTTTGGGGTACGGAGACATTGAGAAGAAGCACATCAAGATCAAGAAAGTCTCATATGTTGAAGGGCTAGGTCATAACTTGTTTAGCATCGGTCAGTTCTGTGACAAAGACATGGTGGTTGTATTTAAAAAGAACAAATGCTCAGTGATCACAGAAACCGGTGATGAAGTACTTGCAGGATCCAGAAATTCTAATTTGTATTCCATCGATCTGGAGAAGTATGACTCTCCTACATCTGTGTGTCTTCTGTCAGAAGCCTCCAATAATCTTACTTGGCTCTGGCACAGAAGACTCTCTCACCTGAACTTTCAAAACATAAACAAACTAGTCAATGGTGACTTGGTGAGAGGGATACCCAAACTGAAGTTCAACAAGGATCATTTGTGTGCTGATTGTGAAAAGGGGAAGATGAAGAAGGCCTCACACAAATCAAAGCAAGCATTCAACACAACCAAGACTTTGGATCTCCTGCACATGGATCTCTGCGGTCCAATGAGAATACAGTCCAAACATGGGAAGAAGTATATCCTGGTCATGGTGGATGACTACTCACGGTATACTTGGGTCAAATTTTTGCGCTCTAAGGATGAAACTACTCCTACGATCATCACTTTCCTTAAACAGCAGCAAAATAAATATGGTCAAAGTGTTTTCTCCATTCGCACAGATAATGGAACGGAATTCAAGAACAACACTCTACAAAATTTTTGTGACCTAGTTGGGATCAACCATCAGTTCTCTGCCGCTTACACACCTCAACAAAATGGTGTTGTTGAAAGAAGAAACAGAACTCTGGTTGAAGCTGCCGGAACAATGCTTTCTTACTCTGGGCTCCCTCCTTCCTTCTGGGCTGAAGCTATTAACACTGCCTGCTATACGCAGAATCGCTCTTTCATTAACAAACGTTTTAATAAAACTCCTTATGAACTGGCAAATGGCATTGTACCTAATATCAAATACTTTCATGTATTTGGTAATAGGTGTTTTGTCTTAAATGAAAAGGATAATCTAGGAAAATTTGCTCCGAAAGCTGATGAAGCTATTTTCTTAGGTTATTCTACCGTCTCAAAAGCATATAGAGTTTTAAACACACGCATAAAGAGCATCATCGAGAGTTGCACTCCATGCTTAAGACAGCGGAGCAGAGTATCGGGACCAAGTCTAAGGACATTCTCATGGTGGGACATGGTGGATGTAAGAAGAGGAAGGGGCGCAACGGAAAGGGAAAGGGCAAGGCCCAGCCAAGCCAGAATGCACCTAGGGCTAGTAACGACAACAAGGGCAAGAAGCCGAAACCAAACAAAGCAAGAACCGAGAATCGGTGCTTCAAGTGCGGTGAAATCGGACATTGGAAAAGAGATTGTCCGAAGGGTCACGAGGCAGGTGGCAAGGCTGGCCCCTCAGGTATCGTGTGAATAGCTTCTTTATCACTTTCCACTTGAAAAAGTTTTTACAAGTATTCTAATATCTTGCAATCGTTTATTGCAGGAGGAGATGGGAAGTGATGCGGCCCAGCATGAAGAGATCCCACGTGCAGCTAACGGATATTTTTTAATTCTATTTCCTAGTTATTTAAACTCGTTTAAGTTTTTGGATTTGACTATCTTGGTTGTTTAAAACTTTTGCTTTAGACATTATGTTTTAAATGTTTGAAAGATTGAATTATTTGGTTTATATTCGTGCACGTATGTTATTGATGAATGAGGTTAGTCCAGTTGTGACTAAAAGGATACCAATAAGTTAAGTCTTGATTTGATTGGTGATTCATAGTGATCTTATGCAGTAAAATTGTTGTAGTTACATAAATGCTGGCTCCACTTTTCAAAATAAACAAGTTTTGTTTGTAAAATTAGATAGCTTCTCTAATTAAACAAGTTTTCAAGATTTTATGAAAAGTGAGTGTTCAAAGTCTTGAACATATGGAAATAATAGTCATTATTTCCGGGTAAAATAGTTTTTGATAAAACGTTTAAGAAAGTATAAAATGATCATAATAGTTATTGTGATCAAGAGAGTTTTATACTAAATGTTTTAAGAAAAGAAATTTAAAATACCATTATGAGTGTTTCATACTTGTGATAGTGGTAAGTTTAATGAAACCATTTTCCGTAATTGGAAAGATGGATATATGGGAAATCCAAGTTTCTGATTTCATAAAACAGTTAAATTTCTCACAAAAACTAAGTTTAAAACAAGTGTTTAGAACACAAGTTTTTAGGCATATTAGTCAAGGATTGACTGAGTCTAAAAAGATTTTTTAAAGTAATGCACTTTTTCATAAAAGATAGTGGGAACACCTGACTAGTGTATTTATCAAAGTTATAAAGGTTATTTTAACTAATATGATAAATACAAGATTGAACTTTTAGAATATATAATTATCGGATGATTTTAGAAGCTATCTAAAATAGTGAGTTCTTGAGAAAGGACTAATCCGAGGAACGCATGACTCATTGAGAGGTGCTCCATAAAGATGTCATTGCAAGTTTTTTGAGTCAAGTTATGACTTAAATAAGATTATACACGTTTTAAAAGGTTCAGTAAGTCAGCTTAATTAAATATTGTTGGTTGGTCAACGTTAGAAATGATGAAATTGAATGTTCTTTAACATTCTTAGTAATGAAATTAGATAAGTGCTGGCATACACTGGGAATCTAATTTCAAGTTTCTTACAAGTAGGTGTAAGAAGGTTTATCATTTTCAAATGGATATAAAATCTAGTAAGATTTAATGCATCTACAAATGTAATTAAAGTTTTAATTACAGGGAGGTTATTTTATAAAATCAGAAACTTAGGAGTTATTTCCAGTTCTCCAAGTTTAAGGAATTTATAAAATAAGTGAGTCTAGAATTGGTTTTTGGGTTGCAAAACCGACTTCTAGCAAAACCAAGAAAGGAGTACTTTAAAGTACTAGTCTTGAGTTTTTAGGTTTATACGCATATTATTTTTCTGTGTAATATGTGATAAGTTACAATGTAAAATAATAAAGTAATTCGGATAAACACCATGAATTGAGTCAATGAGATGGTAGAAATTGTGCATCTTTATTCCAGAGTGGAATATGGAGGGTGTAGAAATTAGTTTCATTGTTCTTCACCATTTTGTATGTTTTGGTTCATCCAGAAATAAACTAGGTTTATTCAAAACATTATCCGTGACTACTTATCTTGGTGGGAACCATGATAGGGCTATAAAGTCATCGTAATTTTGGGGTAGATTTGAAAGTATGTCGAATATAGCTGCAAAAGGATTTTGCGGACCAAAATTGACGGATATTCGTTAAGGTTACTAATATTGGATTGACCCACTGTGAAAAATACTTCGTGGATTCGTGTCAAAAGTATTTATCACATAGGTTATCCTTAAGCCTGAGGTATTTGGTTTGGGATTCGGTAACTGTTGTCTTCTTAACGCGTTTTAACGCCACGCCGTAACAGGGTGGTCATAAGGAGCGTGTCTATATTCAGTGGGAGCCGTATTGCCGGATGCAAATATGCAAGATGGTAATTGCACCTCTTTTTTTAGGAGAGATATTTTCGGGCCCCTTGACTGATTAGAGAAACCGGTAAGTGAAAGGCCGTGCCCAAACGAACTGGTCTATTCTTTGTCGTTTATCACACAGTTTTGAAATCAAGTATGTCATGAACCAAGTTCTTGAGTCTCTGAGTTGACTTGTTCCATGCTCATGCTCAAAATTGAAATATCGCGCTGCAAGGGACAAATATATATATATATATATATATATATATATATATATATATATATATATATATAAAATGTACCCATTCATGAACAGGGAGTTTATGATAGTTTAGTTTATAAACAGTTAGTTTATAACACGTTACTCCTAAGCAGGTTGCTTATGAAGTTTTATCACAAATTACTTTGGGTATAAGAGTTCTTATAACCTGGTTACCCTAAGTGTCTAGGGACCTTCTTAGGCTAACAATGTGCAGTAACTATTACTTATCTTGCACAAGTGGGAGTTTGTTAGATTATGTGCAGGGATAATTAATGGGCACATTTTATTCAATGTTATAACAGACTAAAGGGTCACACTGCTACACACCCAAATCAGAACAGTTGGTTTTTACCATATTTCTGTGTGGAAATAATTAATAGGTTGGATTAATTATTAAAGAGAAGAGTAAATAATTAATCAGTAGAATTAATTATTGAAAAGAGAGAAATAAATAATTAATTAGTTTGTATTAATTATTAAAAGGAAATAAATAATAAATAGTTATTTGTTATTTATTAGAGAAATTAAATATTAAGTTTTAATATTTAACGGACCAGTTAATAGTTAATTAACTAGTAAAGGTCCAGGGGGTCAAAGTGAGAAGTATGAAAGTTTAATTAAAACCAGTGGGCTTTTAATTAAACGGGCTTGGGTCCTTTTAAAGTCTATATATATCCTTTAAGCCTTAAGGATTATAGAGAACATAAGACAACTTAACAAGGGATTAGAAAGGATAACCCTAGCCACCACACATCTCTCTCTCGATCTCGTCTCTCTCTCTCTCTTGGCCTCTCTCCCTCTCGTCGAAGTGGAAGAAGAACATAACACCAAGGGTGTTTCGACTTTTGGAGGTCGACGCACACATACATACATACTCAAGTTTCAAGTATTGTTGAAGCCAAGGTAAATTCAGGAGCGGTCTAGCAGCCAGTTCTTTCGAGGTGCAGTAGTGGTGGACTACTTTAGCAAACCCAAGGTCACCAAGAGGTATTTTCTTGTAACTCTTTTCTGTGGTTTGTTGTTTGTCAAGAAGCTATATTGATCATTAGTTTTAAAGATCCTAACCCTTTTGGGGTTTAGAGGGTTGTGTTCAATCCAGTTCCGCTTTAGGATTGAACCAGTAGAATCAAACCCAGGTTTGACTAGTTTGTGTCATTAGGTGGTTTGGTCATATCTAAAACCCTTCAAAAACCACTAATCGAGCTACAACTGCATATGGATCCTCTTTAAATATTAAATACAAAGTTATAAATGTTCATATATGTAATAATAATTATTGTTATAAAACTTCTCTTGTTCTTTCAAAAAATTTAACTTCTACTTTAATATTAGGAACACCATTTATTAATCAACTTTATCCTATTACTATCGATGAAACTGGAATTAGTACTAAAGTTTTAGACAAGGAAATATTTTTCAATTTTACTAACCCAATTGTCTTTACAAAATTAAATAACTTAAATAATAAAATTAATCAAGCAAAATATTTAATAAATGAAATCAGTATCTTAAAGATTCCTATCAAATACAAGAAAAAATAACTCAAAACAGAATTAGACAATTAAAAGAAAATTTTGAAAAAAAAATGTTTGTTCTAATATTCCAAAAGCTTTCTGGGATAGGAAACAACATATTGTCAGACTACCTTATATTAAAATTTTCAATGAAAAGGAAATACCTTCAAAATCAAGAGTTATTCATATGTCTTCTGAGTTACAAGAATATTGTAAAAAAGAAATTCAAGAGTTATTAAATAAAAAACTTATAAGAACATCCAAATCTCCTTGGTCTTGTTCAACTTTTTATGTTACGAATGTCGCTGAACTTGAGAGACGATCTCCAAGACTAGTAATTAATTACCAACATTTAAACAAAGTTTTAGAATGGATAAGATACCCAATACCTAATAAAAGAGACTTATTAAAAAGACTACACGATTCAAATATCTTTTCAAAGTTCCACATGAAATCTGGATTTTGGTAAATACAAATTCATGAACAAGATAAATACAAAACTGGTTTAATGTTCCCTTTGGACATTATGAATGGAATGTTATGCCTTTCGGACTTAAAAACGCTCCTACAGAATTTCAAAATATAATGAATGACATCATTATTCCTACAAGTAGCTTTGCAAATGTGTATATAGACGACGTTCTAATCTTTTCAAAATCTATTGATCAACATTTTAAACATCTAAATATATTTTATGACTTAATTCATAAAAATGGATTAGTTGTATCTGCCTCAAAAATGAGTCTATTTCAAACGCAATTAGATTCTTATGACATGAAATTATTAATAGAACTATTAGACCAATCCAAAGGAGCTTAGAATTTGCTAATAAATTTCAAGATGAAATCAAAGATAAAACACAACTCCAAAGATTTTTGGGATGTTTAAATTATGTCGATGATTTCTTTAAATATTTAGGAACAATATGTAAACCGCTATATAAAAGGCTCAAAAAGAATCCTGAGCGTTGGACTCAAGAACATATAAATGTTGTCAAACAAATTAAACAAAAAATTAAATATTTACCATGTTTAAATATTCCTCAGCCTAATGCTAAAATTATAGTTGAAACAGATGATAGTGATCTAGGATTTGGTGGAATACTTAAACAAAAAATTAATGATCAAGCAAAAGAAGAATTAGTAAGATATTTTTCAGGTTCTTGGAATGATACTCAAAAAAATTATTCAACTGTTAAAAAAGAAGTTTTATGTATTGTTTTATGTATTAATAAATTTGAAGACGATGTATACATGAAACCATTTTTATTAAGAGTCGATTGTCAATCTACAAAACCAATTTTAGAAAATGATATTAAAAATATTATTTCTAAACAATTTTTTGCAAGATGGCAAGCCTTCCTTAGCAACTTTGATTTTCAAATTGAATTTATTAAAGGAAAAAATAACTCTTTACCAGATTTCTTATCAAGAGAATTTCTACAGGGCAAATGACGTCCCAAAATTCTACTCATACAAATGATAAAAAAAAAAGTGGTTCTTTCCCCATTCAAAAATCCAACATCTCCTCATCTTTCGATTCAAAACAGGTTATCCCCAATCACTCCCCCTTCAAAGAAACCATCTTACTCATCATTAGTAAAAACGCTCATTACAATCCCAGGATCCTCAAGTTCTTCAATTATTAAACATGCAGTCTATTTCTCCTTTTCAACAAAAAGTGAGTTTTTCTCTTTCAAAACCCATAGCCAAATCATATATAAACAACCCAAATTCTCAAACCGTTAAAATACTTGAAGACTATGAGTTGCAATTACAAGCAAAGAGTTTTCATATTTTAACAGATTTTCTCTTCCCAAAAGATTCATCATTTATTGGAAATATTCATAAAACAAGAGAATATTATCAAGCCATATTAATAGACACTGTACCTATTAAGGTTATTCATACCTATAATCCTGATCCCGCAAAATCTACTCTAATAGATTATAGCAAAGCCTAAATATTCCATATTATGATTATTCAAGAATGGAGAGCTCGACCATACACTAACAAAACCTTATCAAATTTTCCTCAATATCCTTCATATAATTATTATGATTATGAAGATGCTTGGTTCAACTTTCTATACTTAAGAAGTTTTACTTAGTCATGGTGCATCATCTTTGATAAGAATTTTAATGGTTCCTATCCAAGATGGTTTGTTCGATGGTTCAAATATTTAGGAAACATTTTGACACTTTTCCAACATGTATTAAAGAAGGTTTTCTTAAATTCAAAGATATCTTTATTCAATATATTCATGATTTTGAATATTTGCTTCAATACTCTATTCTATTCAAAATTCCATGGATTATGTCATGGACATTCACGGTTCCCACTGGATGATCCCATCCATTACTTCAGAGAGTTGTTCGAGTTAAATGGTGAGACAAACTTCCAGCTGAACAGATAGAACAAATGACTGTTCAAGGTGTGTCAAAATATTATCAAAACAAATTTGGAGTTGTAGCTGCTGAAGAAGATCAAATAAAACAGTTCATGGCTGCAAACTCAAAAGATGAAATTAGAAGATTAATTCAAGAAATCAAACAAGGTTCTCCTACAAGTTCTACTCAAGATATGACTCATGAGTCTTTAATTCAAGATGCTTAAGACCCTTATGCATAACTTAGTCCTTTTGATTAAGAATTATATGAATGATGTAACAAATAAATAAACGATACAATGTAAAGTGTTGTGTGAGTTTGGTGATTTGTCTTTGTAGACAAATTTGTTTGTTTATTCAAATCAAATTATTCAAACGTATGAAATACACTCTTTGGTATTTCAGAAGAATGTATTATTCAAACAAACAACCTTATCAAATATTTACAGGTACAAAAGACGAGAAGAATTTTCAAGCCAATAATGCAGATATCAATGACAAAAAATAAAAGAGCCATGACAAACAACTTTCCAAAAAGTTGTCGGCGAATGCTCAATCAATCTTCAATTATCAAGAGAAGACAAAAGACTTTTCAAAGCAAAAAGCAAGATTCCAAAGCAAAAGCAAAAGCAACGGTGTTTAATCAATTATCAAAAGAAGACAAAGACTTTTCAAAAGGAAAAAGTATTCTCTATCAAAAGAATTAATTAAAATGGATTGACATCCGCAACCGGTTATCTCGGGTCACCAGAATCAAGACTTCTCTATATAAGAAGACTCAAGACTTAATTCAAATCATCCCTCAGTTTTAAAAAAAATGTTATGCAACCTTCTAAAAACTCGTCTCTTAGATTCTCAACTTCTAGATGTTCAAAGGCTTTAGAATTTCAGATATTCATATCTCCATATGTATGTCAAGATTATCGGAAAAACAAGTGTAATCAAGATTGTTTAATCAAAGAAGATACTTTATCATAAATACATTTTATAAATTCATTTTTGATTGCCTCAAGTTTTTTTAAGGATCGTTAAAATTATAAAAACTTGAGGCAAGCAAAAATGTTTTTATAAAATGTATTTATGATAAAGTACCTTCTTTGATTAAACAATCTTGATTACACTTGTATTTGTGACAATCTTGACATACATATGGAGATATGAATATCTGAAATTCTAAAGACTTTGAACATCTAGAAGTTGAGAATCTAAGAGAGGGTTTTTTACAAGGTTGCATAACATTTTTTTTTTTTTAACTGAGGGATGATTTGAACTAAGTCTTAAGTCTTCTTATATAGAGAAGTTTTGATGCTACTGACCGGAGATAACCGGTTGCGGATGTCAATCCATTTTAATTAATTCTTTTGATAGAGAACACTTTTTTCTTTTGAAAAGTATTTGTCTTCTTTTGATAATTGATTAAACACCGTTGCTTTTGCTTTGGAATCTTGCTTTTTGCTTTGAAAAGTCTGTTGTCTTCTCTTGATAATTGAAGATTGATTGAGCATTAGCCGACAACTTTTTGGAAAGTTGTTTGTCTTGGAAATATTTGATAAGGTTGTTTGTTTGAATAATACATTCTTCTGAAATACCAAAGAGTGTATTTCATATGTTTGAATAATTTGATTTCAATAAACAAACGAATTTGTCTACAAAGACAAATCACCAAACTCACATAACACTTTACATTGTACCATTTATTTATTTGTTACATCATTCATATAATTCTTAATCAAAATGACTAAATTCTGCATAAGGGTCTTGAGCATCTTGAATTAAAGACTCATGAGCCATATCTTGAGTAGAACTAGTAGGAGAACCTTGTTTGATTTCTTGAATTAATCTTCTAATTTCATCTTTTGAGTTTGCAACCATGAACTGTTTTATTTGATCTTCTTCGTTTTCTTCTAATGGACTTGGAGGTGGTGCTATAGAAGCAACTACAACTCCCAAATTGTTTTGATAATATTTTGACACACCTTGAACAGTCATTTGTTCTATCTGTTCAGGTGGAAGTTTGTCCCACCATTTAACTCGAGCAACTCTCTAAAGTAATGGATGGGATGATCTAGTGCTGGGAACAATCGTGAATGTCCATGACATAATCCATGGAAGTTCGAATAGAATAGAGTATTGAAGCAAATATTCAAAATCAGGAATATCTTGAATAAAGATATCTTTGAATTTAAAAAAACCTTCTTTAACACATGCTGGAAAAGTGTCAAGAATGTTTCCTAAATATTTGAACCATCGAACAAACCATTTTGGATAGGAACCATTAAAATTCTTATCAAAGAAGATGAACCATGAATTAGTAAAACTTCTTAAGTATAGAAAGTTGAACCAAGCATCTTGATAATCATAATAACTATATGGAGGATATTGAGGAAAATTTGATAAGGTTTTGTTAGTGTATGGTCGAGCTCTCCATTCTTGAATAGTCATAATATGGAATATTTGGGCTTTGCTATAATCTATTAGAGTAGATTTTGCGGGATCAGGATTATAGGTATGAATAACCTTAATAGATCCAGTGTCTATTAATATGGCTTGATAATATTCTCTTGATAATATTCTCTTGTCTATTAATATGGCTTGATAATATTATCTTGTTTTATGAATATATATTTCCAGTAAATGATGGATCTTTTGGGAAGAGAAAATCTGTTAAAATATGAAAACTCTTTGCTTGTAATTGCAACTCATAGTCTTCAAGTATTTTAAAGGTTTGAGAATTTGGGTTCTTTATATATGAGCTGGCTATGGGTTTTGAAGGAGAAAAACTCACTTTTTGTTAAAAAAGAGAAATAGTAGTTGCAGGTTTAATAATTTAAGAACTTGAGGATCCTAGGATTGTAATGGGCGTTTTGACTAATGATGAGTAAGATGGTTTCTTTGAAGGGGGAGTGATTGTTGAGAACCTGTTTTGAATCGAAAGAGGAGGAGATGCTGGATTTTTGAATGGGGAAAGAACCACTTTTTTCTTTTGATCATTTGTATGAGTAGAATTTTGGGACGTCATTTGCCTTATAGAAATTCTCTTCTCTTGATAAGAAATCTGGTAAAGAGTTATTTTTTCTTTTGATAGATTCAATTTGAAAATCAATGGTTCTAAGGAAGGCTTGTCATCTTGCAAAAATTTGTTTAGAAATAATATTTTTAATATCGTTTTCTAAAATTGGTTTTGCAGATTGACAATCGACTCTTAATAAAAATGGTTTCATGTATAAATCGTCTTCAAATTTATTAATACATAAAACAATGCTTAAAACTTCTTTTTTAACAGTTGAATAATTTTTGTGAGTATCATTCCAAGCACCTGAAAAATATGTAACTAATTCTTCTTTTGCTTGATCATTAATTTTTTGTTTAAGTATTCCACCAAATCCTAGATCAATAGCATCTGTTTCAACTATAACTTTAACATTAGGCTGGGGAATATTTAAACATGGTAAGTATTTAATTTTTTGTTTAATTTGTTTGACAACATTTGTATGTTCTTGAGTCCAAGGCTCAGGATTCTTTTTGAGCCTTTTATATAGCGGTTTACATATTGTTCCTAAATTTTCAAAGAAATCATCGACATAATTTAAACATCCCAAATATCTTTGGAGTTGTGTTTTATCTTTGATTTCATCTTGAAATTTATTAGCAAATTCTAAGCTCCTTTGGACTGATCTAAGAGTTCCATTAATAATTTCATGTCCTAAGAATCTAATTTGCATTTGAAATAGACTCATTTTTGAGGCAGATACAACTAATCCATTTTTATGAATTAAGTCATAAAATATATTTAGATGTTTAAAATGTTGATCAATAGATTTTGAAAAGATTAGAACGTCGTCTATATACACAATTGCAAAGCTACTTGTAGGAATAATGATGTCATTCATTATATTTTAAAATTCTGAAGGAGCGTTTTTAAGTCCGAAAGGCATAACATTCCATTAATAATGTCCAAAGGGAACATTAAAACCAGTTTTGTATTTATCTTGTTCATGAATTTGCATTTACCAAAATCCAGATTTCATGTCGAACTTTGAAAAGATATTTGAATCGTGTAGTCTTTTTAATAAGTCTCTTTTATTAGGTATTGGATATCTTATCCATTCTAAAACTTTGTTTAAAGGTTTGTAATTAATTACTAGTCTTGGAGATCGTCTCTCAAGTTCAGCGGCATTCATAACATAAAAAGCTCAACAAGACCAAGGAGATTGTTGTTCTTATAAGTTTTTTATTTAATAACTCTTGAATTTCTTTTTTACAATATTGTTGTAATTCAGAAGACATATGAATAGCTCTTGATTTTGAAGGTATTTCCTTTTCATTGAAAATTTTAATATAAGGTAGTCTGACAATATGTTGTTTCCTATCCCAGAAAGCATTTGGAATATTAGAACAAACATTTTTTTCAAATTTGACTTTTAGTTTTCTAATTATGTTTTGAGTTATTTTTTCTTGTATTTGATCAGGAATCTTTAAGATACTGATTTCATTTATTAAATATTTTCCTTGATTAATTTTATTATTTAGGTTATTTAATTCTATAAAAACAATTGACTTAGTAAATTTGAAAACCATTTCCTTGTCTAAAACTTTAGTACTAATTTCAGTTTCATCGATAGTAATATGATAAAGTTGATTAATAAATGGTGTTCCTAATATTAAAGTAGAAGTTAAATTTTTTGAAAGAACAAGAGAAGTTTTATAACAATATTTATTATTACATATATGAACAATTGTAACTTTGTATTTAATATTTAAAGAGGATCCATCTGCAGTTGCAGCTCGATTAGTGTTTTTTTCATAATACTTTGTTGGAATAATTCCTTCTTGGATGCAATTTATATCTGCCCCACTATCCATTAATGCTAAAACTGTATTCTGAATTCATTTGCTATACAAAGATTTATAAAAGTATTCCATCTTTGGTATGATATAATTTTTGGAATTTTATTTTGATTTATTTTGTTATTGATTTTATTAATATTATGCGTATTATTTTCTTCATTATTTCTTTTCCTTTTTCTATTTTTGTTAATCTTTCTTTTATTAATCTTATATCTGTTTTTACAGTTTTTAATTCTTCTTGTAGGTCTTGAATTGTAACTGTGGTTAGTGGTTTAGAAAATCTTTCGTAAATTTCTTGAAGATTAAAAGAGTTGTTATAATTTGTTGTTGTTGTTGTTAGTTCTTCATATTTATTATAATTAATGAATTTATCTATTAATTGAGTTTTTATAGTTTAATCTTGAATTTTATCTAAGTTCTAAAAAATCTCTATCTTTGTCTATAATAACATTTACAATATTGTAAGTGCAATTTCCTATACATTCACATTCTGATAATCTGTTTCATCTGTCGAATAATTTTGTAAAACTTTTAAATCATTATCATTATAATCAGATATACTTGATTCTGAACTTTCATAATCATTTAAAAATAATTTACTTATTTGGATTTTTAACTGATCTGAGACGTCTAATTCATTTATAGTTTTTTTAACATAGCAGTTTTTTGCCATATGTCCCGTTTTTCCACATTTATAGCAAAAAATAATATCTTTTTGATTTCCTTTATAATCTTTCTTTTTGTTATTATATTTTTTATAATTTTTCTTCTTATTAGTATACCCTTCTGTTTTATTTGGTTTTGAAACATATTTTTTTATTAGAAAAACGTCTTTTATAAAATTGTTTCTTAGGTTTAGAAGAAGAGAGTTTAGTAATTGGTTGATAACCATATTGTTGACAAAAGTCTCCTAATTCATTTTTGCTAGTAATTCTTTCTTTTTTAAGTTTAGCTTTTAATCTTAAACTATTTTTGTTAATATTTCTTTTATTAATCTTATATCTGTTTTTACAGTTTTTAATTCTTCTTGTAGGTCTTGAATTGTAAGTGTGGTTTTTGGTTTTGAAAATCTTTCGTAAATTTCTTGAAGATTAAAAGACTTGTTGTTATAATTTTTTGTTGTTGTTGTTGGTTCTTCATCTTTATTATAATTAATGAATTTATCTATTAATTGAGTTTTTATAGTTTTATCTTAAATTTTATCTATTAGTTCTAAAAAAACTCTATCTTTGTCTGTAATAACATTTACAATATTGCAAGTGCAATTTCCTATACATTCAAATTCTGATTCATAATCTCGAATAATTTTGTAAAACTTTTAAATCGTTATCATTATAATCAGATATACTAGATTCTGAACTTTCATAATCATTTAAAAATAATTTACTTATTTGGATTTTTAACTAATCTGAGACGTCTAATTCATTTATAGTTTTTAACATAGCAGTTTTTTGTCATATGTCCAGTTTTTCCACATTTATAACAAAGAATAATATCTTTTTGATTTCCTTTATAAGCTTTCTTTTTATTATTATAATTTTTATAATTTTTCTTCTTATTAGTATACCATTCTGTTTTATTTGGTTTTGAAACATATTTTTTATTAGAAAAACGTCTTTTATAAAATTGTTTTTTAGGTTTAGAAGAAAAGGGTTTAGTAATTGGTTGATAACCATATTGTTGACAAAAGTCTCCTAATTCATTTTTGCTAGTAATTCTTTCTTTTTTAAGTTTAGCTTTTAATCTTAAACCTGAGCTTATGGATAATCCTTCTTTTTTAACATGACTAATAATTTACTATAGGTAAGATCTTTATAAGGAATTTGATTATTATATTTTTCTCTTAAGTTATTTCTAATTTTTTCAGCAAACAGATTAGGTAATCATGCAATAAATCTTTCTTAGCCTTTCAATTCCCTCTCTTTCACTGTCATTGCTCACCCATTAATTCTTCACATGCACCCTGCCACATTCTATCCCCTCACGCTCTACATCCATTAATTCCACTTACAAAATGAACCGCTGAAATTGAGTCTCTCATTCTCATTTAATTTATCATTCTTATTTGAACCTTCCCGTATATATATATATATATATATATATATATATATATATATATGTATATATATATATATATGTGTTAGATTATGTGCACAGATAGATAACATGTATCATCGTGTCCAATACTATATGACACTAAAGGATCACACCGCTGCACACCCAAATAGAACCTTTTTGGATTTTACCTTTTTTGTGTATGACAATAATTAATAGTTTAATTAATTATTGAGAAAAGAGAAAAAAATAATAAAAGATATTTATTATTTAAAAGGAGAAGTTGATATTTAGTTTAAATATTAACGGGACCAATTAATTAATAGTTATTAATTAATTAGAAAGGTCGAGGGTACTTTTTGTAATTGATTAATAGTTTAATTAAAGTTGGACTTTAATTAAACGGGCTTAGGCCTAATAAGGGTTTATTATATAAACCTTATTAAGCCTCATTAATCACATAATTCAATTACAAAAAGACTAAAGTGATAACCCTAAAAGCTCTCTCCCTCCTCTCTCTCTCTTTCTCGGCTGCGGCGCAAGAAACAAAACCGACCACCAAGGGCGGTGGCCGGCGGCGACGCGGAAACACACACACACGAGGGTCACGGTTTGATCCAAGGTTTAATCCTTAAGCGGTCTAGCAGCCCGTTCGAGGTGGTGCAGTAGCGGTGGATAACCTACAGCTGTCTAGAGGATTGGAGAAAAAGTTTTGGTTTCATCAAGGTATAACTTTTCTAATCCTTTTTCTCTTTTAGTTTTTGTACGAGTTAGATGAGATCACTGGAGGGGTTTTTATTCCGCTCATGTTTTTTATACCCTACAAAACCCTTCAGTGGTATCAGAGCCACTTCTAACCTCGTAAGAGACTAGGTAGGTTTCTTTTTATTCTGATGAAATATGATTATGTTTTATCCAGAAAGAAAATGTTTTGATCATCCAAGTAAATAGAATTCAAGTTTATGATTTCTATTGGATTAGATTAATTAGTTTTTGGATAAAAAGATTGTTAGATTTAATTTTTAATTAAATCTGTTTTTTTTTATTGTTGTTATTTGCGATAACCGAGAGCATCAACACCACCCTAATCGGCGGCGGTCTCAAGTCTGGGACGGCAGTCGCTGGCTGCCGATGATCGGCGGCGGTCTGCAGTGGTTGTGGGGGTAAGCGGCGCGGAGAGCGACGGGTTAGCGACGCGGTTAGCAGCCAAGTTAGCGACGCTAACTGTGTGGTGGGCTTCGGCCCACAGAACCACGGCCCAGGAGGCCTGCGGCCCAGTTTGGGTTTAGCGGCTAGGGTTAGCGGCGCTAAAGGCTGTTTTGGGCCTCAGCCCAGTTTTTGATTTAAGGTTTAAATATTATTTTGAGTTTTTGATTAATTATCAAAGTATAAAACTTGAAATATATATTTATTGCAAATAAAGGAAAAACAATATAGGGGTTTTAACAGGTTGTTAAAATCAGTAATTTTCATCAAGATGAATAATTAGAAATCAGTTGCTTTACTTTCATGTATTAGTTTAGTACATGTTTGGGATGTCATAGCCGAGCCCTAGACCTTGTGGATTGTTTAATTTCTCGCACTTGTGGTTGTGATTGGTTTTATTATTCTATGGTGTGGGGAGGCCTGCGTGCCACTTACAACCCCTATTCTATTTTGTAAAAGTACTACAATTAGCGGGCCTGCGTGCCTTTGATCATCTTGTAATTTTTATAATATTTTTTTTGATTTTAGTTTTTTAGAATAGAATAGATTATTAGAATAAATATGAAGCTGACACAAGAACCAAGAACCAAGGAGCAGAGAGCAGGATTGGATGCTAGAGCCAGTGGGAGCTTCAAAATGCCATGCCATGTGTGTTGTGTTTTTCCACTTAGGTTTTGACCGTCGGGTTTTTCGTGTGGCTCACGAAACCGACAATAGTTAAGGGCAAGACTAAGGCATAGTTGTTTGTGGTTGTTTTATTTCTTTACATATTTTATATATGCGTGGTTGTGATTAACACGATGAAATAAAACAAGGGTTTTAATAATAATTAATTATTGAAACAGATGTTTTAAAGAAAACTGGCTTTAAAGTTTTTCTCGTTAAAAACTTGGAAATCCTTTTTAGAAAAATCTTAGATCAGTGTGCTACCCACCTAATGGTACACCCTTGCTGTTAAACGGTACTCGGGTGTCGGAAGTGCCCAAACCTTGGGCATCCGGGTTCAAACCATTGCGGGAAGGGGCATGAAAGATTCTGCGATAATCGGGAGTCCCGGCCAGAATTCATGTTGTCTTAGGTGGTGCGATCTATTTTGGTGATAATCGGGAGTCCCGGCCCAAAATGCACTAAAGGGACTAAACATGCACGGTTCCTGTAACCGATGTCCCGCGGATCTAGCAGTCGTGTCCAGTTAGGATACGATTAGTATAGTTCTTACCTACGAGAAATAGCACTGTCCCGGTGGAAGTGCCCAAACCTTGCATCGTGAAATGTGAAATATGGATCCTAGTCTAATAATTTTTTGTTAAAAGGTAATAATTATTAGAAGATATAATCAATACTGAATCGGTTTTATCTTTTTCTTTTTCTGTAGATGTCTATTATATCTGTTATTCCGTTTTATTCACCAAGAGAGTCTTTAAGTCTCATCACTAGCAAGTGGAAGCTTTCAGGTTCAAACTTTGCTTTTTTGAAGATGCATCTGAAAAATGTTTTGGATGCACAGGGAAAGCTTCACATTATTGAGACATTGCCTCTAGAACGACTAGGAGTAGATGCCCAGGATAGTGAGTATGACACTTACTATCAGTATCTGGATGACGAGTCTGACATCATGTCGATTCTCATTCTCACAGCATCATCTGAGTTTAAGGATGATCTCTGTGAGAAGTCGTCTTATGAGGTTGTTCAAGGATTGGAGCAGAAGTTCAAGTTTAGTGAACGGATATGTCGTATGCTACTAATGAGGGAAATCCTTTCAGCCAAGATGAAAGAAAGTCAGCCTATTAGCGATCATCTCATTAATATGAGAAGGCTCTTGGATTGCTATGAGAACTTGGGGTCAAAATAAAAACCACATGAGCTAGTTATGCCCTTGTTCGGTTCCTTTTCGGACTATTACCAGAAAAGAGTAATGTATGTCCTCGGTGATTTTGAGATGACTGTCGCAGGGTTGCACGAAATCCTCATGTGCATTAGCGACGAGTTGAACCCAAAACAGCTAGAGTCACCAGTTGTGGACCCTATGCAGGAGGATGACTGGCTGGAAGAACTTGGAGAAATTTGTTGCCCAGACTGTGGTAGCAAGGATTCATGCGAGCACTCACTCCACATAGATCAGCTAGACATTGGTTAACCCAATGATACAGGTATCTTTATGATAGATTGTCTTATTACTTCTTATGAATCATGGGTATTGGATACCGGATGTGGTCATCACATATGCAATCATTTGCAGGGATTCAAGAGAAGTAAGAAACTGAGACAAGGAGATATGGACCTGCGGGTAGGCGAAGGCTCCATGGTTGGTGCTAAGGCTGTAGGGACATATTGTCTTAGTTTGCCCTCGGATATGGTCTTAAAACTACAACCTTGTTATTATGTTACAAGACTAATTAAAAATGTTATCTCGTTCAATTTGCTAATAGACTGTGGATTTGCTTATGTTCTTAATGAAAAGGCTATTTCATGTTTTAAAAATGATGTTTTCTTTTTCAAAGCTACTCCAGAAAACGGTCTATATACGCTAAATTTAGATAACAATGACATCTATCATATAAGTAAGAGATCCAAGAGTAACTTGAATCAAACTTATCTCTAGCATTGTCGTTTAGGACACATAAACGAGAAACGCATAGAGAAGCTCCGAGATGACGGAATTCTAGAACCATTTGACTTGGAGTCATATGATGTTTGCGAATCTTGTTTGTCTGGTAAAATGACAAAGCAGCCTTTCAACAGTGAGAATGAAAGGGCCAGCGAGTTATTAGGGATTATACACACAGCTGTGTGCGGACCCTTTACTCCGGAGGCTAGAGGAGGATACCGGTATTTCATAACCTTTACTGACGACTTCAGTAGGTTCGGTTATGTCTACCTCATGAGACTTAAATCTGAAAGTTTTGACAAGTTCAAACAGTTTCAGAATGAGGTACAAAATCAGCTAGACAAGAAGATAAAGTCGCTTCGGTCGGATCGAGGTGGCGAATATCTGAGTCAGGAATTCGACGATCATTTGAAGGAATGTGGGATTGTTTCATAACTCACACCTCCGTATACACCTCAGATGAATGGTGTATCAGAAAGGAGGAATCGTACACTACTTGACATGGTACGATCAATGATGAGTCAAAGTTCACTACCATTGTCGTTTTGGGGACACGCACTCGAGACAGCAGCGTTCATGCTGAACCGGGTTCCAACCAAATCGGTTGAAAAGACACCGTTCGAGGTATGGACGGGGAAAAAGCCCAAAATGTTTTTTCTAAAGGATTGGGGATGTGAGGTGTATGTTAAGAGAACATTCACGGATAAACTCAATCCCAAATCAGATAAGTGTATCTTCGTGGGCTATCCCAAGGAAACCATGGGATACTATTTCTACAACCCAGATGAGAACAAAGTTTTTGTTGCTCGTAAAGGGGTATTCTTGGAGAAGAAGTTTCTAAACTCAGAGACTCCAAGAAAAGAAATAGAGCTTCAAGAAATTGAAGAGGAGGAGATTACACCACCACCGATAGTTGAACCTGTAGTTCAACAGAGAATTGTTGAACCTCAACCCGAGTCTGTGGTTGAGGAAGAGGTGCAAACACAAGACCTTCGCAGGTCTAGTAGGCCTCGTATTGAGCCAAATAGGTATCTGGGATTCTTAGTTGCTCAGGACGAAGGGGATCTTTTAGAACCCACTACCTACCAAGACGCTGCCTTAGGTTTAGAATCTGAGAGATGGCTAGAAGCCATGAAGGCATAGATGCAATCCATGTATGACAACCAAGTTTGGGAGTTAGTGGATTTGCCTCAACACAGTAAAGCTGTTGGGTGCAAATGGGTCTTCAAAAAGAAGACATACATGGATGGAAAGGTGCATACTTTCGAAGCAAGGCTAGTGGCAAAAGGTTTCACGCAAACTCATGGCGTTGACTATGATGAAACTTTTTCCCCAGTGGCAATGCTTAAGACTATTAGGATTCTAATGGCCATATCAGCATATTTTGACTATGAGATATGGCAAATGGATGTCAAACCAGCTTTCCTTAACGGGAAACTGACAGAGGATGTATATATGATACAACCGGATGATTTGCGGATCCAAAGAACCCTAATAAAGTATGCAAGTTGCTTAAATCCATTTATGGACTAAAGCAAGCATCTAGGAGCTGGAACTTACACTTTGATGAGCGCATCAAAGAGTTTGGTTTAACCAAAAGTGAGTTCGAGTCGTGTGTTTACACCAAATTCAGTGGGAGCGCGGTAACCTTCCTAGTCTTGTATATAGACGACATACTGTTAATAGGAAACAATATACCAGTATTACAGGGAGTAAAATCCTGGTTAGATAAATGTTTCCAGATGAAAGACTTGGGAGAAGCTGCTTATATACTGGGTATAAAGATCTATAGGAATAGATCTAAGCGGCTTATCGGACTTAGTCAAAGTACTTATATTGACAAAGTCGTGAAAAGATTCAAGATGGATGGATCCAAGAAAGGATTTATTCCTATGCAATCTGGCGTGATTTTGAGCAAGGATCAATGTCCTGTGTCTAGTCAAGATCAGGACAAGATGAAATTGATACCATATGCCTCGGCAGTTGGTTCGATTATGTATGCCATGCTATGTACTAGACCCGATGTTGCCTATTCTATCAGTGTCACGAGTAGATATCAGCAAAATCCTGGTGAATCTCATTGGGTGGCCGTCAAGAATATTCTCAAGTATCTGAGAAGGACGAAAGACATATTCCTAGTATATGGAGGTTCGATGGATGAGCTCAGTGTAACTGGTTACACTGATGCTAGTTTCCATACCGACAGAGACGACTTCAGGTCGCAGTCAGGATTTGTCTTTACCCTAAACGGAGGAGCCATATCTTGGAAGAGTCAGAAGCAAGATACAATAGCATATTCTACTACAGAGGCAGAGTATATTGCGGCAAGTGATGCGGCAAAGGAAGCTGTCTGGCTGAAGAATTTTATCTCGGATCTTAGAGTTGTTACCAGTATCTCTAGACCGATCGATATATTCTGTGACAACTCAGGGGCTGTAGCGCAAGCTAAAGAGCCTAGAGATCATCAGCGGACAAGGCACGTACTCAGGAAATATCACCTCATCCGAGAGATCATTGGAAGAGATGATATTATATTGCAAAAGATACCGACGGACGACAACATTGCTGACCCGTTGACGAAGCCGCTAGCTAGGGCTAAGCATGAGAGGCATGCGAGTTCTATAGGAATGCAGTACTTGGAATATAGCAGCTAGTTCGTGTTTTTGATTATTACTATAGATATAACTTGAGACTCTTTTATTATGTAATTACATTTCATGGGATTGAAATAGGAGGTTTTTACATAATCGTTTCTAGTTGTCTATTTTTAGCATGTTTAACCTATCCATGACAAGTCAAGTGATGAGTTGTCTAAATGCCCGTAGCTACTTAATGTAGTGGGAGCTACATTAGGGAGGTAACGCTATTATGAATATTTGATGATTTATTCGGGTATGAATAAAAGCACAAGGTTGTGACCAAGTATTCATAGATATTTATCAGGGGATAAATATTGGGGTGATCCGCATCGAGTTTACTTCATGGAGCGTTAACATAAGTAAACTTGATAGGTTTTCCTTAGACCTGAGATATTTGGTTTGGGGCGTGGTAACTTCTGTACTTTAGCATGTTCTAACGTCACGCCGTAACAGGGTGATCATAAGGGGCTTGTCTAGGTGCAGCGGAAGCCATGTGCTCAAATTGCAAATAGTCAAGATGGAATTTGCACCTCCTTTTTAGGAGAGATATTTTCTGAGCTCCTCGACGATTAAGACTACTGAAAATGCGTGGCCGCGCTCGGTTAGAATGATAGTTATTCATTCGGGAAACCGTAACTGCCGAGTGTCGAAATCAGAGTCGAGAAAATCTGAGTATTAGATGAGATCCCTGCTCCATGTCAAATACTCACATTACGAAATATCGCGATGCAAAAGGAAAAGCCTAGATAATCCAAGGTGTGGATTATATCTCTAGATGTAAGAGATCTCATAGTCTGGTTAACCTAAGTGTCTGGCTAGGGACCTCCTTAGGCCAACGATGTACAAGGAGTGTTACTTATCTTGCACAAGTAGGAGTCTGTTAGATTATGTGCAGAGATAGATAACATGTATCATCGTGTCCAATACTATGTGACACTAAAGGATCACACCGCTGCACACCCGAATAGAACCTTTTTGGATTTTACCTTTTTTGTGTATGACAATAATTAATAGTTTAATTAATTATTGAGAAAAGAGAAAAAAAAAATAAAAGATATTTGTTATTTAAAAGGAGAAGCTGATATTTAGTTAAAATATTAACGGGACCAATTAATTAATAGTTATTAATTAATTAGAAAGGTCGAAGGTACTTTCTGTAATTGATTAATAGTTTAATTAAAGCTGGGCCTTAATTAAACGGGCTTAGGCCTAATAAGGGTTTATTATATAAACCTTATTACGTTTCATTAATCACATAATTCAATTACAAAAAGATTAAAGTGATAACCCTAAAAGCTCTCTCCCTCCTCTCTCTCTTTCTCGGCGGCGGCACAAGAAACAAAACCGACCACCAAGGGCGGTGGCCGGCGGCGACGCGGAAACACACACACACGAGGGTCACGGTTTGATCCAAGGTTTAATCCTTAGGCGGTCTAGCAGCCCGTTCGAGGTGGTGCAGTAGCGGTGGATAACCTGCAGCTGTCTAGAGGATTGGAGAAAAAGTTTTGGTTTCATCAAGGTATAACTTTTCTAATCCTTTTTCTCTTTTACTTTCTGTACGAGTTAGATGAGATCACTGGAGGGGGTTTTTATTCCGATGTGCATGTTTTTTATACCCTACAAAACCCTTCAATATATATATATATATATATATATATATATATATATATATATATATATATATATATATATATATATATATATATATATATGTATATATATATATACTAGCAGCGTACTCGCGCAATGTTGCGGCGACAATAGTTTATACTTTGTGACATGTCGTTTTCAAGAATGTAATGATATGTTATTCGCGCGTTTTAATGTCATGAAAAAGTTTTCAACATGTTCTTTTTTTCAAATTTTCTTATATTTGTAGCATCTATTTTTTTAATTTTAAAAATAAATTCTAAAAACATTAAAATAAGAACAAATATTTATATTTATGAAATAAAGATAGAAAAGTTAATAAGATTTTGAAATAATATTGATGTGGGTGGATAATTATGTTTGTGTGAAAATGTGTGTTAGTGGAAACATATATTTTAAATAAATAAAAAGTTAAAGTAAATTAAGAGAGTTGAATAGTTAAATATTGAGTGGATAATATTAATTTTGATGAAAATAAGGGTGATTTGAAGGTTGTACATTATGCATATGTGTTTGGACTACTTAAATTTAAGCAGTCTTAAAATTTGAAGAGAGAGAAACATAAATATATTATATAGTAGTAAGATAAGATAAGATAAAGTATATTATTTATTAGTTATCTTTAACATTAAACTATACAAATTAATATAATTTCTTTTCCTCGCCTATCACCTATACTCATTAAAACTAAACCCAATATATACTCATTAAAACCCAGCCCAATACAGTCTCAATAATATTCCAAACCCTAATATGTGATTTGAGGACAACCCTAGCTTACACAATCCGCCCCCACCACCATCGGTATCGAATAGGGGTGAGCATGTGTACCGGAAATACCGAATCGTACCGGCACCGTACCGGAACCGGTACCGTCCCGGAACCGGTACCGGTACCGGTACCGAATTAGAGTTTTTGGTCCGGTATTCGGTACTTGAAATATTGGTAAATATGTATTCGGGACTCGGTGTTATCGGTATTCGGGACTAATACCGAATTAACTAGGTAAAATAGGTATTCGGTACCGGTACCGGTACCGTATATAAATACTCGGTACGGTATTCGGTACCGTCTTTAAATCAAATTTGGTATTCGGTAAAATCGGTACCGGTACCATGCTCACCCCTAGTATCGACCTTCGCTCCCACCGCCCTCTTCCACCTTCATCGCAACCAACCACCGCCATTGACCACACCCACCTCCGCTCCATCCTCCCACCGCCCACTGTCGGCCCACCTGTTATCTCATCGCACCTTCTAACGACAGTCACCATCACGACCACCAAGCATCGTCGCATGTCCACCGCACCAATATCTTTCCTTGTCAGGTTGTTGTGTATGTCGCTTCATCTCCATCCACATCGACTACAGAAGCTACTACCCTAGCCGCGATGACATATCAGAGGTCATTTGCTAGATCTATGCTTATTTCACAGATTCAACCTTTATAAATGGTATTGTGTACTTTATTTTTTGCATGTAGTATTTTGTAGTAGATATAAGGTTTAGCTCGTGTCTAATACTATATTCTTACAGATCTTGTAGCTAGGGTGATTTTGTTGATCTATTAAACTTTGGGTTCATGAACATCGATCCCAGCTTATACCTCCGTCATTTCATCACCATTCGCGACCAATAAAGAGGCAAAAACCTGGAGGTAATCACATTGCAGTAAAAAAGAGAATACAGTATCCGTAACCGTTATTCGACGTACCTACACTTCTTTTGACATATCAGATCAGTTTTGATTCATACAGGTCGGAGCTTATATTGACATATCTACACTTCTTTTGACAAATCCGGCATTCATATATGGTATATTCAACTCTATTTTTGTTGCATCTCGTAATTTCTAGTAGATATAACATTTAGCTCGTGTCTAATAGCTGTTACTCATCTGAGAGTTGGGGTAATTTGTGTTTGCTATATCTACTACAAATTGAACCTAAGGTAACACCCATAAAGTGTTACATTAGGCATGAAAAATGTTGCCTTATGGATAAGGCGACACTTTACCAAGTGCTACCTTAGGTCGTGTTGCCTTAGCTCTAAGGCAACACTTATATTAGAATACGCAACACTTTTTGAAAACGTTGCATGTTGTTAAAAAAATGCGACAATTTTAAAATGCAACACTTTTTACACTCAAGTGCAACACTTTTTTATTTACTTTGGGTAGGCTACAACAACACTTTTATGTGTCAAATGCAACACTTTTTTGTGTTCATTTTCATGTAAATGCGATACTTTTTATCATCTAATACAACACTTTATGTAGTTTTAGTTACATAAATGCGACAATTTGTTCTAGTAAAAGCAACACTTTTATAAAACAAATAAGTGCAAATAAAACACTTTTCCATTGATTAATTTGTATCACCTTTTGATACAACACAAATACGGTATATGTCAATTTTGTATAGTACACAACCATTATATTCTATTCAATAACAATAATGAATTAGCTATTAACAATGAGATATATTACAAATAATATTGTATTGTAGTGTAACATTATATAATCTTAGAATACCTATCGTAAAGAGTATTCAATACAATGAAGTTATCGGTCAATCAAAATCCAATGCATGTCAATTACATTATATAAAAATAGGAATCTCCATCTTGTTGTTTCATAAACTTGTTTCATAACCCTAGAACATTCCTCATGCATAACAAAAATAATAGAGAATATTGTTAGTATATATATATATATATATATAGAGGGGAGGGTTCCATTGAGAACCGCGAGAACCAATCTTAGCCGTTGATTTGATAAGTGGAATTCATGGATGGAGAGTGTGGGGGAATCAAGTGTGGCAGGGTGTATGTGAGGAATTCATGGGTGGGCAATGACATAGAAAGAGGGGGAATTGGACGGTTCAAATTGGTTCTCGCACTAAAAATGGTTCTCAATGAAACTTTTTCCTATATATATATATATATATATATATATATATATATATATATGAATATACATATAGATGAGTTCAATCTATCAACTTTCAAAAGGTAGTTCTTCTATTAGTATTAATATTCACAAAATATATTGAACTATTTTGTACCGTTGATGGTTCAAAAATTGCGTTATTGTCTCTAGCTTATCCTTATCCTTTTCCTTTTCAGCATCCTCTTTTAGCTTTGCTTTTATCTTTTCTCTATTTATATATCAGCCATCTTAATTTTTTTCTCGTTATACACGTGATTTTAGTGACTTCATAAACACCATTGGAACTACATGCATAATGTCCCACACTTTTTCATCAATTTACTTACTTAGAGACCCGTACATGCGTGTATTATACAAGTCAGGATGGAACACAACAATGTCAAATATAAAACACTTTTCAAGTGATTTAAATTATGTCAAGTGATTACATAACAAAAAAACGATTAAGAATTAATAGTCCGAATAATAAGGAGAAACATACCTTGTCCCAACATTTTAAAAGATATCAACATACATGTCTTCAGTTACTTCATCCCTCACTTATTTGGTCTATAAAGTAGCATGAAAAAAGCAATATTGGTTTTAAACGGCTAACGCAAATAAGATTAAACTTTAATATTGTAGCTTACATCGAGTTGTGATCTTGACACATGTAAGGTCAATGGACCATTATGGGAGCCCGTTCAACTGTATTACGGAATAGAACATATTAAAGCATGCTTTTTAAACCAAGAAAGCAATTATATAAGAAAATTTTAAGAATGAAGTTCAAAATGATATTTTCTATTTTATGTAATGCACTATTTATAGTTCGGTTAATAATATATATTATTTAGTTCCTTCTTAATCCAATGATAATAGTTATAATACCAGGTTTTATACTTCTAACAAGAAACAATCAGCTAAAAACACATTACAATTTCTTTAATCTAGCGACGTTAAACAAATAGACACATACATCTAACTACACTTGACAACAAATGTTCTGTGAAAATTATAATAAAATATGACCCGTTAGCTAACCAGAACATGGAACATATACCTGCCAAACTTAACCTCTTGTTATACATGACTATCCCGTTAGCTAACGAGTACGCAACCCATTATTAATCGCATTATAAATAAAAAATTAAAAAACACTTAATAAAAATTGATAAACAGGCCTGTTAATAACCAACTAATAAAATTATTTGTTGCAACAGTTGATCATCTCTTGTAACTAATTTTACAGTTGGAGTTTTAGCAGATATACATATTGGTTTCCAACAAAAAATGATGTGTGTATATGATATATTTGTGAGTAAATGGTCTCCCTTAATCCTTAATATCCAAGCCTAATCTGATACCCATTTAAAATTTTTAAATCCAAATGTGTCATCATTTTTAAAGAATAATCTAGTGTCAACTTACTTATATAATGTTATATTATATGAGAAAGTGTTGTTCATTTGAAATTTATACCTTGTCAGTTCAACAACTGGTTTACAACTATGCATTGTGGTGTGCACTCTCATTGTTGTACAAAACTTTATGCTAATTTCTGCATTTGATGAGCTGGAGATGATATTAGTTCAACAATTAACTTACATTCTGGTTTAAACAATTCGATTTGTGTTGTACTAAAATTTTGCTAACATATCAGAAGTTTAAACAATTGAATCTGTGTTGTACACTAATCAATAATTGAATGCTGAAATGTGAAAACGAAATAAGATTTAAATATATATATATATATATATATATATATATATATTGACAAATATCAAACATTAAGAGCCAACGCAAAACATCACATCTGATTAAAACAATTGAGTTTTCATAAAAACATTAAAAAAACAAAAAGTTTCGTGTACGTGACATTTGATCAAATAGGTGGTGAGCAATGTAATAAAACCGGAATTGAATCTTCTCCCACCATTTTCAACACCAATTTCATGGTTTCAGCCCCGTTTTGTCAAAATTTTACAAAACAGGGTCTAAAAAGAGGAGTTAAAAGTAGTTTTTGTTGTAGTGCAAGTACTTTAGGAGAATTGCAATCTATAACCATTTTTTAATATCTTATTTTAGTCACATCTTATATCTATCCAATGTTTTAAACTAAATCTTTACGATTTATCCTTTATTTAAATCAACTTGTGTATTACAAGATTTATTTCTTTCTAGTATAATGTTGGGAAATTGGCTAAGTCATTGAAACTGTTATACATGCAAATATCAAAACTGTTAAGACTGTTAATAAGTGTTGGGAAAATAGTTCAAAACTGTTAGAAGAAGTGTTGAAGAAACAGTTTAGAACTGTTAGTAGAAATTGTGAAGACAGTTGTAACCAACAGTTGCTGTGAACTTTAAAGCTGTTATATAGAGTTCAGAACTGTTAGTACAAACTACTACAACTGTTTGAAGACCTTGATTCTAAAGACTGTTAGAAGAACCAAGAACTGTTGTATTCATTAAACAGTTTCTGTTGAGCTAAATATGGAAAAACCCTATCTTTGAAGATATCTCGAAATACTTTGAAGAGCATCAAGATTATCTCAGAAGATAGAAGATTACCTAACTGTCAGCAAATCAAGGAAGATCAAGGAGTATATATATGCTAGATTAGAATTCATAATTTGTACGTACTCATTGATTATATTTTTGCATTCATTCTTCAAGTTGTAATTTGCTTTCTGAATAGTGCTAAGCCTCTAAGTTTCTCGTTGAAACCGAAGAACAATCTGTGTTCTTCGTCTAACATAATAAGTTAGATTGGGGTGAAGTTTGCTATTGTAATCATTCTCATTGATTAATAAAATTATTGTTTGATTGAATCTCTTTGTGTTCAAAATCTTCTTTAATCAATTAAGTGTGATTCCGCAACTTCTTAGTTGATTGTGATCATAGTTAAAGATTAACTTTTATTCAACTTTGATTTGTTATTCAAAAGTCAGTTCTTGTTATTTGATATAATCTATATCCGATCCTGACATATAAAGTTATACACTTCGTGTTAGAACTTGACTACTAAAAGAGCTCAACCAAAGGGAACCAAGTATTTTCTACTTTGCTAAAACCCATTAATACAAATCCTTTTGTATATATATTAATTTATGTTGCTACCGAATTTTAATAAGTTCATCTCTTTTCAATATGTTGCCATTTTCATTAAAGTTTGCAACACTTTAAAGAAAGTGTTGCTTTTTAATTATAACAAATGCAACACTTGTTAATAATGTTGCATTTTTCTCTAAATTTTGCAACATTTTTAAATATGTGTTGCTTTTCAACCTCTACAAACACAACACTTCTAAAAAGTGTTGCAATTTTGTATAAATTTTATAACACTTTAGAAAAAGTGTTGCATTAGATGTTCAAAGGCAACACTTATTTTAAAAGTGTTACTTTATAATCAATTTTTGGTATAATGCAACACATTTTAAAAGTGTCGCTTTTCAAGTGTTGCATTATACCTTATATATGAGTCCTAGTATTTGTAGATTTGGGTACTATTTCTCAATTCTCACCATCGTTGCACCTGTTGAGGTGCAAGAGGTTGTGTTTTATGGATTTTATTAGCTTCCGGTCTTTTTTGGGGTTTAAGGTGGACATCTGTGTAGATCTACACATATTTGTTTTTCCCTGCAGAGGTTTGGAATATGAGACATCCGACTTTATTTATTTCTTATTCTTTTTAAAAGTTAGAAGATATTTGTTACTGTGAATGATGGAGGGAGAGGAAATAGGGTCATTGATTTTGAAGTTGTATCAAGTATTTTTTAATTTGGGGTTTTTGTTTGTTTTCTAAAGAATTTTTATATAAACCGTAGCATGTTTAGTGATTCTTTTTTGCATATGGTACATAAACTTTCAATAGTAATTGGTACACCCACTTTGGATTATTTTTAGGTATCCTATTTTTAAATTGTATTTGTTTACTTATTTAATTATTTTTCGTACTTAATTTTTTTTCTTTTTATTATTATTTTCCTTTGTTATTGTTTTTTTTTCATGTATTTATTTATGTTCTCTTCTTTTTTTGTTTTGTCTTTGATTTTCGTTGTCGGAGGTCTATCTCAGGAAGCAATCTCTCTACCTATGGGTAGAGATATGATTGTCTACATTCTACCTCCCCCATACCCCACTGCAGCGGGATTGGGTATTGCTGTTGTTGTTGTTTTCTGTCTATGTTGTGAGTGACTTTATGAACAATTGACGATATCAGTTTTTTTCTGGAAAGTTGCTACTTGCTAGAACTTATTGGGGAGTAGGGTAATATAGATATATGCACACGTGATAATCTGTGTTTTTTCAGCCATTGTTTCAAAGGTAAGATGTTGTTGGAAACTTGTTGCTGCTACTGTATTTCTTGCTGTTTTTTTTGTAAACATTGCTGCTGTTTTAGGTTTAAGATATGATGTATTTAGGTGGTTATCCATACATAAAAAGATAAAATGATCAAACATAATATTTTTTTAGGAAATGCTAAAGTTTTGGCATATTTACCTCAACAATATGGTTTTCATCAGCAGTGATTGGCACCTTTGTTGCAACGATCTCTATATCCTCTTAACAGTTTTTTTGAAAATGACATGTTAGTATTATGAATAGTTCATATATATACAATATCAGTAAACTAATGTACTACTATGTAATGTTTACAATACTGCAGCTAATATTTGGTGTTGCTGAGACTATTACCTGATTGATAGAAGCTGAACTGTCCATCTACAACGGTGCAGAATATAGATGAGTATTTGATGGAAGCAAAATAGTTCCTGCAGATTGGTTTGTTTGTTTGCTTTTATTATGTCATTTATTAAAGGAAAAAGGAAGTGATATTAAAGTTTCTGATATTACAAAATTGTATTTTATTTGATCATTTCCTAAAATTATGCTTTTACTATATTATATTTCATAATGGCAAAAAAGTTCCTGAAATTATGTCAAAAAAGTTCATCATGGCAAAAAAGTTCCTGAAATGATGATTCATCATGCATAAAATGTTCCTGCAGATTAGTTTATTCGTATTATATTATCATTTTCAATTTCCAGGCGTATAATATTGTATCTTTCTTTGGTTTTATTGTGTTAAGGATAAGAGAGTAATTTTAACTTACTTAATTTTAAGAGATTAAGCATTTAGGTGTAAATGCTTTATATGTAGTTAAGATAAGATATATATATATATATATATATATATATATATATATATATATATATATATATATATATATATATATACTAGCAATGTACCCGCGCAATGCGACGGCGGCAAACAATTTATGTTTAATAACATGTCCATTTCAAGAATGTAAAAGGGTATACAACTCACAGAACGTGGTGCGAGCAAATATTTTCTAATCAACTTCTTCATTTTCTTTTAACTTTTTCTATTATCTGTATTTCTTCTTTTCCTATAAACTCTTTTATTAATTTTTAAGATATTTTCTGAAGAACAACAAAATAAGAAAAATAATATAAAAATAGTTACATAGATAAATATTCTATTTTTGATCATTTTATTGGTGTTATATTTGATGAGTTTTAATACTAATTACTGTAGGCTAATGTTGGAGCGTTTCCAGGTTTATACTTAAAATTGTTTGTTCTTGTATAAAACATGTTGATCTATTAACCCTGTATAATACCCGATGGAGTAACATATCTACCTTAATGTTTAATCTACATGCAGGCAAAATTCCAATGGGATCCACGTGTAGAGGAGAAAGTTCGTGATAATTGGAATAACATCATGAAGACACGCTATCCTGATATCATGGCAACTGCTAGAAATGGAGCAATTGCGAAAGCTACAGCAAGAGGTATAAATGTTGGTGATGATTTGACACTCATTAAGCCATTTTTTCCGGAGTGGATAGATGAATCGGATTGGGCTAAAATGATTGATGGTGTTTGGAATACCGACTCGTGGAAACGTGGCTCTAGTGCAAATAAGCGTAACAGAATCACCTTAGTTGATGGACAAATTTATGTACACTCAAGAGGATCACTTAGCTTCGATCATCACCGGTTGAAAATGGTAAGATTATTCTACTATTATTTATCATAAGCAATTACCATATATATCGGCTCTTAATTATGAATTTTGTAGGAAAAAGAACGCGGTGGTCCCGTTTCTGAGTTGGAAGTTTTTAAAAACTTCTATCTAAAGAAAACGAAAACGACATCTTCAGATGAGGCTTCGGGGAGTGAATCACAAAACTTTGTTACACAAAGGGCTAAAAAAGTTTTGGTATTATACTTTATATTCTTTTTAGTAAGATGGTTTAAGTAATTTCTTATTTTGCTAATATATCTATATTTTATAGGATAATTATACAGAACTCTTGGTGAAAAAGTATGGAGAGGACAATGTTAATCATCCAATAAACGTTGATAGGGATTTATGGGAAAGCGCTACTGGAGGGATGAAAAAAGGGAGGTTGTTTGGAGTCCCCGGTGATAGTACTAGTGGTCAAGGGATGTCAAGTACCGCTACATCAAATGCTTGTCATGCTAGTGATTCAAATGATGATCAGGTTAGATGTTTTTAGACTTGATTTTATTTCTTTTTATTGTTTGGAAACTTACGTTAGATTTAGAATGGAAGAATGCTAGATTTAGATTCATATGCTTATATAAATTCATGTTTGACTTATACATTAGTTTTCTTATGAGTTATTCCAATACAATATGATCCGTATGATTGATTGAGGGTGAAATAAAAGAATACTATGTTATAACGCTATTAATGGATAAAGTGAGTAATATTAGGTTGAAATAAGTTGTGCGATTTATCTTATGCACTATTGGGTTAATGCTTATTTTAGAAATATTAATGCCACACTTTACTTAAGTATACTAGTTCATATATAAGTCATTCTAGATTTCTAGTCCAATATGACCAATACATACATAGTATTATAATTGGTAAAAAAAATAGATAGATTTACTCACATTTAGTATAAACTCACTAAGTCACTGTGATGTATGTAACTTGTAAAGTTTGATATGTAGTACAAAGTTATTCATGATGGTTACTAAACTATATTTTTAACTATGTAGGCACAAAGGTTGAATGATGCTGAAGAACGAATGACCCGCTTAGAAGAAAAAACTGAGCAAACAAGTGAAAAGGTGGATGATATTTTAAAGATTCTGAATGAGAGACTCCCCCCATCTTCCAACTAGTTACTAATAATCTTGGTTGTTATTTAAACAAACTTATTGGCGGGTCATTTATCTAAATGTCGAGAATTATATGAAATTCTTTTCGAAATTTATTAGAAATCCGTTGGAAATCCGTCGGAAATTTGGCAGGAATTCATTAGAATTCCGTCGGAAATTTGTTAAAGAACCGTTGAAAATCTTTTCAATATTTGTCGTGATTTCATCGGAAATTTGTCTTGAATTCGTCGGAAATCCGTCGGAAATTCCTTAGAAAACGGTCGGAAAATTGTTAAAAATCTATTTGTAATACATCGGAAGTCCGTCGCAAATTTGTCATGAATTCCTCGGAAATCCGTCGGAAATTCCTTAAATAACGGTCAGAAATTTGTTAAAAATCTATTCGTAATACATCGGAAGTCCGTGAAAAACTATTGTTAAAAAGGCCATATTTAAACCATAATCTTCGACGGATTTCCGACGGATAAATTCGTTGGAAATATTAAATTCCGTCGAAAATCTCGTTACAAATTCTGTTTCCGAGGAGGTTTTTTCCGACAGACTAAATCCGTCGGAAATCCGTTACAAACGGCAATTTCCGACGGATTTTGCCGTCGGAAATAGGCTTTTTTCTAGTAGTGTTAAGAGTTTGTACTATTTGCATAAAAATATGTATTACTTAAAATTAAGTAGTCTTAAAATTTTTAAGAGAAAGAATGTTAAATGCTTTATAATATAGTATAGATATAGGGTAGGGATATACTACAAAAAATGTTATTGTACTAAATGTAAGGAGAGATTTCAACCATAGGATCTCTTCCCAAGTCAACAAAAAAAATATAACAGATCCTTTTAACTAAAAAAAAAGAAAAAGGATATAAGTGACAAATCAACCAAATCGGAACAGTTGACACTACAAGAAAATGGACATTTAGGGACGACATATGTCGTCGCTACAAGATCCAAAGTCGTCGCTACAACTCTTTTGCTACGACATGCCGTCGCTAAAAGTTCGAAGCAATAAGTCCGTCGCTATAAGTCTTTAGCGACGACATTTATTCGTTTTTTGAGACGACAGTTTGTAGAAACGACATATCGTCGCTAAAAGATCGTCGTTACATACCTCCAAAATTTAATCTTTTAATAAAAGAAAATACTTATAGGGGCGATAAATGTCGTCGCTAAAAGTCATTTTCATTTCATTATTGCAATTAATTTTAATTAATAACCTGTATTGCAAAATTTAAAAATAAATAATTCAAAAACCCAGTTTAAGAAAAACATAATCACCAAAAAGAACATTCTTAGTAATTCAAGTTAGTACTCATAACATTCTTACTAGTTCAAATTAGACATCCTAACATACTTCTAGTCTAAGTTAGATATCCTAACATTCTTACTAGTCCAAATTAGATATCCATACCCAAAAATATAAAAATCATTACATTCTAATCATCTTCCTCGTCGCCATCAACATATTCGTCATCATGGTGCCCGCTCGTTTGCCCCGAATCGCTATGTGTGTTTCGAAACATAAGTGGGTCTTGAAATAAATTCGGGTTTTGGGATGCTTGAATCTTCATAAGAAATTGTACTTGTTTTTCCAACAAGTCCGTCTCGGAGGATTTTTGAGCTAGTTCTTGTTGGGTTTTTGTTAATTCTTCTTGTAAAGAGTCTACTTGACTTTGTGGAGCAAACCCACATGGTGATGGTTGAGGATGTGTTGACTTTGTTCCCGGCAACTTTCGCCCACGTCCACGATAGTATCCACGACGTTCTCCAAGCACCTCTTCAAAAACTTGTTTGTCACTCTTTGACAAATCGGCATTTTGCACCCGTTCCAACTCTTCAAAATCAATGTTGTTAAGCAACAAAAGCATTCAACAAAAGCATTCATACATTGAATAACATTGTGCTACTGTTATGATAAAAAAATAATACGAACTCAGTATTCAACAAACTAATAAACCATGCTATTGTTAACATACAAAATCATTGCTTATTGAACAGCAAAAATTTCCATTGATTACAAACAAAATCATGGATTAGTAAAGTTCAACTGTTCGATTATAGCATAAAATATATAAAAGAAACTGGAAGAAGAATATAATTTGAAACAACTTTACATTAAAGATCTTGACTTCATAATCACATTGACAACTATATAAAGATCAACTAATAACATAAAACTTGTATACATACATTTGATTGAGCAATAGTCAGTTACTTTGTCAACCTCTTCTAGATATGTATCCAGCTGCCAGATGATTGCTTCATACGTAAGGATGAACAACTTAGTGTTCGTTGAACAAATCACTTTCATAAATCATAATACAATTTAGAAGATCAAAATCAGAATCAAGTGTAGAGAACTTACCACGTGTTTGTGATTAGCATAAATAGAATTACCTGATCGAGGAACATCATGAGCCATCAGTGAGTAAGGATAGTTATTTCAAAACAAAGCTAGTCATGCTTTTGTTCATAAATTATGATTACAAACGTCACATGATTATTCAACAACAATCAAAAGATAAAAAAAGATGAAAAGCTTCATGTTAGAACCTCCAACAAGCAAGACCCACAACAACATCTCCAAATTATATCAAGTCAAGCAACCATCAGGGTTGACCATAAAGCTAACTTCAATCGAACAGAGGAACTTTTGAAAAGCTATTCATGGTTTAATTACTTAAAACCCTTCAAATATGGAACTCAAAATTTATATGAGTGGATAGAAACATACTGAATGATGAAATCCAGAAGAGCAGCAAGATAATTCCACGCTGGAGAAAGATTAAAACTATTTGAAAAGCTATTCATGGTTTAATTACTTAAAACCCTTCAAATACCCCATGTGAAAATCAAAATTAAGTGAATGAGTAGAAATATCTTACAAAATTGACCAAATAATGTGAATATTTATCTAATCTATTAGCTGTCTTATTTTTTTATTTTTTTGAAAGGCCAAATTACCATTACCAAAAAAACCAAATACATCCCATAGTGTTCTGCATCGCACCTAAGCCTGTAAGCCATGCCCATATACAAACAGCACATGAACCAAATATACAAAGCAGCCTACATGCATCAATTTTCCTAACTAAAGGAGGTGCAAAAGACCACCTCTGGACCAGAAAAATACATGCGCAAATTTATAAACAAAGCCAAGAACTAAACCTGATAATTAATACATGCAGCAAGAGTAAATGATTCAAGTTCCAGTTCAACCCAAACCAAACGATTCAAGTGTGAGTCTAAGCCGTAACAACAACTCAGAGACTAAATGATTCAAGTTCCAGTTCAACCCAAACCAAACGATTTTAAAAACTAAATAAACTGAATTTGAGGGATTTTGAAAGCCAACCCAAACCAGCATATGTATGCAGAAATATGGAGTAAATTAGGGCAAAAGAAGTACCTGCACGATGACAGAAAGCAACGACTTCAATTCTGGTCCAGAACGAGTTGCGAGTGGTTGAATAGCGATATGAACAGCGAGAGGCGGAGGATGAACAACGACTTCGATTCTGTTCAGCGAGAGGCGGAGGATGACTGGCGAGAGATGATAGCGAGAGGCGGAGGATGAACAGCGGGAGGCGGAGGTCTGAGAAGAACGGCTTTGGCTTCGATTCGAGTTTTGGTGGGTCAGGATTGGGGGAGCAGAAGACAAAATTAGGGATTTCCACGACTTTGACTTTCATTTGCCTCCAAACGAAAATTTCATTTGCCTCCAAACGAAAAGATACCCGGGAAGCAGCAGTGTTTTGTTTTTTAGGCTTTTAGGAACGACAAGTCGTCCCTATATCCTAAATATAAAATTAATAAAAATTTAAAAGAAAATATAAAAACACTTGACAAATATCGGTGAAAAAAGAAAATGCAAAATAAATTAAAAACACATTTAGAGACGACATAGGTCGTCCCTAAAAGGTTAAACATCCATTCTAATCGTCTTGACCCGAAACGACATCGTTTTATAAACTTTTATGTCGTCCCTACATGTTTCGCCCCTAAAAGTCCATTTTCTTGTAGTGTGAGGACATGAAGCCCTAAAAACCGCCGATCGACTACCAAACTCGCCGACTATCACAATCGCCGTCGCCTGCCAGATGCACAAAACAGTCACCGTCGGTTCTCTGTTCCGCCGGCGAGATGCACAAAACATTCACAGTCGGCCAGATGCACATATTCACAACACCACCGTCACCATCGGTCCTTCTGTTCAGCCGGCTAGATGCACAAAAAAAACTTTCAATTCACAAAATCTTATGCACAGGAGACGTATGTAAAGATGAACGGCGGCGACGATGGTAATCTGTGCATCAGGCATGGTAGATGGAGAGATGGTGGTGAAGCCCTAACCTGTGGCGGCGGCGAACCCGGGTGGCGGCGTAACCCTAAAATGTAGCGGAGGCGTAACCCTAATCTGTTGGTCTTGTGCCAAGATCGAACGGAGTACGGCGACTGGCGAACGGCAAGGGTCAAATGATGACCGGCGTCGCCAGGGGAACGGTGGTGCCTTCACGGGAGGACAACGGTAGGGCGACGTCTGGGCTTCACGCTTGGTCGACGGCAATCTTGTCACATTTCTAGGGCCGAGAGAACGGGGGAGTGAGATAACGGTAGAGTGAGAGACGTGCATTGAGAGAACGTGGGGGAGAGAAATTAAAAGGGTTCCGATTTTACCCATTTAACAGGTTTGCCACGTGTCAAGCCCTCATTTCTCCTTACATTTAGTATCTTAAGGTTTTTTATACTTGAACCCAATTATATATATACTAGTAGGGTACCCGCGCAATGCGGCGGCGGCGAATAAAGAGAGGGATATGACTTTTTATTGTGGTTGACGTTTTTCCGATTGCAAGTTTTTTTGTTGCTAGCGATAAACAATATGGAGGAGACTGACAATTGTGTTTGACAATTTAGATAACACAATTTATCTCATTATGGGTACAATTAATCACAACATGGTATAAACGTTAGTAATCTTTGTTAGATTCATCTATTATCAAATATATAGAAACGAAATTTGAGATCTATCATCAAATATATAGAAATTAAATTTGAGAAAATATAATGTTATAAAAATTAAATAATAGGAAGAATTTGGAAACTGACTTTGGTAAAAATTTAGGTAGAATAATTACCAAAAGCACATTAGATCACATTTTGAGACCGTAAAACTTTTAAATGAATTTGAAGAATTACCTTTTAAATGAGTGTATTCTACTGAAGACCTCTTAAATTGCTTTATTCCAAAAAGATAATTATTAGATTTATACCTTAGTTTTATAAAATTTAAAGGAAAAGGGGAACAAAGAAAGTCAGGGGATTAACGCAGTGACGTCATGACCCTTATCAATATGTTACCCGTTTCGACCTATACCCAACTTGCCCATATTGCCACCTCTAAAATTTGAGCAAGTAAAGAAGGCAGTCAAAAATGCAGTGAAACAAATAGTGAGTTATGAAAATAAACCTATATATTCTCCCTTTTCAAGGGAAAGTAATGGACAAAAAGAAGCACGAATGCTGTGAAGTCGAGGGGCCAATTTGAGGGAGCAGCGAATAGTCAGGTACCCTTGTAGCTCCAGAGAAACACTGCAACAAGAACGAAAGAATCAAATTAGCATTTTGGAATTTTTTACAATAAATTAACAATTCAATTCCATAAATTCAAACAGATACCTGAAGAAAGACAAACTTCCATCTCGGGTAAGAGAAAGCAACACTGGACCTTGTGTCATCAATGAGAATGTTCTATACTGGATGGTTGTGAATTCAGTATTATGCTTGCTGCTAGTTCTTGTGCGATGAGACCGTGACAGTATACCTTGATGAGTGTTTACTTTAAGCGTATATATAGATCCCTAAACGATAAAAAGCATCAATTTAGTCAAAGGTGATGGTGCAGGTTGATGGGCCAATTGGGAAACAGTACGCGTTGAAATATGTTGATTATTAGTACAGGGTTGAAACGGGCCAGCTTGGGACACAGACACTTTAGTGGGAGGTGAGGCTGGGGTAGAGGTGGATAGACTCGAAATGGGCCGGGTTGCAATGACCAGTGGATACATTTTTTATTTTTAGTTGATGATTAATGCGCTGATACTGATCACAAAAAAGAAAAAAAACAACTAACTAATTAACTAAATATTGGATAAAAACGATTTAGGACATTGTATGCATTAAAGACGACTTCTGTCAACTTTCAATCAGTGCCGTCTCAAACATTTTTGGGGCCCGGGGCAAAACTAAAAAGTGGGCCCTAAAATCAATAAAATATAATAAAACATACTAAAACGTATAATATGTTAAGTAAGAAACCTACAATTGTTTAGGTTTTTAAATTCTTTATAAAATTTTCATTCTCTCTGTTTGAGATCGTTTTGGGTTTTCAAATTCTTCTCTTTTCTTTTATTTTTTACTATGGTAGAAATACATTTTGGAAAATTTGATTTATTAGTTAGTTATAAATGGATTTAGATATTCAAATAAACAAAACAATGAACTTGATATCTAGCGATTCAACTATGAAAGTAAGCACATCAATTAACTTGATATTAAGTGATTCAAGTAACTAGCTTATCTAATATACCAAATAACTACTAAACTAATTAACTAATTATCAAGAATATTTGGCTAATTTATTTCAAATAAATGACTCCAACAAATCTAATAGTTGATAATTTGGTATCAAGTGAGTAGAATTTCAAGTGATAAAAATGGGCCCCAATTAACAATTGATTCAAAAAAGTAAGTTATTTCAAATAACAAAATCAAATTAATTAACTAATAATCAATAATCAATAACTCAAACAAGAAATGAAAGATAAAAGAAACTTCATGCCTGTTTTGTTATACTTTTAACAATTAATTTTTGAAGCCTTGATTTCCGAAAGTAAATGACTCTTATTATGTGTTTTCAAGCCTATTGCTATTTCAATTTCTAAGTTTGCGCTTTTTGGGCCAAAAAAATGGGACCTTTTCCCTACTTAACTGTATATTTAGGCTCAATCAACTTTGTTACACACACTCACGCACACACAACATATAAATATATATGTATATATAGAAGTTTATACCAACCGTGGGCCCCATCTAGCCATGGGCCCTGGGCGGTTGCCCGGGTAGCCCTCCCCTTAAGACGGCCCTTCTTTCAATCCATTTGACCCGCTCCCCATTCGTATAAACTTTTTGATCTTCTCATTGGACCCGTTTGAGATTAAACACAACAAAATTGCCTCATCTAACCCCCCTCCCCTCCTGGGGGTGTGCTAAATTAATGAGTTATCAGGATAAATCTGACATTTTGACTTTAAAAAGGCTCACCTGTGTATCCCATAAACTGACCAGTATGGTCATAGTCAAGAGCAGAAACCTCGCCGTCGACAACTATCTTACTTATTAATCTTCCGGTGCTAAAATTGAAAACCTGAGTTGGGAAATAATTTCAAAATGAAATGTACTCTATACCAACACCTACTCTACATATGATATATAACACACAACAAGACAATAAATATCCAAGATGAAGTTAGAAACCCAAGTAGGAAAACTAAGAGAGTATAACGCATAAGAATTGTCATGTTCAATATGTTCCGATAGAAGCAAGTCTAAAATAAATACATAAAATATAACTATCTTACTTATTAATCTTCCGGTGCTAAAATTGAAAACCTGAGTTGGGAAATAATTTCAAAATGAAATGTACTCTATACCAACACCTACTCTACATATGATATATAACACACAACAAGACAATAAATATCCAAGATGAAGTTAGAAACCCAAGTAGGAAAACTAAGAGAGTATAACGCATAAGAATTGTCATGTTCAATATGTTCCGATAGAAGCAAGTCTAAAATAAATACATAAAATATAACCATAATGTGGGCAGTTAAATTCGGTGGGATACAGGTGGGAAGGCGGATAGCGGTCTTGGGATAAATAGCGGTTTCAAATAGCGGTCGGAAATAGCGGAGGCGCTATTAGCGCCGCTATTTCCGATATCCTTGCGCTATTCGAATAGCGGTTTAGCGGAAATCAGCCGAGAATAGCGGCTATAGCGATTGCGATGGTTTTTTTAACCTCTCCGGCGACAACTCTCTTCTCCGGCGACTGTACAGGCTCCGCCACTCCACACTCTGCTCTCCTCGGTTTTTAACTTGCTGAATTTCATCAGCCCTTCTTCTTCTATTTCTTGCTCGGATTTCAAGTGCATACCTATGCAGTCCATCGGAGATGGAAAAGTGAAGATACGAGGAGGTGAGGAGCAAGAAAGAGAAAGAGAAGTTGTACCCTATGCTTTAAATCTCGTACATAACACATACCCTAGAATTTTGTTCCGTAATTTGTTTTGATATATGGGCTGAGTTATTGGCAGCTATTGGGCCTTATTTAGAGGCCATACACAAAGTTACAAAGCAATATATATTAGTGTATTTGATAAGTTTTACCATATTAAACACATCCCATATTTCTATATTAGTGTATTTGATTTGATAAGTTTTATACTATGCTTTTAATTAATATTTTGCTATTTTAATTATATATATATATATATATATATATATATATTATATTTCTACGTAATATTATAAACCGCTATCCCATCGCGAAAACCGCTATCCCAAATCATGGACCTCGACCGCTATTTGATTTCCCACCGCGATAACTGCATAGACCATAATGGATTTAAAGTAATAAATGTAGATGTGAACTTACAGGATGAAATCGAATACAAAGCTGGGAGGTAACTCCATATAATACTCGAATGCAAAGACCATTTGGAATATCCCATACCCTTACAGTTTTATCCAGCGAAGAAGATGCAATGTACTGGTTATTTAATGAGAAATCAAAATCTGCAAATGGAGATTACAAAGATATAAGACATCAGATAAATCATTAAAATGCCCATTCAATCACAGGGTTATGCGATGTACTCCAACATCACTCTCCCCATATTTAAGTATCAGAACACCAGCCCAGTCCAGTAATCCAGTAACTTATCATTCTCATCAGTCCAGTAACTCACCATTCTTGTCTAACTTATGTTGTTGCATTTCAATGCTTCCTAAATAACAATAAAATAGAAAAGAATGAGAGAAGAAGCCTTCCATTAAGAAAAGAAAAACAAACAAAAGACAACCCATATAGAAACACAAACTATTCCTTAAGAAAAACAATAAACAAAAGCCAAACAAAAAAACACACCAAGAAGTTATATAATCAGTACAGAGTAAAAGCGTATTGTATTAAGTGTCAAACCTTTCTACCCTAGTAGTCGACCTGGTAGATTTTGAGGTCTATATTAACTGTAACACACAAAATATTATCAAATTTCCCGCAGCCCTCATGTGTACAAAATTCTTCACATACCAATGTACGTGTATAAGCTCATCGATGTAGTGCTATCTGTTTTAGAATTGATAAGAGTAAATGGTGAAATTGTAGCCTTGAATCCTTAATTGCTTCATGATATAGTTGTACTTTTTTAGCATCGGGTTCGATAAAAAAACACAATCACAATATGCAAAACAATAACAAAATCTCGGGTTAAACCTTTTCTTGTAATTGGATATGAAGTATGAACATTTTACTTGAAGTTTCAATCTATTAAATCAGTATCAAGAACAAAAACAAACATAAATATTATAACAAAAACAAACAAACATCAACATTAACCTCTAAGGAACCCAACCCAATCTGACCGGTAACAAAAAAACCTTTCATCTGAGAGTGCTGCTATAGCGATCGACCTCCCTGCAACGTATCCACCACATGGTGCAATTGTTTAACCAGGATTTTTAATTAAACTTCCTGCAATAAGATCTGCACCCTGTTTATCGGTTATCACCAAAATGATTTGATTTTTTTTAAGTTATAACAAACAAGATAAAAGCATAACATACCACCATTGAAGGTTCGATGGCCTCTGTGAATTCACCATAGCAATTATCCACCATAATCATACAATTTGGATTTTGTGTCTGCAATCACATAATCATGTCAGGAAAAATGTGCAAACATAGCGCGAGATTAAAGAAAACGAAGAATAAGATTTGTTTTTTAAAAGTGTTTCAAACCTTGATCATGTTTATTGCCCTTGATATTTCATTCACACTTAAACTTTTACGCCATGAATACCCACATGACCTTTGTATAAGGGCACATTTTGTTTGAGGGTTCAGAGCAAACTCAAGAGCATCCCAATCAAGCCCTCCATCATCTGCAAGCTCCATCATCTGCAAGCTGAAACAAGGCATGCATAAGAATTTGCAGTAATGTTGGAAGTAGAGAGTAAACGAGCACGTCAGGTAATGGGTGAAAACGTGTTCAAGACAACTTTTAGCAAGGGGTATAAACGGATCGAGTTTGGTAGGACCGAACACATTTACCTATAAATAACGAATTTTGTTAAAATAATTAGTGTGTCGAACATGATTAAAAAATTCTAATTTCAATAATAATATATTTTATTTAATCAAACAATCTAAAACATTCTATAAATTAAAAATACACATTGGCAACGTCCAATCTATCTGATCTGTTCCAATTTAGTCTAGCACCTGTTAGAGATTAAGAAAGCACCCGAATCAACCCAATCTTAGTAAACGGGTCAAAAGTGACCATTTACTTATTGAAGCTAATATTAGAAGCAACTTACTGCAACTTCACGATACTTGATTCCAAAATCTTTCAATGAACCTAATCCATTCCAATCTCTGATTCCTATAACTTCTTCCAACGTATCGTAGGGAGCACCAGCTACTCCCAAAAACTTGACAACAGAATCAACATATATCAACCTCAGTATGAAGTTATGCAAAACCAAATATCTCTACATGAATTTAAAAATGAACTATTACCTCATCGCCTGGCCTCAAGAAAGCAAAAAAGGCACAAGTAATAGCATGAGTGCCTAAAAAGAACTGGATTAAAGAGTTGCTAAGTTCATTGAACTGTTGGAGTATGCCTACTGACACACATATATTAGTAATGCTACTGATAATACACAAGCCTATTGGGTCACACGCCAAGGATTGATCCTGACAGCACACAATACGCAAACGAGAGAAAAAGGCAAAAATGGGCCTTACGGCCGCAAGGCATATTGCTTGCGGCCGCAAGGGCTGTCTGACAGACTGCAGTTAATGATTTGTCATTTTCTGCACATGGCTCAAAGTGTGACATTAATGAGGCACCTTGGGGGCTGCATGGACAACTTTTCTGCCTGGGATGGCAGATGTCTAGGTCAATAAAAGTCCAAGGGATTGGTCTTATTTGAGAGTAACAAAAGATACCACACACACACTTCTCTCTCTCTCTTACTTGCATACTCCTTTGTGAGTTCTTGAGTAAGTCAAGAATTACTAAGTGTTCTTGAGTGATTCTGGAAGTGGTGAGTTGTTCCAAGGAATGATTTCAAGTGTTGAAGATCATAATCTGGCATACTAGCATTTGGGGATCAAGTAAACTTGGTGTGGACTAGCAATAGAGAGTTGCTCTCTTAGTGGCTTAGAGTTCATCCCAACCTGAAGTATTCAGAAGCTGGAGCATGGTATATTTCATACTCCATCTCTTTTGTTTTGGTTGCAATATTCGTATGTAGAGTTTCTCTACTTATGGATCTTGATGGCATCATGTTTTAAACCCGAAAACTGGTTTTATGCTTCTGCTGTGTGGGTATGATGGCCACTGAAACCAACAGTGGTATCAGAGCCATCTCTACATAGGTATTGCACCTTGGTTGCCTGAAAATCGAAAACGAAATTTTCCAGCAGCTGGAAGAGGCCTTGCGGCCGCAAGATTTCTGACTTGCGGCCGTAAGGGATGTTCTGGCTTGCGGCCGCAGTGATTGTCACTTACGGCCGTAAGGGTCATTTTTCCAGATTTCGTATTTTAAACTCGTTTTCTGTTTTGGCTCATTTGATAGATTCTGGATTTTTCCAGAATACATGTTTATGATGATATGAAGTTGCCTTATATCTTGGTTGGTGTATTTGTATGTGAATTAGCATTTTGGTATGAAAATGGTTAATTACATATACTTACATTATGTATATATGACTATGGAATCTCAAAGTGTTTGAGGTTCCTAATGCATATGTACATGGGATTATTAGTGCTTAGATAATATTAAGTAAGATATATAAGATTTACATGGTTTAGTGTGGCACACCATGTGTTTTGTGGTTGTGATGAAATCCGGTAACAAAAGAGCCTTTGTTTGACCTATGTGATGTGTTTGGTTGTGAATTTATTATGTATTCATTCATTTGGTGGTTTTAGCCACAATGGTTTGTAATAATAATTTATTTATTCGGTTTGTAATTTTAATGGCTTGCATGCCAATTTGCTATTCTTTGTAATTAGTTATTAGCTTAGAATAGATTCTGTGGCTTGCATGCCATTTCCTTTTAAATTTGTAAATTGTAAAAGGAGAACTGAAGACAACCAACGAGGACCTAGGAGAGGTGCCTTAGCTTAACTTAGATCCAGAGGTCGGTAGGAGACGCAATGGATCAAGTCGGAGAAGCACACATCGAGTCAATCGGATTTGTCCTTGGTTGACTTAGTCTTGTCCGTTGGCTCGCGGACAAGACCCATAGGGTTAAAATTATGGCTCGTTACCGGATATTTGTTACATGTGTGGTTGGTTTTTATTTTGTATATTTTCTTGCATTGTTGTATTAGGATCTTCGCATGCTAGAAAATTTTTCAAAAATAAAACCAAAGAGTTTTGAATTGGTTTACAAACTCCGGGCGCCAAATAATTAACAAATTGGTAATAAAGTGTTTATTTCCAAATAAGCGAAAACGGCGTTTTGTCACTTTTTGTTAATAGATGAGAGGTTTTTAAACCGGAAAAACTAAATCCCGTTTTTTCTAAAATGTAAATCACTCGCCTCCCGTAAGATGACTCCACCCGAATCTAGCAAAACAAGATCGGTCGTCGAGCTCTAGCCGAAATCGGTTTTGTGTAGCTGTGTGGAAGGTGCGTGTGGCAACTCGCAAGTTCGGTTGTCGAGCTCTAGCCGAGCCGGACATTGGGCTAGAGTACCACCGTGTATCTTGACGGTCGATTTACAATTCCAAGATTTAATACGCCTTGGTAGTTGTCGAGCTATAGCCGAGCTATCAAAGCGGATTAATGAGGAATCGGTGAGATGAAGGGATCAAACATGTCAAATGGGTGCTATGAGTACCTAGGATCCCGCAAGTGTCTAAGAGTTGTAATCACGGGTTGCAATTGGTAAAATGTTTACCGGCCTAAAATAGCTCCATGAAGTGATCCGCGGCAAACCCGTCATGGATTGGGGGTATTCTTGAGGTTCTTAGCCCTTGTTAAGATAATTTGGTTTTCTCAAAGCAAGTGGGTAATTGTTTTTAACGAGGATTATATCAAAACAATCTAAAACGTGTACTCTTATTTTAGATGGAAAACATTAACAACACCACATCTGGATGCAAGAAGGTAAGGATGTGACTATCCATTTCCTTAAGATGAAGGGATACATGGATCAAATGGAGGGACTTGGATTTCCGATAGGGAGGGAGATTGCGGTGGATATAACTCTCCAGTCCCTGCCCGCGTCTTATGAAGAGTTTGTCAAGAACTATCATAGAGACAATTTGGAAAAATCCTTGATGGAGCTTCATGACATGTTGAAGGCTATAGAGTCTGACATGGTCAAAAGGAAGCTTGTCTCATCCACATCCGCTATGGCTACTAGGAAACAAGAAAGCAAGAAGAAGAAATTGACCTCAAATGGGAAGCTTGGTTTGACTAGGCCAACCATAATCGTGGAGTCAGAGGACAATGAAATTGTGCCTCAAGATGATGATCCACTTGGGGTAGTTTGCTACTTTTGTGGAGAGATTGGAAATTGGCGCCGCCACGCATGCCCTAACTGCCTGAAAGAGCTAAGTATCCTAAAGGGGAAAACGTTAGCTCCTTGACTTCAGGTACATTCATGATTAAACTCCATTGATCTTATACTTCCAATGACTAGGTTTTTTAAAACGCTAGTTGAAACACTCACGTTTGTCACAACTTGTTTGTTGCAAAGTGTAGGTGTTAATCGGAAGTAGGCTGATAATGCATGGAGAGCTGTGGATAGTGAAGGGAAACATAGTGTTTGTCTCTTACTAAAAGGATTGGAAGTTTAGATCCAGCTAAATTATTACTTCACTAAGATAAATGTTTTACTCCCTGCGAGGCAAGAAGCATTGTATCTTTTATGTCTTTGATGATGATGAATATCACTTTGAATAATATATTTGTGGGTTTTTGAAGATTTATTTCAAAATTTATTCTTGTCGTGACATTCATTGTAAGCTTATGCTTAAGAAGTAATAATACAATCATGAATGTTTGTAAAGTTGTTATCCTTATGATATAGTTGATCTAACCATATAAACAAGACTTGCGTCACCAAGCTCCATGTGGTTAGTAACTTGGAATCTCTTGACTTTGAGTCAACTGAAGATTGCAAATCTTATTTATAAGGTTAAATAAGTATAATATCCTTCACTTGAGATAGTGGAAGGATTAAAAGCTTGTTGGACTTTGTTTACACTTGTGTAAAAAGAACCGTTCATGCAAAATCATAAGGATTAAATCAATATGATTTGTTACCTTTACCAATCATGGTTGAAGGGAAGGGTATGTCTAATTTGTTAGACGAGTGCCTAAAACCTTAGAGGTGTTCATGGCTCGCCCGTAACAAATTTGAAGATAAAAAGGGCAAAAGAAACTATGACACTCAAATCTAGTTATACAAAGGTTGATTGTCGAGCTTTAGCCGAGTTAATCCTTGTTTAGACTGTGTAGATTGAGTAAACATGTTCTACCGTCTATAACCATCAAATGAATTTTGGATTTAACTCATAATTCACTCCTGCAAGGACACATTGTGAAATGGGGTCGTATAGTGGAGGAACCAGACATTCTTGATATGGTCTGGTAATTGATGTGTTACACTTTAGTATTCAATTGTTTGAAGTATACTAAAGAAGTGGCGGGCAATAATCTTGCTTTACACAAAGATGGTCAAGTTAGCATCTGAGGAGATTTGACTAGAAGGAGTGTTTTGCTTGTCAATCTCACAAGATTAAAGCTATCCAGTCTACATTTAGTGGGAGATGGATGAACTTTAATTATGCTAATGTATTTAAATAGTTCTTCTAGGTTTCAGATATTCATTTCATATCCTTTTGGGAACCAGGTTTGGTTGCTCGAAAAGAGAAAGGAATAACTGAAGCATTCCGGTGGAAGAACGTGATATTTAAATAATAGACCTGATGTTGACACTAGCATTCAATCAGAAATGATTGAAACTCAACATGACTATGTTGAAGTATCTGGCATAAAGTGATTACCTTCATATGACTGGTAACAGTCGTCATAAGACCAGAAGAGTATAATTTGTTATATATGAGGATGATGACTTATTAATTAGCTACCAAAATCTGTAGTGGGCTCTGGGTCTACTAAGATAAGGAGGGTAATGAAATAAGATGCAATCCATGCTGGACTTTCAAGTTTTTAAACTTTATTAATCCAACACCTAGGTTTTGACCTGGATGGTGTATATATATCTTTTGGAATTAAGATCTGCATGGATAAGCATATGACTTCGAATACTGACGGAGAAGAAAGTTTTTTTTACGATGATTGACCGTGTGGAAGGGATCATCTAGGAAATTTATCTCGGTGGTTATGTCAAATGATAAGTTTGTAGATAACTTCAAATACTGACTGGTAGAAATTATTTCATGATAATTGACCATGTGGAAGGTATTATATGAAGAAATTCTTCTAGTAGTTATGTTGAAGTTCACACGGATGCTTATGCCGTTTTATGGCAATGTAATGCAAAGACCACATTCCGTTGTAGGAATTCTATGAGGAAGTGCTCACAGCACTATCCGAAGGTTTATTACATTCTGAGTATCCGTATAAGGTCTACAAACAAGAAAAAGTCTATTTTGGACTTAAATAAACATCTAAGTTTAAAGAGTTTTGCTTTGAAAATCAAGTGTTTGAGTTTTTGTTAAGCAATGAGGAAACTTGAATGGATGTCAGAGCTAGTGGGAGCACTATTGTTATCCTATTTAATATATTTAGGATATATTTTATAATGGAGATAATGTCTAGATCAGGCTTGTCTGTAAGTTTGAATCAATAATTATGCGTCCATATTTTCTAAAGGATAAACGAAGAAATTTGTGAAATACAAGAAATATTGAGATATGTACTTATTGATATACATATGTTTAGAAGAAGCTTGGAGTAATTTGTTACTCTAGTAATAGCTTCTTGTATCAGGACAACCGCCAATTTGGATTGGGGTTTGTGATCCTACTAAACATGGTGTCATAAATAAGTATGATTTTTGAAAGTATCAATGACTCTATTGTGCTCTATTGAGACAATGAGGGTATGATAGCTTATGCACATAAAATCATAGTCACGAGCATCATTTACCTTCTTGGGTTCTATTGAAACAATGAAGGTACAACGGCTCGGACAAAAGATCATGATCCCATCAACGCAAACTTAGTAAGTGGTTGGTTGGAGTGAGGATATGATCACCCTCAGAGTACACACGGATAGCATGGTGGCGAGTTCCGTATAGTGAGCTGAAGTCGCAGGCTAGTGATTATGATCAGACTAGGGCCTGCATATACTTAGCTTAAGTTTGTTTTAGTAATGTTTTGATATGCTTTGTCTTTTGGAAACTTTAAGCAATATTGTGCTTCTGCTTGTATCGATTATCAAATGGGTTTGATAATGCGCGAGTAGCGGGTACTCTTAGTAAGCCTTATTGTGTTCCAACTTTGCATGTTTTTCCTCTTCCCTGAATGTGTATACATTCTAAATGTCCACGGTCAGTCATTCTTCTTGGGAAGGAAGTCTGAATAAAGACCGAGGGAAGTGATTGGTCATGTGTCTAATGGGGATTGGGACACGGGGACGCAATACTTCGCCTGTACTTGAAAAGGGTTTCAAGTGACTGGACGACCCACACCTGAGGTTACTTCATGGTTTCTGTCACGAGTAACTCAGGATGATAATATCATTTCGTCCTTAGACTTGAGATACATATGTTCCAAAGCATGGACCTGCTTTGCTTTGATTGCTTTCAAACGCAGTTCGTAACTGGCTATTATAAAGAGAGCCTTTAGGAAAAGTATGGTGTATGTAGCTGAGCAATGTAGTCAAAGGGATTCGTTCCTCTAGTTTTAGAGAGATATCCATGGTCCCCTCGATGATTGTGTGCTGATGTAAAATGCATGGCCATGCTCAAGTGTGCAATGATAAAAGTATCTGATTGCAACTTGTTTGTTTTGGTCACCACCAATCTCGATCGAGAAACATAATCATGAACGATCATGGAGATTGACATTTAACCATGTCTCGTGTTCATACGGATATCGCGAACGAAGGGATGATTGATCACTTATCTGTAGGGCCATATCAAACCTATAGGGTTGTGATTTGGTACTTGTCTTGGGATGACATAACTCGTGTTGACTTGGGGGCAGAGATGCCTTGCTAGAGGCCGCTCTCTGTCTGTGTTACTTATCGATACGCTGTGTCAAGTGCAAGTGGGAGTCTGTTGGAGTATGCCAACTGACATACGTATATTAGTAATGCTACTGATAATACACGAGCCTATTGGGTCACACGCCAAGGATTGATCCTGACAGCACACAATACGAAAACGAGAGAAAAAGGCAAAAATGGGCCTTACGGCCGCAAGGCATATTGCTTGCGGCCGCAAGGGCTGTCTGACAGACTGCAGTTAATGATTTTTCATTTTCTGCACATGGCTCAAAGTGTGACATTAATGAGGCACCTTGGGGGCTGCATGGACGACTTTTGTGCCTGGGATGGCAGATGTCTAGGTCCATAAAAGTCCAAGGGATTGGTCTTATTTGAGAGTAACAAAAGATACCACACACACACTTCTCTCTCTCTCTCTCTCTCTCTCTCTCTCTTACTTGCATACTCCTTTGTGAGTTCTTGAGTAAGTCCAAAATTACTAAGTGTTCTTGAGTGATTCTGGAAGTGGTGAGCTGTTCCAATGAATGATTTCAAGTGTTGAAGATCATAACTTGGCATACTAGCATTTGGGGATCAAGTAAACTTGGTGTGGACTAGCAATAGAGAGTTGCTCTCTTGGTGGCTTAGAGTTCATCCCAACCTGAAGTATTTAGAAGCTGGAGCATGGTATATTTCATACTCCATCTCTTTTGTTTTGGTTGCAATATTCGTATGTAGAGTTTCTACGCTTATGGGTCTTGATGGCATCATGTTTTAAACCCAAAAACTTGTTTTTATGCTTCCGCTGTGCGGGTATGATGGCCACTGAAACCAACATGAACATGTTACTAAAGATTGGTAGGAGAAATAGATATGAGCGATTAAAAATCGTAAACCTGTGAGTGAACAATAGCAGATTCAGCCCAAAAATTTTCTGCAAAAGCTTGATCAAGGGCTTCTCGGCCTCCAGCTTCTTCATGCCTATAGCCAGTGCAACCACCGAAGTGCTAAATCAGTATAATGATAAAATTGTTTTTAGGAAGCAAGATATAACTTAATATTTAAAAGTACTGCCTATTATTGTGAAAAGATGTTTAAAGGGAGCCATTAACATAAGGTAATCATGCTTATATGCAGAAGAAATTGTCATACATGAGATCCAACCCTAGCATTCTTAAAAGCTTTTAGAACTCTAGATGTATTACGTGCCACAGGATTATCAATCGCCCTGAATTCAGGATATAAGGTATCAACCGCACTTTCGATCTGAATTAACAAATAGAGAAAGTTAGATAATGTCGACCAATTTCATATACACAAGAGCAATCGCAACTAGCCATGGATGTCAAATTATTGATGGTTGAAACAATTCATCCTAAAAAAATGTTTGTATTTTTCATGTCATTCTTGATTATCGAAATGCGTCAGTCGTTCAAATTCCAATCAATCAACGAATTCCATCTCGTACTATCTGTTTTCTTCTGCTATAGAATCAATCATGTTTCATAAACACTTAATTGAGTTCTAAATAGGATAAACAGTATGTTTATAGCAACTTGAGTCAATTATCGAAATCATGATGACAACAAAACCTTAATGCATAGAGCAAAAGTGCCCAATTTGATGAAATCAGCAATATAGAGTAGAGACGAACCTCTGGAAGAAACAAAGGAGGAGAATGTTGCTTCAGGGACAAACTTCAGGCACCCTTAAACAAGAATTAAGAGCGCATATGCAGGGACCATATGCAACCTTAAACAAGAATTAAGATTCATTAGTTGCTTCAGGGACCATATGCAGCTTGGTGATAAACACCCACCAAACCAGTCACCCTTAAACAAAATCGAAAGATTCAAGATGTATACGATTTAAAGCGTTCTAATGAAAAATTCCCGATGGTTAACTTCATTTTCGAGAATAGTTTCAGAGGTGGATATGACCCTCAGTTGTTCTTCACCATCGAGAACAGTTTCAGAGTTCCCAAACCCAATTTAAGCTTAATGGAAGTTACCATGAGCAAAATAGATATGATAGAAATCATTAAGTGAAGGAGCATTACCTGTTAATATTTTAAGATTTCTCCATTGAAGAAAGCTCGCCGCTACAGTGAGCTGTTCACGGCGAAGCTGCGGCGATGGTCACAGAAACCACGAAAACGTTGGTGAAGCTGGGTCAAAATCGACAGAAGGAGGAGGTGAAGGGGCTACGAGGTGAAGGAGGAGGGCATCAAAGGAGGCGACGGGAAGCAACCGTAACGCCCTGTTCTCGAGTTATTTTTTAAGGAGGGAAATGGAGGGGGAAAGATGGGTTATTTGGTTAAAAAACCATCCTCCTAAAATTAAAATGATTTGGAAGGAAGGGTTCCCCTTTCTTTCTTTCCTTTTCCTTCTAACTTAAGAACATAATCTTATCCTCTCTTTTTTTCCCTTTCTTTCCCTTCCATTTCTTCCCCTCCCTTTTCCTTCCTTAAAAAACTCGAGAACGGGGCGTAAGGCGAAGGGGCGGGAGGCGGCTGTCGAGAGGGAGAATAACCTAGCGGCTGTAATCCTGAACCCTATATGAAAAGATACGAAAAGAGTATAGAATATAAAATATAAGAGAATATTATTTGAATCGATGAGAATGGTTTAGATAAAAAGAATGGTGGGGATATATTATTGGTTGAATATTAAGAAGTTTTAAGATTAAGAGGAGAGATAATGTTAAATGGTTTATATAAGGTATGTTTGGCGACGGGCTTATAGGGGATTATAGGGGCTTGGGATTCTAATTTTTATAATCCCCAGCTCTCAAGCCTCGTTTGGTAGAGGGATTATTAAAAACATAAGCCCTCATAATCCCCTATAAGCCCCAAAAATAAAAGCATTTTCAAGTAGCTTATGGCTTTGGCTTGGGATAATCAATTAATACGCCTCAGCCCCAGCCCCAGCCCCAGCCCCATCCCCAGCCCCAACTCCAGCCCCAGCCCGTTTCACCAAACATACCCATAGTAGTATAGATAAGTTTGCATGGATTTAATGACCAAGTTTATCTTTGCATGCTTTAATCATGATTATCTATGACTAGTGATAGAACTTATCCTAGGATTGAACAACTTTATATGAGATTTTTGTTGGGTATTGTCGGAACCGTGAGCGAAGAGGAAGCTCGAAAAATGGTATAAATTTTTTTTTATAAATCCGACCAATACTCACCAATAGGACCAAACTCTAAACATCGAGAAAGCAACTTAATATATATAACAATAAGGAAAGAGATGTACCCCATAGATGATCTCTTTAATCCAAGTCTCTTAGAATCCCGGCTACTCGATGTCGGTGAACAAGGATCCAAAGTAGAATCCCTCTATCGAAGTCTACCCAAGATAAGTAGATTCCACAAGTGCTAGCAAGTCTTTAACAAGAACAAAACCAAGAAGAACACCTTGAAATCTTCAAGATTCATCAATATGAACTTGAAAGCATTTCCATATGTTTTATGAACTTTAGAGAGATTATTATGAATGCGAGACCATCGGATAGTGTTATCTACACATCCTCAAAAATAGATTCCTGTTAAGGAACGTGGTCTTTATATCAATTTATCATAACCATGAAATGGTACTGATGTCTTTGAGTATTTGAGTGAACTTCAACATAATCATTGGGAGAAAGTTTCATAATGATACCTTCCACTTGGTCAATCATCATGAAAAACCTTTTTAACCATGCGGTATTTGAAGTTGTCTATAAAACTACTTTTGACATATCTACTGAGAGAAAGTTTCTAGATGATACCATCCACTTGGTCAATCATCAAGAAAACCTTTCCTATCAGTCGGTATTCAAAGTTGTAAACTTTTCCATGCTGATTTCTTTTCCCTTAAAAGAACCACACACACCATATGGGTATACACCCAAGTGTAGGATCAAACAAGTCAATACTTGGATATCCTATATGGATTTTATCTCACTCATATTGCCTCTTTATACCTAGCAGACTCTTGGTCCACTTCGGCTTCTAGTACTTGATGATTTATCATCTAGTCGTCATCCTCTGATATATGGAACTATATCTTTCTGGCTTTTTGACGATCCCTGCTAGGTCTATCAAGAGGTAATGATTTAAATGCCAAGTATTCCAGCATTCTTACGCTGAATTTCAACTATTTATGATTGATAGCTAGTACCAATATTAGGTTCATCTATTCAAGGCTTTCTTTACTTCCACTGATCTTCATAGATATTAGTTTCCTTCAAGGAAACACATCCTTCATGTAACAAAAACATGTTATCTGAAGGTTTGCAAATATCATATGGTTTTAGTAGAATACCTAATAGAGTAGCAGCTCTAGATTCTGGGAATCTTTACCTTACGTCTAAATGTAGGTAAGATATTCCAGATTTTGAGATAGACAAGCAAAGATATACTTTCTAGTCGCTTTCTCTAAAATGCATTCTTGACCTTCCTAATTGGTTTAAGATTAAAACATTGTCCATCATTACTAAAGTATTTCTCAAATAATTTGGAAATATTATGCAACCCATCAATTTCCGAACTATATTAATATTGTTTGGTTTCTCCACTTGTCAACCCATTTGACAATGTGTCCTTGGAGTAATGAACTGTAAGATAATCCCATAATTCTTATGATGATTACATGAAATCAGAACTAATTCACTCAACATCAATGATTGATTCAAGTATCATAGTTCTTTAGTCCTCTTTTAAAGGTACCTCGTTTTGGTATGTCTCGAACACCTCTAAGGTTTCAGACACTAGTTTAATAAGATAAACTTTACCCAACTTTTCTACCATCAAAGGTAAAGTTAACGAAGTATCTTATAGTTATTTCTTATGATTTACTTGAACGGTTTATACACTAAAGTGTAAACAAAAACCAACCAGTTTTTAGTTCTCTCACATACATAAGTGAAGGACTTATAAGTCATCTTAGCCTAATCAAACAAGATATGTACTCAACGTTTGACCCAAGGTCAAATGATCCCAAGTTCCGAACCACTTGGAACTTGTTGATACAGGTCTTCTTTATATGGTTAAATTGACTATGTCATAAGAATAACTAATCCATACGATTCATAATTATTACTTCTTAAGCAAGCGCTTATAATAAATTCCATGACATGGATACATTTTGAAACAAATAAATGATTCAAAATAATATACATCGTTTACTAAGGCATATATTTATATTTTATTTCTTGCCTTAAAAAAGTTGTGAAACAAATATATAATGAAGTAATAGACTAACTAGAAAGGCAAGTTTCAAACTCCCAATCTTTTCAATATAGACAACCATCTAGGTTTCTATTTTGAAGTCTAGTCTATCACGCTTCATCTGTGCACTTCTGAAGTTGAGAAGCTTAACTTTTCTTTTCTTTAGTAACCTTAGCTAATACAAGCTATTTAGGACAAGCATGATGATGCTAATTTCTAATCTTTTGTAGAAATAGCAAACTACCTCATGTGGAGTCTCATCTCGAGGTGCTATACTCCATGTTTTAATGGTAGGTTTGGTAAAACCAAATTTCCCATTTGAGGTCAGTTTCTGTTTCTTGGTTATTTGCTCTTTAGTAGCCTTAGTAGAAATAGACGAGACAAGCTTTTCTTTGGTCATGTCAGACTTTGCAGTCTTTATCATACCATAAAGCTCCATTAAGGATATCTATCTATTGTGCATGTGAAAGTTCATAATGAACTTGATCATAAGACATGGACAGGGATTGGAGAAATAAATTCACCACAAGCTCCCTTCCAATGTAGAATCCTAGCCTCTCCATAGGTCCATGTTTTTCTTAATCTTAAGGATATAGACTCTTATATTCCCATCTAGCTGCATCTATGAACAGATTAAGGTCTTAACACTTTTTAGAATTCCTTTCTAACTTATTGTTGGAACAAGTCCTTCAATTGGTTAATCATATTGTTCGCACTCAATTGCTTTAAACTGCTTTCACAGTTTAGAACTCGTAGTCTACAATATGATGTAGGAAATCTCTTTTGTACGTTTTTCAAAAACGTATTAAGTGACCTAATTCGCGTTTATAGCATATGGCTTTTGAAAAAGAGTTCCTTTAAAATATGCAACTTTGACACACGGTAGAGGACGATCCTCAACACCCGTTGATGTCAACTAAATTCATATTTTTAAGTTTCTTTTTCTCTAAAAACTAATGGAGTGTATAATTAAATGTGGTATTGTCAACGTTCGTCATCTATGAAAAGAGTATACGTTTTCGTTGATTGATATGTATATTATCCTTGTTTAAATAATTAAAACTATAAATTTTAACAAGGACTAAGAACCTTATTACACTTCACTACGTGACGGGTTTGCCACGGATCATTTCATGAAGTTAATTTGGCCACTAAACATTTTACCGATTGAAATCCATGATTACATGATTACAACTCTTAGTAATATGCGGGACCCTATTGACACTCATAGGTCAATTTGGCATGTTGATCCCTTTTGCACCAATCCCTCATTAATCCGTTTTGATAGCTCGGTATAGGCACGACAACTACCAAGGCGTATTAATTTGGATTTGTAAATCATCAGTCAAGATACACGTTGACACACTCGTCCAAAAATTGGCTCCGTATAGGCACGAAAACCAACCTTGCGAGCTGCCACACGCACCTTCCACTCAGTATACGCAAGAACCAGCTCGGCTAGAGCTCGACAACCAGTCTTGTTTCACTAGATTCAGGTGGTGTCATTTTACGGGTGGCGCTAGATTTACGTTTTTATATTAGAAAAACGGGTCTTTTGTTTTTCTGGTTAAAAAACCTCTAAATGGTTGATGTAACAAATAAGTGACAAATTAAAATTTCACTTAGAACATAAAACAATTTTTATATTCATTTGTTAATCGTGTATACGCGGGGGTTTGTTAAGCAATTTAACAAAACTCTTGAATATTTATTATTTTTGAAAAATTTTCTAGCATGCGGAGAACTTAACAACAACGCAAGAAAATATAAAATATAAAATAATAAACAACCATGCATAAATAAATCCGGTAATTGCCCCTAATACTATGTGTCCTTCCCGTGAGCCAAATAGGAAGAAGTTGGTCAATCTAAGGACATATACCCTTGACCATGTCGTTGTGCTCCCACTGAATCCGTCATCTCATATACGACCAATGGTGGTCTTCGGTCTTCTTTTCACAATTACATATAATTGAAAAGAAACGACATGCAAATCGTCATAAATATACAAATATTAACCGAATTAATTATTACATATTATTGTGGTAAAACCACCGAATAAATGAATAAATAATTACAACACAACCAAACAAAAAGATCTAGTGGGCAACAATTACCGGATACGAATACAACCATAATCAACAATATCATAAACAATATATATTTATTTAAGATTGTCGAAAACACAAATTGTATAAAGACAATCTACATATTTTATATGTATATGTAAATTTTAATATAAATACTAAAATTACATATCCATATATATATACTTATAAATATATAGTTATTATGCACTTATAATATATAATTAGTTAAGATTGTCGAAAACACAAATTATATAAAGACAATCTTCGTATTTTATATGTATATGTAAATTTTAATATAAATACTAAAATTCCGTATCCGTATATATATACGCTTATAAATATATGATTTTTATGCACCTCAAAAGGTCATATAAAATATATAAATATAAGAACTAAAATATATTAATGTATATATATAAACTTTCACTAAAAATATATATATACATATACGACCAAAATCAAGATCTGTCAAATATGGTCCAAACAAAAAATAAACTTATGAAAACATATTTTCCGGTTTTATAAACATCTTGTATATATATTTAGTTAAGATTATCGAAAACACAAATTGTACGAAGACAATCTTTGTATTTTATATGTATAAGTAATTTTAATATAAATACTAAAATTACCTATCCATATATATACACTTATAAATATATGGTTTTATGCACTACATAAAAGTTATATAACTCATATAATTATAAGAACAAAATATATATATAAATGTATATATATACTTTCATATAAAAATATATATATACATATATGACCAAAAACAAGTTTGGTCTAAGATGATCAAAACCAAGTATAAACTTAGGAAACAAATTTTCCCGGTTTTGAACCAATAAGTGCAAAGCCATGTTAGAGATGGCTCTGATACCACAGTTGGGTATTGTCGGAACCGTGAGCGCAGCGGAAGCTCGAAAAATGGTATAAAATAATTTTTATAAATCCGACCAATACTCACCAATAGGACCAAACTCTAAACATCGAGAAAGCAACTTAATATATATAACAAGAAGGAAAGAGATGTACCCCATAGATGATCTCTTTAATCCAAGTCTCTTAGAATCCCGGCTACTCGATGTCGGTGAACAAGGATCCAAAGTAGAATCCCTCTATCGAAGTCTACCCAAGATAAGTAGATTCCACAAGTGCTAGCAAGTCTTTAACAAGAACAAAACCAAGAAGAACTCCTTGAAATCTTCAAGATTCATCAATATGAACTTGAAAGCATTTCCATATGTTTTATGAACTTTAGAGAGATTATTATGAATGCTTCATTATTCCTCATTTTGCCATAGTGAATAATAAGTTAATCTCACCTTCTTATTACCACAATTCGTCCACCATATTAAACATAAAGTTTGTATCATTATTACCCACTCAAGAGTGAATAATGCAAAAAATACGTCATGGCTGATTGCTGGTCAATCTCGCCGAGATTGCTGGATCTCGCCGAGATCATAACCTAACAATCTCGCCGAGATTGTGGTGATCTAGCCGAGATTTCGGCTGATCAAACGCAACGCGTACTTCACAAATCATGGTTTCTCTCGTGTTCTTTGGTTTCGTTGGAATCATTTCTTAGGTGTGACCCAATAGGCCTATGCTTTAGTTAGTTCGTATTATACGTGTGTGTAAGCGGACATTTTCCAACAATTTTGACTTGTGTGAAATATTGCATGCGATGGTCATTCTTTGTGATTTATGGTTGTAATAGTTTATTCCAACCATATTTGATTAAATCTTGCATGATTCGAATTATTATGATTAGTTGTGTTAATTATTGATTCTTGACCATTGAGTTAGTAATTTTACATGATTGATAAGTTAAATATTCCGACCACGAGATCTATCTATTTTAGGAATCGATATAGACACTTGTTATCCATTTCACTTTTATGATAAATCATCCATTTTATTTTAGATAAATCAAATCTAGGGAGGTTAGCCTTTTAATCCATTAGTTACAACCACAAGTTACTTGTTACTATGTTATTCTTGATAATCACCAAAAAGTTACTTTGTTCACTTTAGTTGGTTACTTGACATATTCCATATACAATTCTCCCACTTTTGTTATATTTAGCATTTACCGGGTTTACTATTGTTAAAAAGTCTCACCAATCCCCCGTGAACGACACTCGGATTTACCGAAAAATATACTATATTTTGACTAGGTACACTCCCTACGTTGTTTTGTAGTTTATTTATAGGTTATCTTTTCTATAAATTTAAGACTAGTTTGCTTTGCAACAAGTTTTCTATAAATCTATTTTATGTTTAGTGACTAAAATGAGTTCATGTCCCGCTGTGGACAAAAGATGTAGATTTAGGAGTAGATTAGTGTGTGCGTGTGTTCTGTTGTTTAAGGAAAAAAAATTATCATTCCTCACATTATTTTAGAACTGTGAGTTTCTTAATAATTATTTTAATTAAGTACAAGAATAATATTACTATACTATATATAAACATATTAATTTTAATATATATTAGAAGTTTGACATTACAGTGTTGAGTTCATAGAAATGAGAATATTTAAACTTTCAAATAACATATATAAATAAATTTAACACATGAATTTCTATTTTAATGTGTTAAAGGTTAATCCACTAAAATGTAATAAGTATGGAGTAAAATATTATTGTATGTAATGAAATTTGATTTGGTTCATATAATTCAATCAACTTTAAAATAAAATAAAAAACTTATCATTATATGCAACATGACCTATAATTACAGGTCATATTCAGCTAATCAATTTTCGGCGAAGAATTGATGAGAATCTGAGAAACTAATCTTGATTCCGGCAATCATGTTCAAACATACATGTAAGTGTAAAGAATTATCATTCACACCAAAGGGCTTGCAGCCTTGCGGTATAAGGTGTTGGAAGGTGTTCTCTTTGGCCTATCGTCATGAGTTCATGTCCCGCTGTGGACAAAAGGTGTAGATTTAGGAGTAGATTAGTGTGTGTGTGTTCTGTTGTTTAAGAAAAAAAAGAATTATCATTCCTCACATTATTTTAATAGAAAAACAAAGGGACTACTCTATGACAGTGAGGTTACTCGAATCTACTCGATGGAGATACCAATTTTGAGGGCTTTTGATTACATATGTAAATCAATTTTAGTCCTTCATCTGTTTGATTTCCAAATCTCAAATGACCTACTCATTGCAATGATACCTGATTAGATGACGTAACTCTGAGGGTCTTAATCGATTTCCATTTTAGGGTTTCCCCATATTTTGATTTCCAGACGCCTTTTTATCTTTGTGTGATGTTACGATTTCCGTATTAGGGTTTTGTAGAAAACTATTTGGGTTCAAAAGACAGCTTTTATTATTGGGTTCAAAAAAATTAAGAAACTCACTATATTATAATTTGGTGATAATATATGATTTATGAATTTAAAGAAGGTTTATGAAAAGTTAATGAAACTTTAAGGTAAACATGAATGGGTATTTATTAAGTATAAAATAATTAGTATGTAGACTTACGATAAGTATTAAATAATATATGATTAGTAAGAGTATCTGGAGTGGTCACCCTCTATCACACCCATCACACTGCCACATTAGCTTTTCACACTTAACACTCAACCCACCATACAGACCCGTAATGATCACTTACTACCATATCAAATTCTGGGACCCACCTAATAACCTCAAAATAATTAAAATTATTAACAAAAAGAAAAAGGAAAAAATTACAACTTTTTATGAAACATGTACAAGTTGTAAAAGCTTTTGATAGATCATTAAATGGATGAGAGTATGGGACCCATGCTTTTTTGTACACCTATTTCTCTTCCGTGGAATTCTCCACCCAAAGTCCAATCCATATGGTGTTGGAGTGGAATATCTAATTTACCACGGCGCCATTGAAGCTACCACTTGACTTTTCACCTTCCACTCCAAACATTCTAAGTAGATTTATTAAATAGCTTAAGAAAGTTACATTATAGAGGTATTTGGTTATTTATATATTCACCTAACTTTGAATTGTGTTTTGATGGATGAATCATCACTTAATACAACTTAATTTTCCCAAACTAGCCCTATTAGTAAGTCATTAATGAGCCTGATGAGCATTAACAAGAACTCATTAATGAGTCATGAGCCATTGACATAATTTAATCAGATGTCAATATTGATTCTTGCTGTTATCACAATAAAAACAGTTGTAAAATAAACCTTGCCCAATATGTGTGTGTTGAGTGTATGACTTGTAATTTTAGTATTTGGATATTCTAGAACATTATGGCGATACTTCTTTTATCCGAATGATATATTTGATATGATCTTTTCACCAATATGTATCGTGTTTTATAATTGCATGTTCAATTCGTTAATAATTGCATCATTCTAAAACATCCATGGTCGGCCATAACCATGAAAAAATATATAAGAATTAAGACTATTGTGAATCTGTTGGTTGACTTTTGTAGGTGATGAAAATAGGCAAAATGGTTTACAGCCAAATTTAATAAATGATTGTTATGGAACAACCAATATTGGACTTGACCCACTCTCAAATCACTTCATGGATCGGTGTTATACGTGAGATTTTAAAAAGAGGTGACATCTTTGTATCCTTAGACCCTCAAGTACATGTATTGTATATAAATACATGCAGATGTATTTTATTTGTTAATTTAACCCCCCTTCTTCTAATTTCAAATAAAAGTTTTAATTCTATAACTACAATCAAAACATAGGTCTAAAGGATTCAGGTACACAAGCGTGTTACGTGGACATAAACCATAGATAACAGAGCGTAATAAGAATTTGTAAGCTTGTGAATCAGGGTATTTAAATATATAGTCAAGAACACATGTGTATAGTATGTTTGTAACTGTAGATGGCCAATGTTTGTCACCGACATACACTAGACGGTTGTGCTTGAAGTTATCATGTAGTACCTTGTGAATCGAGTGATGGGTATATGTAAGGTGTAACGAAGTGATACAAGAGTGATCGTAAGAGTCTGAATAAAGTTTGTTCTATAGGAAGATAAGTATAAAATACTATTATCGATAATATCATGATATTTATCGGTAATACCTTATGAAGGAAAGTTATCAGGAATCACAGGTCATCGGTAATATATGAAAGTTATCGGTAAGAACTAAGAACAAGAATGTCACTTAAACCTTTTTTAAGTCTAAGGTTACGTTTGTTTCACCATAATGCGAAAGAATGAAAATGATTTTAATTCCATCCATGTTAGTTATATGGAATGACATTCCTCTACCTAAAGGAATATTAATACTTCAAAGATTTTAATTCATTTCCAAATAATGTTACCAAACGCCATATATAACGGAATTTGATTTCAATTCCATTACATTCCTTCCCATTATGGTGAAACAAACTGGACCTAAGTGCACCAAAGTACTGACACGATAATGCCATGAACTATAAAAAAAACGTTGATTACCGATAAGAAATTATATCGGTAGTGCAATACATTTTCTAAGTCACCATAGCAACTACCATTTAAGTAACAATAAAAGTTTATCATTAAAATAGAAAACTTTTCTAAGTCACCAACACTTTGACTTTCACATTTCCCCGCACATAACGATATATTACTAGCAAAAAATATCATAAAAGAGCATCCATTGACCTCACTCAAAAAATCAGACCCAGACTCATATTGAACAATTGATACGGTTCCTTCCTAACCATGTCATTGCAATTGGCATAATTAAGTCCATGCAGGGCCGGCCCTGGGCCTGGGCCACAAGGGCAGCCGCCCAGGGCCCCCCAATTCTAAGGGCCCATTTTTTAGTAGTATGTTATGTATACATATATATATTCGTAAGCCCACATAAAACGTAAGCCCAATTTTTACAGCCCAAATAAGCAACGATTAGGCTTGGGACGGCGACACTCCAGGCACACTCGAGTCTCGACTTCGACTAAAGCGAACGGAAGTTATGGAACGGCGCATGAGAGTCGGAGGTTTCGTGGGGAAATGGAATCGATTTATGGAGAAATGGAATCGACTCAACCGTTACCGTTCGTCGAAACCTCAGTGCCTCATCAATTCGACAGTTCTCTAATCTCTACGACTCTACTTCACTCAATCTCTCTGTTACTTTCTCATTGACATCCAGTAGGACCAGTACGGTTTACCATCGAGAACCCCGTGAGTCTTGAGTTTTGAATTTTGACGAAAACCCTAAGTGGCTAAGTCTTGAGTTTTGGCAATTGGCATCTTCTGTAGTTCTGTTCTTCATCAACATCCAGACTCTAGTACGTTTTATTTCATGATTTAATCATATTTTTAATTTCTAAAATCTTTATAAATTATAATCTCAGTTGTTAATTTTTTTTAATTATAGAATTCTGAATTGGCATTTGGCATTCGGGAATCTGAATTGGCAATTTGGCATTTGGCAATTCATAATTTGGGCAAATCCTTCTTCAAGGCTTCAATCAGGTGTATTACTTCTTATTTCATAGACTTTAATTTCTAATTTTTATAAGAGTTAATTGTCAAATTGGTCCTTTAACTAAGTCATTTTAGCCGATTTGGTCCTTTAACCTTAAAGTTGGCCAACCTCGTCCTTTAACATCAATTTCCTAGCCAAGATGGTACGAGTTAACGATGGACGTTTGTTTTAAACGTTAAGTGGGCTCACGTTCCACTCACACGAGGGCATTTATGTCAATTAACCCATCCCCTCTCATTTACCGTCACTTTGTTGTCTTCTTCCCTAATTTACTCCCTCGTTATCGACATAGAATTCTTTAACCAACAACACGAATCGGAGAATTTGTTCAAGAAGATGTCGAGGATTCGTTGCCATTATGAAGCCGATGATGATGTTCGTGAACGTTACGGTAAATGAATAATTTTTTGTTTGCTTTGACTTTGACCTAATTTCACTTACGAACAATGGTGATTGACATTTGCAACTTAAATTTTGCAGTTGGTAAACCTGATATGTTCTCCATAAAGCTTCATTATGGTGGATACTTCACGACATTTCCAGGGAGAAGGTATTTGAAAGGTAAACAGATATACATTGATAACGTGGATAAAGATAGGTTTTCTCCACATGAACTAGATGATGTTCTAGAGCAGTTAGGATATGATGAAAATATGAAAAGGTATTACCATTTCCTAACTCCTGGTGGTGATTTAGACTTTGGGATACAAGCTTTAGGGAGTGACAGTGATGTATTGAAGTTCTCAAAGTATGTTTGTGATCATAAACTCATGGTTGTGTACACTGAATTTGTCAAAACCAAGGTGCACACTTACTTCACTTCACCATGTAAGGTAGCAATTAAAGAAATTGATGACACTGAGGCTGGTAAATCATCTTGTAGGAGACTAATGTTAGACTGGATAGATGAAAATGTCACAACTGTCCCAAGTGTTGACACCACCATTCCCATGTTGAACCCGCACTTGATACCACTTTCCGAACTGTTGACCCACACATCCCCCATGTTGAACCCACACTTGATTCCACTTTCCCTACTCAACAGAGTATGCCTTTAGATTATGATGACATATGAAACTTTGATCCTTTCTTAGACAATCATGCTAGTGTAGCTGATCAATATGTTGAGTTAGAGAACCAATATGCTCAGGAACAAAACTGTGATGTACATAGTGATGATAAGAGTGATGAGAACAGTGATGAGAAGAGTGATGAGAACAGTGATGAGGACAGTGAGGATGCTGATTATATTGTGGATGATGAGAATACAGTTGATGAAGTTGTGGTGGACATGACTGATTTCCACCTACATATTGATAAGGATGTGGATTATATTGTGGAGGGGACAAGCATATAAGGATTTCTTGTGGAAGTGTGCAACTGCATCAACTGTTAATCAATTTCACAAAGCTATGGATGATTTTAAACAGTTTAATCAAGAAGCTCACATGTGGTTGTCCAAAATACCACCAAAACATTGGTCAAGGAGTCACTTTTCAGGTATGTGATTTTAAACAGTTAGATGTGATTTTAAACAGTTTAAACAATTTAATAATGTATTTACCAATTTAACAATTAACTCTAATGCTTATAGGGAGATCACATTCTGATGTTTTGCTCAACAACATATGTGAAGTATTTAATAGACAACTAGTGGATGGTAGGGACAAGCCAATACTTAGTGCATTGGAGTTTATCAGGGAGTATATTATGAAAAGAATTGTTAAAGTATTGGGTACTATTGAGAAGACTGAAACACCATTGACCCCAAATGCTACAAAGTTGTTAGAAGCAAACAAAAAGGAAGCAACAAAGTACAAAGTGGACTCGAATGGTGGTGATAAATACCAAGTTGGTGTGCTTTGGGATGATCAGTGTGTGGTAGATGTGAAGGAAATGGTGTGCACATGTAGGAGATGGGAACTCAATGGGATACCATGCAAACATGCAATTGCTGCTAATTGGGACATGGCCCAAAATGGACAACAAGTCCCACCACCTGAAGGATGGGTTAACCCCATCTATTGGGTTGACACATGGAAGAAGTTTTATAGCTACAAGGTAAACCCCATCAATGGCATATCAATGTGGGCAAAGACAAATGTTCCAACCAAGATTTTGCCACCATTACATCGTATACCACCAGGTAGACCAAAGAAGAAAAGAGTCAGAGCAGCAACAGAGGGGGATGAAAATGCAGGGAGGTTGTGAAAGAGAGGGGTGGTAATGACATGCCAAATATGTGGTGGTAAGGGGCACAATAGAAAGGGTTGCAAAGTTGGGGCTTCTACATCAACAAATGCACCTTAGTTTCATAATCTTTTGTTAGCTTTCCTGGATTATGTTTTGCAATTTTATGATGTTTTGGACTTTGATGATGGTTTGCTACTATGGTTATGTAATGATTAATGTTTAAGCTACTTTGAATGTATGACATTTACTGGTTTGCCTATTTCTGTTTTTTGTTTATACTTTATACATTCACTGTTTTTGATGGTGGTTTGCCAACAAAGATACTAAAGATACTAAAGATCATTTCCAACAAATACCAACAAAGATACTAAAGATCATTACCAACAAAGCATCTTGCCTGTTGACTGTGTTTGTGTTTGTGCTTTTGAAACTGAAATATCAAATTACATTACTCATGGCATATAAATAGAAGCAAGCATTTATGACAAACTTAAATTAAACCACCAAACTCACTACCAAACGTGCAGTTATCATAAACTCTTCATTAAATAAGGGGACTTCAGTTACATTACACCCAAAAGCCAAAAAAATACAGTCAATTGAAGTCTTTTGAGAGTTTAATACACTTCACCTACCAACCAACCAAAAAAGTCAAACCATTGACAACCGTTTACATTACACATACGAAATTGCTAAAACAATGAACACTAACCAACTTACAACCAAATAAAACTTTAGCTTCCATTCTATAGCTTCCTTTTCCTTTAATTTCAGTTCTAGGTCATTCCTTTTTCGTAGTAAACCGGGGATGATGACAGTTGATCTTTCACACATTACAGGGTCTACCCAACCAATAAAAGCACACCTTGAACTCTGAAAATTGAAACCAATTTGAAATTTCAAGTAAAGCAACTTCGAATTAGGGCTAAAACACAAAGGGCATAGATTACCTGATCAGGACATGAATAAAACCTCCTTCCAGGATTATTATATTAGAGGTCCATGACGTGCGAATCATTGCTACCTTACCACAAGAACAGAAAACCGTGGGCATTTTGGGTGATCGAAATGGTGTTCTCTTTACAAGATCATCTCTGTAAATGAGAAAGATCAAGAACAGAGAGAGAGAGAGAGAGTGCCATGTGAGGTTTAAATGGGCCTTTAACGTAGAAGGTAAATGAGAGGGGATGGGTTAATTGACATAAATGCCCTCGTGTGAGTGGCACGTGAGCCCACTTAACGTCTAAAACAAACGTCCATCGTTAACTCGTACCATCTTGGCTAGCAAATTGATGTTAAAGGACGAGGTTGGCCAACTTTAAGGTTAAAGGACCAAATCGGCTAAAATGACTTAGTTAAAGGACCAATTTGACAATTAACTCTTTTTATAATCTGTGACTGCTCTACTTTTAATTAGGTGTTTATGAATCTACCTTGTGAATTTGTGAGACTTTGAAAGTCAGAAAGTGTGTGAATCTGTGATTTGGGCATTTCATATTTTCATTTGAGTATTTGACTTCAATTTGTTATATGTGAATATCTTATTTGTGTCTTAGCCTAAGTCATGCCTCCTAAAAAATATTTATCGGGTAGCCAAAAAAGAAAGAAAAGGGAGGAAATTGAAAAGGAAAAAAAATCTTAACGCGGTTCAACGGATAAATTTGTTAAAAAACCAAGTTCTTCTAGTTTGAATGAAAATGAGAATGAAGTACATGTGAATGAAAATGAAGTTAATTTGAATGAAAGTGATGCGAACTTGAATGATACTAATGATATCGTAGATGTTACTAATGACCACGTGAATGATACTAATGATAAGTTTGATGAGGCTAATGCACATGAAAGCGATTCTAGTATGCACGAGAATGAAGCTCATTTAGATGATAATGTTACTAATTTAAATGAAAATGAAGAAAAATATATTTATGATCCTAGTACATGGGATAGTATTTATATTAAGTTAAGAGATCTTTTAGTTGAAAAAGGGCCGATTAGAGAGTTAGATATTGAGTTTCCTAAAGATAAAGATTCTAGACGGTTTAATCATGATCATTATATTAGGAAATTGAGTAATGGAGAGTCCATTGATCGAAAATGGTTAATTTACTCAAAGCGTACAAATAAGTGTTTTGTTTTTTTGTAAATTGTCTAAATCTACCAATCAAAAAGGTTCACCAGCACATGATGGAACTAATGATTGGAAACACATTGGCGTTAAACTTAAAGATCATAAGAATAGTATGGAACATCTAATGTGTATGAACTCTTGGAATGAATTAAAACTAAGATTGGATAACAATCAAACGATTGATAATGATATACAAAACGAAATTAAAAAAGTTTAGTTTAGGGGCCCCCTTTTAAGTTTTCGTCCAGGGCCCATAAAATGGTTGGAATGGCCCAGAGTCCACGTTCACCTTATCAAGCATTTTAGCTATTTTCATGCATGCATTGCTATAATTTTCCTTTTAATTAGGAAAGTGGGTCACGTAGCTAGCTAGTCATTTGCTTTGTATTTTTGCTTCTATAAATATGTACTTGAGTTTAGTAATGAAAAAAGAAGAGAAAAGTTGCTGCAAATTTTGTTTACGTATATATTTATTTCTAGGAGGTTGATCACCTCGAATTCGATCGTATCATTTGGTGCTTTCATTCCCGTCCTCCACAATGCCTCCTCGCAAAGAACCACCGCCAATGGCGGTGGCGACGGCAGAAGCGGCGAGGGAACTAGGAGATGTTTTGCTTTGGGTTGTTGTTTGGCATAGGGAATATCGGTTTTGGGGTTGTCATGGTTGTCGAGGGGATGGTTGGTGGATGTGGAATGATGGCAGGTAGGTTTATGATGGCTTAAGTGTGGGAGGTGGCGAGAGGCGCGGACGGTGCTCGTGGGGGGGGGGGGGGGGGGGGCGGGGGGCCTTTTTGAATTGGCGGTAGTGGTAGATTTGATAATCTTGGTTTGTTTGGTGATGGTGGCTTCGAGACGGACGTTGTTGGCTTCCATTACGGCAACAAGTTGAGCCAATTTGTCTGCCATAATAGCAAAAGACTCTTCAAGTTCCGGTGGATAACGACGGCGACGAAGTATGGCGAGTTCGGGAATGAAAGCACCAATTGATAGAAGCCGATTCAAGATGGCTAATCTCCCAAAAATAAGATAAAGAGTTGAAACACTACTTAAACACCAATTTCTTCATATCCTTAATAACGCAGGAGATTACAATTTATAGAGAAACTTAAATAACTATTTCTACCACTAAACTATAAAGTAGGAGTTCATGAAGATGACTAAATTAAACGTGGAGTTCCCCACTACTTGCTGTTAACTTTGGTATGTGCTTGCACTGCTTGTACCTTACACACGGAAACTCACTCATTGGATAAACCAAATTACCGAACCGAAAACATTGGATCAGATTATTTGGTTCGGATATTTCGGATATTTGGATCGGATTGGATGAAAACCGAATAGTTACTATGGATTCCGGTTTGGTTCTGGTTACTATAATTTAACCGAATAAGAATATATATATATATATATATATATAACACTAGTGTAACAAAGTGATCCATACGTGTCATGTCTATGTTTACTTACAACTTATTTTAAATATATATTTATAAAGCCTACTCCCACTAGGTTTTGTAACTTGGACAACTATATTTTAATCTTAATAGTATATGTATCGAATATAGTTTTTAAAATATCTCGATTCTTTAAACATGTATTTGTGTTACAATGAAAACAAAATTGTAAAATCCGATCCAACCGAATTGTAATTTGGATGGTTTGGTTCGGATCTTAAGATTGTTTGGATGGATCGAATCACACTTTTCAAAACCGAAATTCAATTGGATTTACTTAATCTGATCGGATCAAACCGATCCATCTGAACGTAAACCCCTACTTCCACTTGAGAAACAATAGTCGTACCCAAGCACGTATCAACAATCGACCCTAATAAACCCATTAGTAGGAAAATAAATCGATGACTAATTAGTCTAAAATAACTCATTAATATGAGATATTTTAGAAAAATTAAGTCTCGTTCATTAATAATGGTATATCCGGACATAATTAATGATTGAGTAAATATATAAATGACCATAACACCCCTATTAATGATTTGTTAATGTTGATATAAATAGTTTTTGCGGTTCTCTTTTGAAGTTCTCTCTCGCTGTATATATATATATATATAATATTATATAAACTATTTAACACTCTCTCTTCTTCTAACCTTTAAGAACTTCTTAAAATTATGTCAATCTCTTCACCACCATTCTTTTTATCTAAATTAATCTTATCCACTCAATTTATAACCATTCATCTTTCCTAATAAATTTTAACTTTTTGTTTATTTAAAATATATTCTCTCATTAACACCTTTCTTATACAAACACAATTATCCACCCACATCAATATAATTTTTAAAATCTTATTTAACTTTTCTATACTTGTTTCATAAATATAAATCTTTTTTAATTTTTTAATGTTTTTTAGAATTTGTTTTTAAAATTAATAAATAGTTGATACATATTTAAGAAAAATTAAAGAAAAAAATGGACATGTTGATGAATTTTTTTTCGTGACGTTGAATTATGTGTTACATCCTTGAAAACGATACGTTACAAACCAGAAACTATTCACCCTAGCAACATTGTGCGGGTACACTGCTAGTGTATATGTATATGTATTGGGAAGAGTTTAAACAAGAAATATTTTTTGTACGAAAACCAATGTTGATTCTTGATTAAAATTAATCAATGGCTAAAAGCAGCTCATTAATAACTTATTGGTGAGTCAGGTATTTTAGAAATGTCAAGGTTTGCTCATTAATGACGGTCCAAGTAGACGCAATTCACAGTTGAGTAAATATATACATGACAAAAATATCCTAATAAAGAAACAAGAGTTATCGTACAAAAAATAGTTCCCGTTTCCATACACACACACACACACATATATAGACACATGAAAACGATATAAGTTTTAAATAATATTTATGATCTTTAAGTTCAACATCATACAATATTGATACTTGTACCGTTTCATATTGTTTTTTAAGTATCTCATCAAAGCAACTCTCCCAAATTCTTCTTCTGGCCACTTTCCTTTCTTCTGAGAAAGAGTGTCAAAGACAAAGCTAATGTCTTCAACTTTAACAAACCTAAGATCTGCTTCAGTGAGGAAATATGTTCGGTTGTTAGCTCTCTTGACGTGAAAGATAGCATACTTTATTCTGAAGGTGGTTTGAGTGTAAACATTGATGAGTTCAACGATTGGATATTCTGATTTGCTCTCTTCTGGATTTGACATAGATTGAGTGAGGATGTGTTCGTATCTTCTTCTTTGCTGATCATCCATGTTCCGCAACTCTGGAGGGATAACCTGTATTTGTTCACTGCAAAAGATGTCTGAGATTCTTTCTTCAAGATTAGCAGCATTGACGAAATACGGTTTCCATAATGGTTGTTGGCCAGCAGTTCTAGTAAACATGTTTCCTGCATCAAGACCTGGATCCCCACGATACACTGGAGGAGGTGGCACTATGAAGCTCTGTGGCAAGGGCCATTCTGATTCTTGTCGGGCTTTCTCTCTAAAATATCAGCAGCTGATTCACGGAATTGACCAGGAGAAGGAGGGAAAGTTTCATGAACTTCAACATTAATCCCACTGAGAACCCTGGACACGTCAAAGGTTGGTTTCTTTTGTTTAGGCTTTCTCCTAGCTTCCCTTCTAGAAATTGCTTCCCTTTCTTTTCTTTTAAGTCCAAGTTCTTTTTCACTAGGAATATCATCAAATCTGTAGACAATTCTAGGAGAATCTGGACGTGTAGCAAACCCAACATATTCATCAATACCTTTGAAGAGTCTTACCATCTCAGAATCCTCAGTCTCCTCCTCCGGTTGAGCAGAACTACCTTCCCCCACATGCCTTGCAGGTGATGTGTGTATGGACTCATATAAATCTTCCATTTCTTCCTCTGAGTTACTAGACCAGTCAAACATCTCGGCATGTGACTGCTCGTAAGGTATTTCACCTTCTTCATGATCACTTGGCCTCGGTTCAGATTGTTGCTGAGGCACATAAAGTATAATTTGTTTTTCAGCATTTTCCTTTTGTTGTCGTTCATAAACTTCATCGGCCTTATGTTGTTGTTGTTGACTCCCAGACCCAGCTAAACTTATACATGCATATAGATATGAACTCAAACGCGAAACAGGTACACTAGGGACCTGAGAGGGAGATGACTCCTGAGCAGGTACATTAGCAACCGCAGAGGGAGATGTCATATACAGTCTTCTCCTTTTCTCCCCCTCGGGTTGATCATCCGGATCCTGATCATCCCGTCTCCTCTTATTAGAGAAAGTCAAACTTGTAATATATAATAAATTATTATTAATAATTTGTAAGCATCGTAATAGTAAGAATCTTCCATTGATGCTTCCAGAACTCCAATTCCATGGATTGCGTCTGAGCTAGATCTGAATCATCATGGACAATATTGAATAAAGCTACGATTTTGAGTCTGAACTTAGGGCACACATGTAAAAGATGTTTGGGTATATCATATACGTAATGTGTGGTTTGGGTAAAAAGTGAGATTAAGGGCAAAATAGTAATTATATAAATAAGTATATCTGATTTTTATTATCAATGAATTTAAAATTGATTAAATAATAATAAAATATGTTTTTGGATATATATAAGAGTTTAGGGGTTTTAGGAGGACATATACATAATATTAAAGTTTGGAATGATATATACGTAATAATGTAAGTTTGAAAAGATATATATGAAATTATCCCATATACATATGTGACAACTGTCACAAAAAATAATAAAAAGGTTTGTCCTAAAAACTTTAAACTAGAACTCGATAAAATTTCGATAATTTAGAAATATCTTTTCGTAGCTTAATTAAATAAATAAATGTCCTAGACCTTACAAAAGTTCCGACATCTCACCTAGAAATCCTATTACGCGTAAAAGTGTCCGAAAAATTCCTTATACGCAAAATTAAAAAAAGTAGCAAAGTACATTTTTATGTGTACATTATATTAAAAAAATAAAAAAAATGTAATGTGATAATAAACATAGAAAATATGTTTATCTTACATTATAGTAATAATAATAATAATAATAAATATTATAATAATAAAATAACAAAGTTAACCTACATCATTTTTACCAAACTTACACACAACCACTATAATCATCACCACCTCACCACCTCACTACCCCCCTTCGGCCGTACACGCCCCTCCTCTCCTTCTTTGCCTATAAATACAACACCATTTCCTCTTCATTCTTACATCCACTCTCACTTGCTACCACACTATCTCTTTCTCTAAATTCATCTTCAAGACAACTCAAGAAGTTCAAGGAGGAACCATTCTGTTTTTCTTCAACAAGGAGCTATCTTGAAGGTAAAATCACCAACCCTTAGAACTAGTTCTTGTACACTTGTTATCCCCTTGCAAAATCCATCATCTTTTCTCTTATTATCTTCTTGAGTACAATAATAGAAAACTCAAGAAGATAAACATATAAACACATGCATGTAACTATCCTATTAAAGGACTTTATCCTACCATGTGATGCATGGATTTAATCCTACCAAATGTTGTAAGGCAAGAAGCATACATGTGGTTAACTCTTATAAAAACATGCATGTAACAATCCGATTAAAGGACTTTATCCTACCATTTGATTTATGGATTTAATCCTACCAAATGTTGTAAGGCAAGAAGCATGCATGTGATTATCTTTACCCTTCTTAAAAAAAAAGATTGGTGAAAATAATGGGTAATAACCAAGGATTTACAAATGAACAAAGACTAAAAGTACAAAAACCTACATAAACTTATCTTGATCTTTTATTAAAAAAAGATGAAGTTGATAAATCCTAATGTAAGTTTTGAGAAATGCGAGATACATATATATAAATATGTATATAAATACAAAGGACAAGATGGTGTAGTAAAAGTATGTTCTAAATATTTAAATAAGGTGGATATATATATATATATATATATATATATATATATATATATATATATATATACATACATACATACATACTAGCATTGTACCCGCGCAATGCTGCGGAGGAGAATAGTTTGTACCCGGTAATATACCATTTTTTATATATATAATAATTTTTACCCGGTAATATGTCATTTTTTCATAAACTATTTTTTTTATAACATATTTTTTAAAAAACAATCAAACAATTTTTTTTTAATTTAGAAAGTATTTCTTTTTCATTTCATTTTTTTTATTTTTTTTTCATAAACTAATTTTTTTTAAATATATTAAAAAAAACAACCAAACAACTTTCTTTAAAGGGTTAAAGCCATAAAATAACGGTCTACTTTTCCCATTTTTCCATTGTGGCACGTCATTCTTTTTTTTTACACTTTTGGCCGCTAAACTTATTAAAACCGGTTGATATGGCCATTTAGGTTATTTTGAGCTGCTATAGCAGGTCACCTTTCCCCTTTTCTTCTTCACCTTAAAATCGAAACTTTAAACCCGAAATTCTTCATTTATACTTGATGAAAATTAATAATTCTTGAGTCTATGGAAAGGTAATCGAGTTTTCTATCAAGTAGTATAAAAAAACGAATAAAAACAAGTTTAAAATGTGTCAATTTATCGAAATACCGTAAGGGTGTCGAATAGGGTCATTATCGACTTTAATTAGCAATAACTTGGCTTACACTTGATGGTTTTTCATGAATTTAGTGTCCATTGAAAGGTAAAAAGATTATCTACGATAATCTATAAAAAGAATCATGTAAAATGATCAAGAATCAAGCTAAAAACACATCTTTTATTCTACAAAAAAACGAAACTTTGAGCTCGAAATTCTCCCTTAATACTTGACAAAAATTCATGAATTTGGTGTCATTTGAAAGGTATAATGATAAATTACAAGATTCTACAAAAAAAATACACAAAACGATCAAAAATCGACCCAAAAATCGCAAAAAACGGGCTGAAAAGGTTGCAGGTCACGAAATGGCCATATCAACCGGTTTTGGTAAGTTTACTGGCCAAATGTGTAAAAAAAAAATGCCATGCCACAATGGGAAAATGAGAAAAGTAGACCGTTATTTTATGGCTTTAACCCTTCTTTAAATTTAGAAAATGTGTAGTTATATAATAATGTTTATTAGTGAATATGTAAAGTAGGAGATAGAGAGATTGAGGTTATTTTTTATTTATAATTTAGAAAGTGTGTAATTATATAATAATGTTTATTGGTGGGTGTGTAAAGTAGGAGAGAGATGGATGTTATTTGAGAGGTATAATAGTATTTTCATCTTACTTAAATTGAAGAGATTAAACAAAAATGTGTAAATGTATTATAAGGTAGTATAAATATATAAGATTGTGTGTGTGTGTGATTCTAAAAACTATAAAATATAATATTGCATAGTTGTATATAAAAACTAAATGTATACTTATATTATATGTATTTATGCGAACATAACTTTATGTTGCATTCATGCATCATCAAAGTTAGTTTTAAATAATTATAATAAAGTTATGTATCTATATTTTTAAACAATTATGTATAAGAATAACATGTTGCATGTACACCTACTTATACTTTAAGACAAGTTTTATATAAAAGGTATATATATATATATATATATATATATATATATATATATATATATATATATATATATTCGTATATACATGTGTGTGTTTACTTATTTAAAAATAACTATATATTTTCATAAATACGTTACCGATATGTATAAAAATAAAAATAAAAGAAAGTAATAATAATAACTATATGTCGTTATAAAAAGAAATTCCATGTTATAAAAGAGAAAATTATAAAGACTTTAAAATACTACAAACACCATCCTAATACCTTTAAAGAGAGAAATACTCTAAAAAGGACTATACGGTGGACATTAAACGTAATAGGAAAACGTGCGTCGACAAGTTAAGGAACTAATAGGAGTAACAACTACTTGCAAAGCTACAATGCAAGGTGAGTGTTTACAACCCCTTTTTAAATACAAATTTTTGGGTGAAAGCATGAATATAAATGTTTTTATGTTTTATTGCCATGATAAATACTAGCAAAAGTATTGTAAAACTTTAAATTACGCTTTATGGTATATTATACTTGATGTACTTGAGTTCTTACTAATAAAAGTCCCTCAACTAGACATTATCCATTAACTTCACTAAAGGGGCCTATGGTACTTGTAGGTAGCGCTATTTGGGGTCGACATCCCCCACTTATGGTTGACGAACCTAGGTGTACTTTACCATTTACTAACGTCCTTTAATATAGGCGTTAGGTTATATTCGGGCACAGTATATCGATAGGATTGGAGATGGCTCAAGCTTAGTAAAACATCATTGTATACTAAAAAACCATGCGTAACAACTTTGGGCAATAAACTGTAGTCATCATGTATATTTAAATTTCGGTTGGACTTAAAGTTTCCATCCTTGCAAAAATTTGTTGGACCCTAAACTTCCAACACTATTTCTCTGACAAAAGAGTTTTATTTATATAAAATTTATGTCCTCACCAACTCTCGTAGTTGACCATTCTTTATTCATGCGTTTCAGGTAATCTTTGATACGTGTTAAAGCACGTAAGAAGCATGTCGTGTGTGGACATCACGAAAAGAATTTCCAATCATTTGTTTTTATTTCATGTCAAGGACAAAAATTAAATTTCTGTGTTGTATTAGGATGATTGTGACCTTATCTGAATTTAAATTATCTGTTATGGTTGGAAATTGTCTATTACCTTGTGCTATGAGACCTTTTGCTGTGACGCCTCGTGTTTCCTCTTTAGCGGGGTGTGACAGAATTGGTATCAGAGCCGAAGGTTATAGATAATGTAGTTTTCCTTATGGGGGGAAAAACTCAAACTATAACCGAAGGTTTTCAGAAGATAAAATTTTCGTAAAATAAAATTTTTTAAACTTGAAGCATTTAACTAATGTGACTAAGTTGAGGTTTCCATTATCTTACTTTGATTAAACAAAGCTTGATCACCTATGTTTAATTCCAGTAAGTGCGATGGAATACTCAGGTTAGTTGTAATAGGACTATGCTTGAATAAAAATTTCTTTCAGTTTAAAGTAAGCATGATTGTGTGTGTACTATGCATAACCTTCACTAGACACTAACAATAGTACATTAGTAACCAAGTAGATTGTCGTCACACATAAGAATGTCAACCGAGTATGAACCAACCGAGTACACCCATAATACATCACGGGATGGTAAGAATCATTCATCATGTGATGAGGAACCAGAGATGTCTAGCGGACGAAGTTCACCAAATCCCTGTGTACTACCACCAGGCTTTTTAGAACCCCCGAATAAGCCACAAGGCCCACGCACCAGACTTAATGCTCGGAAGACAACCGGATTACCCCCCGCGTATTGCACCTCCACAGACAGTATCAGCTACTGGTGACTCATCCACCGTCAGAAGAGTAGTGGAGGGCGCCCCGGTGCTACCGGGTATACATGCCATAACACCCGTGTTGGTCCCGTAAGTTATACGGATGAAACAATGCTTGATGTTTAGTGTGTGTTTTTGTGTGTGTTCGGTTTGAGTAAGAGAGCCGAGAGCTAGAGAGAAATCACAAACACAAGTAAGTTGGTAATGCAAAGCTTAGCTTAGAATTGTGGGGCAAATGCCTTTATATAGCATTTGCCCAACTTTGAGTTATTTACATATTACACCCTCACTTTAATAATATAATAATCTCCCCCTAAGCGAGGTGTGTAATTATTCACAACAAATAAAAACATAAATCATTCATAGGCTGATTTGTTGTGAATCCCGAATGCCACTTGCCACTTCCTAACTTGCCTTCTGTTCGACAGTGTAGTCTTCATCTGTTCTATAGCGCGATAGGCCTGGACATGTTGATCATAAGTGTAGGCCTCACGGTTATCCCATACCTTCTGATGTATCTTGTGATGAAGGATTTTCAATGTGCCGTCTGAGTAGGACATCAGCTGATCAAGTCTTATGAAAATCTTTTCACCTTTGGTGTTCTTGGAGACGACTCCTCGTTCACCCTTGAAGCTTTCATGTCCTTCATCAATTACAGTCAACTCTTCAAGCTTTTCTAAGTCTGGATGGCTCTGGTTAGGCTTTAAGAGATTGATTTTCGTGTAACTGTTCTAAGCTCCAAGTTGCAGATCATGCTCCTCTATGAATTCCATCAGATTTCTTAAGTATCTCATCAAAGCAGCTCTCCCAAATTCTTATTCTGGCCACTTTCCTCTCTTCTGAGAAAGAGTGTCAAAGATAAAGCTAATGTGTTCAACTTTAACAAACCTAAGATCTGCTTCGGTGAGGAAGTATGTTAGGTTGTTTGCTCTCTTGATGTGAAAGATGACATACTTTATTCTGAAGGTGGTTTGAGTGTAGACATTGATGAGTTCAACGATTGGATATTCTGATTTGTTCTCTTCTGGATTAGACATAGACTGAGTAAGGATGTGTTTGTATCTTCTTCTTTGCTTATCATCCATGTTCCGCAAGTCGGGAGGGATAACCTGTATTTGTTCACTGCAAAAGATGTCTGAGATTCTTTCTTCAAGATTGGCAGCATTAACATAGTAGTTTTTCCATAAAGGTTGCAGGCCTGCACTTCTAGTGAACATGTTGCTGGCATCCAGACCTGGATCTCCTTGGTACACTGGAGGAGAAGGGGGTACTATGAAGTGTGGTGGCAAGGACCATTCAGATTCTTGTCTTGCTTTCTCAGCTGCTTCTCTTTGTTTGTTTCTTTCTAAAATATCAGCAGTTGATTCATGGAATTGACCAGCAGGAGGAGGGAAAGTTTCCTGAACTTCAACATTAATCCCACTTAGAACCCTGGACACGTCAAAGGTTGGTTTCTTTTGTTTAGGCTTTCTGCTAGCTTCCCTTCTAGAAATTGCTTCCCTTTCTTTTCTTTTAAGTGCAAGTTCTTTTTCACTGGGAATATCATCAAATCTGTAGACAATTCTAGGAGAATCTGGACGTGTAGCAAACTCGACATATTCATCAATGCCTTTGAAGAGTCTTTCCATCTCAGAATCCTCTGTCTCCTCCTCCGGTTGAGCAGAACTACCTTCCCCCACATGCCTTGCAGGTTATGTATGAACGGATCCATATAATTTCTCCATTTCTTCTTCAGAGTCCGTGAATCCGTCAAACATCTCGACATGGGACTGCTCGTAAGGAATCTCACCTTCTTCATGTTCTATTGGCCTCGGTTCATAGAGTACAATCTGTTTGTTAGCATCATCGGTTTGTTGTTCAGGAACTTCATCGGCCATATGTTGTTGTTGTTGACTCCCGGACCCAGCTAAACTTATACCTGCATATAGATATGAATTAAAACGCGGAACAGGTACAATAGGAACCTGAGAGGGAGATGTCTCCTGAACAGGTACATTAGCAACCATAGAGGGAGATGTCATATATATTCTTCTCCTCTTCTCCCCCTCGGGTTGATCATCAGGATCTTGATCATCCTGTCTCCTTTTGCTGCCTTGGGCCTGAGCCTGACAGGTTTGTTCAAGTAGTTTTAACCTGTCAGTAACCTTTTCCAAATAGGTGTAGAAGCCTTTAGTCACCCCATCTATCTTGCTGTTTACATCTTCATAAAACTCTTGAAAGTCATCCAAGGAGATTCCCTGTAAACGCTGTTCGTTGCGAAGAGTAGTCAAAAGGTCTTGATCGTGGGCAGATTCTGGCCTTTGCTCCAGGAGTCTAACATACAACAGGCTTTTTAGAGCATCCACTGACATAGATGCTGGATCAGGTTGTGGTTGATGCTCTGGCACTGGAGATCTAGCAGTAAGGAGTGCCTCAATCCTGTTTAGTTGCTGTTGCTGGGTCTGGGAGGATTGTTCTATCCGATCCAACTTTTGATTTGTCATCTGCAGTTGTTGGTGGATTGGTGCCACGACTTGTTGAATATAATCTTGAAGTTCTGCACGTGTCACAAACCCGGAATCATGAAGACTTCCGGTTGAGGTACCAGACACAGAGGCAGTACCACCTACTAGAGCAGCAGGGATGTTGGATTCAGCAGGGTTTCCTTCTAATCCTCCTATGGCACCTTGATAGGTACCACCTATAGAAGTTGAGGAGACTTGCTGAACATACAAGCTCAGTGCATCAATGGTGACACGGTGTTGGTCAAGATATGTGGAAATCCGCGGTATATCAAGTCGTGCATCAAAAGGAGTCGAGGAAGAGGGAGGCGGTCCTCTATGTTCAATAGGTCTAACACCCGATTGGGGTAGACCTAGGGAATGTGCTATAACCCTGTGCAATGAAGACGATGTCTGTTGAGAGACACCATAGTGGCTTTGTGGGGCAGAAAATTGCACGGGTGGGATCACCACGACTTCTTCAATATGAGGCCCAGCAGTGCTAGGCCCATAGCAGATGTGGCTTCCCAGCTTTCTGGTTTTGGGGGACCCTCAGTACTCATATTTTCTTTTCTCACCTCGTCTCTATCACTCGCACTCCTAACAATAAAACTATCTTCACCTTCATCGCTACCAGCACCATACCCCTCATATTGATAAGGTTGAAGTAGAGAGTCAGGGGTGACAAAACCAGTTTCTATAGATAATGTATGACTTGGCGAAGTGACTGGAATGTCATGTTCAAGGGCAACTATGGCCCTTCCTGCTGGAAGTACTTCAGCAGTGTGGGTGGGAGGATTCAAAGTGATGACAAACCCACCTGCTTGAGGAATTGTAGTGTCAGGTTGAGCAGTGGGTGTCACTTCAGATGAGGTTGGTTGTGGTTCGGTTAGTTTCATGAATGAGGGAGTGCTTTCAGCAGGTTGATCAATGGGTCTTTCAGGGGTGCCCAATGGTGAGTGTACTGGTTCAAAGTCAGGGGCACCACCTGCTTGGGAAGCTGACTCGGCATGAGAAGAGTCTTAACTAGATGACGCATAAATGTCAAGTCCAAGTTTTGAAGTTACAACTTGGGTTTGGGTGGTGGTAGAAAGGGATTGTACAATGACTTGAACGGTGGCAGGATCATATGCATCCCCTCCCTCTCTAATCACATCACCTTCACCTTCTTCTCCACCCCTCTCTTGATTTTCCCTCCCCACTTCCCTCTCAGCATCTCTCATAGATGGCTGAGACCTAACCTCTAAATCCTCACCAGGTGCTACTCCTCCCTGGGCAGGTCTGGCCGGCTCTGGCACGACCATGGGAGGTATTCCTACACTCTCCCTATAACTCACAACAATGTCATTCTGTTCACATAGGTCTAGTAAAGATACAGGGAAGGGTCTTGGAATTGGCAGGTTGGCTGGAATGATAGGTTTTATATGCAAGAAACGTTTAGGAGTAATAGAAGGTAAACCTGCCCTCCGAGGAATGTCAGCATTCTGATCCATCACATACTAGATGATCATTGGTAGGAAGCGGTGATAAGGCATCATGTTTGCATCCTTCTTCTTTTGGGAATTCTTCCTGAGCATAGTAGCATTGATGTCCCGGAAGAGAAGGAATGCGTAGTCCACATGCATATGAGTTACAGCTGCTACAAAGATTTTGAGCTGATGCTCCGTTGGGAATTTGTAGCCTGAATGCTTTGGGGTGAGACATCTTTGAAGCACCGTCATAAATGTATTATACTTTGGATGCAAGCCGGTGCGTTTGAATTGGATTTTCCTGATGAGCTCACCATCATACCTCATCTCCATTATAGCTGTAAGACATGCATCCTCGTCTGGGATTTCCTCAAAGTCTGTTGCAGGAGGTCTGCTGTCTGCTGTAGGTAGGGCAAAGATTGTTCTAAGGCGACTAAGAGATATATTGACTTGAAATTCGTCGACCTCAGCATGGATTACCTTATAACCCCTGTTATTGATCCGCACATCACATGTTTTCCAAAATTGTTGAACGTATAGTTCAGGTACATGTGTGCCTGTTGTGGCTGGGTTATATGTCAGAAGGTGATTTAGTGGGTGTACTTTGAGAATTTCAGTGACAATTGGGTAGGTAGGGTTTTTCAGTTTTCTTAAGTCAACATAATGGTTGTTTTCATGAGATCCGGTGTTAAGGAACTCAGCTCGGGGCATTATCTCCTCTGGGTCACGTATAGCTTGAGCCATTTTATCTCCCAAGAACACGCAGAACACTTTTTGAGATTTTTGAAATATTTTTACATCAAAAGTGTTCCCCATGTGTTCAATATACCCATCGCATACTTTGTTTGATCAAACAAGTTTGTTTCGTGTCCCAAAAATCTCTTCAAAGTTTCGAAACTCTCATTTGCATATGGATGTTCTAAGGCCAAAATTTACCCTTTTAACTCAAAATTTTCAAAATGTAAACCGTACAAGTTGTTACCTTTGTGATTAGGAGTATTTTGATACTAAAATTGAAAAATTTGGCAGAGTAACGGGATGTTTTTCGAAATCAAGTAACCAAAGAATCGAGAGAACACTTTGTTAATTTTTTGAAATTTGAACCGTGTGAGGGAAGCTTGGTAACTGATGGGTAATTTAAGTCAGTGAAAAAGAACACGTGTCACGCTCTGATTGGCCCTCACAGTTGGTGAAAAACGCGGCTGATAGCCAATGCGAATGGTAAAATAACCCGGCTTATAGAACTGTTGAATCGCATGCGATTAAGCCTTTTGTGTTTTAATCGCGTGCGAGTAACCCTTTGGTTATCCATGCGATTAACACTTGGTATTTCAATAGCATGCTAATGAATCACATGCGATTGACCCTTTGGGTTTTAATCGTGTGCGATTAACCCTTTTGTTATCCATGCGATTAACACTTGGTTTTTCAATCGCGTGCGATTGGCTATTTGTTCACTTTGATGTTTCAATAGCATGCGAATGAGGGTTTGATTACAAGTGTTCTAATCAACCTTTGATGTTTCAATCACATGCGATTGATGGTTTGATTACAAGTGTTGTAATCCCATGCGATTGAACCAAGACTTAGAAAATTTAATTTGTTGAGTTCCAAGAGAGTCCATGCGATTGAAGCATAGGATGCGATTGCTTAAAACAGAACCCAACACTTGGAAATTTTCTGTAAATTCAAAGTATCTGGATTTTGAGATTTGAAAATTTGATTTTCCCAGATATCTTGTTTTGAGTGTTTGTTTGACACACTTCCCCTAGATTCTTGTTTTTTAGGGAATGTGTCAGTTAGTAATTTCTCCCCCAACACATGTGCAGTATGTGTAGCAATTTCTCACCCTACACATATGCTACATGTGTATCAGCATAATATCACTCCTCCTCGATGAATGCATCAGTAATCTGCACAAAGAACAAACAGTGTAACACCTACTCTAAACAAAAAAGAAAGAATGGAAAAATGGTGCAACAGTATGTTATATGTTCAAGTTTAGCATGCCTAACTTTGATACCAACTCAGTGAAGCGACTTTTGTCTAATGGTTTGGTAAACAAGTCAGCGAGCTGATTTTCAGTAGGAACATACTGGAGCTCAATAAGACCTTTCTCTACGCTATCTTTTATGAAGTGATAACGGATATCAATGTGTTTGGTTTTAGAATGGTGTACCAGATTGCAGGAGATAGCTTTGGCAGACTGAGAATCGCATAGCAATGGAATGTTGTCAAACCTTAGGCCAAAGTCTGATAACTGTGTGTGTATCCAAAGACTTTGTGAACAGCACATTGTAGCAGCAACATACTCAGCCTCAGCTGTAGAGGTGGATACACAATTTTGCTTCTTGGAGCCCCAACAGACTAAACGATCTCCCAGAAAGTGTGCACTACCAGAGGTGCTTTTCCTATCAATCTTGCAACCGGCATAGTCAGCATCTGAGTAAGCATGGAGATCCAGATTTGAATCTTTGGGAAACCACAGACCTAGATCCATAGAACCTTTGAGATATCTGAATATCCGCTTGACTGCCAGAAGATGTGATTCTTTTGGATTCGCCTAGAATCTGGCATAGAGACAAGTAGAGAACATGATGTCCGGATGACTTGCAGTTAGATACAGTAACGATCCAATCATCCCACGGTAAGTTTTCAGATCTACAAGAGAACCGTCAAGATCTGCTGATAGCTGTGCCTTATGGGTGTGCAGTTAATCATAGCATACTTCGTTAGAAGATCTTTGATGTACTTTGACTGGCAAATAAAACTGCAACGACTTAACTGCTTCACCTGGAGTCCGAGAAAGAATGACATCTCCCCCATCATACTCATTTGGAATCTGTTTGCCATGATCTTAGCAAACTCGTCACTGTATTTTGGATTCGTAGACCCAAAAATGATATCGTCCACATATATTTGAACCAAAATCTTGTCCCGACCTTTGGTCTTTGTGAACAGAGTGGTATCCGTCTTTCCTTTGGAGTAGCCTTCACCAATAAAATATTCAGATAAGACGTCGTACCATGCACGAGGAGCTTGCTTTAACCTGTACAAGGACTTATCTAAGATATAGACATGATTAGGATGTTTTGAATTGATGAACCCCTCTGGCTGTGAGACATAGACTTCTTCTTTGAGTACACCATTAAGAAAAGCTGTTTGAACATCCATTTGAAAGACGCGGAAGCTTCTGGAGGCTGCATATGCAAGAAATAGCCTTATAGCTTCTATACGAGCAACAAGGGCAAATGTTTCATCATAGTCAATGCCCTCCTGTTGATTGTAGCCATTAGCAACCAACCTTGCTTTGTTACGAATTACCACTCCATCCGAATCCCGTTTGTTCTTGAACACCCACTTAGTCTCGTCAATAGATTTGACATATGGAAGAGGAACTAATCTCCATACTTTGAGACGATCAAATTGGTGTAGTTCTTCCTGCATTGCAATTACCCAATTTGGATCATCTAATGCTTCACAAGTCACCAAAAATCATAAAAAAGTTTGTCCTAAAAACTTTAAACTAGAATTCGATAAAATTTCGATAATTTAAAAATATCTTTTCGTAGCGCTATTTGGGGTCGACATCCCCCACTTATGGTTGACGAACCTAGGTGTACTTTACCATTTACTAACATCATTTAATATAGGCGTTAGGTTATATTCGGGCATAGTATGTCGATAGGATTGGAGATGGCTCAAGCTTAGTAAAACATCATTGTATACTAAAAAACCATGCGTAACAACTTTGGGCAATAAACTGTAGTCATCATATATATTTAAATTTCGGTTGGACTTAAAGTTTCCATCCTTGCAAAAATTTGTTGGACCCTAAGCTTCCAACACTATTTCTCTGACAAAAGAGTTTTATTTATATAAAATTTGTGTCCTCATCAACTCTCGTAGTTGACCATTCTTTATTCATGCCTTTCAGCTAATCATTGATAGGTGTTAAAGCACGTAAGAAGCATGTCGTGTGTGGACATCATGGAAAGAATTTCCAATCATTTTTTTTTATTTCATGTCAAAGACAAAAATTAAATTTCTGTGTTGTATTCGGATGATTGTGATCTTATTTGAATTTAAATTATCTGTTATGGTTGGAAATTGTCTATTACATTGTGCTATGAGACCTTTTGCTGTGACGCCTTGTGTTTCAGCTTTAGCGGGGTGTGACTTTATATATATATATATATATATATATATATATATATATATATATATATATATAATGCTTTAATTATTATATTAATTGGTGTTCATTATTCGGATTAAGTTTTATTATGATAAGAAATTTTAATTGTAAGTTGGTACATGTAAGTTTAAATATTACGCTTAATATATAAAATTTTAAATATTTTACAACATTAGGTTACTAAACCATTACATATAAATAAAATATTTATTAATAATATTTTTAGTGCATCAACTATCTAACATACGTCTTAGTTTATTATAAATCTTATTTGTTTCATACATAAAATTTTATCTTAAAAATACAAAATTTTAAAAACTAATATATTTTTATTCCTTTTATTGAAAGACCAAGAAATCGGTTATTATATCAATTATGATACGTAGAGGAAATGAATACAAAAACATATAAAATGTTTGGAGAATTACATTCCCACTCCTTTGATGAATAACAAAAAATTAAGAATATGCTAATTTTATAAAAATATCATATTACAATAAATTTTATACCAACACGTACATAAAAATGGGACGGTCGTATATATTTACTTATATTTTCTTTAAATAAAATATATCACAAGTTATTAAACATAATTTATAAACAACCTATAATTAAATACATTAATATATAATTTTTATAAAACCCCTTCATATTTTCATAAAACTCCTTTCAAATATTTCATAAAGCACCCTCAAATGTTTGATACAACCCATTCCCAATTGATTTAAATTTGGATGGTATTCTATTTCATCCTACCAATCAAAACTCATCATATGTCCATGTGTACCCACTCCACCAATCAAAACTCCTAATTTGTACATCTCATAATTTCCAGTCTGACATTTAGTTCTGTCAACAATATATATATATATATATATATATATATATATATATATATATATATATATATATATATATATATATATATATATATATATATAACTAAGACTTTGATAGGCGCTATGGTCATGTTTATCAAAGGAGGTGTAGAGGGCAGCATGGATAAGGATTAAGGAGGCTGGTCATCTTATGTTATTATTAGTATTTATCCGATTATTACTATTTACTTATTATCAATAGATAATTGTTTGTTTTTTTAAATTAGTCTTTAGGATTTGATTTCTAGTCACCATTGTTTCTTTTGGATCATTGAATTAATAAAAAACTTAGTCTTTCACTAATCTAGCGTTCTCGAACACAGGTGGATTGCAACTCTGTTCTTAGCAATTGGTATCATAGCCCTGTGCTCCTCGTAACAATATGGTAAGCGACACATATAGAATCACTAATCGGGAATCCGATGTGGCAAAAATCCAAGAAGAATTGGAGGCTAACCGCGCTGAAAAAACGGTGAAATTCCAAGAGACGATGAAGGCAATTTTTGACCTAACTTTGGAAGTCGGAAGGAAAGGATCGGCGAATGGGTACGAATCATGCTCATTTGATGATGAGGATTCCGTACATACGAAGAACCAAAGCAGTAACCACAAAAGCAAAGACCCTTGGCAGGACTGCCGTAAACTTAAAAAGCCAAAATTTGAGGCCGAGGACGTGCATGGATGGATCTACCGGGTGGAAAGATATTTTAAAACTCAGGGTATAGGTGAACAGGACCAACTCATGGTAGCTTCGATATGCATAGATGGGGCAGCGCTGGCATGGTATCGCTGGATAGAAACAAGGACCCCGTATCGTTCATTGGAGGGGTTCAAATAAAAATAAAAATTACTCGATCGGTTCCAAGCTTCCCCCTGGAGGGTAGTGTGTATGAACAGTTCTTGAACATTTAACAAAAAGGAACGGCTCGTGGTTAAGTCGGTAAGTTTGAAGACAGATCTTCGGTCAGCAGTAAGGGTTATGGAGCTATAAGCTTTAGCAAGGGCAATGAGATTGACAGTAAAGATGGATGAAAACAAGAGCCTAAAAGGCACCAAAATAGGTGGCAACTCATACCCACCTCGTGGTGGGCCTAGCGTGCACAAAACTGAGTTATACAACACCTGCAATGGCGACGACAAATCTTAGCGACAAGAAACCCAATACAGGTAACCTAGGAGGGAAGTGACGGGGAAGAGGGAAGAGGGACGGGGAAGAGGGAGAAAGGTCGGACCATGCACACCTCGACACAGTATAAGTCTCATTGAACTCGGTTAGCAGGCTTACGCCTCCACAAACCATTAAGATAAAAGGGGATTAGGGGGGGGGGGGGTACACCTGTGTTGGTCCTAAACGACAATGGTGCAAGACACAACTTTATTTATGAACGGATGGTATCATTATTGGGATTAAACATATCCAAGACGGGTTCGGTAAAGGTTTGTTTAGGTAATTGAATGGTGGATCAAAGTTCAAGAATTTGCAAAGGAGTTGTACTTGTTGGAGTATGCCCACTAACGCACGTACGCCATTTGGATCACTGCGGATAAAGTATGGGCATATTGGGTCACACGCCGGGGATCAATCCTGACAGCAATACAAGTTGAGGGACTAAAAGTGTCAAAGTGGAAAGGGATGGTGTGTAGATGATGTCCGCGGCGCGGAATATTTTATAGTACGCAGCGCGGAATCGTGTCCGACAACATTTAATTATCTTGTCTCCACCTTCTTTTCTAGCCAATGCATGGCTTGCATTTAAGAGGGTTTGGTGGCCGGCTTTAGGCAGATGAACTGACACTTTTTGGTCTTTAAATAGACCTCCCTTGCCTCTCTTTTAGAGGCTCTTGACACATTTGATACCTTACATACACTTAGAGCTTCTTTTAGCTTCATATTAAAGTGTTTGTGAAGATGAAGCTCATCCAAGCTTGCTAGTACAAGTGGATTGTGGAAACCCGGGGTGGATTATCCATAGAGAGGAGTTCGTTTTGAGCTCCTAGTCATCATCTCATCCTCATCTATGTTCCACGATTTTCTGGAGCTAAGGAGAATGGGTATAATCTTCTTTCCTTCCCATTTACATGTTGCAAATACTAGTTATAGAGCTTGGTCCATTTTTGGGGTTTTTTATGCTTTGCATGTTTGTACATTTGGCATTGCATGTTGTTCCTTGTGCTTAGTACTTCAGGTAGACGACTTTTATTCGTTACAATTGGGAAGCTCATATATTATTCTAGGCATCAAATGGCTACGTATACTCGGAGATATGACCGTTAATTGGCGCGATTTACATATGACGTTTTGGGATGGCAGTCAACAGATCATCCTCACACGCGACCCGAGTTTTTCTAAATCCTTAGTATCATGTAAGTTCCTTGTTCGAATGCTTAAGCATGAAGCTAATAGTTTTCTGGTGCATTTAAATTCAGCTGAAGACGCTACCACACCAACAACAGTACTTAGTGTTGAGTTTCAAGCTGTTAGCGAGAAATATCATGACGTGTTTTAGATGCCTGAGGGACTACCGCCATCCCGAAGCCATAAGCACGCCAATACCCTGAAGGAGGATTCCTCCCCTATTAGTGTGCGACCTTACCGATACTCCTTTTCACAAAAAGACGAAATTGAGAAATTGGTTGGATAAATGTTAAATGCGGACAACATTCAACCTAGCACCAACCCTTTTTCTAGTCCGGTATTGTTGGTCCAAAAGAAAGACGGTAGTTGGCTTTTTTTGTGTGCACTATCGGGCACTGAACAAAGCGACGGTTTTGGATAAGTTCCCAATCCATGTAATGGATGAGTTATTAGATGAGCTTCATGGGGCTACAATATTCTCTAAAGTTGATCTTAAAACCGGCTACCAGATTCGCATGAAACCAGAGGACGTTGGCAAAACAGCGTTTCGAACACACGAAGGGCACTATGAGTTCTTAGTGATGCCGTTCAAGCTAACTAATGCGCCGGCAATATTCCAATCACTAATGAATAAAGTTTTCCAGCCCTTGTTAAGATGTTTTGTGCTAGTATTCTTTGACGACATACTAGTGTATAACAAGACAACAGTCGAGGATTTGATACATATAGCAACGGTATTTAAGGTACTTCGTGATAACCAACTTTATGTTAACCAAAAAAAGAGAATAAAATAGTAATCAACATTCAATTTTTTTTCCCCTAAAGTCACTCAAACTTTTTTTATGCATCAAGAACCACTTAACTTTTATTTTTGTTCCAATCCTATGTAATTAACTTGCTATAGCATGTTACCAAGTCATATTTAATTTTCTTTATTTATATAACAAGTAAATAATACTTAATTGTTAAAGAATACTATTAATCTTTAAAGAAAATCGAGTTCCCCCATTAATCTTTAAACAAAATCGATTTTCAAAAACCTGATCACTCCTTTATATTTTTAATTTAAATAACTATTAAATAATACTATTAACCTCTAAACAAAATAGAGTTCCCCAAGTTCCCCAAGTTACCAACTCTATCTTTAAAATTTTTAATTTAAATAACTATTAAATAATACTATTAAATTAAAAAACCAATTAATATTTTAAACAAAAATTGACTTAGAGGACCTCGATTTTTTCTTAAAGGTTAATAGTATTATTTAATAATTAATAATTATTTATATTAAAAACATTAAAGAGTGGTCAGGTTGTTGGAAATCGATTTTATTTAAGGATTACCCAATTTTCTTTAAAGATTAATAGTATTGTTTAATAATTAAGTATTATTTAATTGATATTTAAGTAATAAAATATTAAAGATGACTTGATAACTTGCTATAGCAAGTTAATTACATAGGATTGGAATCAAAATAAAAGTTGATGAGTGATTTTTTATGTACAAAAAAAGTTTGAGTGACTTTAGTAAACAAAATTGAAAGTTGGTTACTATTTTATAGAGTTTTCCTAAAAAAAATGTTTTCTTGCTCAAAAGCAGGTTGAATATTTGGGCCATATAATATCAGAAGCAGGCGTTTCAGCTGTGTAGGGTTTTAATCACCTACCCTCATCATCCTGTTCAAACTCAATTGGTTTGAACCAACACGAAAATGAAAACAAGTCATCCAAGAATATATATATATATATATATATATCATCGATAAAGATAATACAATAAACATGATGAACAATATACATATTCAAGAACATTAATCAAGGACAAGATTAAAGTTAGGATTATGCCTCCTTACCTAGGATTGTTCAAGAAATAATCCACACGTTATGAGACCCAACGAGACGCGCTAGAAAGTTTAGCAACCACGAACTCACGAACACGTGATCCGTCACTCGAGACTGGCCAAAACTGAACTCGGTTTGGATTGGTGTTCTTCGGCCGATGACGCAAACAAGGGAGAGAGGGAGAGAGTTTAATTTTAATTCTTAGGATAGTGTGTAATCCTAAAAACCTTAACCCTTAATCCCTATTTATACTAATAGAATTAGGATCAGAATTAGGAAACCATATCATCCTTTCCTAATTTTGAATTAAATTAAACTTAAGCACCAAGTTATCTAAATAACTAATAATAGAAAATTAAAATTATATATATATATATATATATATATATATATATATATATATATATATATATATGTATATCACACATTTCGGCCTATGGCCAAGTGTGTTTAGTGTTATATTTTAAGTTACTTATTCAATTATTAATAATTTAAACTTAAATTATTAATCTTAAGTATAATTAATTAAAAATATATATTTATTAACTAATAAATATATATATATATATATATATATATATATATATATATATATATATATATATCCTTATTAATTAATTAACTTGGCATAAACTCTTCTACATAAGTTAAAACCACAACTTACGATTTCTGATTTATAAACAACTAGTTATAAATCCATTCTGCCGAATGTGGTTGCATTACTTCTCCCTCACAAGTGTGACCCTTGAATGCCTTGTCACGTTGGACGTGACATCAGGGTTCGCTAGCTATGCACACAAATCTAACAGACTCCCACTTGTGCAAGTCAACAACCCATACTTGATGACACTGGCCTAAGATGGCCGTTAAAGAAGCTCTTAGGTTAATGAGGTCATAGAGACGCTTATACTCAGGTATTGTGATAATGCAATAAATAAAACTTTATAAAACAAACTGCTTTATAATGGGTTTACTTTTAGTCTTTTCCCTTTGCATCTCGATATTTCGATTATGAATGTGAGCATGGTAAGAGTCAACTCTTGAACATTCAAAATTTTTCTTGACTATCCAATTTCGACTGCGTGATAAACGACAAAGAATAAATCAGTTCGTTTGGGCATGGCCATGCACTTCATCAGTCTCAATAAGTCAAGGGGCCAGAAATATCTTTCCTTAAAAGGAGTTGCAAAATGCTTCTCGCATATTTACATTTGGCAACATGGTTTCCGCTGGCTCCAGACATCCCCCCTATGTTAAGACGTAACATTAAGACATTCCAAGAAACCAAAAATCCCCGCATCCCAAACCAAATATCTTAGGCTTGAGGACAACCTATGTGATGAATACGTTTGACTCAAACCATGAGGTATTCTTCACGCTGGGTCTATCCAATACTCACTTCCCTAGTGAATATTCCGTCAATCCTTGGCCTACAGCCGTCGAGCTATCTTCAATAACTATGAATCTCCACCAAGGATTATGATGATGTTACAAGCTTATCGAGGTTACCACCAAGATAAGTAGTTACAAATAACATTATGAATAAAAAATCCTTTTATTCATGGATATTACCAAAACTGGAATAATAATGTACTCCCGATATTCCAACCTGGAATAAAATACTTAATTAATGCTAATCCATCGTCTCAATTTACGGTGCCGACATGTGTTACTATAATGGTTTCAAGTGTAACTTTTCACGGATTACAACTTGTAACTATAATATTACTATGAACCAAAAACAAGTATATCATCGGTGCTCCTACTTGCTTTACCAAACAAAATGTTTTCCGCTAACCATGAAAATAATTCTAGTCTTTCTAATTTTATCATATTCCTTAGACTCGGAGAACTGGAACAACTCCTTGTTTGTGAATATATATAAAATACTTCCGTAACTAAACTTAGTTACATTGTAGACGTATAAATACTTTCTATTCCATGAAATAGATGAAATAATAAACCCTTTGTTTACAACACCCATAAACATTAGATATCTAGTGTTAGGACATTTATCTAATAATCTGATTCTTATTTTCAATACTTAACTCCTTTATATATTAATATTGGTGACATTGAATTTTAATATACAATTATGACACCATGATATTGGTCTTATCTCTTGGACCATTTTGAATCCTTCAAAATCCCCTCTTTGAATTATATATATTCTCAAAATTCAACAAGCTAATACTCATTGTGTTGTTCAAAATACTTATTAGCTTCTACGTGATTATCAACACTTGATAACTTGACAAATATCTTGGTGTAGGTTAATTGCTCTCACTAACTATTATGAAAACGTGACATTACTTAAAATACCCTATTGACTTAGTCAAACTTGACCTTTGAGTCAAAATACTAATTTTAAGTATTAAATATAAAACTTAGATTTCAGATAAGAATCTTAAAGTTTGACGAAACCTCAAACGTGGATTTTCTTATGTCCACTATTTTCTATTACGGAAATTGGTTTCTCTAAACTTTATATCATTACAAAGTATAAAACACTTGTAAATATTCTTATTTAAAACATGTGAGTATCCTTGATTACAATATCTATTATAATCATACTCACAAATATTTTACCCTTAAACGAGATCCTTAGGAATATCTATTACTTCAAATGTCTAATCCTATTTCAAAACTAACTTGTTTTTCATAATAACTTATTATATTACTTGATTAGACAAACTTTCTAATTTACAACAAGAACTTTGTTGTTTCAAGTAATCTATAAGTTTAGTCGAGCAATTAATATTAATATAAGTTAATGGCAATAATTAATGCATAAGATCTAAATCAATTACTAATAAGTCAAGACTTTGACTTGTTAGTCAACTTCCAGTCAACCTTAACTAGATAGAATCATAATACACGTGCAAGGATATATCTCAAATAATTCATTAATATTTTCAAACCATCATTTAAAAAATGTTTATTACAATCAGAAATACTTTAAAATTAAAAAACTATGAATTATTATTCATCCTTGATCTTCACGCGGGATCCTTACATACTTAGCACCTTCACTTTCATTGACATATTGCAATAAACTATTGCAAATTTCAAACCACTTATATGTTGGATTATGTGCAGAGATAATTAACGGGCATATTGTATCCAATGTTATAAGAGACTAAAGGGTCACACTACTACACACCCAATTCAGAACAGTTGGATTTCACCATAAATCTGTGTGGAAATAATTAATCAGTTAGATTAATTATTAAAGAAAAAGAGGAAATAATTAACCAGTAGAATCAAACCCAGGTTTGACCAGTTTGAGTCATATGGTGGTTTGGTCAGGTTCAAAACCCTTCAGTGGTATCAAAGCCAGGGCTCTATGATCCATAGTTTCTAGTTTTTATCTGTTCTAGGTTTAAGGTTTGTTCTTGATCTTCTACTTGTTCTTGGTAATTTCGAAAATCAAGTAGGTAACAAAACAGTTTGTTTTTGTTACCAGGTTAAATCCTATTAATCAGAATGTTCAAACAGTTAGTTTGAATGGTTAAAATGTTTATGATTTTTGATAAGGATAGTTTTGATCAAATGTATTAAACCTAGATAATCTAGTTAGTTGGTTTGTTTGATAGATGTATGATCTACTTCATCTTGTTTCTTTCTCCACAAGTTTTCGAAAACCATAAGGATAAAAACAAGTTTTATGTTTTTATCCAGATCATAAAAGGTTTGATTTTGACCGGTTAGGTTTAAACTAATTTTGTGTTTAAACGGTTAAAAAGGATAAACCTTTTATCTAAAACTAGATTTTAACAAGTTTTGAACTTTTTGTTTAAAAAGGTTGAAATCAAGTTTTAGGATAATTAGTTATTAATAAAACAAGTTTTGTTGATATTAATAATTAATAGTTTTTGGTTTTAGAAATTAAATCCAGTTTTAATCAATATATTAAAACAGTTAGTTTTAATAGGTTAAAAGGATTTAATATATATTAATCGGAAAACACGAACCCAGAACATCACCGTGTCACGGTGCTGGCTAGCGGCGCTAAGGCCAGCGGACGCGTGGTGGGCTACGGCCCAGAACACCACGGCCCATGTAGCCTGCGGCCCAGTTGGGGTTCGCCGCAAGGGTTAGCGGCACTAAGGGCCAGTGGGCTTCGGCCCAAGCATTTTCTGCCCAAGACAAGTTCGAGATCCAAGGGAATTTGCCGAGGTGGGTCTCGGCCCAAGGAGGATCTCGGCCCAACAGGGTCTCGGCCCAATGGGTTACACGGGTTGACGGGAGATGTTGGCCCAAGATAGTTTTTCCAAATTAATACGAAAGGATTATTAATTTTAAGTTATAAAATTAATAAGATAATATATAAGCTAGTGTTATATATTTTAATTGTTTTAAGTTAAAATATATAATTTTTAGTTTTTATTTATTATGACTAGTTTAGTTGTTTTAAATAAATTCTAAAAAGGGATAAAGTTTATATAATGGAAAAACAAATAAGATTGTATTTAATTGACCAAGGTTGTCGGTTTTAAGTTTTTTGGAAAACTAGTAATAAAACTCGACGTGAGGATTTCGTTTAAATTTTGAATGAGGTCAAAGTTTTTTAAGTTTTGTTGAAAGACTTGTTTGGTCAAATAAATTAGAAGATCATAATTCTCATTTTTGGTTAATATGTATTAATCAAAGGGTAAATGAGAAAGTTTAAACAAATCAGGCTGTGTGCTTAACAACACAGTTTATTGTTTACTTTTATTATAACTGTGTTGTTGACTTTTATATATATAATGCTCATATATAATTGTGTGGTTGTGATTGCTATAGTTTTGCCGACTTAGGACTCGTTTTTTCTTATTCTTCTTTTATTTTGGTTTTTGGGAAGGCCTGCATGCCAATTACAATCCCTTTCTTATTTTTAATATTGTACTGGTTCGGGGAGGCCTACGTACCACTTACAACCCCATTCAATTTTGTATTTGTAATGGACTAGTTATAGTTTAACCCTTGACCAAGATGGACTCCAAGAAGGTGACAAGGTAAATGGTGTTCTATACGCGAAGCACGGACGTTTCAGGGAGGTGTCAAGGCTAGTGGGAGCAACGCATCAAGAAAGGCGAATCTAAGTCACTTTGTCCTTAGGCTTGACCTTAGGATTAGTTGGCAAAACTATAGGGCTTTATCTGCTTATTATTATTATCTGCGTGGTTGTGTTTATTTTATTTACTGTTTTTAAAATATATATGTATGGTATGTATATACATGCGTATGATGGTAAATAAAAAGGGGTTTAATAACAGGTTGTTATTAAACAGTGAAAAACCACGTGTTAATGACAAACTAAGAATACGACTACAGGTTGTTAGTCGTGTTAGTTAAATTTTTGTAAATTTAAAGTTTTGTCAAGGTTATAAGTTTGGAACTTATAAAAACCATTTTGTGCACCTAGTTCAGGTACACATATAAATCGTATTTTTAAAACAGTTAGTTTTAAAATGGTTTTTCAAAAACTAGAAAATTAAGTTTTTTCATTAAAGTTAATTAAAACCCAAGAAAAATCTTAGATAAGTGTGCTACCCACCTAATGGTACACCTTGACTGTTAAACGGTACTCGGGTGTCGGAAGTGCCTAAACCTTGGGCAACCGGGTTCAAACCATTGCGGGAAAGGGCATGAAAGATTCTGCGATAATCGGGAGTCCCGGCCAGAATTCATGCTGTTTTAGGTGATGCGATCTATTTTGGTGATAATCGGGAGTCCCGGCCCAAAAAGCACTAGAGTAGAGTTAAACATACTAGACTGGGTCTAAGTGCTCTACGAGGTTCTAGGAGTCGTAATAGTTAGGTAGGATTGGTATAGGGTATTACCTACCAGAAATAGCATGACTTGGCGGGAAGTGCCCAAACCTTGCGTCATGTATGTGAAATATGGGTCCTAGGTCTAATATATATTGTTTATGGGTTTAATGATATATGTTAGAAAGTTTATTTGCAATTACTAATTAAACCGGGTTTTAATTTGTAGATGACAACCAACGTTACCAATACTAATAACCTCTCTCTCCGCTCTATCCTTGAGAAGGATAAGCTCACCGGGTCCAACTTTCTCACTTGGGAGAGAAATCTCCGGATCGTGCTAAGGTACGAGAGAAAGTGGTATGTCCTAGAACAACCTCTAGGAAATCCCCCTGCCAGCAATGCCAGGGCAGAGGTCAGGGAGGCTTTTCACAAGCGCTCCAATGACGCCCTGGATGTTAGCTGCCTCATGCTTGCAACTATGAGTCCAGAATTGCAATCAAGCATGATGGAAACTCCTGCATATGACATGATCCGCCAGCTGAGGGACATGTTCCAGGAGCAAGCCCGCACTGAGCGTTATGATGCCACTAGGGCATTTAACTCGTGGAAGATGACTAAGGGGACCTCGGTCAGTGACCATGTCATGAAAATGAAAGGTTACATGGACCACCTAGAGAGACTTGGGCACCCAGTACCGTTGCAGCTAGCAACGTATACGATACTCAACTCATTGTCAGATGACTATAAGCATTTTATAGTCAACTACAACATGAACAACATGGAGAAATCCGTGGCTGAGTTACACTCAATGCTCAAGACTGCTGAGCAGAGTATCGGGACCAAGTCTAAGGATGTTCTTATGGTGGGACATGGTGGACGTAAGAATAGGAAATGGCGCAACGGAAAGGGAAAGGGCAAGGCCCAGCCCAGCCAGAATGCACCCAGAGCTAGTAACGACAACAAGGGCAAGAAGCCGAGGACAAACAAGCCAAGGACCGAGAATCGGTGTTTCAGGTGCGGCAAGGCCGGACATTGGAAACGAGATTGTGCGAAAGGTCACGAGGCAGGAGGCAAGTTTGGCTCCTCAGGTATTGCGTGATCAGCTTCTTTGTCACTTTCCACTTGTAAAGGTTTTTACGAGTATTCTAATATCTTGCAATCGTTTGTTGCAAGAGGAGATGGAAAGTGATGCGGCCCAGCATGAGGAGATCACACGTGCTGCATGCGGACATTATTAATATTTGTATTTCCTAGCTTAATAAACTCTTAAGTTTATTTGAACAATTTTTTATTGTTGGTTTATGGATATTTTTGAGTTTATGGAAATCTAATTATTTGGTTATATATATCCGCGCACGTATTCTTAGTTTATGAATCATGATTAGTCCAGTTGTGACTGAAAGAGTGCCAATAAGTCAAGTGTTGACTTGATTGGTGATTCATAATAATCTTATGCTGTGATTTGTTGTAGTTATAAAATGCCGGCTCCACTATTCAAAATACTTGATAAACAAGTGCTGTTTATAAAATTAGATAGTTTTTCTAATTTAACAAGTATTTATGTTTTTAGTGAAAAAGTGAATGTTCAAATCTTGAACAAGTGGAAATAATAGTCATTATTTCCAAGTATAAATAGTTTTTGATAAAACATTTAAGATATTATAAAGGTGATTATGGTAGTTACTATAATCAAGGAAGTTTTATACTAAATGTTTTAAGGAAAGAAATTTAAGATACCATTATGAGTGTTTCATACTTGTGATCATGGTAAGTTTAATGAAACCATTTTCCGTAATTGGAAAGATGGATATATGGGAGATCCAAGTTCTTGGTTTCATAAAACAAATTTCTTGCAAAAACTAAGTTCTTTAAAACATGTGTTTGAAACACAAGTTTTAGGCATGGTAGTCAAGTTTTGGACTAAGGCCTAAAAGGATGATTTAAAGAATGCACTTTTTCATAAAAGGTAGTGGGAGCACCTAACTAATGTATTTATCAGAGTTAATAAAAGATTGTTTTTAACCAGTGTGATAAATACAAGTTTGAACTTTTAAAGTATATAGTTATCGGATGTTTTTAGAAGTTATCTAAAACAGTAAGTTCTTAAGAAAGAACTAATCCGAGGGATGCATGATTTATTGAGAGGAACTCGATAAAGATATCATTGAAAGATTTTGAGTCAAGTTATGACTTAAACAAAATTATACTCATTAAGTTCAGTAGGTCAGCTTAATTAAATGTTGTTGGTTGGTTAACGTTAGAAATGATAAAATAGGATGTTGTTTAAACATTCTTAGTAATGATATTAGATTAATGTTGGTATACACACGGAATCTAATTTCAAGTTTCTTACAAGTAGGTGTAAGAGGATTTATCATTTCAAAAAGGATATAAAATCTAGTAAGATTTATTACATTTACAAATGTAATTAAAGTTTTAATTACAGGGAGGTTTTTTTATAAATCAGAAACAAGGAGTTATTTCCAGTTCTCCAAGTTTAGGGAATTTATAAAATAAGTAAGCCTAGAAGTATTCTTAGGTTGCAAGAATGATTTCTAGCAAAACCAAGAATGAGTACTTCAAAGTACTAGTCTTGTGTTTTATGGTTTATAACCATATTATTTTCTTTGTAATCCGTGATAAGTTACAATGTAAAATAATAAGTAATTCAGATAGACACTGTGAATCGAGTAAGTGAAATGGTAGAAATTATGCATCTTTATTCCAGGGTGGAATATGGAAGGGTGTAGAAATTAGTTTCATTGTTCTTTACAATTTTGTATGTTTTGGTTTATCCAGGAATAACCTAAGTTTATTCAAAATATCATCCGTGACTACTTATCGTGGTGGGAACTATGATAGGGCTATAAAGTCATCGTAATTTTGGGGTAGATTCGAAAGTTTGTCGAATATAGCTGCAAAAGGTTTTTGCGGACCAAAATTGACGGATATTCATTAGGTTTACGAATATTGGATTGACCCACTGTGAATAATACTTCGTGGTTTAATGTCAAAAGTATTAATCACATAGGTTATCCTTAAGCCTGATGTATTTGGTTTGGGATGAGGTAACTACTGTCTTCTTAGCTTGCTCTAACGCCACGCCGTAACAGGGTGGTCATAAGGGGTGTGTCTAGATTCAATGGGAGCCGTATTTCCAAATGCAAATATGCAAGATGGTAATTGCACCTTCTTTTTAGAAGAGATATTTTTGGGCCCCTTGACTGATTAGAGAAACTAGTAAGTGCACGGCCGTGCCCAAACGAACTGATGTGTTCTTTGTCGTTTTATCATGCAGTTTTGAAATCAAGTATGTCATGAACAAATTCTTGAGTCTCTGACTTGACTTCCACCATGCTCATGCTCAAAATTGAAATATCGCGCTGCAAGGGACAAACTTATATATATATATATATATATATATATATATATATATATATATATATATGCAAGTTATGTATATATAGACGTACTCATTCATAAACATGGAGTTTATGATAGATTAGTTTATAAACAGTTAGTTTATAACAGGTTACTTCTAAGCAGGTTGCTTATGAAGTTTTATCCCAAGTTACTTTGGGGTATAAGAGTTCTTATAACCTGGTTACCCTAAGTGTCTGGCTAGGGACCTCCTTAGGCTAACAATGTGCAGTAACTGTTACTTATCTTGCACAAGTGGGAGTCTGTTGGATTATGTGCAGAGATAATTAACGGGCATATTGTATCCAATGTTATAAGTGACTAAAGGGTCACACTGCTACACACCCAATTCAGAACAGTTGGATTTCACCATAAATCTGTGTGGAAATAATTAATCAGTTAAATTAATTATTAAAGAAAAAGAGGAAATAATTAATCAGTTAGATTAATTATTAAAGAGATAAACGAATAATTAATCTGTAGTTTTAATTATTGAGAGATATAAATAATTATCCAGTTTGGATTAATTATTAGAAAGAAAATAAATAATAAATAGTTATTTATTATTTCAGGAGAATTAAATATTAAGTCCTTAATATTTAACGGACTAAGTTAATTAATAGTTAATTAATTAACTAGCAAAGTCAAGGGGGTCAATATGAGAAGAGATGAAAGTTTAATTAAAACCAGTTGGGCTTTTAATAAAACGGGCTCAGGTCCAAGTTAATCCCTATATATAATATCCTTAAGCCTTAAGGATTAGACATAAGTCAAAAAGGGATTAACCCTATCCACCACAACTCTCTCTCGATCTCGCCCTCCCTCTCCCTCGTCGCTCTCTCTCTCTGCTCTCTCTCTTGCCGTCGAACAAAAAGAACACCGCAAGGGTGTTTGCGGTTTTGGTGATCGACGCAAAAGGACACACACACACTCACGATTTTGAGTGTTGAAAGCTTGGTGATCCAGGAGCGGTCTAGCAGCCAGTTCAATCGGAGGTGCAGTAGTGGTGGACTATCTTTAGCAATCCTAAAGTTTTTGTTGAGGTATATTTCTTGTAACCTTATATATGGATTGTTTGTTAAGAAACTATGTTGATCATGTATTAGTTAAAGATCCTAACCATTTTGGGGTTTAGAGGGTTGTGTTCAATCCAGTTCCGCTTTTAGGATTGAACCAGTAGAATCAAACCTAGGTTTGACCAATTTGAGTCATATGGTGGTTTGGTCAGGTTCAAAACCCTTCATTATAAACATAAGATGAAAGTAAATACTGAAGTTAGTCACAAAAATTACGTGGGTTGTTTAACTTATCACCACCTTGGTGACGCTTCGGGTAGTTGACCTTGTAATGGCCATCCTAACCGCACTTAAAGCATCGGTTCTCAGCTCTTGCTTTATTCGGTTTGTATTTCTTGCCCTTGACATTTCCATTGCCATTTCCATTTCCCTTGGCCCTGGGTGCCGCTTATCCTGGGTCGGTTTTACCCTTGCTCCTTCCGCTGCGCCCTTTCCTCTTCTTTCCACCTCCATTATCCATCATGGGTACATCCTTGGACTTAGTCTCGATATTCACCTCAGCGGTCTTGAGTATCGAATAAATCTCAGCTATGGATTTCTCCATGTTGTCCATGTTGTAGTTGACTATGAAAGGTTTTTAGTCCTATGACAACGAGTTGAGTATCATATCCGTTCCTAGCTGCAACGGGATTGGGTGTCCTAGCCTTTCCAGGTGGTCCATGTACCCTTTCATCTTCATGATGTGGGTACTAACCGAAGTCCCCTTAACAATCTTGCAAGTATTGAGGGCTCTCGTGGTGTTGTAACGCTCAGTGCGAGCTTGGTCCTGTAACATGTCCCTCAGCTGGTGGATCATGTCGTAAGCAGAAGTATCCATCTTGCTTGTCAATAATCTTGGACTCATCATTGCAAGCATGAGGTAGCTTATATATAACGTGTCATTGACACACTTCTGGTAAGCCTCCCTTACTTCACTTCTTGCATTATTTATAGGGGCATTTCCACCGGCTTTTCCAAGACGTACCACTTTCTCTCATGCCTGAGCACAATCCGGAGATTACACTCCTAGTTGAGGTAGATAGGTCCGTTGACCTTATCCTTCTCAAGGATGGAACGGAGTAAGAGGTTGTTAGTGTTGGATACGTTTTCCATCTACAATTATAATATGGTTCAATTAGAAACACATAATAGAATTTTCTAATACATATCGATAAAAACCCTTAAATGATAAGAATTAGCCAGAGGATCCATATTTCACACGTGCTGGTGTACGGTTTTGGCACGAAAACACCGACCCCATGTTATTTCTGGTTGATAGCTTCCTTTACCAATTGTATCTAACTAACACGACTCCTAGGCTTCATAGAGTTTTAGATGGTAATTATCTAAACATGTTTATCTCTACTTTATGTGCATTTTGGGCCCGTCACATCAGGAAATCACCGAAGTAGACCACACCACCTAAGACAGGGTAAACTCTGGCCCGTCACATCAGGGAAGCGCAAAGTCTTTAACTCCCTACCCACATCGGTTTGAACCTAGTATGCATGGTTTGGGCACGACAACACACCAAAGGTACCGGTAGCAGGACAGGTGTACCATTAGATGGGTAGCACTACTGTTCTAAGATTTAGTGGGTTTTATCTAAGTTTTATGAAAAACTTAATTCTAGTTTTGTAAAACTATTTTAAAACTAACTGTTATACCTTAGAACTAGGTACACAATACTATTGGAGTATGCCTACTGACACACATATATTAGTAATGCTACAGATGATACACGAGCCTATGGGGTCACACACCAAGGATTGATCCCGACAGCACACAATGCGAAAGAGAGAAGCCATATTGTGAAAATGGCCCTTACGGCCGCAAGGCCTATTGCTTGCGGCCGCAAGGCATGTCTGACAGACTGCAGTTAATGTTTTGTCATTATTCTGCACATGGCTCTAAGCATGGATTATTGGTACACATTGGGGGCTGCATGGACGACTTATTGACAGTCTAACTCTATAAGACTTGTCTTAATAAGTCCAAGGCACCTCTCAATATGTTTTAGAGATAATCCTTAACAAGAAAATACACACACTTGAATTTCCTCTCTCTCTACTAGTTCTTGCAAGTTAAGTCTAGAAACAATAAGTGTTCCTGGAAGTTGTGGGCTGTTCCTATAGTGGTTTCAAGGCATTGAAGATCACTAGTTGTCATCCTAGCATTTGTGGATCAAGTATACTTGGTTTGGACTAGCAATAGAGAGTTGCTCTCTTTGTAGCTTATAGTTCATCCCAACCTAAAGTATTCAGAAGCTGGAGCATGGTATATTTTATTCTCTATCTCTTTGTTTTGGTTGCAATATTCCTATGTAGAACATTTCCACTTTTGGGTCTTGATGGCATCATGTTTAATACCCCAAACTCTGTTTTTACCCTTCCGCTGTGCGGGTATGATGGCCACTGAAAACCAACAATGGTATCAGAGCCAACTCTACATAAATATTGTACCTTTATAGCCTGAAAATCGAAAAAAAATTTCCAGCAGCTGCAGATAGCCTTATGGCCGTAAGTCTTTTGGCTTGTGACCGCAAGGATTTGTCAGGGCTTGCGGCCGCAAGTCTTTTATCTTGCAGCCGAAAGGGACTTTTTGACAGTTTTGTGTTTTAAAATCGTTTTCGGTTTTGGCTCATTTGAGTAGTTCTGGATTTTTTCCAGAATACATGTTTATGTTAATATGTAGTTGCCTTGTGTCTTGGTTGGTATATTTACATGTATATTATTATTTTGGCATAAAATTAATAATTGCATGTATTTATATTATGTATATATGAATATGTTTCACCAACAATGGTTTGGTGTTACTAATGCATATATACATTGGATAATTTTGTGCCTTGAGTGTTTTAATAATCTTAACCAAGATACATAAGTATGCATGGCTTTGTGGCACACCATGTTGTTCATTATGTTCATGTGTTGTTGGTAACCAAGAGATGCCCTAGACCTTGTGGATGTTTGGTTGTGTTAAAATTAGTTATTCATTCATTTGGTGACTAAATGTCAGATGGTATGTAATAATTAATTTATTCATGAAATTTGTATTTTGTGGCTTGCATGCCATTTAAATTCCATATTATGTATTTGTACTAGAAAATAGGATTTATTGCTTGCATGCCATTTATTTCATTTTCTATGTAAAATTAATATGGAGGCAACCGTCGGGAGTCAAAGAGTGGCGTCTTGGCAAACACGAATCCGAGAGGCCCAATGGAGGTAGCGGGTTTAATGGGAGCACATCCGAAGTTAAGGATTTGTCCTTAGATGACTTTGTTTTTTCGTAATGGCTCACGGAAAAACGCATAGGTTTTAGGGGCATGGTTACCGACTTTATTTGTATGTGTTTGGTTGTTTTATTATTTATTGTTTATGCATGGATTATAGGATTGCATGCTAGAAAATTTTTTAAAATAATAAAACTCAAGAGTTTTTAACAATGGTTTAACAAACTCTCGCGCATACACATGATTAATAAATATGATATAAAAATGGTTTATATTCAATAGTGAAAACTTTTAGTTTTTGTCACTTTTTATTAATCAAATCCCGTTTTCTAAATGTAAATCGCATACCACCCATAAGATGACACCACCCGAATCTAGCCATGCAAGGTTGATTGTCGAGCTCTAGCCGAGTTGACGTTTCGAAGAGCTGTGTGGAAAGGTGCGTGTGGCAACTTGCAAGGTCGATTGTCGAGCTCTAGCCGAGTCGACCATTGGGCTAGAGTACCATCGTGTATCTTGATGGTTGATTTACGATTTCAAAATAATATTTTGAGTGATGGTCGAGCTTTAGCCGAGATTGTTCAAAATATTAATTTGAGATTGGTATGGAGGGATCAAACATGCCAAACTAGAAACCATGTCTAGTAGGATCCCGCAAGGAACTAAGAGTTGCAATAATGGATTGCAATCGGCCAACGGTTGCCGGCCTAAATAGCTTTGCCACGTGATCCGCGGAAAACCCGTCACGGTGCAAGGTGAAATATGGTTCTTAGCCCTTTTTAAAATAAGTTGTTTTATTAAACATTTGAGGTAATTATTTTAACAAGGATTTGAATCAAACTAACCAAATCTACTTTGTGTTTTATAGATGGCATCAACTAACACCAACAACAACACCACTTTCTCTCTCAGTATTTTTCTTGAGAAAGAGAAACTCGATGGGACCAATTTTATGGATTGGTCAAGGCAACTAAAAATAGTCCTCCGTCATGAGGATAAGTTGGCCACCATTGAGGAACCCATCCCTGAGGCACCTGCATCCAACGCGAGTAGGGGAATCAAAGAGGCCTACGAGAAACGCCTCAAGGACATCACCGAGGTTACTTGCCTCATGCTTACCACGATGAGCTTCGACTTGTAAAAGACAATGGAGCATCTAAGTGCTCATGACATGATGCGCGAGTTGTCGAACATGTTCCAACAACAAGCGAAGTAAGAACGGTATGGATGTCTCATGACAGGAAAGCGGGAACGTTTCCAACCACGTTCTCAAGATGAAAGTGTTGTGGAACGCCTTGAGAGGTTGGGGTTTGCCATCACGAGAGAGATGGTGGTAGACTTGATTCTACGGTCTCTCCTACCATCATTTGATCAATTCGTTTTGAATTATCATATGCATGGGATGGACAAATCCCTAATGGAACTGCATGGTATGCTGCGGACCGCTAAGTCCAACATGACCAAGCAGAAACCTTCAACCTCCATTCCCGTCTTGGCCATCAAGGAGGGAGGGTCAAAGAAGAGGAAGAAACCGGCCTCTAAGGGTAAAGGTAAGGGTGAAGTTTGGGAACCCAAGCCAAACCCTACCCCGGAGCAAGCCAAAGGGTCCAATCCCTGAGGCCAAAACTCCGGAAGAGGCAGTTTGCTTTTTCTGCGGGGCAAAGGGGCACATGCGCCGGAGTTGCACTAAGTACCTGGGAGGCCTAAAGAAGTTGCGAGCTTCTGGATCGGGGGCTTATACTTCTAGTACGTTTGTGATTGAACTCCATCATACTTCTACATCTAACGCCTGGGTTTTAGATACCGGCTGTGGCACTCACTTTTGTAATATGGTGCAGGTGCTAAGGGGAAGTAGAAGGTTTAGAGATGAAGACCTGGAGCTAACAATGGGGAACAAGGATGTCGTCCCCGTGTTAGAGAAAGGAAGCGTGGAGCTTACTTTCAAGACCGGCTTTTCTATTATTTTAATGGATGTATGCTATTCGCCGCTTGTGGCAAGAAACATTTTATCCTTTTATGCTTTATATGACGATGGATATCCCTTTAAGTTCGAAAATGGTTTTATTTCATGTTTCAAAAATGATGTTTGTTATTTTAAAGCTTATCCATGTCGTGGTATATATGAAACCAATGCATACATAGAAAATAATAGATCAATCATGAACATTGATTCTAGATCCAAAAATGGTTTGGATAAGTTTTCCTTATGGCATAGCCGTCTTGGCCATATAAACAAGAAACGCATCACCAAGCTCCAAGTAGATGGGATCTTGGAATCATTTGACTTCGGATCAACTGAAGCATGCGAATCTTGCTTATTAGGTAAGATGACTAAGTCACCTTTTACCGGTATAGGTGAAAGGGCTAAATGCTTGTTGGAAATAGTACATACTGATGTACGTGGTCTGTTCAAGCATGCTACAAGGAACAACTCCAGATACTTCGTAACATTTACTGATGATTTCAGTAGATATGGATATGTCTACTTTATTAGACACAAGTCTGAGACCTTTGAGGTCTTTAAGACTTTCCAAAACGAAGTCCAGAATCAATTAGGCAAGACTATCAAAATACTACGTTCCGATAGAGGAGGCGAGTATTTGAGCTCAGAGTTCCGTGATCATCTAGTGAGTTGTGGGATTATCTCATAACTTACTCCTCCTAGAACACCACAGTTGAATGGTGTCGCTGAGCGGAGGAATCGGACATTATTGGATATGGTCCGATCAATGATGATTCGTACGGATATACCCATAAGTTTTTGGGGTTACGCTCTTGAGTTGGCGGTAAGGATCCCAAACCTCGTACCGACTAAGAAGGTCCAAAAGACACCTTTTGAGATATGGCATGGAGTAGCTCCTAAGGTCTCATATCTAAAGGTTTGGGGATGTCCTTCCTACGTTAGACGTGAGGTAGAGGACAAACTTGAACCAAGTTAAGAGAGGTGTTACTTCATTGGGTATCCAAGCGGAGCCATGGGATATTTATTCTACAAGCCCTCCGAAAACAAAATGTTTGTCACGAGAAGGGCTGTTTTCCTTGAAAGGGAACTAATATCCATACAGTCCGGTGGAAAGAGGATTGATCTTGAAGAAATTCAAGAACCTAATGGGGAAGGGACTGATGTCGGCACTAGCACTCAACCCAATGTGGTTGAAACCGAGCATGATGATGTGTCGGTACCTGACAACACTCCATTGATTCCTCGTAGTTCCGGTAGACCGCGTCATGAGCCAGAGAGATATGGGTTACTCATATCAAAGGGCAATGACTTATTGGTGGATCATGATGAACCGACCAACTACTGGGAAGCCATAGAGGGCAGTGAATCCGCTAGGTGAAAGGAAGCAATGGAGAGTGAGATGCAATCCATAACGGACAACCAAGTCTGGGAAGTGGTTGATCCTACACCCGGATGTAAGACAGTGGGGTGTAAATGGGTCTTCAAGAAGAAGACCGGCATGGATGGATCTGTAGACACCTTCAAAGCCCGACTGGTGGCCAAGGGTTTCACGCAAACTCATGGTATCGACTATGAGGAAACCTTCTCACCAGTGGCAATGTTGGAGTCTATTAGAATACTTATGGCCATATCTGCATTTTATAATTATGAGATATGGAAAATGGATGTAAAGACCGCCTTCCTTAACGGGAAGTTAAATAAAGAGGTGTTTATGTCACAACCCGAGGGTTTTGTACATCCAAAGTATCCTAGTAGAGTCTGCAGATTGTTAAGATCCATTTTTGGACTTAAACAAACATCTCGTAGCAGGAACCTATGCTTTGATGTTGATGAGAAAATCAAAGAGTTTGGATTTTCGAAAAGCAAGGATGAACCATGCGTATATGTCAGAGCTAGTGGGAGTGTTGTAATATTCCTTGTCCTATATGTAGATGATATTCTACTCATTGGAAATGACGTCTCAACTTTGCAAGAAGTTAAAACTTTTCTTGGGAGTTGTTTTTCCATGAAGGATTTGGGAGAGGCAGCATATATCTTGGGCATTAAGATCTATAGAGATAGATCTAAAAGACTCATTGGGCTTAGCGAGAGTGCATATGTCGACAAGGTCTTGAAGCGACTCAAGATGGAGTACTCAAAAAGGGGTAACACCCCTATGCAACATGGAGTAACATTGAGTAAGACTCAATGTCCTAGTTCCTAGGAGGAACTAGACGTAATTAAGAAGATCCCTTATGCTTCGGCAGTAGGATCAATCATGTACGCCATGTTGTGCACTGGTCCTGATGTATCGTGTGCTCTAAGCATGACGAGTAGATATCAGGCTAATCCAAGGCAAGCTCATTAGACTGCTGTCAAGAACATTCTCAAGTATCTTAGGAGGACAAAGGAGATGTTCTTGGTCTATGGTGGTGGGGAAGAACTTAGAGTACAAGGTTACTCTAACGCTAGCTTCCAAACTAATAAGGACGACTGCCGATCACAATCGGGGTTCGTGTTCCTTTTAAATGGTGGTGCTATTAGTTAGAGAAGCTCCAAGCAAGACACTGTTACTGATTCGACTACCAAGTCAGAATACATTGTGGCTAGTGAAGCAGCAAAGGAAGCAGTTTGGATGAGAAAGTTCATCCAAGATCTTGAAGTGGTTCCTAGCATTGCCGACCCTATTGAGATTTTCTGTGATAATGAGGGTGCGGTTGCATTAGCTAAAGAACTAAGAGCTCACAAACGTACAAGCCACATTCCTCGGAAATACCACTTCATCAGAGATGTGATAGAGAGTGGTGAAATTGCCATTAGCATAGTAACATCGGAAGGCAATTTGGCTGATCTGTTTACTAAGCCGTTGTCACAAGCTGTACATGATTCTCACACCAGGTCAATAGGTATTAGAATTGCTAATGACTTGGCTTAAGTGTATGTTTTGGTTTAATGTTTGATTTATAATTGACTTTTGGGAACGTTAAGAAGTATTGTATTTCATACTATATTGATTATTAAATGTGATTTAATGATGCGCCTAGGGCGAATATTTTGTGAATCGTTATTGTGTTCCATTTTAGCATGTTTAATACTTCCCAGAATGTTTATCATTCTAAATGTCCACAGTCGGTCATTCTTCAAGGGGAAGAAGTTTGAGAAATGACTGAGGGAAGTGATTGGTCGCGATCCAATAATGAATTGGGTAAAGAGACGTAACACTTCGCCTGTACTTGCAATGGTCAAGTGACTGGACGACCCACACCTGAACTTACTTCATGGTTTCTGTCAAGAGTAAGTCAGGATAATAAAATCATTTCATCCTTAGACCAGAGATACATGTGTTCCAAAGCATATCCTGCTTTGCCTTGATTGCTTTCTAACACAGTTCGTAACTGGCTGTTATAAAGGGAGCTTTTGGGTAAAGTATGAGGTATGTAGAGGAGCAATGTAGTCAAAAGGATTTGTTCCTCTAGTCTTAGAGAGATATCTATGGGCCCCTCAATGATTAAGCGCTTACGTAAAATGCATGGCCATGCTCAAGCTGCAATGATATTTAATCAATTACAACTATATTTTGGGTCACCATCAATCGAGGTCGAGAAACATAATAGTGAACGATCATGGAGATTGACATTTAACCATATCTCGGGTTCACTTGGATATCGCGAACGAAGGGATGATTGATCACTTATCTATAGGGCCATATCAAATCTACAGGGTTATGATTTGGTACTTGTCTTGGGATGACATAACTTGCGTTGACTTAGGTGGCAGAGATTCCTTGCTAGAGGCCGCTCTCTGTTTGTGTTACTTATCGATACGCTATGTCATGTACAAGTGGGAGTCTGTTGGAGTATGCCCACTGACACACGTATATTAGTAATGCTACTGATGATAAACGAGCCTATTGGGTCACACACCAAGGATTGATCCCGACAGCATACACCGCGAAAGAGAGAAAAGCCATATTGTGTAAATGGCCCTTATGGCCACAAGGCCTATTGGTTGCGGCTGCAAGGCATGTCTGACATACTTCAGTTAATGTTTTGTCATTATTCTGCACATGGCTCTAAGCATGGATTATTGGTACACATTGGGGGCTGCATCGACGACTTATTGACAGTCTAACTCTGTAAGACTTGTCTTAATAAGTCGAAGGCACCTCTCAATATGTTTTAGAGATAATCCTTAACAATAAAATACACATACTTGAATTTCCTTTCTCTCTCTCTACTTGTTCTTGCAAGTTAAGTCCAGAAACAATAAGTGTTCCTGGAAGTTGTGGGCTGTTCCTATAGTGGTTTCAAGGCATTGAAGATCACTAGTTGGCATACTAGCATTTGTGGATCAAGTATACTTGGTGTGGACTAGCAATAGAGAGTTGCTCTCTTGGTGGCTTATAGTTCATCCCAACCTAAAGTATTCAGAAGCTGGAGCATGGTATATTTCATTCTCCATCTCTTTGTTTTGGTTGCAATATTCCTATGTTGAGCATTTCCACTTTTGGGTCTTGATGGCATCATGTTTAATACCCCAAACTCTGTTTTTATGCTTCCGCTGTGTGGGTATGATGGCCACTGAAAAAACCAACAAATACGACCTATGATAAAACTCATTTCAAATATTTTTTCAAATCTTGATACGACGAAAATAAAATATTTAATTTTATAAAACCGTCGTCATATACCTATTTTATCATAAACCGTGGTTTTACTCCTCATTAATAATATCCATTATTAACCCCTACTTTAAATTTATTGTCGCATATAATCTATACATATAAAGCACAACCACACAGTTAAATAAACTAGTTATAGTATTGCCAACTTTGTCCTAATGGGTCAGCTAAGGACAACCTTGTTGGGGTTTCATATGGCGTGCAACGAAAGCAAAGTAACAAGATTCATGAAGAACATGCGTAACAAATCATCAAGAAGGCCATAAAACCCCATGCAGTAAACCAAACTATACAAGCAAGATAAGCAACATGTAAAATAAGAGAGAAGAATGTTATACCATCAATGTTGTTTCCGGAGAAAATCAAACTTAGTGGATTAATAAGAAAGCTAAGCCAAGCTCCCCTCTATTGATAGTCCACACCGAGTTTACGAGACCTCCTTGTACTAGCAAGCCTTCAAGTGATCTACCAACAACTTGTAATCAATTTTTAGGAACAACAACCATGTATCATAAACCTCCTTGCATGAACTCTTCAAGAACTCACCAAGAATACTCAAGAACAATTGCAAAGTCTCTCTAAGTATTGTGTGTTTTCTATTGCATTAGAGTCATTGTGGCAACAAACAAGACCATATTATAATCATAAGCATGCCTATTTATAGCCCCAAGGCCGTCCATAGACCCATGGTTGACTTGTCAATGCATGGGTGGAGAGTGGAGGCAAAGTGGACAAGTGGAATGGTGATCTGTCAACACTTCATGCCATGAAAGTTAGCACTTCAAGCTTGTGAAGTGGCCCTAGCCAGCCACTATTTTGTACTTGTTCAATTTAAGCCTTCCCACTATAGTTGTTGTCGAGATCAACCCCCGGTGTGTGACCTAATAGGCCTATACATCATCGGTAGTGATGAATTGGTGTACGTGTGTCACTGGGCATACTCCAATAGACTCCCACTTGCACATGACACACTATACCCTAGGTATCGCAGACAAAGGGCGGCCCCTAGTAAGGCATCCTTATCCCCAAGTCAGGATAGGTTTTGTCATCCTGAACAAAAACAAATTCTCAAACACTAGTGTGAAATGGACCTATAGATATGTGATCAATTCTCCCTTTGTTCGAGATATCCATGTGAACACGAGACATGGTTAAATGTCAATCTCCAGATCATTCACGATTGTGTTTCTCGATCTTGATTGATGGTGACCCAAAATCTAGTTGCAATCGATCAAACATCATTGCAACACGAGTACGGCCATGCATTTTTCGTCAGTACTCAATCATCGAGGGGCCCATGGATATCTCTCTAAGACTAGAGGAACAAATCCCTTTGACTATATTGCTCCACCACATACACCATACTTTACCTAAAACCTCCCTTTATAACAGCCAGTCACGAACTGCGTTTGAAAAATATTAAAGCAAAGCAGGTTCATGCTTTAGAACACATGTATCTCCGGTATAAGGACGAAATGATATTATCATCCAGAGATACTCGTGCAGAAACCATGAAGTAAACTCAGGTGTGGGTTGTCCAATCACTTGACCTACTCAAGCACATGCGAAGTGTTGCATCTCTTTTATCCAATCCATTGTTAGATAGCGACCAACCACTTCCCTCAGTCTTAATTCAAACTTCCTCCCCATGAAGAATGACTGACTGTGGACATTTAGAATGATTAAACATTCTAGGAAGTGATTAAAGACCCTAAGATGGAACATAGTAAGGATTCATGAAAATATCCTCTCTCGGCGCTTTATTAAATCCCATTTAATAATCGATATAGTATGAAGTACAATACTTCTTAATGTTCTCCAAACATTGATATATATATCAAACATATAACTAAAAAAAACTCAAGCCTTGTACACACAAGCCCTAGTATCACAATCATCATTAGACTGTGGCAATAACTTATTTAATGGATCTGCCATAAATCCATCCTTGTGAACTCTGCTGGCGACCATATCTCTTCCTCAACCAATCACTCATAAAGTATGCGTTGGTTAGATCATGGTCTAATGTGCGAGCCATCGTACCTTCATTGTTTCAGAAGAACCCAATGATGCTCGGGATTATGGTTCTTTATATGAAAGCCATCATACCCTCATTGTCTTAAATGATCCCAATAGGGTCAGTGATGCTTTAAGAACCATTTTGATCAACAAGACCATATATTGTAGGATCATATACTCCGATCAAGATCGGCAACTATCCTTTTCTACGAAGAAGCTAGTACTATAGTAACGATTCAATTTTTAGCTTCTTTTATCATAGAGCATCAAGAACATATCTCAATATTTCTTGATCTCCAAAATTGGTTTTGGATATTCTATAGTCGTTATGGATGTATAATTCCTTAACTTCGCTTTTAAACAAAGTAAGGCTAGGACATTATCTCCATTACTTGTATGTGCGTACAAGTATAGAATTACAACAATGCTCCCATTAGCCTTGACATTCATCCATGTTTCACCCTTGCTTAATGAAATCTCAAACCATTAATTTTCATATCAAAGCAAAGATTCCAATCTTGAGATTCTTATCTAAGTCTATTAGTATACTTCTTATCGCTTGTAGAATTTACAGGGATACACTTGATGTAAAATACCTTCGGATAGTGCTGTGAGAACTTCCTTAGAGAATTCCTACTAAGGAATGCGGTCTTTGTATCAATTTGTCATAGCCATGAAAAGGCACTAATAATCATAAGTATCCAAGTAGACTTCGACATGACCACCGATAGAGAGTTTCTAGATAATACTATCCTCATGGTTAATCCTCGTGAAACCATCTCCTTCTCTATGAACTTAACCTTTGACATAACCACAGAGAGAAAGTTTCCATATGGTACCTTCCACATGGTCAATCATCATGAAAAACATTTCCTCTCAGCTGGTATTCGAAGTTGTCTACAAACTTACTCTTTGACATAACCACTGAGAGAAAGTTTCCTAGATGATACCTTCCTCATGGTCAATCATCATGCAAAACCTTTCCTATTAGTCGGTATTTGAAGTAGTAAACTTATCCATGTAGGTTTCTTTCTACAAATAAACGTATTCACCCTTCGGTTTTCCACCCAGGTGTTGGATTAAAAAAGTCTCATACTTGGATATTCATCATGGATTGCATCTCACTATCATTGCTTCTTTCCTCCTAGCATACCCTAGGTCCACTGTGCATTTAGTAGCTGATGACTTATCATCAAGTTGTCTTCCACATATATAGTTAACTATATCTTTCTGGCCATATTACGACTCCTACTAATTCCATGAAGAGGTCATGATTTCAATGTCAGGTACTTCAGTATCACCATGCTGAGTTTCTATCATAGCTGATTGAGTGCGAGTTCAAACATCAGGTTCTCCCATTCAAGGCATACTTTACTCCCACTGGCACCAATGGATATTGGTTCTTGTTCAAAGAAACCTATCCTTTGAGAAACATAGTTCTCGTTCTCATAAGGTTTGTAAAAACAAATATACTATGGCCACAGTAGAACACCTAATGGAGTAGCACCTCTAGATTCCGGGTTCCTCCACCTCACGGCTAGACGTAGGCTGGAGAATCTAGACTTTGTGGTGGACAAGCAAAGATACAATTTCTAGTCATATCATCTAAGGTTCATACTGTTGGTCCCTTGTATGAGAATAACAACAAGCAACAGATGTGTAGAAGGGAGGTTGAATACACTTTCTGCGGAAATTGAACAAATCAAATAAAAGTGTAACACACAGTAAATCAACCCACAATCAATTGAATGCTTTTATTAAGAAGATGATTACAATGCTTTAAATAAGAAGATGATTACAATAACTATCAAGTAAGCAACTCATGATATATAACCACCTAATATGAATCTCTCAATCTCTCAAACTTAGCTATCTATAATCAACTTATGATTACAGATACTAACGACTCTCTAAACAGGATTTACATAGATTGATAACTTACCAATATCACAACTGATGTGATAATTTGAACATACAAACAACTTGGCAATCTGTGAGTTTGTTGATCACGTTGAACTTACAAATAATAATCAAGATTAGTAACACATACGGTGAGGTGAGGTTTTGGCTCTGCAATACTAAGTCGTTGTAGTCATAGTCGTACCTCTAAACTTATCAGGAGATAAGTATTTATAATCCTGTTGCTACGGTTCCTAACAAACTGGACTAATCCTAATTTGCTAACTAACTATCGGATAACTCGGAATCTTGAATCTTGAATCTTCTTATCTTGTGTCTTCAATCTTCAATCTTGATTCTGGAGTCTTCTTATCAGCGCCGTAGATACAGAGAGTTAAAACATATATTAAACCACATTTAAATTCTCTTGGACTGACTTCTTTAGTCAGGCTGAGTTACTCAGCTAGAAACTCATCAACGTGAGTTTTTCGAAAACACACTCGAAAACAAACATAGACTAACATGTATAATTATTAACTCATCCTTAGAAGTCTAAAGAATTAACTAAAACATATTTAGCAACTCTATTGAGCTGACTCAGTCTTCACGCTAAGTCGCTCAACTTGAAACTTATCAAGCTGAATACTCAATATATATATCTTAGGTGACATACACAGCTTATCAAACATATTGATAATCTTACTAAGATATAGTCTAAGCTGATCGAACATATGCTCAACTTATACTCAGTCTGAATCACTATAAGTGTTCAGTCTGACTAAGCTTCATAATTCTGTTTAAGTTGTATGTAGAGCACATCTTACAAACTTAACTTTGTCTCATCAAATCCAAACTAATGAGATCATTTTCCCAACAAACTCCCCCTATTTGATGATGATAAAACCATCAAACAGTTCTTAAGTTTGTTTAACAGAATTATGTTTTAAATCTCAAACTTATTAAGATTTTATATTTGAACTAATCAAATATTAATTTGAACATATCAACTTTAATTGAACTCATCAATTGTAAGTGGAACAAACCAACTTTTAGTTGAACACACCAATTGAATACATTGATGAATAAGAACTAATCAGTTATTCATTTAAGCTAAACTTATCAGATTAATTAAACATGAACACATCACAACACAGTTAAACATATCAAACTTTATACTTGTATTAATTGAACTTGTTAGAAGATGCCCACCGATGCACGTACACCATTTAGAATCACTACCGATGATGTATGGGCCTATTGGGTCATACACCGGGGTCAAATCTGACAGCAACTTAAGTAAAGGGATCAAAAAATAACAAAAGAGAAAAGTTGACTTCGCAGGCCGCGTTAGCGCCGCTAACTATTAGGTATTAGCGCCGCTAAGTCCTAGAGGTTAGCGCCGCTACGGCTGCATGGGCTTTGTGTCATGTCAGCTGACAAGCCGCGTTAGCGCCGTTAACTTTTATAAGTTAGCGCCGCTAAGTCTTGGATAGCGCCGCTAAGTCCAAACGGCACCTTTTTGTCAAATCACCTCTCAACTAGACCAATGCATGTATGTTACTTTCTGCGACTTGGGCCGGCTTGGGGATAACCTAGAGTCGTTTTTGAAGTCTTTATAAGGCTATACTCCAGCCTCATTTGGTCCTCTTGGCTCTACATGCACTTGTAATTCTCTAAAAGGGTTCTTTGATTTAGAGAGAGTTCTAGAGAGAGTTTGATCCAGAATTTGATCCAAGCTTCGTGAGTTGCTATTCCATAAGTGATTTTCGAGTTAGAAGAATCACCAAGGCTTGCTAGCTCAAGGGATTTGGCGTGTTGCCGGGGTATCCACTCAATAGCCGATTTGTTCAAGCCACAAGGAACAAGTTCATCATCTTCATCAAATTTCTGGAGCTAAGGAGCTGGTATAACCTCCTTTACTCTCTGTCTTTGTTGCATTTCGTTTCATAGAGAATGATCCATGTTAGGGGTTTTTTACGTTTTATGCTTTACATGCTTGTACCTTGGGCTTTTTGTGTTGTTCCTTGCTTCCGCTGCGCGCCCTGAAAACCCCAACAGTGGTATCAGAGCCACCTCTATGATTGTTATGCACATGGTGGCTTTGAAAACCCGAAATCGAAATTGTTTGTTTCTGTCAAACTGAGTTAGCGGCGCTAACTTTCAGTTAGCGGCGCTAACTATTTTAAGATAGCGGCGCTATCGTCGCTGGTCAGTTTTTTGTTCATGTTTAAAAACAGATTTTGGTCTCGGGTTTTAGGCATGTTTTAAGGCTTCTGGATTTTTTAATCTTGTTATTTTGATGTATTATTCCAGTAGCATATATTAGTTTGGTTGTATGTGGATATTCATGTTGGTAACCTTGCCTAGACCCTTTGGTTGTTTTGTGTGTTTGGATGCAAATTTGGTTGTATTATTATTCTTATGATAAATTTGTAATAATAATGTGGCTTGCATGCCATTTCATTCATCCATGTAATTGTAATAGATAAATAGGTATTTTATGGCTTGTATGCCATTTTATTCTATTGTATGTATTTTATGATGGATGATGAACACACAAGATGGGTCAAAGGAGATGGAGCTAGGAGCCCATGAAGCCCACGATGGAGTCCAATGGAGATGGCGGGATTAGTGGGAGCTCGCATCGAAGATTTTGTCCCTAGAATTGACCAAGTTCTTCCCGTTCGGCTCATGGGAAGAACGCATAGGTTTTTATGGCAAGGGTTACCAATTTTAATATTTTATGCGTGTGATGTGATTTTGTATGCATGGATTGTGTAGGATTCGCATGCTAGATAATTTTTTCAAAAATTAACAAAATCAAAAGAGATTTGATAAAAATGGTTTACAACTCTCTCGCGCGCTCACATACAAGATTAACCCACCTAGTGAAAATAGGCTTTTGTCACTTGCATGTTAATCTAAAACCAAACCGGAAACAAAAGCCTGTCTTTCCACGAAACGTAAATAATGCACCATCCGTAAGATGATACCACCCGAATCTAGTTTTATGGGTTTTGGTTGTCGAGCTTAGCACGAGCTAACTCCCATAAAACTATGTGGAAGGTGAGTGTGGAAACTCACAATTTTGGTTGTCGAGCTTAGCACGAGCCAACTTTGGTGAATTTGTCACCGTATGTCTTGACGGACTATTTGCAATTTTGGATTTGAAATCTTGGTTAGTTATCGAGCTTAGCACGAGCTAACCAAAATTTCAAGATTCAAAATTGGTGCAAGAAGGGATCAAACATGCCAAACGACCATTGGATGTCGTAGGATCCCGCAAGGCGCTAAGGATTGCAATAGAGATTGCAATTGGCAAAATGGTTGCCGACCTAAATAATTTTATCATGTGATCCGCGGTAACCCCGTCACATGGTGGGATGAAATACGGTTCTTAGCCTTGTTAAAGTTAATTCTTTATGGGTAAATTAATTTAACAAGATAATACATATTCAAACAAACTAACGTAAGTCTACTTTGCAATTTTAGATGGCATCAACAAGCGCAAACACCACCACCACCAACGTTTCTCTACGAGTTTTCCTTGAAAAGGAGAAACTCGATGGTAGCAACTTCATGGATTGGTATAGGCAGCTCAAGCTAGTCCTACGCTATGAAGGGAAGATGCACACCATAGAGGAACCCTTACCCGAGGCACCTCCGAGCGGTGCAACGAGAGCAATCCGTGAGGCGTACGAGAAACGCCTCAAGGAGACTGAGGAGATCACATGCCTCATGTTAAGCACCATGAGTACCGATTTGCAAAAGCAAATGGACCACTTGGGTGCTCAGGACTTGATCGTGCAGCTGCGGGATATGTTCCAGCAGCAAGCGAGGCAAGAGAGGTATGAATGCTTCAAGTCGGTTCTCGCTTGCAAGCTTCAAGATGGAGGGAACGTGAGCGCTCATGTTTTGCGAATGAAAGCAAACATTGAGCGCATGGAGAAGCTAGGGTTTACCATCGGGAGGGAGATGGCGGTCGATTTGATCCTCCAATCCCTGCCCAGTGCATATGACCAATTCACTATGAGTTATCATATGCATAGCATGGATAAATCCTTGATGGAGTTGCATGGTATGCTCAAGACTGCCGAAGCGAGCATGACCAAGAGCAAGCCATCCTCCTCCTCCACTCCCGTTCTTGCCATCCGGGAAGGCCGCATAACCAAAAGGAAGGCCGCCCCTTCCAAGAAAAGGAAGAGTAAGGGAAAGGTTGGTGCAACCAAGCCTGCCCCGGCCTCCGAGGGTAAGGGTAAGGGGAAGACTCCCCAAGCCAAGACTCCGGAGGATGCGGAGTGCTTCTTTTGTGGGGGCAAGGGCCACTACCGCCGAAGCTGCCCCAAGTACTTAGAGGGACTCAATAAGCTCAAGGCAATGAGCATATCGGGCCCGGAAACTTCAGGTACGTTTATGATAGAACTTCACCATACTTCTACTTCTAGAGGCTGGGTTTTAGATACTGGCTGTGGCACTCACATATGTAATATGGTGCAGGTGCTAAGGGCAAGTAGGAGCTTGGAGAGTGGAGAGCTAGATCTTGTCATGGGGAACTCGGAGGTTGTCCCAGTGGAAGCTCAAGGAAGTTTAGAGCTTTCATTCAAGACTGGCTATTCTATTACTTTATTTGATGTATGCTATTCGCCCTGCGTGGCAAGAAACATTATTTCACTTCATAAATTGTATGACGATGATTACAATTTTCGTTTTGATTATGGTACTATTATATGCTTTAAAGATAACATTGTTTATTTTAAAGCTTTACCATGTCATGGCATTTATGAAACAACTGCATACATTAATTCAACAAAGTCTATCATGAACATTGATTCTAGTTCCAAAGATGGTTTGGATAAGTATTCCTTATGGCATGGTCGTCTTGGCCACATAAACAAGACTCGCATCACCAAGCTTCAAGTGGATGGAATCTTGGAGACATTTGACCAAGGGTCGAATGATGTATGTGATTCTTGTTTACTAGGCAAGATGACAAAGGCACCCTTCACGGGGACAAATGAGAGAGGTAAAGACCTCTTGGACATCATCCATACGGATGTATGTGGGCCTTTTAAACATGTTACAAGGAATAACTCGAGATACTTCGTAACCTTTATAGATGACTATAGTAGGTATGGATATGTCTATCTTGTCAAGCACAAGAATGAAACTTTTGAAGTGTTCAAGACATTCCAAAACGAGGTTGAGAATCAATTGGGCAAAACAATAAAGATACTCCGGTCTGATAGAGGTGGAGAGTATCTAAGTACCGAGTTTATCGATCATCTTAAGAATTGTGGAATTATTTCGCAATTAACACCTCCAAGGACTCCACAATTGAATGGAGTCGCTGAGAGGAGGAACAGGACTTTACTAGATATGGTAAGGTCCATGATGAGTCGAACAGAGGTACCTATTAGTTTCTGGGGATATGCCCTAGAAACGGCGGTAAGGATCCTTAACCTTGCACCAACCAAGAAAGTATCGAAAACACCTTATGATATGTGGCATAATAAGAAGCCGACACTTTCATATCTACGAGTTTGGGGTTGTCAAGCTTACGTGAGACGTGAGACTGAGGACAAACTTGAACCTCAATCGGAAAGGTGTTACTTTATCGGATATCCTTCTGCCGGTGTTGGATATATATTTTATAAACCTTCTGAGAACAAAGTTTTTGTTGCTCGAAGGGCATTCTTCTTAGAAAGAGAATTGCTATCCAAACAAAGAGGCAACAAGGAAATCGATCTTGAGGAAGTTCAAGGATCAACCGATAAAGAACTTGAGGTTGGCACTAGCTCTCAACCTAGGACGGTTGAAACTGAGCAAGAAAATGCTGCAATACCTGACACTACTTCATCTCTTACTCCAAGGCATTCCAGTAGAACTCGTTTCGAGCCAGAGAGATATGGTTTCTACATATCTGAGGGCAGCGAGTTAGTAGTGGACTCTGATGAGCCTTCTAACTATAAGGAAGCCATGGCGGGCCCTGAGTCTGCACATTGGAAGGAAGCGATGGAAAGTGAGATGCAATCCATGTCGGATAACCAAGTTTGGGAACTGGTTGATCCTACACCCGGGGTTAGACCCGTAGGGTGTAAATGGGTCTTCAAGAAGAAGACCGGCATGGACGGAACCTTGGATACTTTCAAAGCTCGACTTGTGGCAAAGGGTTTCACTCAAACACCCGGTGTTGATTATGATGAAACCTTCTCCCCAGTGGCTATGTTGAAATCAATCCGGATACTTCTGGCCATTGCCGTATTTTATGACTATGAAATATGGCAAATGGATGTTAAAACCGCCTTCCTTAACGGGAAGCTTTCCGAAGAGGTGTATATGACACAACTTGATGGTTTTGAACATCCAGAATATCTGGACAAGGTTTGTAAGCTAAAGAAGTCCATTTATAGACTTAAGCAAGCATCTCGCAGTTGGAATCTGTGCTTTGATGAGAAAATCAAGGAATTTGGATTTTCGAAAAGCAAAGATGAACCATGTGTATATGTCAGGGCTAGTGGGAGCACTATTGTCTTCTTAGTCCTATATGTGGATGACATATTACTCATTGGAAACCATGTTCTGAGCCTTAAGAGTGTAAAAGCTTGGCTCGGGAATTGTTTCTCAATGAAGGACTTAGGCGATGCGAGCTATATTCTGGGAATCAAGATCTATAAAGATAGATCTAGAAAGCTACTTGGGCTTTCTCAAAGTGCATACATAGATAAGGTCGTGAGACGCTTTAAAATGGAGGAATCCAAGAAAGGAAACCTCCCTATGGCGCAAGGCTTGATGTTGAGCAAGACTCAATGTCCTACCTCCCAAGAGGAGATAGAAGTAATGAAGCGAGTACCATATGCTTCGGCTGTGGGATCGATCATGTACGCCATGTTATGCACTCGTCCTGATGTGTCATGTGCTTTGAGCATGACTAGTAGATATCAGGCTAATCCCGGGGAACCTCATTGGAAAGCTGTAAATAACATTCTTAAGTACCTTAGACGTACAAAAGAAATGTTCTTGGTATATGGTGGGGAAGAAGAGCTAAGAGTAAAGGGTTACTCGGACGCTAGTTTCCAAACGGATAGGGATGACTGCCGATCTCAATCGGGGTTTGTATTCCTTTTAAATGGTGGTGCTGTGAGCTGGAGGAGCTCCAAGCAAGACACGGTGGCTGATTCGACTACTGAGTCGGAATACATTGCGGCAAGTGAAGTTGCAAAAGAGGCCGTGTGGATGAAGAAATTCATCCAAGATCTACAAGTGGTTCCAAGCATCACTGACCCTATTGAGATATTTTGTGACAATGAGGGTGCAGTGGCCTTGGCGAAGGAACCAAGAGCTCACAAGAGAACAAGACACATTTTGCGCAAATACCACTTCATACGAGAAGTAGTTGAGAGTGGTGAAATCGTCATAAGCAGAGTAGCAACGGATGAGAACATTGCGGATCCGTTCACGAAACCATTATCGCAAGCAGCTCATGATTCTCACACTAATGCTATAGGTGTAAGATTTGCTAGCGACTTGGTTTGAGTTTGTATATTTAGTTTGTTTGATATGTAAACTTTATTTTATATTTTGGGAACGATATAGACAGTATTGTAACTTATGCTTGTTTCGATATATAATAGAGATTATATATGCGTATGATACGGTTACATTCATAAGACTCTACTGTGTTCCATCTTAGCATGTTTAATCACTTCCGGAAATATTTTATATTTCAAACTTTCCACGGTCGGTCAATCTTGTGGAAGGAAGATTGAAACAAGACCGAGATAAGCATGTGACCTTGAATTCAAGATGGTCGAATTAAGGAGCAATGCCTATCTATACTTGAAAAGAGTTTCAAGTGATTGGAAGACCCGTACCCAAATATACTCCATGGATTATAGTCACGAGTAACTTGGGATGATAATATCTTACGTCCTTAGACCTGAGATGTATGAACCGCTATATCATATTTCTTTCTTACTTTAGTCTTTTTCAAAAGCAGTTCGTAACTGGCTGTGATAAAGGAAACGGCTAAGTAAGTTAAGGAGTATGGTTTAGGGTTATGCAGTCAAAAGGGATTTGCTCCTCTGATAAGAGAGATATCATTGGGCCCCTCGATGATTGGGAGCTGACACCAAAATTTTGCATGGCCATGCGCAAGGAATATTGATTTAGAATCAGATATGTCCTTAACTTTTGGTCACCACCAATCAAGATCGAGAAACACAATCGTGGACGATCTGGAGATTGACACTCAATCCATGTCTCGTGTTCACATTGATATCGTGAACAAAAGGATGTTTAAGATCACTTATCTATAGGACCTTTCTTTATGAACAGGTTTCATTCGGATAACGAAACCCATACTGACTTGGGGGCAATGATGCTTTTGCTAGAGGCCGCTCGTTGTCTGTGGTTTATTAGAAATGGTACATCGTGTGCAAGTGGGAGTTTGTTAGAATATGCCCACCGATGCACGTACACCATTTAGAATCACTACCGATGATGTATGGTCCTATTGGGTCATACACCGGGGTCAAATCTGACAGCAACTTAAGTAAAGGGATCAAAAAATAACAAAAGAGAAAAGTTGACTTCGCAGGCCGCGTTAGCGCCGCTAACTATTAGGTATTAGCGCCGCTAAGTCCTAGAGGTTAGCGCCGCTACGGCTGCATGGGCTTTGTGTCATGTCAGTTGACAAGCCGCGTTAGCGCCGCTAACTTTTATAAGTTAGCGCCGCTAAGTCTTGGATAGCGCCGCTAAGTCCAAACGGCACCTTTTTGTCAAATCACCTCTCAACTAGACCAATGCATGTATGTTACTTTCTGCGACTTGGGCCGGCTTGGGGATAACCTAGAGTCGTTTTTGAAGTCTTTATAAGGCTATACTCCAGCCTCATTTGGTCCTCTTGGCTCTACATGCACTTGTAATTCTCTAAAAGGGTTCTTTGATTTAGAGAGAGTTCTAGAGAGAGTTTGATCCAGAATTTGATCCAAGCTTCGTGAGTTGCTGTTCCATAAGTGATTTTCGAGTTAGAAGAATCACCAAGGCTTGCTAGCTCAAGGGATTTGGCGTGTTGCCGGGGTATCCACTCAATAGCCGATTTGTTCAAGCCACAAGGAACAAGTTCATCATCTTCATCAAATTTCTGGAGCTAAGGAGCTGGTATAACCTCCTTTACTCTCTGTCTTTGTTGCATTTCGTTTCATAGAGAATGATCCATGTGAGGGGTTTTTACGTTTTATGCTTTACATGCTTGTACCTTGGGCTTTTTGTGTTGTTCCTTGCTTCCGCTGCGCGCCCTGAAAACCCCAACAGAACTAATCATAATACAAAATTGATTGATCACTTAGATCATGCACACTAAGTGCTTACAAAAATATTAGAACTAATCTAATATTTACATTAGAACTAATCTATTTATCTTTTGAACTCAGGATGTAGATCCTCCTAAAGAATGATTTCTCTATTGATTTCTTCTAGGATTCTTTCAGCTTCTACATCCCCTCTGAGTTCTCTCTGTTGCATTCTGATGATCTTATTCAGCTTATACTTTACAAAATAATTTGAGCTATCACCACAACAACTTCTTATATGTATGACATCCCTAGCTTTTAGATAACATATCTCACTCAGCTTTATAAAGCTGGGATTGCCTGCCTGATCCTTAAACATGAACCCCTGAACAGGTGTGTCAATGCCTTGGTTTTCTTTAAACTCTACACCTTCAGGTATCTCGAATAAGCTCTCCCACTGCAGACTAGGAACTGGAACATATCTCAATTCCTCAGCTATGTTAATTAGCTTAGAAACTTCAATAAAGATCACCTGCTTGATTTGGCTTTTCTTGAACTTCTTGAGCATCATTAATATTATTTGCCATTCTATGTAGCCCATCCTGTGAACATATCTCAGGGCCATCCCCATTATAGATTTATCTTTGAATTCAAAGTTAAGGATGATGGCTCCATCAATTCTGCTTAAGGTCATGCCTTTGATATCTTTACCCAAGCTCCTTCTGAAATAGCGTTCTTGAATTTCTGCATCTGTGTATGGGATAGGATCAGGTCTTAGACCAGTGTAGTTAGCCTCAGCCTGAGCCAAAGCTTTTCTCTGTTTTTCTTTCTCTTGGTCCTTTGCCTCCTTCTCTTTTCTCTTCCTTAGCTCTTCAAGCGAAATGCCTAACTCATTGGCTTCCTCTTGTTCCAGCATTTCAATCATAAGCCTTGTGGCTTTATCCTCTTCTGTTTCTTCCTCAGTTTCAAAAACACTGTCAGCTTCAGGTTCAGATTCTTCTACCTTTTGTCTCTTAGCTGCAGGTTCCTCTTTATTTATTTCAAACTCCCCCTCAGCCTGAGCTTGCCTCTCTCCTTCTTTAGCAAGTACTAGTAGAGCTTCAGCCTCAGCTTGAACTAGCTCAGCTTCAGCATCAGCTTGAACCTTCTCCCCGTTTTTGTCATCATCAATAGGGTTTGAAGTCCTTTGTTGTTAGAGTGCAGCAACTGCAGAGGCAATCTTCTTAACATCCTTTGTCAGCTTCTCAAGCCTCTGATAGATTTGACGTTTATGCTTCTTCTGCTTTAGGTGGAACATACCAAAATGACCAGCAATGTAGTCCTTCAGCTGCTGGATGCCGGAGGAGGCGGTTGCATCTTGAGGAGAGTCTTTGGGTACATCATCCAAAGGTTGGTGTTTACCTTCAAACTCATCTGCACCAGAGTCTGGACCCTGTGAATCACCTTGGTTTGAAGATGAAACATTGACAGGTCGTGCGATAGGGTGTGAGAAATGAAGAGAAGTAATGAGGCTCGAAACGTGAAGTGTATGGGTTGGTGGTTGGTTTATTGGTTTAGAGGGGGGTGATTGACTCTGGGGATTGGTCCATATGTTCATACTAGGGGTGGCTTCAGAGTGGGATTGTAAATGGAATGAAGGTGGAGGAGATGGGTTAGACTGGGTTGGGCTTACCATAGCCTTATCTCCAAAAGTGGATGGAGAATAGTGAGAAGCAAGAGAAAGTGGAGAGGTCTTACTAGAAGCAGCTTCAATGGTTGTTGGTTCAGCTTGAGCAGAGTGCTCAGCTTGAAACTCGGTGTCAGCTTGGGAAGCTCCCCCTTGATTCCATCCCTCTTCTTCACTTTCTGAAGAAGCTGCCTCAGCAATCAGAAGCATAGGTGCACTCAGACATTCTTGCTTAGGAAAGATGTCATTGTTGAACATCTTGGGGCTGAGTATGGGAAACAGGAACACATCCTGATCAGCTTCATAGAGTGCTGTCCCCAGCTCGGCTTCAAATGCCAAGGACAGGTACCTTATGAACGGTACATGAAGATCCCTTATGGTCTTCATCACTTGGACCCTGAGTTCACTAAAGATGAGCTGAGTATAATCCAGATTTCGTGCAAAGTAGATGTTGTACAGCAACTGCATCTCGAACTCGTTCACTTGGTCCAATCCTACAACCTTGGTTCCTAGTGAACGAATCACTGTTGAAACCATGAAGCCCCAACTGGTTGGAAAGGTGGCCTTTTTTATTACACCCTCTGTCTGCGGGTGACCCATACGGGGTAGGACAGACCTAGCCACCTGCTTCGTGACAGCAGGATCAAACTCATCAGAATGAGGGAGTTGAAGAACATCCCTTAGCCGCTGCACGGATAGGACCACTGTTCTATTTCCTTTTAGAACAGTTCCCGTAATCTCTCCCCTGTTCTGATCATACGTGCATGTATACCAGAACTCCAGTAGATGTTGAGGAATAATATAGAGAGGTGTGCCACAGAAGGCGAATGCCAGGGGGCATTTACGAATGTTAGCCACCCAGGCTTCATAACCTCTGCGTTGTTTCCTTGGAGGAATTGCAAGACAGGCCCGTTGATTGTTGACTTTCAGCAACGACACTCCATCGTTCTTGAACTGAGCACCTCGAATCATATGATCACTAAGAACTAATGTGATTCCGTCCATGTTGAATAAATTACACTGAGTAAATTTAAAGTCGCACTGAGCGGTTTAGAAATTTGCACTTAGCAATTTAGGGTTGTGAACGAACGAATGCACTAAGCGATTGAGGTGTTTGTGAAAGGTATTGTAGAAGGTGAGAAGTCAGAGTTGTAGGCATAAACTTCTCTAAACTGGTTATGATCGGTTTATATACATTTCTAAGGAGAGAGAAAAGTTACCGTTAGAATCCCTTTTTATCCGTTACACCGTAAAAGAATTACGGCTTGATGTAACAGTGATAGGGTAGAACCACATCATCTTCCAATGGATACAAGTGTAATATAATATGATTAATGCATAATATTATAAACACTGTTCAATTATACCAATACACAATTCATATACGATGTGATTTTAGACTAACTCAAATACACATTGACATATGAAGTAATGACACTTAGTAATTAAATCATAGACTGGACACACTAAGCTGGGTAAACATATTACTCAATCTAAGTCAAGCATTCAGCTTGAATTGATCACTCAGCTTGAGTAGGACACTCAGCTTGAGAGGAGCACACCGCTCAGGACTAATGACACATAGTCATTAATGTTTGAGACTTACTCAAACTGACCTTTTTAACCACACTGAGCAGTTAAGAAGTGTTTTGGAACTTACCAAACTTGTGAACCAATCACATAGGTTGAGTTAAGCATATAGCTCAGGACTAATGACACATAGTTATTAATGTTTGAGACTTACTCAAACTGACCTTTTTAACCACACTGAGCAGTTAAGTAGTGTTTTGGAACTTACCAAACTTGTGAACCAATCACATAGCTTGAGTTAAGCACAAAGCTCAGACTCAGTGACACTTAGTCATTTATGTTTGAGACTTACTCAAACTTACATTTTAACCACACTGAGTAGTTAAAATATGTTTGGAACTGACCAAACGTATGAACTCATCATTCAGCTTGACAGATTAATCAGTTTAAGAAAACATATTTATAAACCGTGTACTCAGCTTAAGACACTTAGTCTTTGTCAAACTGAAAAACTCAGATTCTAGACACTTAGCTAGGGGTTGAGCATACCCAATTCACTTAGCAGATACATAAACCTCTTTTCATCAAGTGGTTTAGTGAAGATATCTGCTAGTTGGTCATCAGTAAAGATAAATTTAATATCAACTTTACGTTTTTCCACGATGTCCCTTATGAAGTGATGTCTAATTTCAATGTGCTTGGTTCTTGAGTGGAAGACTGGATTGTAAGTGATTGCTATTGAACTTTGGTTATCACAAGAGATATGAGTTTTCTTGAAACTCATGCCAAAGTCCTAAAGCTGATGTTGCATCCATAAGATTTGAGTACAACAGCTTCCTGCTGCAACGTATTTAGCTTCAACAGTTGAAGTAGCCACTGAGTTCTATTTCTTACTAGTGCAGCTTACTAGCTTCCCTCCAAGCAATTGACATCCTCCAGTTATTGATTTTCTATCCAACTTGCACCCAGCATAGTCAGCATCAGAGAAACCAACTAACTCAAATCCAGAATCCTTTAGATACCAAAGTCCTATATTTGGTGTACCTTTAAGGTACCTAAAGATCCTTTTCACAGCCTGAAGATGTGATTCCTTAGGATCTGCCTGATATCTTGCACAAACACATGTAGCAAACTTGATATCAGGTCTACTAGCTGTCAAATAGAGTAATGAACCTATCGTTTCTCTATAGGTAGACTGACACATAAATTTACCATCTGAGTCTTTACTCAGCTTGACAGCTGGTGACATGGTTGTTCTCATGGTTGAACTTGAATCAAAACCATATTTCTTTATCAAATCAAGAACATACTTGCTTTGATTGATGAATATTCCGTCAGGCTTTTGTTGAATTTGTAGACCTAGGAAATATGTCATCTCACCCATCATACAAATCTTGTTCTTTGGTGACATTATTTTGGAGAACCAATCACACAGAGATTCATTTGTAGAACCAAAAATGATGTCATCCATGTAGATTTGTACAAGAATCACCTGTCCTTTACTCTTTTTAATAAAGAGTGTCTTATCTATGCTACCTCTGGTGAAATCCATGGATAGTAGATATGTGGACAGTGTATCATACCAAGCTCGTGGAGCTTGTTTAAGACCATATAATGCCTTGTCTAACTTATAGACATGATGTGGAAACTTTGAACTAACAAGGCCAGGAGGTTGTTTCACATATACTTCCTCCTGAAGTTTTCCATTTAGGAAAGCACTTTTCACATCCATTTGATAGACTTTGAAGTCTTTATATGCTGCATAAGCTAGGAATACAGGGGCAAAGGTCTCATCATAATCAATTCCTACTTCTTACTTATACCGTTGTGCTACCAGCCTGGCTTTGTTCCTTACTATCACTCCATCCTTATCCATTTTATTTCTATAGACCCAGTTAGTGCCTATAATTGAGTGACCTTTGGGGGCAGGGACAAGGTTCCAGACCTTATTTCTCTCAAATTTATTCAATTCCTCTTGCATAGCTTCAATCCAATCCTCATCCTCTAAGGCTTCTTCAGTCTTCTTTGGTTCCATTTGAGATAGAAAACCAAAGTGGGCAGCATAGTTAGCTGTAGCCTTTGATCTGGTCATAACCTATTCTTGGACATTTCCAATTATTTGATCTTGAGGATGTTCTTTGAGGAATTTAAATGTTGTAGTTGGAGAATCTGGTTCAGAATCTGAGTGATGTTGAGAGCCCTGAGGTAAACTAATCTCCTCAGTCTCAGCAGCATCAAACTGTTGATCACTAAGACCTTCAGTCTGAGGAATGTCAGCTCCAAATGGATTGATGAACTCATCATCTTTCTCATCTTGAGAATCCATTTGAGCATGTGAGGGACACACATCATCATCACTATCATTTCCCATGACATACATAGGATTGATAAGTTGGTTTCCTTAGGCCTTTCAAGCTCACTCAGACTGACTGAGTCACCTTGTCTTTTCTCAGCTTGATCAAGACTGTCTTCATCAAATGAGACATGAATTGATTCTTCTCTAGCCTTTCTCCAAGTGTTATACACTCTGTAGGATTTGGAGATTGAGGAATAACCAACAAATATTCGAGGATCGGCATTAGGTTCGAACTTATGAAACTGATCTCTTTGATTCAGCACATAGCATTTTGAACCAAAGATATGGAAATAACCTATATTGGGCTTTCTAGACTTGTACATTTCATACGAAGTCTTTCCATGTCTTTTGACAATGATTGACCTATTCTGAGTATAACAGGCTGTACTAACAGCTTCATCCCAAAAATAGAGTTTCAATCCTGCCTCACATAGCATTGTTCTAGCAGCCTCAATCAAGGTTCTATTTCTCCTTTCAGCAACTCCATTTTGTTGTGGAGTTCTGACAGATGAGAAGTTTTGTAATATTCCCTTTTTCTCATAGAAGCTTTCAAGGGTTGAGTTTCTGAACTCAGTCCCATGATCACTTCTGAGTTGCTTTACAGACAAACCTTTCTATAACTCCTCCTGTTTGATAAAACTTATTAACTCCAGGGTAGCCTCACTCTTAGCTTTAAGGAATATTACCCAGGTGAATCGTGAGAACTCATCTACTATCACCGGTGTGTACTTCTTGCCACTTAGGCTTGGAGTACTTATAGGTCCAAACAAATCCATGTACAACATATGCAATGACTTTGTTATTGAAAAATTTTTCTTTGATTTAAAGGACCCTTTATGATACTTCCCATGTTCACAAGCTGAGCACAATTTGTCTTTGACAAATGTGATCTTTGGTAATCCAGAGATTTATTGGATAGCATATTTATATATTTGAAATTTAAATGAGATAAACGTTTATGCCATAACCAACTCAGCTTAGGAACAGATTGGGAATATAAGCAGGTTTCATTGTAAGGACCAGCAAAATTTAGATCAAGTAGATACACATCTCTTTCTCTTTTAGCTATTAATACAGGCTTTCCCCTAGCATTATAAATTGTTCTTGCTTTTTTCCAAAAAGTAACAACATTTTCTTCATCACACAATTGACTGATACTAATCAGGTTGTGTTTGAGGCCTTTAACATATGCAACCCTCTGGAAAGTAACCTTGCCAGCTTGCATCTTCCCATAGCCTTTAGTTCTTCCATAGGAGTTGTCACCAAATGTTACTTTAGGACCTTCATCTTCTTGGAAATCACTAAGAAGTCCTTTCCACCCAGTCATGTGCCTTGAGCATCCACTATCCAAGTACCATTTACTTGAACCCTGCACATGATATGAAAACTAAACACATTAGTTTTTTTTGGGAACCCACTTCTTGGTGGGTTTAGATGAGGATCACTTAGCATCTCCATCTGGTTGAACTGACTGTTCAGCTTGAGCAGGAGTTGAGTCCTGTGTAGGCTGATCAGCTTGTTCTTGTTTAGGTCTTGAGATTTCTGCATCACAGTCCTTAGCCACATGACCTCTACTTCTGCACTTATAGCATCTCCTTCTTCCAATGATTACAGGAGGTAGAGAGTCTAACAATCCTTGTGAGAACTTACACTTAGTCTTAGGATTGTAAGTGGTGGATAACTTTTCAACTTTCTTTGCAAGTTGATTCACTTGATGATCATTGACTTTGGACTTACCTTTGTCAGATCTTTGTTTGTTATCCTTAGAAGTTTGACTAACAACCTTCTTCTCCATGGCTTTGGACTTACCATTGTTCTGATTTGACCTCTGACTTACAGTGGTCTTCCTATTCTTGTAACTTCTCTCCGAGCCAGATAGAGAATTTTGTCTTTTGAAAGGATTTGGATTTAGCCTTTCTATGACTGAAGTTCTTTGAATAGGCTGAGTGTCTAATCTGTCCAGCACAGACTTACCATGCTGTTTGGATGTTAAGCACTCAATTCCATGATATTTAGCCTTTACAAACTTATTGTATATAAGGTTTTGACCATGTTTCTTCTCTGAGGCTGACTTCTGATACTCAATCAATTGTCTATCCTCCTTAGAGTCTGTAGTTGCTATCTCATCATCAACTACATAAGCTGTTGTTTGATAGTCACCTCCAAGTACAACCTTTACCTGTTTAGGTATTTGTTGGTTTGTGCACTTTTTAGCAAGCTTTGATGACTTACACCAAGACTCAGTGACCTTTTGAAGTTGGTCAGCTTTGTCTTTAGCTTCCTAAAGTTCGTCACTTAGAAGTTTGTTAATGTGTCTTTGACATTCAATATCACATTTTGCTTTCTTACCATTATCAATGAGAGATTGATTTTCCTTAATCTCATCTTTCAGTTTAGCTATCTCAGCTTTGAGGTCATTTTGAGACTTAAGGCTGGTCTTGAAATCATTCAGCAGATAATTAAAAGCAAGACCCTTTTCTTCATCAGTGTAAGAGTAGAAATTACTGACCTTATACATGGAAGCATGATCCCAATCACTGAGCTTGCTGTTTTCCTCAGCTTCCTTCATGTTAGCTTCAAAGATTGATTTGGACTGACCATAATCAACCCCATCAATTTCCAACTCTTCATCTTCTTGAGCCATCAGACATACATCATCATCTGAGGTAGATAATTCTGTATCCCAGGTTTCAGCATATAGTCCTTTTGCACTGGATTTGTTTTCTGGCATTCCTTTCTTGAGCTGAGTATATTTCTTCTTGTACTTATCAGCTCTGTAAGCATTCTTATCAACAACTAATGTTGATGCCACCTTCTTTGATCTGCACTCAATAGCAATATGTCCCTTCTTCTGACAGTTGAAACACACAACATTCTTGGGATCAAAAGAACTCTTCCCTTTACCCCTGTCAGATCTTCCTTTTTCCCTTTGAGCTCTTCTCAAACGTCTGGCTAGCATTGCCATTTGCTCAATGATATTCTGAACATCATCAGTATCACCTGAGTCTGAGTCTGAGTGGTCAGCTTGAGATTCTGACTCTATCAACAACCAGTGTATTGGAACTTTTCTTCTTTTTCTGTGCAACTAATGCAACTTCAGTTTTATCCAGAGACTCCTTGAGTTGTTGAGAAGTTCTCTTGTGTTCAGTGATCTGTTCATGATTTAGCAAGAACCCATAAATAGACTGTAAGTTGTACACGTGCAGTGTTCCTCCAGCCCTCAGTGTTGTAGTTACATCATTAAACCTTTCTGGTAACACATCCAAAAATTTCAGCACCAGTTCAGCTTCATCTTTCTTTACACCCACACTTAGTAAGTCGTTTATCAAGCAGTGAAAGCTTGTGAACAAATTTGACAAGGTTTCATTCTTCTTTGAAAAGAAGTTTTCATAAGATCTATTCAAGTGATTTTTCTTTTGCTGCTTGACCAGATCTGTGCCCTCATATGTAACACTCAGCGTATCTCAGATATCATTTCCAGATTGACACCCAGTCACAGTACACAAGATCTCATTAGTCAGGGCATTTGCTAGAACACATTTAGCCTTGTCATCCAGATTAAAGAGTTTCCAATCTTCATCAGTCCAGGATGCAGTAGGATTTCTTGTTTCCTTTTCAGTACTGCCAGGAGACGTATCACTGACAGTAGCAGGAATCTTGGGGATTATAGGTCCTTTTGTGATGACATCCGACATGTTGTCAATGGACTTGAGGAACAACATGGCTCTGAACTTCTACATAGGATAGTCAGATCCATCAAATATGGGACAGCCTTTGGCAGATATCTGTGGAAAGTTTGAGGTATTGTTGCTTGTAGACATTGTAGACTTTCTCAGAATCTTGAACTTTTCAACTTTTGAAATTGTTTAGCCTGCTCTGATACCAGTTGTTGGTCCCTTGTATGATAATAACAACAAGCAACAGGTGTGTAGAAGGGGGGTTGAATACACTTTCTGCGGAAATTGAACAAATCAAATAAAAGTGTCACACACAGTAAATCAAACCACAATCAATTGAATGCTTTTATTAAGAAGATGATTACAATGCTTTAAATAAGAAGATGATTACAATAACTATCAAGTAAGCAACTCTTGATATATAACCACCTAATTTGAATCTCTCAATCTCTCAAACTTAGCTATCTATAATCAACTTATGATTACAGATACTGACGACTCTCTAAACAGGATTTACACAAATTGATAACTTACCAATATCATAACTGATGTGATAATTCGAACACACGAACAACTTGGCAATCTGTGAGTTTCTTGATCACGTTGAACTTACAAACAGTAATCAAGATTCGTAACACATACGGTGAGGTGAGGCTTTAGCTCTGCAACACTAAGTCGTTGTAGTCGTAGTCGTACCTCTAAACTTATCAGGCGATAAGTATTTATAATCCTGTTGCTATGGTTCCTAACAAACTGGACTAATCCTAATTTGCTAACTAACTATCGGATAACTCGGAATCTTGAATCTTGAATCTTCTTATCTCGAGTCTTCAATCTTCAATCTTGATTCTGGAATCTTCTTATTCTTGCCGTAGATATAGAGAGATAAAAGATAAATTTAAAACAAATTTAAATTATCTTAAGCTGACTTCTTTAGTCAGGCTGAGTTACTCAACTTGAAACTCATCAAGCTGAGTTCTTCGAGAACACACTCGAAAACAAACATGGGCTAACATGTATAATTATTAACTCATCCTTAGAAGTCTAAAGAGTTAACTAAAACATATTTAGCAACTCTATTGAGCTGACTCAGTCTTCACGCTGTCAGCTTGAAACTTATCAAGCTGAATACTCAATATATATATATCTTAGGTGACATACACAGCTTATCAAACACATTGATAATCTTACTAAGATATAGTCTAAGCTGATCGAACATATGCTCAGCTTATACTCAGTCTGAATCACTATAAGTGTTCAATCTGACTAAGCTTCATAATTCTGTTTAAGTTGTATGTAGAACACATCTTACAAACTTAACTTTGTCTCATCAAATACAAACTAATGAGATCATTTTCCCAACACATACTTAACCATCTTTTTTGGTATAAGATTAAGAACATTGCCCGCCACTTTTAAAGTACACCGCAAATAATAGGTTACTTTAGTTTAAACCCATCAAAGATCGGACCATAGCTAGAATATACGGTTCCTCCACTTGGCGACCCATATGACAATGTGTCCTATGAGGATTGAATTATGAGTCAATCTTATAATTCGAATGATGGTTAGAAAACTCAGAACTAGAGCACTCAACATCTCTATTAGATTTGAGTATCATGGTCCTTTTGCCCCCTTAGTCATGCACCTCGTCACGGGTGAGCCATCAACACCTCTCAAGGTTTTAGACACAAGTCTAATAAATTAGACATACCCATTTCTTCTACCTTCATGCATAAAGGTAACGTAGTATTTGGTGTTACTCCTCATGTTTTGCTTGAATGGTCTACACACAAAAGTGTGAACGAAGTCCATCAAGCCTTTATTCCTCTCACATACATAAGTGAAGGATGTCAAAGTCATTTTAGCCTAATAAACAATATTTGCATTCAACAATTGATACTAGATCAAAAGCACCCAAGTTCCTAATCACATGGAGTTTCGTAATGCAGGCCTTGTTTATATGGTTAAAATGACTATTATCATATTAGTAACATATCCAAATCATTCACGATCATTCTATTACCTTTTAGGCAAATGCTTATAATAAATTGCACAACATGGATAAACTTTGAAATAAACCTCCATCAATATATATTACAAAGTTCAAAGTAATATCCATTGTTATCAACGGCATAATAGATTTATAGTTCTTGCCATGCAGGGCGTAAAACATAGATCTAATAAAGTAATAGACTAGCAGGAAGGAGTGGCAAGATCCTGACTTCCAATACTTTCATTAGGGACAACCATCTTGTTTCCCATCATGAAGTCCAGCTCTCCACATCTCATATGCCTACTTCTTATCAACACATGCACTTTGCAAGAAACAAATTTGTAACAAACGTGAGTGCTTTGGATAGTATTCAAAACATAGCCTGTAGAAGTAGAAGAGAAGTGGAGTTTGATCATGAATGTAACTGGAGCTGAGGAGCCAATTCTCTTCATCTTGTGCGTCTTTAGCTCATCTAGTCAGTTAGGGCAGGCGTGGCGGCACCAATTTCCAATCTTTTCACAATAGTAGCAAACTTCCCCATTCAGAGTCACATCTTGAGGCACATTCTCATTGCCCTCAGACTCCTTCATAATGGTAAGCTTAGATAAACCAAGCTTCCCATTTGAGGTAGCTTGCTTCTTAGTAGCCCAACGGGGGTGGACAAGGTGAGCTTACCTTTGGCCATGTTAGAATCAGCTATCTTCAGAATGCAATGAAGCTCTTATAAGGATTTATCCATACCATGCATGTGATAATTCCCAATGTATATTATACGATGGTGGAAGGGATCGCAGGATAATATCCACTGCCATCTCCCTTTCAATATTAAATCATAACCTCTCCAAGTTCTCCACAAATGCTTTTATCTTGAGCGCGTGGAGGCTAACTTTCCCACCGTCTTACAGGCGGAAACCAAGTAGGTCGTTCAAACACCCAAACCGTTCTTGCCTTGCTTGTTGTTGGAACATTTCCTTTAACACTAGCATAATGTCGTAAGCACTTAGATGTTCCATTTGCATTTTGCCTCTTTTAGTCCCTGTACTTTGGTTGCTGTTGAGATTGATCCCCGGTATGCGACCCGATAGGCCCATACACCATGGGCAGTGATCTAATTGGCGTACGTGTGATACACAGTATAATAATACCTCTTAAGGATATTTATGTTGTATACCAAAATAGTTATTTTCATATTTGCCAAAATAAAATATTTTTGTTTAATAATCATGGCAAACTATTTTATAATAATTCAATTCCAAAAATAATTATCTTTAAGATCATGTGGAATTGATTTTATAAAATGAAAATATATTTAAGTAAAATTCGATTTCTAAATATTTGAATTAAATTTAATATTTAAATTCAATTTTAACCGCAAGAAATCTTGGAGGACCAATAGGAGTGTGACACCTTAAAAGGTGGTTGTACTTTTTTCTCCTCCTACCAAACATCTTTTGAGATTTGAATCTATAAATATCTTCTCTCTTATTTTATAAATATTTTTTATAAACTGTGTAAACTTTTATACTCATTTTTCATCTTTATAAAATTGCCAACTAAGAATATATTTTGTTTTAGTTCGTGGAAATTTGTTTTATAAAATCACAATTCCCAAAATATATATCTTTTGAACATATGGAATTGATTTATAAAAATGCATCCTAGTAAAATCGATTTCTATATATTTGTTAGTGTTCGTTCAAAAATCGTTTTTAATTAAATGAGTATTGTATATGTTTGGCGTTTGTAAAATTTGAATAATCGTTTCTTTTTAATCCTCTTGTAATATTTTCACTGTGATCAATGCAAACTTATATTAAATAATTTCTTTTTCTAAACTTATTATTTTCATATTAACTTGGGTTTTTATAAGATACTCAATATAAAATCCAAATATTGATATTGCGTCATCAAAACATTTAAATAAATGTTTATTTTTTAATTGCACTAACACATGCAATTATTAATATCATGCTAGAACAATAATATACATGTTAATATACCAACCAAGATACAAGACAACTTATAAACATCACAAATACATATTTCTAGAAAAATCCATAAACATCAACAAGGCCAAAAACTGAAAGCAAAACAGATTAAACTTTAAAATTCGAAAAACAATGTTCCTGCTTGAAGTTCACGGTATGAACTTAAGAATTTCACGGCGTGAACTCCCTCTGACCAGTTCGAAAATTTTATTTTCTTTGGTTTTCAGGCCACTATGTGCAAATCTTGTGTAGAGGTAGCTCTGATACCACTGTTGGGGTTTCATATGGCGCGCAACGGAAGCAAAGTAACAAGATTCATGAAAGAACATGCGTAACAAATCATCAAGAAGGCCATAAAACCCCATGCAATGGACCAAAATCTACAAGCAAGATAAGAAACATGTAAAAAAAGAGAGAAGAAGGTTATACCATCAATGTTGTTGCCGGAGAAAATCAAACATTGTTGGATGAATAAGAAAGCTAAGCCAAGCTCCCCTCTTTTGATAGTCCACACCGAGTTTCTCAGACATCCTTGTACTAGCAAGCCTTCAAGTGATCTACCAACAACTTGTTATCACTTTTCAGGAATAAAAACCATGTATCATGAACCTCCTTACATGAACTCTTCAAGAACACACCAAGAACTCTCAAGAACACTTGCAAAGTCTCTCTAAATGTTTTGAATGTTTTTTATTGCATTAGAGTCCTTGTGGTAACAAGAAAGACCTTATTATAATCATAAGCGTGCCTCCTTAGAGCCCCAAGGCCGGCCATAGACCCATGATTGACTTACAAATGCATTGGTGGAGAGTGGAGGCAAAGTGGACAAGTGGAATGGTGATCTGGAAAGACTTCACGCCGTGAAAGCTAGTACTTCACGCCGTGAAGTGGCCCTGGCCAGCCATTATTTTGTACTTGTTCAATTCAAGCCCTCCCATTTTAGTTGATGTTGAGATCAACCCCCAGTGTGTGACCCAATAGGCCTATACATCATCGGTAGTGATCAATTGGCGTACGTGTGTCAGTGGGATACTCCAATAAACCTAATATAGCTGGATCCCTTGGCTTGATGTAATGTCTCAACTCCTTGCTCCCACTGGCCTTGACACCTTCGGTCTTCACTCGAGCAACGTCTTTCTTGTTCCTCCGTCTTGAATGACTCCGTCTTTCGTTTTGGTTACAATAATAAACTAAATACAAAATATCATATTTAATTACTTATACATTTTCAAAGGGGTTGTAAGTGACAAGTAGGCATCCCCAAAACCAAAATAAAGATAGAAAAGGAAAACACAACCATGGGTTAAAGTTGGCAAACCTATAACCTACATGTCTACCTACAACAAGAATATACTGTTGATTTGCTTAAGTCTAGCATTTGCAGTTGACATGTAAAAACTGCAAACGCGACTTAATGATACTAATGCGACTAGTATACAAGTCAAACCCATTCTACAACATTTATATAACTATATAAATAGACAACCACACATTAATTTTAAGCAATAAATAAAGCCAGTACCATACATACAACTTGATCTATTAAATCATCTCGATACTTCTCAATTAATTAAACCATTAGTTGAAATGAAAGGCAAAAATAAAAATTTGTCAACTTTTTAATCAATTATAAACAATTAGTATAATAACTACTATACCAAATATGTTTTAAACCAAAAATACATAATTGATTAAAACTCGTTCTTATTTCTTTATTCAATAATACACCTATTATCCATTAATCTATTATATTTTAATCCAAAAATATAATAATAACTTTATTTTAACTCAGCCAGTTAAAACAAATCCTTAATCATAATTTATATAAATACTAGAGTTATGTTTAATAAAGTCCATATAAAAAAACATAGTCCTTAAATTTTAATATTCAATCACATGTGATTCAGTATACAATCACATGTGATTGTAAAAGCATCACATGTTAATTACAAAAATTCCACTCCGTCCAAAATTTGAAAATTCAATCTGGACCATTGATATGGCTGATTCAAAGGCTAAAATTATTCTCTGAGTACTATGCATTAAGTATGGACTATTGTTAGGTCCCAATATGTGGGATGAAGCTTTGCAATGTTGAGAGAAACACACTCAAACACTATGAGAGAATGTGAATTATGATAGCAAAACTTAGATTGAACATGGAGCCTAAGGCTTATATAGCCTTCGGCTATTTTACATATAACACCCTCACTTTTTGGTGTTCTAACAATCTCACCCTAAGTGAGGAGTGTTTCTATTACAAAAGCTTCGAACTACAAAGATAAAACAATTAAGGAACTCTGTTGCATAGTCCAAAGTAGCTTTGCCACCCTCTGAAAATTCTTCTACTGTTTAGTGTTTTCTTTAATCTCTTAATGTATTGACCAATTTGTTGTCTCTCCTTCTCTGTGATAGAAGACTCAGTCTTAGCATTTTTCATCTCCATCATGCTGTACAAGATTCTTAGCGTGCCGTCTGAATAAGCTAAAACATCGCACATTTGTACGAATGTTTTCTCTTTCTTTGAGTTTTGGAAGACAACACCTGGTTCACCATCAAAGAACTCATGCCCGACTTCAACTATTGTTAACTCTTCCATCTAATCCAGATTAGGATGACTCTGTTGAGGTTTCAGATTGTTAACTTTTTCATGATTATTCTCTGCTGCCAATTGCATATCATGTTTTTCAATATACTCCATCAGCTTTCTCATATACTTCATCAGTGCAGACCTGCCGAATACTTTATTAGGTAGCTTTCTTGATTTCTCTGACAGGTGCAGATAAATGAAGTTGATATCATGCAGTTGAATATATGTGAGATCTTCTTCGTTAAATGTAAACTTCTACTTATTTTCTCTTTCAACTTCAAACCAAACAATTGTATGACCAAACGCAGATTCACTGTAGATATTGAGAAGGTTGGTGACTAGATATTCAGAGATTATCTTTTCTTTTGGAGTTCTGAATCTTTCAAGTACATGCTCGTATCTTCTTTTCTGATTTTGCTCTAGATGTCTGAACTCTAGAGGTGTTCTTGTTTCAACTTCGTCCACATAAATTTCATGTATTCTATCTTCAAGAAACGGACCATTGACTGAGTAGTCTCTCCAGATTGTTTCAACTCTAGCTTGTCTTGTGTACATGTTTCTTCTATCAAGAAAAGGAGTACCAGAATGCACTGGAGTAGTAGGTGGTATTATCATATTTGGTGGTATAGGCCATTATGTATTTCTTACAAACTCTACAGCTGCTTTCCTTTGTTGTTCTTGTCTGATTAAGTCTGTAGCTGAAGTCTGAAATTGACCTGGAGGAGGAGAAAAGGCAGTATGAACTTCATAATTGACCCCGCTTAAAACCCTTGAAACATCAAATGTCTTCTTTTTTGCTTGACCCTTAACCCTGCCAGTTGTGGATTTTCCCTTTATTCTCTTTTCAATCTCTGCAGGATTCAAATCATCCTCAAATCTATCCATAACCCGAGTATGAAGAGCTTCATGATTAGTTACTGATGTTACATACTCATCAATATCTTCATTTATATCATCAAACCTTTCCTCATTTTCCATGTTTACCTCAATATCACCATAAAGAACATTAAAATCTGTATCTGTTTCAGTATCAACCTTCTCAGTCTGTTTACTATGATCACTTTGTTCTATCTCCCCCTCTACACTTACACCAAGCCTCTTGGTGTTGCGTGTTTATGTGCGGACCGGATTTCACAACGATATGAGTGCACACGGCACGGCACGGTGTGTAGTAAAGTGTGCTAGTAAGACCGATGATTTATGTCGAACACGGGTAAGGGTGATAGCTATGGCTACTTTTTATTCCAAATTGTAGTCTAGTTAGATAGATAGGTGAGGATAAAAATAGACTAAATACTAGGCAGGAAAATAAATAAATCAGGAAACAAAAGAAAGTGCCAAGTCACGAATCCTCCAAATAAATATTAATAGTCGCGTTAGCTAATCCGGTTATAAAATGAGTGAAATTATTAACATGATTTCTAAAGTAGTTTTGGTACCAATAATTTATCAGTTTGAAACGATCTTAAGGTAATTCTGATTTAATCCATGTATTATTAAAACACCGGTTATATAAAACCTCACTTTCCGGGTGTTATCCCGTTTTACTTAAAAGGTAAGTATTTATTTCTTAATGAAATAATAGACAAAGTAAATACCATCGTCGGTCAACATCTGGTAAGAAGATATATATTTAGGTATTAAGATAATATATCAGTTGAACACCTCAAGTGGGTCTACGATCAAATGTCCCTGTATACACATACCAGACTTATACGTATCGTACACCTTAAGTGGGTCTATGAGCAAATGCATATAAATATAAGTCTGTTTGAATATATATGTATAAGGATACATATATTCTAAGCAAATGGTTTTTCAACATATACAATGCCGAATACCCGCATGAACAATTAGTTTTATACAAAATAGCTGATTGTAATGTTTCATTATTTCACCAAGTCTTAAATAAAATAATCACAATATAATCCTACGCATAACAACTACATATTTATATAAATTCGGATTCATTGTAACAAAGCGAAAATAAAGGAACGGGAATACCAGTTTGTATTATACAAGGCAGAAATGATACAAGGACAGCATCCTGACTCGTACAAACTTGCTGGAACTCGTTTCGGAAGACAGAAAAACAACTACTGCTACGAAAACTACAAACCTACACTACAAACTACGTATTTACATGGATAAAAGGCGAGAAAACCTCCAGAGCAGCCTGAAGGCCCCCTAGAGTCGCCTGAGTTCTTCTGGAGTGGTGTGTTTTTGGTATTGTGTAGTGTGTGAATGAATGGGGCTTGGCTTGCTATTTATAGGCGTCAAAAGTGGTTTCTTCGCCGCGTAAATAAGTGGTTCCGTGCCGCGGAAATAGTGCCCGAGGGAATCTTATCCTCTGGCAGCGCGCGGCTCGATGTAACAGAATTTGTTACGATATAAGTGGTTCACTCTATCACTCAAGTGTATAAGGTTTATATCAATTTAGTGAATCACACAATGTCATAAATGTAATATTACCATATGCTTGTATCCAAATGTAATCTACACCACTAGAGAGTCTACAACTGTCAAGAGGGCTTTTGGGGTTAAAATGTAAAAGGCTATGGGTTAAAGGTAGGAAAAAGGGATTTTAATAGTGGCTAAAAATAAGATTCCAAAAATCAAATTAATAACCGACTAAGCTGCTTTTATTGAACTATCGAACAAGAATATCACAATATTTTTGTTGAGATCACAGTTCATCAAGCTGTAATGGAATCAGAATCTTCTCAATGACAGTTATTCATTGAGGCAATACTGAAGAAAAAACTACTACTCAATGTATGACAACCTCAAAAATAGCTGAAGAAAGGTACGTCAAGCAACTGAAATTTCTCATTTTTCTAATTTTCTATTTTTTTTTTTTTGGATTTTTGGGTTCAGCTGTCTGTAACAGATAGACCAAGGAATATCGACTTGTTATATCCTGCTACTCGGTGCATGAACAACTCAAGATTATAGGAACACAATATGGAACTAAGTAGCAAATATTGGATTTAACTGATTTTGGGAACTAAAAATAAAATAGACTAAAAATGAGATAAACATGGGTGATGAAATGAAAGGTTAAGGCTCAAAGTGGTTAACTAGGGTATCCAATACTAAAAATGAGAATTACGCTAAAAAGGGTTAAAAAGAAAATAATTTAAATAATCTAAAATTGAGATTATTTAAGTTTGAAAGAAAAAAGCTTAAAATAACGGGTTTCAAAAAAGAAAGACGGCCTCTATCAATGGAATAGTCTAGTTCTCATTTTGGTGGTTTTGATAAGAATTCAGTAACAAGTTCTGAAATATATGCAATTTAGACATACTCACAGCAAATGAATCAATGTTTTAATGATAACAACTGTAAGGCTCAAACACTCAATTAAGTACGTGCTGTATTTATGCTAAGTCGTGAAATCTCGAATAATTTTCCTTTTATACAATCTGAATTCATATAAATTTAATTAAAAATTTCATACAAATAATCATAAATGCGAAAAAATTTAAAACTATGAGGATGTTGTAAAATTTTAAATTTTTTTTGGAGATTTTAGATTTTCGAAAATTTTTATTAACAAGAAATATGGATACCTCTACCCCACACTTAAAATGGTACAATTTCCTCATTGTACTAAAAAACATGAATAAATAAAGGTGAAGTAGAGAGAACTCCCCTATTTTGTACATCGAAATTTTGGTATTGTTACTAAGCGGACTGCCAGCATATGCGTGATTAATCATAATTTCGATTTTGAGACCAGAAATCTCACACATCATTTTATTAAGTTTGTAGCAAAATTAAAACAAAATAAAAAAAACCATTTATTCGGGTTACATACTATTCGTACGGTATGTAAGCGAACAGAATAACACTTTGAAATGCGAAATCTTTTATAGTCAGATATTCAAGGCTGAAAAACTAAATCAACAGTTAGAATATTTTACCATATTATCACAGTCATCCGCGGCAACGGCGCCAAAAATCTGGTGTTGCGCGTTTATGTGCGGACCGGATTTTACAACGGTACGAGTGCACACAGCGTGGCTGGGCAGAGACCCCACGCGTGTAGTAAAGTGTGCTGGTAAGACCGATGATTTATATCGAACACGGGCAAGGGTGATAGCTATGGCTACTTTTTATTCCAAACTGCTGTCTAGTTAGATAGATAGGTGAGGATAAAAATAGACTAAATACTAGGCACGAAAATAAATAAAGCAGGAAACGAAAGAAAGTGCCAAGTCACGAATCCTCCAAATAAATATTAATATTAGCGTTAGCTAATCCGGTTATAAAATGAGTGAAATTATTAAGATGATTTCTAAAGTAGATTTGGTACCAATCATTTATCAGTTTGAAACGATCTTAAGGTAACTTTGATTTAATCCATGTATTATTAAAACATCAGTTAGATAAAACCTCACTTTCCGGGTGTTATCCCGTTTTACTTAAAAGGTCAGTATTTATTTCCAACTGAAATAATAGACAAAGTAAATACCATCGTCGGTCAACATCTGGTAAGAAGATATATATTTAGGTATTAAGATAATATATCAGTTCAACACCTCAAGTGGGTCTATGAGCAAATGTACCTGTATACACATACCAGACTTATACGTATCGTACACCTCAAGTGGGTCTATGAGCAAATGCATATAAATATGAGTCTGTTTGAATATATATGTATAAGGATACACATATCCTAAGCAAATGTTTTTTCAACATTTACAATGCCGAATACCCGCATGAACCGATAGTTTTATACAAAATAGATAATTATAATGTTTCATTATTTAAAAAATACCAAGTCTTAAATAAAATAATCACAATATAATCCTACGCATAACGACTACATATTTATATCAATTCAAATTCATTGTAATGAAGCAAAAATAAAAGAAAGAGAATACCAGTTTGTATTATACAAGGCAGAAATGATACAAGGACAACATCCCGACTCATACAAACTTGCTGGAACTCGTTTCCGAAGACAAAAAAACAACTACAGCTACGAAAACTACAAACCTACGCTACAAACTACGTATTTACATGGATAAAAGGCGAGAAAACCTCCAGAGCAGCCCGAAGGTCCCCTGGATTCGCTTGAGTTCTTCTGGAGTGGTGTGTTTTTGGTATTGTGTAGTGTGTAAATTAATGGGGCTTGGCTTGCTATCTATAGGCATCAAAAGTGGTTTCCGCGCCACGTAAATAAGTGGTTCCGCGCTGTAACACACTTCTTACCGACCTAGTATGATTAAGGTAATTAAGATGGATTATCTTAATATTAATTGATTTATTATTTGAATTGTGTGTCTAATTAATTTAATTATTTATATTGTGAATAATAGTTAATTAATTGTAATATGTGTAAGTGGAATGGTGAGTTGGCTTAAGTGACACCTGAATCACCAAACACACATGTCTAATTGTCATAACATGCAAAAATAGAAGGTGTTGTATGTGTGTGTGTTGTAATCTTCGGCCGAGAGAACAAAAGAAAGGAAGAAGAATTCCAAATTCGTTGAATAACTGAAGTATTCTGAAGAAGATATGAGGAGGCGATACCCTACCTTGTTTGAGCGCGATCAGATTCCGAGGATGGAATCTTCTTAAGGGGGGAAGATTTGTAACACCCTCCTTACCGGCCTACTATGATTAAGGTAATTAAGATGGATTATCTTAATATTAATTGACTTATTATTTGAATTGTGTGTTTAATTAATTTAATTATTTATATTGTGAATAATAGTTAATTAATTGTAATATGTGGGAATTGAATGGTGAGTTGGCTTAAGTGACACCTAAATCACCAAACACACATGTCTAATTGTCATAACATGCAAAAATAGAAGGTGTTGTGTGTGTGTGTGTGTTGTAATATTCGGCCGAGAGAACAAAAGAAAGGAAGAAGAATTCCAAATTCGTTGATCTTGTTTGTGCAAATTGATTAACTGAAGTATTCTGAATCATCAAGAGGTTAGAATTCAGAATCAAATGTTAATTGTTGATTAATTTCGGATTTATAAGATTTTTTATGTGAAAATCCGATTGTATGAAATGTGTGATGAATTCATGATCTAAGAATGTATGTTTGTTAGTATTTGATGTTAATATGAACAATACATGCTTAAATTCAGTTCTGGAAACTTAGATGAGGTTGCATGTTTAAAATCAGATTGAAAATTTGATGTTATGCATGATTTTGAATGTATCGTTATTCTTGAGTGTGAAGCTATCGGAATTCATGTATGATTCAATCAGAATTAGTGAAAACCGATAAAATCTATCGGGATTGATAGGAATCCGAGAAAAGAAGAATGTTTGCCTTAGCTTTTATCGGGATTGATGTAAAACCGAGAAGAATGATCGGATTTTATAATTAACATTTGCTCGGAATCCTATTCTATCGGATTTATGTATTTTATCGGAATTCATGTTATCGGATTGTTGTTTCCATCGGATTGTTATTTCCATCGGATTGTATGTTTCTCGGAATTGATGTTTAGTCGGAATTGACTTTTATGGGATTGTATGACTTGATCGGATTTGGCCTTTTCTCGAATTGTGCATTATATCGGAATCCGACTAGATTGGAATTGCTTCTACTCGGATTTGTCTTTGCTCCGAATTGGTTTATCGGATTTCATGTTTTATCGGATTTGATCTTATCGGAATTGAACACAATCGGAATTCAAACAATACCTATGCTAAGAATTGGTGATGTTGTGTTATGAAAAATCAACTCTTTGATGATTTGAAGATAAACATGAATTTGTTGCCTTGGTTTATTAAAGGAATGTATGAATTGCCTAAGCTAAGGAGTTGGATGAATTCACTGAATTACAGGAAGTAAAAAGTAATAGTGAATTGTGGTGTATTGATTGTATATACATGGGTTGATGTGTACTTGTGATTGTATGTACATATGTGTTTAATTATAGTATTATGCTTATTGTGTGATTGATTAAGCAAATACTGACGGTTAGTTGTTTGTTCAGGTGGAGACAAGACTCAGTAGTTGAGAATAGTCTGAGTTACCTGAACTTTTGAAGATATCGGTGAGTGGATATATATCTTGGATGTATGAGATATATCACCTGATTGTTGCACTTTGAGATTTTATATCTTGTTCTGTATATACATGATGTTGTTGTGAGATCAGCTTGGGGGTAGTTATTCAGCTGGGCCTATGTTTAGAGATATACAGTATTAGTAATTGTCTTGATGAGCATTTGTTGTAATCAAGAAATGCTAATATTGTTGTCTGTTGTAACTAGGCTATCGGTAAACCTTTGCTTTGGCCGGAATTTGGTTGAAGGTCACGCAAGACCACCGGTTCTCTTGTTTGTTTGAGCCTTGTTGTTTGGGCTTTATGCCTTGTATGTTTGTGATATCTATTCTCTCACTTAGCTTTGTTCTAATCCCCCACTGTTGAACTCTTTTACAGGATATTCCTGGTCAGTGGAAGATAGAGGTGTAACTGGAATTGTGGACTGATCATACTCTGATATTGAAAGTGTTTTTGTACAGAGCCTATTTTTATTAGTAACACTATGGTGGTTTTGTAAAGTTAATCAGCAAAGTTGTACTTACAATATTATATATATTTAATTATGTTATTAGCTTCCGCTAGTATTACAAATTTGTGTTTTAGAAAATACAGTGTGATATCTATTCTCTCACTTAGCTTTGTTCTAATCCCCCACTGTTGAACTCTTTTATAGGATATTCCTGGTCAGTGGAAGATAGAGGTGTAACTGGAACTGTGGACTGATCATACTCTGATATTGAAAGTGTTTTTGTACAGAGCCTATTTTTATTAGTAACACTATGGTGGTTATGTAAAGTTAATCAGCAAAGTTGTACTTACAATATTATATATATGTAATTATGTTATTAGCTTCCACGCGTATTACAAATTTGTGTTTTAGAAAATACAGTGTTACAATTTGGTATCAGAGCCCTGGTTTGAGGATTTGCATTGTTGAATTGTGCAATACTCGAACTGAGGCTCTGATCAGTCCAATATTTCCAGAGTGGGTAATTAGTAAAGTAGCTATAGAGAATATGATGTGGTACTAACGGATTATAATCTGAGAACTGGTGAGATGTTGGGTAGAATAGATTATGGCTGATAACAACGAGAACCTGGTACTTACCCCTTCGTCCCCAAGAAGACAGCACAACAACGTGTCATCTACTCCTGCGAATGAGCAGCACAGAGCGGGTACCTCTCATCATGGGGAGTCAGATAACAAAGATTATGTGTTACAGCTGGAAGACACTTTGCAGACTTAGAGGGATCGGATTCTTGAACTGGAGCAACAGTTGAACCAAACCCAGTCTTCCCAACCAACCTCTACAGTACAGATACCTCCGCTATCAGCCGCTGTCACTTAATCCTTACCACCACCAGTTTATACCACAGCTTCTGTGAGTACGGTGTCAACTCCTTATGGATCGTTTCCTTTTATCCCTATACCACAAGGAGTGTCTACCCAACAACAAACACCACAACAGAACTTCTTTATTCCGTGGTTTCCACAGCAAGAAACTAGGAACAAATGCCAATTCAAAGATTTTGTGGCGTGTGGAGCACCTGAGTATTCGGGAAGCTCAAACCCGAATGTTACCCTAAACTGGTTGAAAGAAACTGTGAAGGCTTTGGAAGCCTGCAACTGTGAGAAAGCCGAATGGGTCAAGTTTGCAACGAGACGGTTGAAAGATCAAGCCTTGACATGGTGGGATTCTCTGACTACACATCTGCCGCGAGATGTTGTAAATGCCATTACCTGGGAGCAATTCCAGGATAAGTTCTGTGAGCAATATTGTAATGCATTTAATATGGCCAAGATTCAGCGAGAGTTTTTAGATTTGGCACAGACAAGTAATATGTATGTGGATGAGTTGATCAGCAAGTTTCAAGTAACTCTTAGGTTTGCAAAACAGTGGGTGCCTGATGAACATTCTCAGGTTCAACAATTTGTGAAAGCTTTGTTAGCAGAATATCGGGGTAACACTCATCTGGCGACATCGCTTGTCCAGGAATTCACATTAGCAAGATCTACAGAGTCTGATGCTAAAGATTGGGAGAAGATGAATAGAGGGTCATTCAGCAAGTTTGTTGGAGGTTCAAGTGGTAATCAAGGTAAGGGAAAAGCGCAGAATCAGCAGGGTAAATCAGATCAGAGGTCCAAGGGATCAGGATTTTCTCAGAATAAGCCGTGGTGCCATAGTTGCAAGTCTCATCACGCCGTACAGTGCACGCCGCAAACACGGAGATGTTTGAGGTGTGGTGAGACAGGTCATGACATCGGTGCATGTAAGTTCAACACCTTTGTCTGCTGAAACAACAAAGAAGAGGGACACACGGCTGATGCGTGTCTTAAGTTGAAGACCGCGGGGACTAGGGCAGGGGTAAATATCACCGGGGGATCGTCTTCTGCAGGTCAGAAGAGAAAGATTGTACCTTCTGCTGAGGGTCGGGCTTTTAAGATGACTGCCAAGGAAGCTACTGGAAGTCATGATGTGATAACTAGTATGTTCATAGTTAACTCTATGCCTGCACGTGTTTTGTTTGACTCTGGTGCAAATAGATCGTTTATATATATGACTGTATGTGATAAATTGAAATTACCTACTTCTGTGAACACTACTCCTTTAGAAGTAGAAATTGCTGATGGTAATGTAGTACATGTGACCACTTCTGTGATTGGAGTTCAGATTAGTATTGATGGTACTAGTTTCCCTGTAGACTGTTTGGTGATGCCTATACCTGGATTTGATTTAGTATTAGGCATGGACTGGTTGAGTCACAATAGGGCTAGTATCCAGTGTCATAAGAAATTGATCACTATTCCTCTAGTTGACGGGTCGCATGTCGTGGCTCGTAGAGATAGATCTCCATCTTCTCTTCTGATTATCTCGTATATGAAGGCTAGAAAATCTTTAGCCAAAGGTTGTGCGTCATTTCTAGCCTATGCTATTGATGTGAAGAAAGAGAAGTGTCCGGTTACCGATGTTCGTGTTGTTTTGGATTACCCGGAAGTATTTCCAGATGATTTGACAGGGTTGCCACCTGTTCGCGATGTCGAATACAAGATTGATCTGATACCTGGTAGTACACCTATTGCGAAAGCTCCTTACCGATTAGCTCCTTCATAAATCAGAGAGATGATGACACAGATACAAGAACTATTAGATAAGGGGTTTATTCATCCAAGCTCTTCGCCTTGGGGTGCACCGGTGTTGTTTGTGAAAAAGAAAGACAGGACTCTGCGTATGTGTATTGATTACAGAGATTTGAATAAGAGAACTATCAAGAACAAGTATCCGTTGCCAAGAATAGATGATTTGTTTGATCAACTTCAGGGAGCTTCGTACTTCTCGAAGATTGATTTGAGGTCTGGATACCATCAGGTTAGGGTGGCCGAAGAGGATATACCGAAGACATCCTTTCGTACACGGTATGGTCACTATGAGTTTCTCGTTATGCCTTTCGGTTTGACTAACGCTCCTGTAGTATTTATGGATCTGATGAATCGGGTGTGTCGACCCTTCTTGGATAAGTTTGTCATTGTGTTTATTGATGACATTCTTGTGTATTCTAAAACAGAGGATGATCATGATCAACATCTGCGACAAGTTTTGGAGACTCTAAAGCAACACAAGATGTATGCCAACTTGTCAAAGTGTGAGTTCTGGTTGCGTGAAGTCAAGTTTCTGGGTCATGTGATTTGTGAAGACGGTGTTAAAGTGGATCCGTCAAAGATAGAAGCTGTAATGAATTGGAACGCTCCTAAGACCCAGACAGAGATTAAAAGTTTTCTTGGTCTGGCAGGTTATTACAGGCGTTTCATTATAGACTTTTCGAAGCTTGCTAGTCCGTTGACTAAACTAACCAGAAAGGATATTCAGTTTCAATGGGGTGAGGCTCAAGAGAATGCTTTTCAGACTTTGAAGCAACTTCTGTGTCAGGCTCCTGTTCTTACGTTGCCTGAAGGATCTAAAGATTTCGTGGTTTACTGTGATGCTTCACTGGGTTAGGATGTGCACTGATGCAGAGGGGTAAAATGATAGCTTATGCTTCCAGACAGTTGAAACCTAACGAGAGAAACTATGCGACTCATGATTTGGAGTTAGCAGCGGTAGTGTTTGCTTTGAAACTATGGAGACATTACTTGTATGGAACAAAATGCATGATTTGCACTGATCACAAGAGTCTACAGTATGTGTTCACTAAGAAAGAACTGAATATGAGACAGCGCCGATGGTTAGAGTTGATAAAAGATTATGACTGTGACATTCAGTATAATCCGGGAAAACCTAACGTGGTTGCTAATGCAGTTAACAGGAAAGGTTCTGCAGACACAGTAAAGTTTATGCGGTTAGAGATCAAATTAGATATGATTGATCAGTTGATGGCTGCACAATCGCGTTTGGGTGCCAAAGTTTGGTAATTTACGGGAATTGATTTTGACTGAAGCACATAAATCCAGAATGTCTGTTCATCCTGGTAGCACTAAGATGTATCATAGTATGAAGACCTTTTATTGGTGGCCTACTATGAAGTTAGATGTTGCTCGATTCGTGGAGTCATGTCATATATGTGCACAAGTGAAAGCCGAACACCAGAAGCCGTCTGGATCTTTGAGACAGTTAGCAATAACTGAATGGCAGTGGGATCATATCACAATGGATTTTGTAACGAAACTTCCAAGGACTCAGAAGGGAAACGATATGATATGGGTTATTGTTGACAGATTAACCAAGAGTGCACACATTCTTGCTACTGCTGAGACTGCAAACTTGAGTAAGTTAGCCAAGTTGTATGTTGATGAGATAGTATCTAGAAACGGAGTTCCTATGTCTATTGTTTCAGATCGGGATTCGAGGTTTGTGTCGAATTTCTGGAACAGACTACAACAAGAGTTGGGATCGAGAGTTAATCTGAGTACAGCTTACCACCCGCAGACAGATGGCCAATCAGAGAGAACAATTCAGACTTTAGAAGATATGCTTCGGGCATGTGCGTCAGAGTTTGGGGGTTCTTGGCATTCGCATCTACCGTTGGTTGAGTTTGCCTACAACAATTCTTACCACTCCAGTATCGGAATGCCGCCGTATGAGATGTTATATGGGCGACTGTGTAGAACTCCTACTTGTTGGTTAGAGGCAAGAGAGAAACAGTTTGATGGGCCAGATATTGTTCAGATCACAGCAGATAAAGTAGCAGTGGCTCGAGAAAAATTGAAAGCTGCAAGAGATCGACAAAAGATGTGTGCAGATCCGCGTCGTCGACCAGTGACTTTTGTTGAGGGAGAAAGAATTTACTTAAAGGTTTCACCATGGAAGGGCGTGATACGCTTTGGGAAACGCGGAAAGTTAGCTCCTCGATATATTGGTCCGTTCAGAATTCGTAAAGTAATGAATGATCAGACGGTGGTTTTGGATCTTCCTGATGAGTTAGCAGGTATTCATGACACTTTCAATGTTTGTTATCTGAGAAATGGTAATGTAGAGGATCAGACACAGGTGTTGCCAATAAAAGATCTGTGTGTAGATTCCAACAAGAGGCTTATTGAGGAAACTGTTGAGATACTGGATCGTAAGGTAACAAAGCTGAGAAATAAACAGATTCCAATGGTCTTGGTAAAGTGGAAGCACAGTTTGGGTTCAGACTTGACTTGGAAAACCGAAGAAGATATGAGGAGGCGATACCCTACCTTGTTTGAGCGCGATCAGATTCCGAGGATGGAATCTTCTTAAGGGGGGAAGATTTGTAACACCCTCCTTACCGGCCTACTATGATTAAGGTAATTAAGATGGATTATCTTAATATTAATTGGCTTATTATTTGAATTGTGTGTTTAATTAATATAATTATTTATATTGTGAATAATAGTTAATTAATTGTAATATGTGGGAATTGAATGGTGAGTTGGCTTAAGTGACACCTAAATCACCAAACACACATGTCTAATTGTCATAACATGCAAAAATAGAAGGTGTTGTGTGTGTGTGTGTGTGTTGTAATCTTCGGCCGATAGAACAAAAGAAAGGAAGAAGAATTCCAAATTCGTTGATCTTGTTTGTGCAAATTGATTAACTGAAGTCTTCTGAATCATCAAGAGGTTAGAATTCAGAATCAAATGTTAATTGTTGATTAATTTCGGATTTATAAGATTTTTTATGTGAAAATCCGATTGTATGAAATGTGTGATGAATTCATGATCTAAGAATGTATGTTTGTTAGTATTTGATGTTAATATGAACAATACATGCTTAAATTCAGTTCTGGAAACTTAGATGAGGTTGCATGTTTAAAATCAGATTGAAAATTTGATGTTATGCACGATTTTGAATATATCGGTATTCTTGAGTTTGAAGCTATCGGAATTCATGTATGATTCAATCGGAATTAATGAAAACCGATAAAATCTATCGGGATTGATAGGAATCCGAGAAAAGAAGACTGATTGCCTTAGCTTTTATCGGGATTGATGTAAAACCGAGAAGAATGATCGGATTTGATAATTAACATTTGCTCGGAATCCTATTCTATCGGATTTATGTATTTTATCGGAATTCATGTTATCGGATTCTTGTTTCCATCGGATTGTTATTTCCATCGGATTGTATGTTGCTCGGAATTGATGTTTAGTCGGAATTGACTTTTATCGGATTGTATGACTTGATCGGATTTGGCCTTTTCTCGGATTGTGCATTGTATCGGAATCCGACTAGATTGGAATTGCTTTTACTCGGATTTGCCTTTGCTCGGAATTGGTTTATCGGATTTCAAGTTTTATCGGATTTGATCTTATCGGAATTGAACACAATCGAAATTCAAACAATACCTATGCTCGGAATTGGTGATGTCGTGTTATGAAAGATCAACTCTTTGATGATTTGAAGATAAACATGAATGTGTTGCCTTGGTTTATTAAATGAATGTATGAATTGCCTAAGCTAAGGAGTTGGATGAATTCACTAATTTACAGGAAGTAAAGAGTAATAGTGAATTGTGGTATATTGATTGTATATACGTGGTTTGATGTGTACTTGTGATTGTATGTACATATGTGTATAATTATAGTATTATGCTTATTGTGTGATTGATTAAGCAAATACTGACGGTTAGTTGCTTGTTCAGGTGGAGACAAGACTCAGTAGTTGAGAATAGACTGAGTTACCTGAACTTTTGAAGATATCGGTGAGTGGATATATATCTTGGATGTATGAGATATATCACCTGATTGTTACTCTTTGAGATTTTATCTCTTGTTCTGTATATACATGATGTTGTTGTGAGATCAGCTTGGCGGTAGTTATTCAGCTGGGCCTATGTTTAGAGATATACAGTATTAGTAATTGTCTTGATGAGAATTTGTTGTAATCAAGAAATGCTAATATTGTTGTCTGTTGTAACTAGGCTATCGGTAAACCTTTGCTTTGGCCGGAATTTGGTTGAAGGTCACGCAAGACCACCGGTTCTCTTGTTTGTTTGAGCCTTGTTGTTTGGGCTTTATGCCTTGTATGTTTGTGATATCTATTCTCTCACTTAGCTTTGTTCTAATCCCCCACTGTTGAACTCTTTTACAGGATATTCCTGGTCAGTGGAAGATAGAGGTGTAACTGGAATTGTGGACTGATCATACTCTGATATTGAAAGTGTTTTTGTACAGAGCCTGTTTTTATTAGTAACACTATGGTGGTTTTGCAAAGTTAATCAGCAAAGTTTTACTTATAATATTATATATATTTAATTATGTTATTAGCTTCCGCGCGTATTACAAATTTGTGTTTTAGAAAATACAGTGTTACACGCGCCGCGGAGACAGTATCCGGGGGAATCTTATCGTCTTGCAGCGCGCGGCTCGATGTAATAGAATTCGTTACGATAAGGTACGCGGCGCGGAAGGGGATAGGGTATGCGGCGCGTAATGAGCTTTTTCAGAAAATCTTCGTATTTTGCGTGGTGTTTCCTAGTTTTGACGCCTGTTATCCATTTTTCCGTTTTGTCTACCTCAAATAGCCTTGAATAAAATAAGAAAGCATTTAAAGCTCATTTTGGCTATATTTTATTTATTTAAACTAGATATTGTTAGATATCAGATATATATTTTATGTATAAATCTGACAATATCACCGCTGTTCAAAGATAATCATATGTTCCTATTCAAGAACATCATCAGCCTGAGATTCATCTTGATTCCTACTTGAACCTTCACCAAAGGGTAAAGTTTGATTCAACGGAGTTACTGATGCGATACTACTTTTTCCAAGATACAATCTCCTACGTTTCTCCCCCTCGGGGCGATCATCTGGATCATGATCGTCACGTCTTCTCGTTAAAGTACATGCTTGAACTTTACAGGCAGTCTCCACCGCTTTCAATCTATCAAAAATCTCAGCAAACTTTGAATTCGTATCATTTTTAATGTCTGTGAGAGTAGGACCATGAAAAGTTTGTGCATGTGGTAAGTAGGAAGAATCAGAAATAGGGGTAGCTTGAGATCTAGAGTGTAGTAAACATTCAATTATGTCAAGCCTAGAATCAATATGGTTAAGTTTAGCATGTAGAGGGTTAACAGCTTGTTGAATTGTTGTTTGAAGTTCTTCCTGTGTAACATACCTGGTATCACGAAGATTACCAGTTGAGATACCAGCCACAGAGGCTGAATCACCTAAAGGAGCTGATGAGATGTTGACTCTAGTAGGATTTCCATCCAATCCTCGAATGATACCATCAGTAGTATCACCTATGGATGTTCCAGGTACACTTTTGATTAGTGTGACCAGTGCATTTATAGTGTCCTTGTGTTTGGAAAGAAATGTAGAAATCTGCGGTATATCAATGTGCTCAGAAACAACAGGCGAGGACGAGGGAGACGGTCCTCTATTTTCATTACGTCCAGTCTCCAAAGGAAAAAGTCGTAGATGATATGCTAAAGCCCTGTGCAATGAAGTAGAAGGTTGTTGAGAACCCTCTAAGTTGGTGGGGTTTGAAGATTCACATGTGGGATAACCGTGTCTATTTGAATACCTGACCCAACTATGTCAAGTCCGATAGTAGATGTACCAACCCGGCTTTCTAGGTTTGGGGAAATCTCAACACTCTCATTTTATTTTCTCATAGAAGTAACACTGATATAATCTTCATCTTCATTTCCATACCAAACATACTTATTTGGAGACAATAATGAAGTCTCAGGAGTGACAGAAGCAACCTCAAAAGATGGTTCTATTGCATGATCAGGAGCTACTTGAGCAACCCGAGGAACCAAGATTGTTGTTGAGTAGGATCTAGAATTAGAGTAAGACCTGCCTGACTGACGGGAGTTTGTAATTGGGAAATAGGAGTCAAGTCAGCAGTTGACACTATAGGAGTACTAACAACTGGAGATTGATCATGAGGATCAGTTAGTTTCATATAGGAAGGAGTGCTATTAGGAGTATGAACAATAGGAGCATCTGGAGTACCCACACGAGATGAAACAACAGTAACAGGTGGAGTACTCACAATATTAGAAACATACTCAGCACTCTAAGAATTTGAACTAGAAAGATCAATTTGTTCAGCAGAGACATCATATTGCACAATAAACTGATCTGTAGCAAAAACCAGAGATTTAACAATATCATGAACAGCTGCTAGATAATAAAAATCTTCTCCCTCTCTAAGTGTTTCACCTTCACCCTCTTCACCACCCCTCTCAGGATTTTCTCTCTGCACTTCCCTCTCTGCATCTCCCATAGATGACTGAGGCCTAACCAACTCCTTCTTGGGTAGGTAGGAGAGGCTCTACTCTAACCATAGGAGGTATACCTACCCTCGTCCTATAACTGATTATTAAATCAGATTGGTCACAAAGATCCAACAGAGATATAGGAAAAGGTTGAGGTACAGGAAGTGGATCAGGAGTAGCAGGTTTAATAACATTAAACACTTTAGGAGCAATAGAAGGTGAACTTGCTCTCTGAGGAATTGCAAGATTGTGATCTATTGCGTATTGAATGATCATTGGAATAAACCTCATATATGGTAAAACCTTGCTTCTGTTTTCTTTTGACTGTTTTTCAACACCATTGTTGCTTTAAAATCAATGAACAGCAACTGAGCATAATCCACATGAAAGTGGTTTCCCACAGCAGCAAAGATCCTCAACTGATTCTTAGTTTAAAACTCATATACAGTGTGTTTGGCAGTTAAGCATTTCTGGAGTATTGCCATGAACATGTTATACATAGGATGCAAGTTATTTTCTTCTAAACTGGTTCTTTTTCTCGAGTGGACCTGAGTAACCAAAAGATTGAATTGCAGCTAGACAGACTGCTTCTTCAAGAATTTCATCAAAAGTAATTGCAGAAGGACGACTATCAGCAGTAGGAAGATGGAAAATCTACCTAAGCCTATCCACAGTGATAGCAATGATGAACTCATCAACCTCTACCCAGATAAAAAGAGTTTTAGTACGACAGGTGTGCATATGACAAGTTTTCCAAAACTGTTGTGCATACACCTCTGGGACATGAGTACCGGCAGTAGCAAGGTTGTAACTTAATAGATAGTTCAAAGGATTTATTCGGAGTATTTCAGTAAGGACTGGAAAGTTTGGATTTTTCAAAGTAGCAAGGTCAATGAACTGATTATTATCATGAGTGGTTACAGAAAGGAATTATGCCCTAGGCATTAAGAGCTCGTCTAGTTTTGGGTTTTGGGGAGGCTGACTGGGAGCCACAGAATGAACATGTGATGTGGATTTACCTTCTATATTAGCCAAGTAACCTACACACAACAGCAAATCAAGTTAAATCTGTAATGCAATGATTATTGACAAACCCACACACTCATGAAAAACAGTCAAACTTAGATCAAACTCGACCTTTTGATACTAAGTTGACCTATTTCTATCCGAAGATCAAATTTCAAGAACATTGTCCAAGAAACACTATTTGGTCGGAACTGTTAATGCCTCAAATACCTAATCAAAAATAAATAGTATATAAATTCCACCGTGGGGATTGATTACCTTGTTGTTGGCAACCGATTGACACTAAAATTAAAAATTTTGGTAGAGTTTTGTTCAGTTTTGATTTGAGTAGTAACAATGGTGAAAAGATGTAAAAAATGAAAATGATCGAAGAAGATGATGGTTAGGTTAATCTGATTCGAACAGTGATGTGATAGAAGACACGTGGCTGTTGGGATTTCGTGGGCACACAGCGGAAGCAAGGTACAACAAAAATTGCCCAATGTACAAGTATATAAAGCATAAAACAAGAAATCCCGAACATGGACCAAACTCTATGTAAAGAAATTCAACATGAAAAGAAGGAAGAAGGTTATTATACCTTTCTCGTAAGCTCCAGTAATCTGGATGTCTCGTGATGTTGATGCTCCAAGAACGAAATGCGGATCGACTAATGGGTAGTACCCCGGGAACACGTCCAACCACACGAGCTAGCGAGACTTCGTGCTTCTTCATTACGAAAAGCACTGTGGAACAGCAACTAAAACGAGACCAATCTTCTGGAACAACATTCTCTTATGTCTTCTCTTGGTCTTTGTAGCACCAAAGAAGAAAATATGTGTTTTCTCTTGAGAGAAAGAAGAGAGAGTTAAAAGCCACACAAAAATGAATTCACTCTCACTTGTACTCTCGCTCCAGAATCGTCACTTAACCCCTCTCCACCAGCCAAGCCTCGAAAGTAGGAAGCAACATGCATTGACTAGCAATATTCCTTTGCGCATGGCCATGCTTATTTTGGTGTCAGCGCCCAATCATCGAGGGGCCCAGGGATATCTCTCATACTAGAGGAACAAATTCCGTTGACTGTACAATCCCATAGCGTGAACCTTGTCTAACTTAACTATTCCCTTTATAATAGCCAGTTACGAACTACGTTTTGAAATAGCCGAAGCAAGAAAGTTTCATGCTATAGAAATTCATACATCTCGGGTCAAAGGACGTAATGATATTATCCTTCCGAGTCACTCTTTGACCATGATCCATGAAGTGAACTCGGGTGCGGGTCTTCCAGTTACTTGAAATTCCTTTCAAGCACAAGTTACTGTTGCGTTTCATGCATTCAATCCTTGATTAATGCATAACCAACACCTAACCTCAGCATTAATTCAAGCTTCCTTTCCTTGAAGAATGACTGGCTGTGGAAATTTAGAATGTATAAACATTCTGGGAAGTGGTTAAACATGCTAAGATGGAACACAGTAAAGACCAATGAAGGTAACCGCATCATGCGTATATATAGTCCCCACTATATATCGATACAATCATCGGTTAGCAGTACTGCTTACCGTTCCCAAAGCTTATAAGTAAATCAAACATTTACTAAAACGATATTCGAGCCTAGTAATAAGCATTAACAATGCTATTGTACATAGTATGAAATTCATCACTAGTATTTGACAACGGCTTAACTATGGGATCATCTACACGATATCCCTTTGTACTCTTTTGTATTCTCTTACTAAACCACTTGCAAAGTGTTTATCAAGGAGATCATACACAAGGTTATCATAGTCGTCATATCCTCAATGTTACCGAAGTCTACAATAAGATTAATGACACTTATGATTATCAGAGTCGTCATACTCTCAATGTAACCGAAGTTTACAATAGAGTTATTGACACTCGCTTTTATTAGAGTCGACATACCCTTAATGTTACCGAAGTACACAATAGGGTAAATGACACTCATTGAATCTAAATGTCGTATCTACACCACATATTTGAATATTCAAAACTTCGATTAAAATCGACAGTTTCACAAGTATAGATTTGTTTGCAGTAATACTTAATCAAAACAATTCTACATTCATCGAACTTCAAGAACATACATCAATATTTCTTGAATTTATAATCCACTTGACTCCATATTTTTCTTTTATATTCACAGAACAATAATTCCACCATTAGGTTGTAGAACAACCCTAAATTAGGACATTATTTTCATTGAGCATATTTTACTAGGAACACATGAAGCTCCCACTAGCCCTGACAAGAATATTTGACTTAATCTATGCTTTCTTGAAAACTCATTCCTTTACTTTCTCGTAAAGCAAGACTACAGCCACAAGATGCAAGTTTTGCTGACTTTTGTCATGGACATAACTTGGATATAATGGATATATTAGACCTCGGAACATGCTTCAAACGTTTCCTCAACTTAATCCCGCGAAGGATCTTGGTATTTTATTTCCATGTGAACATATTTGCGTTTCCCTAAAGCGACAACAATGTTTCACATAATCAAGACCTAATCTGGATAATACGGATGAATCCCTCGGAAAGTGCCTTAAGCATTTCCTCAACTTAATCCTATGAAGAATTCAGGTCTCTTACATCCAAGTGAACTAACTTGTTTCCGCAAGGTGACAACAATATTTCACTTTATCCAAGTTTTCTTCAACATAACTACTAAAACATGTTTCCATATAATCAATATGAAACACTTTGTTTCTAGTCGGTATTTGAAGTTGTCTATTATTGCATATATGTTAGTCCCTTCACCCTTCTTGGATTACACCTCAGGTGTGGGATTAACCCAAGTCAAGTACTTGGATGGAGCAAATAGATTACATCTATGTATACCATTCCCTTCTTTTATTCACTAGTGAATACATGGTCCCACCATGTTTTCGATGAATGGTAACATCACAATGATTTACCATCAAGCTGCTGTTACTAAAATATGACAACCTCATATCTAAACGGCCTTCTTGATTTCCATCAGATTTAAAGAAGCAATGGATATTGTCAGGTTTTACCAGCATCTCTATGCTGATTAAATCCTCTCCCTTTTGAGCTACCAAACATGGTTCCCATAAGTTCAAGAAACAATTATCCAAAACTCAGATGAACTACTTAAATATACAAGCATCAACTTATAATTCATCCATCTCCCACTAAATGTAGAATGGATAATTTTAAGTTATGAGATTGACAAGCAAAGGACTCTTTCTAGTCAAAATCTCATTGGATGCTTAAGTGACCACAATGTCGTGTTTTAGATTGACGACTTGGTTCATAAAATAATGTATACAAATCATATTGAATACATGTTTAAGGCCTGCCTTTTACCAGATCATCAACAAAGATATCCGGTTTTTCTTTAAAGTAACACCATGTACAAAATGTGTTTCTTAGAGAAAACAAAGTATGGGATAAACCCATGATTCATTTCATGTTTAAATCAATATAGATAATAGAAACTTTGCATCTTATCTAGATCTAAGAATCGATATCTATATGCCCTTATTGATTCCCAATTTCTTAAGGTTATTTCCGAACACCTCTAGGTTTCAGACACAAACCTCTTATCTAGTTAAACATTCTCCCAACTACTATCATAAAGATGGTGATGGAGAATTTTACTAGTGTCACTATACATGGCATACTTGAACGGATTATCCACACAAGTGTGATCAAAATCCAACAAGTTATAATCCTTCCTACCAATACTGGTGAAAGATTTCTTAATCATCCTAGTCCAATAAACAAGATTTGCATCTTTCATTTAGCACGATGCTAAACTTTTACAAAGATCCTAACCACATGGATCTAAGTGATGTAAATGTTGTTTACTTGGTCAAGTTTGATTATGCCATATACTTAATGTATCCAAACCACTTTTGGATCTAAGAATCAATTATTTCATGATTGCCTTATTACTTATAACGTGTCTTTGTGTATGCAATTATATGGATAAGTTTTTGATAAAACATCTCAAAATAATATTTCAAAAAATGTTTCAATTCCAAGCAACATCCATCGTCATCAAATGTGTATTTGTGCACCAAAATGGTCAAAATAACACATAGACATGGATCTAAATTGAAATGAAACTATCAATATGAAAAATCTTTTCATAAAAATACAAGATACAAAATATCCATCATCTTTGAAAGAACATACAATAAAGCAAGTCTTGCCACGGAGGGCAAACAAACAAATGTAATAATTAATCTGGAAATAATGGCGAGACTAACACTCCCAATTCTCTTGTAGAAGACAATCAACAAAATTTCTTCTTTAGAGATCCGGTTCTTCAAGCTCTTCCTTCTTGCAACGAACAGACCTACACTTTGTAACAAAAACAAATTTGTGACAAACGTGAGTCTTATAGCTCGGGTAAACAACTCAGCTTATAAAGGAATAGTAATGAAGTATAATCATGAATGTACCTCAAGTAGGAAAATTAACTCTCTCTTTTCTAAGAAGTTTTATATCCTCTCGGCACGAAGGGCAGGCATGACGGCCCCAATCCCCAAATCTACCGCAGAAGTAGCAAACCACCCCATGTTGAGTCTCCTTAGGCACATCATCAATGTCCATAGACTCAAAACTTGAAGCAAGCTTGGATACTCCAACTTCTTCTGATGGGATCGATTTCTTCTTCCTCATACTATGTTGTTCCTTAGAACCATGAATGAGAGTGGATGAGGATGATGTATGCTTGGACATGTTAGATTCAACATCCTTCAACATTCCATGCAATTCATCTATGGATATTTCCTTTCCATGCATATGATAGTCCTCAACAAACTTTTCATATGATGCGGGCAGAGACTGAAGTATGAAATTCACACCAAGCTCCCTCCCTATAGGAAAACCAAGCCTGTCCATTTGGTCCATGTATGATTTCATCTTCAAAACATGGGCACTTACACTCCAGCCTTCCCGCATCTTACAACCGGTTAGACTTTTAACACACTCATAATGTTCTTGCCTAACTTGCTGTTGGAATACATCCTTCAGCTTGTTAATCATGTCATACACACTCAAGTGCTCAAATTGCTTTCGTAGTTCCGAGCTCATACTTGATAACATGAGGCTAGCAACATCGTGCGTATCCCGAACACGCTTTTCATACGCGTATCGGATGGTCCATTCCGCATTGATAGCAGGTGGTTCAGGAAGGGGTTCCTCAAGGATGTGCAACTTAGACTCGGCACGTAGGACAATCCTCAATTTCCTAAGCCAGTCAACAAAGTTCACTCCCGTGAGTTTCTCCCTTTGTAGGAACATACGAAGTTAAAAGTTCGACGTGTTGTGGTTTTAATTCGACATCCTATTTATAAAAATAGAGTACGCGAATTAGTTAGTTTGATTTAATCCTCGTTAAAATAATTACCCATATCGTCTCGAAAAATATTTTATCAAGGGCTAAGAACCATATTTCACTCCAATCCATGACGGGGTTGCCGCGGATCACTTCATGGAGCTATTTACGCTGATAACCATCTTACCGATTGCAATCTCTATTGCAACTCTTAGACACTTGCGGGATCCTACGACGACCATCGGTCGTTTGGCATGTTTGATCCCTACTTGCACCAATTCCAAATTAAAATTCTTGATTGACTCGTGCTAAGCTCGACAATCACTCAAGGATTTTAATTTGCAATTGTAAATCGTCCGTCAAGACAAAAGGTAACAAATTCACCAAAGTTGGCTCGTGCTAAGCTCGACAACCAAAATTGTGAATTCGCCACACTCACCTTCCACACAGTTTTTTGAGAGTTGGCTCGTGCTAAGCTCGACAACCAAAACCCATAAATCTAGATTCGGGTAGTATCGACTTACGGATGGCGCAAGATTTACGTTTTATGAAAAACGGGCTTTTGTTTTCGGCTTCGTTACAGATTAACTTGTTTAGTGAAAAAACCTATTTCCACTAGGTGTGTTAATCTTGTATGTGAGCGCGCGAGAGTTGCAAACCATTTTTACCAAATCTCTTGTGATTTTATTAATTTCGAAAAATTATCTAGCATGCGAATCCTAAGTAAACCATCCAAGAGTTAAATAAAATCACATCACACGCATATAAACGGAATAAATTTGTAACCCTTGCCATAATTTCTATGCGTTCTTCCCGTGAGCCATAACGGGTAGAACGTGGTCAAACTAAGGGACAAAAGGACTCCGATGTGAGCTCCCACTAGAAACGCTATCTCCATTGGATTCCACCGACTTCTATGGTCATCCTCTATCTCTTTTTGACTCCTTTTTGTGTGTCTTCATCCAAATTGTACAATACATACAATAGAAATAGAAATGGCGTACAAGCCACAATAATTTCCTATTTATCTAGTACAAATACACGGATGAATGAAATGGCATGCAAGCCACAATATTATTACATACCAAACTGAATTAATACATATCATAGCTCAAATCTGATATAAAATCACCAAATTGCATCCAAACACACAAAGTCAACCACAAGGTCAAAGGCAAGGTTACCAATTTCAAATCAATCACATACAACCAAACATAAAGAAATGGTAACAAAATTACCAAGAACAAATCTGGAACAAATTTCCAGAATTACAAAAGGCTAAAATTTCCCGAGACCAAAACTGATTTTAACTTTAAAAACGAAATCTGTAGCTGCGCGATAGCGCCGCTAAGTTTTGTGAGTTAGCGCCGCTAACCCTGTTCGAACAGAAAACAACCATTTCGATTTCGGAATTTTTCAAGCCACCAAGTGCAAATCTAACATAGAGGTGGCTCTGATACCACTGTTGGGATTTCGTGGGCACACAGCGGAAGCAAGGTACAACAAAAATAGCCCAATGTACAAGTATATAAAGCATAAAACAAAAAATCCCGAACATGGACCAAACTCTATGTAAAGAAATGCAACAAGAAAAGAAGGAAGAAGGTTATTATACCTTTCTCGTAAGCTCCAGTAATCTGGATGTCTCGTGATGTTGACTCTCCAAGAACGAAATGCGGATCGACTAATGGGTAGTACCCCGGGAACACTTCCAACCACATGAGCTAGCGAGCCTTCGTGCTTCTTCACTACGAAAAGCACTCTGGAACAGCAACTAAAACGAGACCAATCTTCTGGAACAACATTCTCTTATATCTTATCTTGGTCTTTGTAGCACCAAAGAAGAAAATATGTGTTTTCTCTTGAGAGAAAGAAGAGAGAGTTAAAAGCCACACAAAAATGAATTCACTCTCACTATTTCTCTGGCTCCATAATCTTCACGTAACCCCTTTCCACCGGCCAACCCTCGAAAGTAGGAAGCAACATGCATTGGCTAGTTTTGGAGGTGGATTTGACAAATGGCACTGGCAGGGTTAAGCGGCGCTAACCATAAGTTAGCGGCGCTAGCTCAAAAGGGTTAGTGGTGCTTACGCGCCCTGTGAGTGATTTGACAGAAAGTACATGCAGCCGTAGCGGCGCTAACCTCTAGGACTTAGCGGCGCTAACCCCTAATAGTTAGCGGCGCTAACGCGGCCTGCGATGTCAACTTTTTTCTTTTGTCATATTTGGTCCCTTAACTTAAGTTGCTGTCAGGTTAGACCCTGGTGTATGACCTAATAGACCCATACATCATCAGCAGCGGTCCATATGGCGTACGTGCATTAATGGGCATATTTCTAACATTGGCATGCCCTGATTGGACCAACAGAAAATGACGCGGTCGAATGGACTCGATCACATGCAATTCAAATTCCACCCGATCGAATGTGATTCAACACTAGACTAGTGTATGTGATCCATTGACCCTTAGAAAATTCAGATAATCAATGCGATCGAATGCAATCGAATAAACTGAATTGTACTTGGAAATTCTCAAAAATTAAGTCAATAGAACTGAATACTCCAATGCGATCAACAGTGATCGAGTGCAATTAAAGACAAATGAGTGTTAACAAACACTTGAGTTCGATTGAAGTCAATTTAATGCAATTTTATTTTATTTTTCTGTTTTCTCTCTCTCTCTCTTTTTATTTTCTATTTTCCATAATTTGATTTTCAACATTCAAAATACACAACAAAAAACTCCCCCTCAATCTGTGCACGAATTTTTCAAAGAATTTTAGATTGAGTGAAAGACAAAAAATTTATGTATTAGACATCGTCTATATTTCTCCCCCTACACATATAAAGTATGTGTGCACTCCCCCTAGATATCTGTAGTGATGACCTGCAAAATGAACAAAATGCATAATACCTATTCAAAACCCAAAAAAATAAAGAAAATGGAAAATCAGTAAGTCATACATGCATATTAAGCATGCCAAGCTTAGAAACTAAATCATTAAACCGAGATTCATCTAATTGTTTAGTAAATAAGTCAGACAACTGATTATCAGTATGAACATACGGAAGCTCAATTAAACCTTTTTCCACATTATCTTCTATAAAATGATACCTGATGTCAATGTGTTTGGTTTTTGAATGGTGTACCGGATTGCATGAAATGGCAATAGCAGATTGCTAGTCACAAAGCAGTGGGATCTTGTCATACTGCAAGCCAAAGTCGGATAACTGTGTCCGGATCCACAAACTATGTGAACAACACATTGCAGCAGCAACATATTCAGCTTTAGCAGTTGATGTAGAAAAACAGTTCTGTTTCTTATAGGCCCAGCAGACTAATCTATCTCCCAAGAAATACGCATTGCTAAAAGTACTTTTTGTGTCTATCATGCATCCAGCATAGTTAGAGTCTGAGTAAGCAAATAAGTCAAGATTAGAATCTCTAGAATACCATAAACCCAAATCCATAGTTCCTTTGAGATAACAAAAAATTTGCTTGACTGCTTGCAGATGTGACTCTTTGGGATTGTCCTGGAACCGAGCACAGAGACACGTTGAAAACATGATGTCTGGTCGGCTTGCCGTCAAATACAGTAACGAACCAATCATACCCCTATATGTCTTCAGATCACCGGAAAAACCATCGAGATCAGTAGATAGTTTAGTTTTTGCTGCCATAGGAGTTGAGATTGCTGAGCAAGTGAGCATGTCATACTTTTTTAATAAATCTTTTATGTACTTTGACTGACTGATAAAAATACCAGTGCTCAGTTGCTTTACTTGTAAACCAAGGAAAAATGACATTTCCACCATCATGCTCATTTGTAAACGATTTGCCATTGTCTTAGCAAACTCGTCACTGTATTTGGGATTTGTTGAGCTAAAGATAATATCATCAACGTATATCTTCACCAAAATTTTATCTTTAACCTTGGCCTTAACAAACAGTGCAGTGTTAGATATTCCTTTTGTGTAACCCTCAACGAGTAAATACTCAGATAAGACATCATACCAGGCACGAGGTGCTTGTTTTAGACCATATAATGCCTTATCCAAAATATAAACATGATTTGGATATTGAGGATGTACAAATCCTTCAGGTTGTGAAACATAAACTTCTTCTTTGAGAATACCGTTGAGAAACGCAGTTTTCACGTCCATCTGAAAGACTTTAAAGCTTCGACCTGCAGCATACACTAAGAAAAGTCTGATTGCTTTAATTCTGGCAACAGGAACAAATGTTTCATCATAATCAATTCTGTCCTGTTGATTGTAGCCTTTTGCCACTAATAGAGCCTTGTTTCGAACAACTACACCGTCTCATTCCCTTTTATTTTTAAAGATACACTTTGTCCCTACAACATATTTTCCATGTGGAAGAGGCACTAATCTCCAGACTTGTAGGTGATCAAACTGATTCAACTCATCTTGCATGGTTATCACCCAATCTGGATCACTAAGTTCTTCAGAGACCTTAGTGGGTTCTATCATACTCAGAAAACTAGAGTATTGACATTCATTTGCAGTTGCAGATCTGGTACGAACACCAATACTTAGATTACCAATTATTTGAGTTTTCAAGATGGTGTCTTGTCCATTTTGTTTCATGAGGGGTTGAAGCTGAAGGAAAGAAACTTTCCCAACAAGGTATTTGTTCCTCAGCTTCTATGGTTTGATTCGGATCTAAATCAAAGATAGGCGGACTCTGAAATTCTTCATCCGGAGTAGCCTCTACAGGACGATTGATAGAATCAGATGTAGATTCTTCAAGAGGAATATCAGCAAAAGGATTTGATTATGTTACTGTTGGAGGAGTAATAGTAACACTCTCTTCAATAACTAGTTTAGTCTTGGAAACATCACGAATAGGAGTAGATTCAGATCTTAAGGTATCAAACATAAAATCTAAGGCATTGTCATTTGAACTAGACTCAATGTTTGTATCATTTAATTGAAGAACCGGTTCTAAACAGACATGTTCATAAGCATTTTTAGAATGTACTGCTGGAAAAGATGTAACATTTAATGAATCATCAAATGTGACGTTTATGCTTTTTCTGAATCATAAGGATAACTTAGGAAAATTTGCAACTAAAGCGGACGAAGCGATTTTCCTCGGTTATTCTCAAGAATCAAAAGCATATAGATATTGGGTACAATTCCATTTGCCTGTTCATATGGAGTTTATTTAAACGTTTATGTATGAAAGAACGATTCTGCGTATAGCAAGCAGTGCTGATTGCTTCGGCGCAGAAGGAAGGTGGGAGGCCAAAATAAGACATCATTGTACGAGCAACCTCAACCAGAGTTCGGTTGTGTCGTTCCACCACACCATTTTGTTGAGGTGTGTATGCTGCAGAAAACTGATGTGTAATTCCCACAAGGTCAAAATAGCTCTTTAGAGTATTATTCTTGATATCTGTTGTTGGTGCATAATTGTAAATCCCTAGTTCTTATCAATCCAATACATACATGTTTACTTGAAATGTTAATTCAAATGTGTTTTGATTAATGGTTTACATGTTTATATATTCTAAGTGTTTCCTTATATTTGTTTTAAGCTTACAAGTACTTAGTCATGTGTTGATTTGTGTTTGGAAGTTTAAGTATAAGTGAAGGTTACCACATGCGTGATGAAGCGCACTACGTGCGTAGTGGAGCTCACTACGTGCGTGGTGAGGTAGACGATTAATGTTTAATTATTTATTATTAAAACACCCGGTACGTGCGTACTGGATTAACTACGTGCGCAGTGCACTGCATTACGTGCGTAGTGGAAGTTAATTAAAGCAGAAACGTGTTTAACATAAATACCACGTTTTCTGTTCATATAAATAGGTTTTAACCGCGTATTAGCGAGGAGAATCGGGGGGAATGATCGATAATCACCGGTAATCGTCCGTAATCGACCTTAAGCCTTCGTGAGCCTTCGTAGTCGTATGTATAACCTCGAAAAACGCGAACTTAGTGTTATTCTCGAATCCAAGGGCAACCTTAAGCATTCTGTGTGAGTTCTTAGAGTTGTTCTTGATCCTACTCTATGTGTTCTTCGTGATTACTGTGTTCCGGACACCTAAGCAGATCTTTGAATCCTTAGGAGGTTTAGGAAATAGATATTCCGCACTATTTCTCATCCTAGATCAGTCCTAGCATTAGGGTGTTTTAGTTTAGAACTCTCACGGCCCTACAAAGTGGTATCAGAGCCTTGTGCTTTGATTGATCACTTTTCCTTAGGTTTCGTGATCTAGGTGTCGTTTTGGTCATTTAGGTGTTTTTGTTTTGTCGTTTTCTAAGTGTTTCTTCGTACGTATAATTGTCAACAGGGCGTTTTTGGGTCGAAAAGTTTAAGTTTTTACGTTAAAAGGTCTGATTTGTTGAAGGTTATTCGTTCGTAGTACATCTCACTACGTGCGTAGTGTCTTAGTGTTCTAAAAAATTGTCTTAATCGTTGAATAATGGATAATGAACAAGGTGGAATAAACAAAGTACCTCGTCTATTGACCATGGAAGACTACCCATTCTGGAAACCACGTTTTGAATTTTTTATTGATGGGATTGATCCAAGGCTGCACCGGGCTATATCTGCTGACTACTTTGTTCCTAAGGGCGAACGGAATATCGAAGTTCCCTATGACAAGATGAGTGACGATCAGAGGAAAGCATACGATGTTGAAAAGAAAGCTTATTCTTACCTGATTCAAGCCATTCCAAATGAGATCTTTCATCAGTTCCGACGATATAGAACGTCACATTCTTTATGGAATGCTTTACAGAAACGGAACGAAGGGAATGCATCATTAAAGGAGCTTAAGGCCTCACAGTTACGTAAAGAGTTTGATCACTTCACATCTTATAGAGATGAAAAGATTTCTGATTTGGTTAACAGATATAACCATCTTCTGAGTGAGTTGGATAGCCTAGGTGTGCAAGTATCTGAGAGACAGCAGGTACGGACCTTATCTAAGGCATTACCAAAGAGCTGGAGGCCGTTTATAATGATCTTGAAAAATGGTGAAGGTTTCGAGGGTATGGACCTCAATGACTTCATCACCAAATTAAAAGAGCATGAACAGGAGGAACAAAATCTAGATAGATTGAGTAGTTATGTTCAGAATCCTTCCTTGTACTGCTCTGGATCCATTCCTTCTCCTGCAACCTCGTCAAATGCTTCGTTACAAACTGCATTTACTTCAAGTGTCAGTGGATCAACCAGTTCTGCAACTACAAGTAGACCACCATATTCTGCTCCTTCAAGCAAAAAGTCTATGCCTGCCTTAAACACTGAGCATTTCAAGCATGGCAGCACTGAAGAAGTAAAGGAGCATATGGGGATGCTTAGTGCTTTGGTCTCTTTGTATGATGATCTTCTGAAGGGTAAAATTGGAAATGCCTATTTGACTCAAGAAGACTATGAGCAGATTGACAATGATGAAATGGAGAGACAGGACATTTTATGGTCCTATGCCAACCTTGTGAGGAGAGCAAAAGCTTTGGTTAAACGAACAGGAATGCATATTACAGCGACTAAGGATACAAAGCTGGGCTTCGACAAATCAGCTGTAACCTGTTAAAACTGTGGCGAAAAGGGTCATTTTGCGAGAGAATGTGAGAAACCAAAGAACTCAGGACCCAAGTATCCCTTCAGGACATCTCCTGGAAAATCTTCAACTACCACTACTCCACAGAAAGCTGAAACATCCCATGAGGGATCATCCAAAGCGATGGTAGTTGTTCCGAAAGATGAGGGGATAGAATGGTCAGTACACTTTCAAGATAATGATGCTTTCGAAGTTGCTGAGACCAACCTGGCCAGTGTTCAAGATCTGAATGATGATTCACAATCTGAAGCAGATAGTGTGCAGGAAGCTGATGATGAATTTATTGCCAGTAAGGAAGACTCAGTGATGCCTACTGATGAGTACAATGTCAAACCAGTTTCAGTGCCAGCTGCCGAACCAACGCCAGTGATTGTTCAAACTAAATCAGAAGATCTTAAGGCGTGCATGACTGGCAAACCTGCTGATTCAAAGGTAAGTAAAAACTCTGGCATTCCTTGTGCTTCGTGCAATGACTATGTGCAAAATATTTTATCTTTGAAATCTCAAGTCAGTGATCTTACCTCTAAATTGCATGAAAATTCAATCATTAAAGGTAGGGAAAAGACACTAAAAGATAAAATTGAAAGCCAGAACAAACAGATTAGAGAACTAGAGGTAGCATTGCTAAACAAACAGGATGCCATAGTTTTGTACATCAATCAGATAGATACACTGAAGCGAGACCTTGCTAGTTCTAAGGTAGATTATGAGACTCTCAATCAGAAACAGAAAAGTTATTCAACTTCATCTTATCTATTTGAGCACATAATCGACTGGAGACCTCAAGGTTCCGATTTAGAAAAAGACAAAAAGGCATATACTAAATGTACACCACCAGTGTTAAACCAACTGGTGCAAACAGATGTCTTTACTGAAGCTGACCAACTTCCTTCCAAGGTTGATGCACCGTCTGCTTCAACCTCAAAACCTGATTTAAAAATGAAGGGAGTAGTTGGTGAGCCTCAGATGAAAGAGGTCAAACAAGAAGAAAAGCCTGAATCTGGTATGAGAAAACTTCTAGGCAATTCTTCTGGACAAGGCACGTTAATGAAAAATGTGCAAGCAGCACTCCGAACCATAGAAAAGGAGGGTGCAAAGTCTCCTGCAACCCGTCCTTATGAGGAAGTTAAAATTTTGCCAAAACAATGTGGTTTAGGAGTAGAGTCAAATGTCAAGTTGAGCAAAAAGTGCCACATAATCCTGCAAAACATAAGTCAAACAGGATTTGTTATGTGTGCAGGAGACCTGGTCACCTCAGTTATGAGTGTAATCAGCAACAACAGAGCTGCAGGGGGAAAGTTGATTCTTCTGAAAATTTTCAAAAAAATAAAACGTTTAATCAAAATAATAAAAAATCAACTGACCCTCATCAGCTCAAAAGGACTGTTGGGGAAACATCTAGTAAACCCAAAAGTTCCGAGGTTAGTCAGATGGGGAAGGAACCACTTCATAAGGTGATTAACACTTCTAGTGTTTATCACAAGGCTTCTCCTCGTCAAGACTTAAAATGGACCAACAAACTTGAAGTCAAAATGTCAAATAGTTCAGATACCAATGCAAACTTCAAAGCTACTGGTATTTGGATTAACATGCCAATTGTTGGAGAAGATGGGAAACCCATGACCATTCGGGATTGGGTTCCTAATGCTAAGTAACTTTTTACTCTTTGTGCAGGGTACCCAGGTTTTTGTTCTTAGTGAATGAAAACGGGATGAAAACCAAGTGTGAGGTCGTCTCTGATGATGCAACTTAATGTCTTTCTCGTATTTGTGCCTGTGTGTCTATTTTCTGTGTGTTTATTTTCTGTGTCTGTGTGTCTCTGTTCATAGTATTTATTTCTTTTAGTATTTTAGGGGGAGATAGGTGCAACATAGAAAATACAAAAAAAAATCAGAAAAACATAGAAAATTCAAAAAAAAATCAGAAAAACAATAATGAGAAGTTGATCCAACTCAAATGGAAAATGATGGTACACTGGCTTTCTATACAAAGTATGTCTAGTAAGATTAGGACTGAAGGCATGCACATATTTTTGAGAAAACTGTCTGAAAATTTTAGTTAAATCAGATAAGAAACAGATGGCGTGTAAGACATATAATGAGAGTCTAGGCTGATAAGTGGTTATGCATGTGGAAATCCATCAAAGATTCAAACTATCGAGACATTCCAAGTCTACAAGTCAATAACAGTTGAGACTAACTTAGTTTGGTGCACACACCTGTTACCATGCCAAATGTGTTAGATGACAATGAGCAAAATGTAAAAAGAGGGTGAAAAATTGACCCCAATCTGAGATGTCAAAAGAAATAGATACATTGATCTATTAGTGCTGAATTGTCAAAGAGCATAAAATGCAGTGACAAAAGCTCAACAGAAATTATCAAAAGAAGTGAAAAATTGACCTCCATGTCAAAGAGCATAAAATGCAGTGACAAAAGCTCAACAGAAATTATCAAAAGAGGTGAAAAATTGACCTCCATGTCAAAGAGCATAAAATGCGTTGACAAAATCACAAAGCACATAAGCATGGTGGTTGGGTATTCAAGTTGTGCATCCTACTGAGTGAGTCAAAACACTGTGAGATTTTAAAAGAGATAGTCTTAACCATGTACCCAGTCTAGATAATCAGAAAATGTTGAAATCAAATCTGTCATTATCTGAGGAAAGTTAGATTGACAGACAGAAATTGAGGGAGTATGTTTGTGCCTAAGGTTCTGAAATGAATGATAACTAAGTATAGATGTGCTGGTACTGATTCCATCTTGGAACCTTCTCACAAAAAGATTTAATTTCAGTAATTTAATTTTTTTCAAATCTTTTTAGTGTTTTCATTTCTGTCTCTTAGTTTTTTTAGGATTTAATTTGTTAATAGTCTGCTTTCTGTTTCTTTTTATTCCGAAAAATACAAAAATATTTTTGGTGTATTCTAGTTTCTTGTAGTGTGTTTTTATGTTATTCTTTAGGTTTTCTCGTTTCGTTTTGATGTGTTTAGATGCTTATTAGTGGTCTTGAAGTTACTGACTGTTTATTGCTGAGTGCAGTACTAACAGTATCAAGATTCACATGTGAGGATTTCAGATCATGCGTTATGGAGCCACTGCGCACGAGTTACAACTTACCACGTGCGTAGTGCAGGTAAGGTTATTTTGTTTGCTTAGTGCAATTTTTGTTGATAGAACTAGGTCTTAGGGGGAGTTTGTTGGTGCATAATTGTAAATCCCTAGTTCTTATCAATCCAATACATACATGTTTTACTTGAAATGTTAATTCAAATGTGTTTTGATTAATGGTTTACATGTTTATATATTCTAAGTGTTTCCTTATATATGTTTTAAGCTTACAAGTACTTAGTCATGTGTTGATTTGTGTTTGGAAGTTTAAGTATAAGTGAAGGTTACCACGTGCGTGATGAAGCTCACTACGTGCGTAGTTGAGCTCACTACGTGCGTGGTGAGGTAGACGATTAATGTTTAATTATTTATTATTAAAACACCCGGTACGTGCGTACTGGATTAACTACGTGCGCAGTGCACTGCATTACGTGCGTAGTGGAAGTTAATTAAAGCAGAAACGTGTTTAACATAAATACCACATTTTCTGTTCATATAAATAGGTTTTAACCACGTATTAGCGAGGAGAATCGGGGGGAATGATCGATAATCACCGGTAATCGTCCGTAATCGACCTTAAGACTTTGTGAGCCTTCGTAGTCGTACGTATAACCTCGAAAAACGCGAACTTAGTGTTATTCTCGAATCCAAGGGCAGCCTTAAGCATTCTGTGTGAGTTCTTAGAGTTGTTCTTGATCCTACTCTGTGTGTTCTTCGTGATTACTGTGTTCCGGACACCTAAGCAGATCTTTGAATCCTTAGGAGGTTTGGGAAATAGATATTCCGCACTATTTCTCATCCTAGATCAGTCCTAGCATTAGGGTGTTTTAGTTTAGAACCCCCACGGTCCTACATCTGTTCTAATGGCAAAAACACTCTCATTGTGCTTGTTCTGCTACTGCTTGATAAAAGTGATAATTGTTGGAGTAGTTTCATCCTTGGAACACAGAAACTTGACCCAAGTATCTCGTGAGTAGTCATCCACCATGACTAGAATATACTTCTTCCCACTTTTAGACTGAACTCGCATTGGTCCATACAGATCCATGTGTAGAAGTTGAAGCGTCTTTGATGTACTCATCTCTTGTTTATTCAAATGAGAAGACTTCCGCAATTTGCATTTCGCACAGTCTGCACACAGAGTGTTCTTTTTGAATGTCAACTTTAGTAGGCCTCTCACTAAATCAGATGATATCAGTTTGTTGCTACTTCTAAAGTTCAGGTGAGACAATTTTATGTGCCATTGCCAAGTTAAGTTTGATGATGCTTCAGACAGTAAACAGATTGAATTTGAGGTGTCATAGTTATTCAGATCAATGGAATACGAATTCGACTTTTTTGACCCTCAAAGAAAAGTATCTCCATCTTCAGTAGATACTGAACATGAATTCCTTTTGAAAAGCACTTCCAAATCCTTATCGCAAAATTGTCCAATGCTAAAGAGATTATGACCCAATCCTTCCACATATGAAACCTTCTTTATATTTATGTTTTTCTTTTCTATATCTTCGTACACCAAAATTGGTGTGACATTGTCATTCCCAAATCTTACGTTTCCGGAGAATTCAGAAACATAATTTTTTAGAATACTTTTGTTACACGTCATGTGTTTTGTACATCCAGAGTCCAGGTACAATAGATCAGGTGCCTGCAAAAAGAAAACAAACAATATTTAGGTCCCCATGTATGAATGGGTCCTTTACTGTTAGTTTATGGAAGAGGAGTCTTTCTGACATGTTGGGAGTGTGTATGAACATTTTTAACTCCTAATGGTGAAAGCTTAGGAACCCATTTGGGGGTTATCTTCTTGTTTGAAGTTAATTGTTTATGCTTGTTAATTTGTTTCACAGATAACTTATGAATTGATGATGATTGAGGTTTAGAAGTTGAAAGAGTGATGGAAGCATTTGATTTGAATATCCTCTTAGAAGCCGACTACTTAAAATTGGATTTGGACTTCTTCACCTCAACAGAATGTTGTTTTTCTGAAACGCCAGAAACAGAATTTTTGATTACATACTTTTGAGATTTGTGAGTGGAAGACGAAGTGCGAGTTAATTTCGTTGGTTGAGAACGTTTAGAACATGATTTATTCTTGATTTCTTGTTCGCGTGCAAGCCATGCATCATAGAGTGCTTGATAGCCATAGCTTCGATACACCTCTAACTCATGCACCGTCATCAATCTTTGTGACTTATTTAATTGTTTAAACACATATGCTTGGCATTTGGTGATCCAGACGTACAAAACAAATCCTTTTGAATTTAGAAATGGAAACTCGACTTGATTTGCGTAAAAATCTGTCCAATGAGCACATGGTTTAATCCCAAAAAATTTACGAAGCTGATCATACTCACATCAAAACTCACAGTGACCATGCAAGCAACCATCAGTCATACAAAACATATTCAAAGCAACATTTTATGTTGTATTAAAACCATGACAAGTTTTTTCAAACATTAATATATTTTGAAAAACCGAGGAAGACCCAGTACATATCCTATTGGACTTAGGAATGACCCGTTTCCATTGTGCTTTTATTCTCCTCTCTTCCCTTGGTTTCTTCACATCTGCAGCACAACCAAGAAAATTAGTTTTCAATCACAGACGACTTGCAGCTGCTACTGAAGTTTCTGGTGTATCTGAAGAAACAAGAGAAGTGCGACTACTAGCATGAATTTGTGATGATGAAACAACCTGTTTTAATTCATGATTTGAAAAAGATGGTGTTGTGAAAAATATTTCTGAAAAATTTGGTGATGGAGCACTTGATGTGTTTGTTATGTCTGTTGAAGAATCCTCAAGAAAGAATGATTTTTCCACATAATCATTTTTTGTTTGTGAAACAGTTGTCAGCTTTTAAATTTATATTTCTAACTCATATTTCTCAATACACAACCGATCAATGATTCGTTCATCATTACGCTTAACCGTTGTGAACTCTGTTTGAAGAACATCATTTGCTAGCTTCAACTCATCAAGTTGTCTTGCAAGAATGAAGATCTCAACATGTAGAGATGAATCTTAAAAAGATGATGCTTAAGAATCTGAGAAAAATGTTGTTGGAATTGGATCAAGAGGAGGAATCAAAGAATTAAATCATTGATAATTTGAGATGTGAAGCAATATTCTTGTAGAGTATAGATACTCTTCAATAACTTAACAGAAGGAATATACTTCAAGAACGGTTTTGAAGCAGGAGAGGCATACAACTCTTCATCTGTATAAACAGAAGAAGTATGTTTGGAAGCATTAGACTTAGGAAACTTAGCAACATATGATTCATTCAGTTCAATGTAATCAAAAGGTATTTCTATGCGTTGTTGAAGACTTATCTTCATTTCCTCCTCAATTCTTTCTTCCTCTTGTCCTACGAATTTCATTCATGTAGTAAGACCCCTATTGAACAAATCTACATTGAAAAATTGGTTGCATGTGATCTTACTTAACACATAAGGATTTTCAAATCCCAAACCTTTAAATGTCCATCGACTGTAAGGTCTATCCTTTTACTTGTTCAAGAAAATGGTTTGTTCACTTTGATTTCTTTTGATTATAAAATCTTCAAGTTGTTTAATCTTAGTGGACAATTCACAATTTTTCTATTGGAGAACCTCTGAATCCTTTTCAGCACTTAGGCGTTCAGCCTTGAGATCAAGAATGGTTGTTTATGTTTAAGTTGTCAAGTCTAAGAGTCTAGAGTTGGTTTCAATTAATTAATCTTTTGACATTTGCAAATCCTTTTCAAGTTGATCAATTATTAACTGTGCCTCTTGATCTTGACTTTGAATTACTTGTTTTAATGCTTTTTTTTTATTTTTCAGGTTACTAACATTTGATTCTAGGTTTTTCATTCTTTTTAAAATGGTGTGAACATGTGCACTGTTAAAACCTGCAAGCAAATCAATGTTAGTATTTACGTGTGCAGTTTCTACCTCATCTGACTTGGTGTCTGTTTGTCAAAGGTAGGACTGTTCTCCTCATTCTCATCAGAATCACCTTCATCATTTCTTCCCATGAGACAGAACTGTGCTTGATCATCAGCATCAATAGCAGTGTCAGAATCTATGTCAGATAGAAACTGATCCTCTTCAACCATCAAAACTTTCCCAGCCTTTTTCTGTTTTGAAAGACGGTACTTCTGCTTGTAATACTATGCGTCCTTGGTTTTCTTCTAAGGACAATTTCTGATTAGATGACTAGTTCCTCCACAATTGTAGCACTTTAGTTCAGCCCTATTTTCAATCTTCTTCTCATCTCTCTTGAATCAAGGTTTTTCAGTAGACCTGTAGTTCTCAGGATATCTTGAACCTGAAGTGAACCTTTGCTTGTTATTGGCCTTGTTAAACCTATTCTTGAAAGTCTGTGTCACAAATGAGAGAGCCTAAACTGCTGCTTCTACTGAGTCTGCATCAGAATCTTCAGGATATGTCACTGAAGACAACATGTTTAAACTTTGTAGATCTTGAGCAGTCTCAAGAATGTTTGTTAGCAGCTACTAATGCTAAAGGATCAGCAGTGGAAACTTTGGGCATGGACTTTGAGACTTCAGCTTGATACTGATTCAGATCTTCAAAAATATTATGGAATGTAACTTGTGTCAAGTCTTTGTTCACATGTTTATACAGCTTTACATGCTCACTCCATTCTTGTCCCAAAGACTTCAAGAAGACACAATTTTGATCTAGATCTGATCTGGGTATCTTATTTGATCGAAGCTCATTTAACAGTCTGCATAACCGGCTATAAATTTCATGTAGCAACTCATTGTCTCTTACAGAGAAATCATGAAAATTATTCACCAATTGAGTCTTCTTAATGTATTCACCCTGTTCAGTACCCTGCAACTGTTTCTTAAGTTCAACCCAAATGTCCTTAGCAGTCTCAAGGCTATCTACCTTAGTATATATCTCTGAAGATAAACCTTGTTTCAAATAATACTTTGCCATCCTCTCTGCCTTTTTACTTTCTTTCTCTTGTGTTGTTAGTTCATCTAAAGTCTTTTCTCTAGTCTCCGATGGAATTGGAGGATTATTGGTTGAATTTCCAGGAATAACTATCAGATACTTTTTATTACCATTATCAATGCAATCTCTTATTACATGACCATATGTATCATTGTGTTCTAAAAAATCCATGAACCTTCTCTTCCATACATGGTAATCATTACTGAAGAGTACAGGAGGTTTTGTATGTGTGCCAATTGCTAACATCTCATTAGAATTTGACATTGTTTGATCGTTTTCTCTTTTGAATTTAAGTTGTGTTGTTCAAATTCACATGTGTAATTCTGTTCAATTAATCACTTCGATGATCAGATTTGGTTCAACTGTTTACTTCTATGTTCAAATATGTTTAAGTTTTTCATTGCAATGAGTTGGTTCGATAACACAGTTGTGATTTGATTGTTGTTTTATTAATTCTCAATGCAATCAATCTGGATCGAATGCAATTCAATCCTGCTCACTCGAACTTGTTCATTGATCAGTACCAAATAATCGAATTCGATTCGTTCAATGCGATCTACAAGATATTAGTGAACACTTGGTTGAATTCTAAAAATTTTGGCATGGTAATGACTTAATCGAACTGTAGTAGTAACCAAAAGTATTTCGATCGAACTGAAATTTAGTAACTTTGATTGAATTCAGATAGAAACCCTTCGATTGAACAGAAAGTTGTCAACCTTGATCGAACTCAATTAGAAACCCTTAGATCGAACATAAAGTTGTTACCTTGATCGAACTAGGCAGTTTTCATCTTGATCGAACTGTAGTGTTAATTTCTCGGTCGAACTCAGCTATGTTACCTACCCACTGCGATTTGTAACTAACTTTCACACACAAACACCTTTTTGAAGGTGTTTTCCGCTTTTGAAGATCAAAAACTGAGATCTGAAGTGTTCTTAGCTGTTCTTAACCAAAAACTCTCATTTTCAGAAATCAATGAAGATGAAGTCGAATGTTTTCTTAACCAAAAACTTTCCAATCTTAATTCAACCAAATGCGATTGCCATCAAATCGTTTTTAATCCGAAATCAATACTCAATTTGATGAATTGTAGATTGCTAATTACCGTGAAATTCGAACTTGTAGCCTTGATTATGACTCAATTCGATGATCAAAATGTATAAGAACAGTGAAATGTAGATTGAACAGTAGTAACTCGTAATTTCTAGCAATTAACGACGATTTCCAGTAGTAAACTACAATTTCCAGTAGTAAATCTTGAAGAACAGCAGCTCAGTTTTCTAGTACAGCAGTGAGGAATGAAGAACAGATGTTAATCTCAATGAACAACACATCGAACAGTAATAAAACTCGACAAGCAGCAGTGAAAACTTGTACGAACAGTAGCTAAATGTCGAAGAACAGTTGAAGAAATCATCGTGGATTAATCGAACAGTACTTGTAATGTTGAACCGTGAATTGAACTTGTAATCGATTGATCAAGAACCAAATTCAAAGAGAAATTTGGCTCTCATAACACTTGTTAGGTCCCAATGTGGGGGATGAAGATTTGCAAGGTTGAGAGAACACACACACACACACTATGAGTGAATGTGTAAAATGATAGCAAAACTTAGATTGAACATGGAGCCTAAGGCTTATATAGCCTTTGGCTATTTTACATATAACACCCTCACTTTTTCGTGTTAACAACTATATTGAACATTTCTCATATATATTAATATTAAATCCATAAAATTAATATATATATACATATATATATATATATATATATATATATATATATTTATTTATTTATTTATTTATTTATTTATTTATTTATTTATTTATATGATCTTGTATTATTTATACTATTATTCCGAAACCCGTATAATTTTTCAACCGAAAACTATAAACGAAAAACAACCGTGCCGAAGCCCATTCATTCGGTTCAAGTTGGACCGAGAAACCCAATAACCAATTTGGGCCTTAAAAGCCTAAAAACATAAAATTTTGTTTATAATATTAAAGAATATTTCTTTGAAAACTTTTTGTATTTTAAAACCTTTAAAATGTATTGGGTTACAACTTGGTTTCAAAACTGAAAAACACGTTGAACTGTAGGCCGCCGTGACCCGGCTGAGCTACGATTGGGCAATGTCTTGCGGTACCGTAGCCACTGGGTCGGTGCCTGTTTGGGTTGTAGGCTGCCGGGCTGGGCCAAGACCTTGGCTGCTGCAATGGAGCCTCGTCTGGGCTACCTTCTTTTGGCCGTGAGCTGCTGGTGAACCACCACCACTAGGCCGCCACTGCTGGGCTGCCGGAGGCGGTTCTGCGGTGGTCGCTGGTGGGCCACGTAAAAATCTGGAATAATAATAAGAACAATATAGCAAATTAATTTAAAAATCCTAAATTTATAAACCTTTTAATGTTAATACCTTTAACCAAAACATAATCTTAGTTTTCATTAAAAACTTAAGAATATAAATTTTTATCAACAAAACTTGTTAATAAAATTAGTATTTTAGTTTTTAAAGTTTAAAGTTTAGTTTTTAAACTTTAGTTCTTTAATAAAAAAACAAAACTTGTTTTGATTAACAACTTTAAAACTAACCATATTAAGATAAACTTGTTAATGTTAATGAATTTGATATATAAACATGAATATTTAAATATGAATAAAAAATTCAAGGTTTTAAATTTTTTCAAATCTTGACCGGTTAAACTTAACTGGTTTAATCCTTTTTTATCAAAATTAAAATTTTAACACTTTTATGTTCAAACAAAACTTGTTTAATCATTAAAGTTTGAATATTTGATTAAAAAAACTTGTTAATCTTGATTCATAAACACATTTATGCATTTTAATAATAAAGAACAATAATTAATAGATCAAACAATATATATATTGCAATTATTAATTAATAATATTACTAATTTAAACTTAAGTTATTAATCTTAAATATAATTAATTAACTATATATATTTATCAACTAATATATATATATATATATATATATATATATATATATATATATATATATATCATTATTAATTAATTAACTTGGTATAAACTATTCTACGTAAGTTAAAACCGCAATTTACGATGTCTGATTTATAATTAACTAGTTATAAATATATTCTCCCCAATGTGGTTGCACTACTTTTCGGATTATATGCCCTCACAAGTGTGACCCTTGAGTGGTCTTATGACTTTGGACGTGACAACAGGGTTCGCTGACTAAGCACACATATCTAACCGACTTCCATTTGTGCAAGTCAACAACCCGTATTTGATGAAATTAGCCTAAGGTGGCCCGTAGACAAGCTCTTAGGTTAACCAGGCCATAAGGACGCTTATACCCAAGTATTGTGATAATGAAATGAATAAAACTTTATAAAACAAACTGTTTTATAATGGGTATACTTTTAGGCTTTTCCCTTTGCATCTCGATATTTCGATTATGAGTGTGCGCATGGTAAGAGTCATCTGTTGAACACTCAAAAAATTTCTTGACTATCCGATTTCGACTGCGTAATAAAAGACAAAAAACAAAATCAGTTCGTTTGGGCATGGCCATGCAATTCTTTAGTCTCAATCAGTTAACGGACTAGAAATATATCTCCTTAAAAGGAGTTGCAAAATGCCTCTCGCATATTTGCATTTGACAACCCGATTTTTGCTGGACATGGCCCATATGGCTACACTGTTACAGTGTAACATTAAGATGTTCCATGTAACCAGAAGTCCTCGCATCCCAAACCAAATATCTTAGGCTTGAGGACAACCTATGTGAAGAATACCTTTGACTCAGACCACAAGGAATTCTTCACGGTGGGTCTATCCAATACTCACTTCCCTAGTGAATATCCGTCAATCCTTGGCCTATAACCTTGAAACTATCTTCAATAACTATGGATATCTATCAAGGATTACGATGACGTTACAACCTTATCGAGGTTCCCTCAAAGAAAAGTAGTCACGTATAATATTTTGAATAAAAAATCCTTTTATTCATGGATATTACCAAAACATGCAAAATTATGAAGAGTAATTAATAATGTACTCCCCATATTCCTAAAGATGTCTGCCGACTGATACATGTGTACTGTCATCACTACCGATGAGGTACGGGCCTATCGGGTCACACACTAAACGATATACCCAACACAAATTTTGTGAGAAATATTAAACTAGGGTTTTTGATGAGCTTCACGAGCCTTCACGGGTCGTGAGAAGAAATCCTTCACAAGCCTTCACTACCGGACATGAAGTTATGGGGACACGAGCTTCACGAGCACTTCACGGCCCGTGAGAGCCCGTGAAGGTTGAATTTCAAGTGACAATTTTTTTTCATTGGATTCTTTTGAGATGTTCAATAACATGATAAAGTTTGACCGACCTCATATGATTCCTAGAGCTTCTTAGAGGTCTATTTAAGCACTTGAAGTTTCTCACATATATAGTTTTTGATAGTTGATCATACATACACACTCTTGAGCTTTGTAAGTGCTAAGTAGGTGTGCTACATTGGTCTTCTTGGTTGTTCTTGTACCAGAGTTCTTGGAGCTAATAGAGGTGTTCAAGACTTGGACAGTAGCAAGGTGGGTATTTGGTTATTTGGTGTGGATTAAACGATAGAGGAACTTTGCTTTGAGTTTAATCACATCCTGACCATCACCATTTCAGAGATATCAAGGGTATAATCACTTTGTTCTCTACCCTCCTACTTTTATTTGCTATTTGTTTGTAGTCATGATTCACTCAAGGTTTTCATGTGCATGTACCCAAAAAATGAATTTCAAAACTCCATGCTTCGGCTTTGTTGATGGTTTTGGTACATGCATGCAATTCTTCAGTGGTATTAGAGACGAGGCTACAAAGGTATAACACAAAATTCACTTAAAAATTCAAATTTTGGAAGTTTTGCAATATGTCCGGAGAGCCTTGACGGGCGCTTCACGACTCGTGAAGCGGTCGTTAAGGCTACATGACTCATGTATCTTAGAATGAGTTGTGAAAAGTGTTTTTGGGGTTTATGAGATGTTCACGACTTGTGAGTGGTAGTGGAGTTTCTGGGCTTCACGACCAGTGAGGGGTCGTGAAGCTGCTCGTGGATGAGCGGCATGAAGGCTTCACGATCGTGAAGTCCCATGAAGCAGGTCGTGAAGACCCACTGTTTTTACCAAAAATCAAATTTTTCGAATTTTTGAGCCGTTTGTATGGTTTTGCTTTTTGGCAGAATGTTAGTTTATGTTCTGGAAATCCCCAATAGTATTTTGGTATGGATATAGGTATATAAGTTATGATCTTGGTATGAGATGCGTATTTATATACACATATTCTATGTATATATGAATATGGGTATAAAAAATCGTTTTAGGCCCTAATGCATATGTACAAGGCTTTTCATTTGGTTCCTTGAGTGTTTGGATTAAAAAGCTTTACCAAAATATTGTGATTAGTCACGGTTTTTTTTGGCACACCGTGCTTTTTTATTATGTTTGGTTGTATGTGACGATTTTGAATTAGTAAACTTGCCTAGACCTTGTGGTTGTTGGGTGTATGGATTTATTTGGTGACCTAGTCTCACATGGCATATAAATTAATTATAATTCATTTATTCATAAATTTGTAATAATTATGCGACTTTCTTGCCGATTCATTCATCCTTTGTAATTGTACTTGATCAATAGGAAATTTTGTGCCTTACATGCCATTTCATTTCTATTGTATATATATTTTTATTATGGAGGATGAAGACACATAATGGAGTCAAAAGGGAAGGAGTTTGGAGGACCAAGAAGCTAGTGAAATCCAATGGAGATGGCGATTCTAGTGGGAGCTCGCATCAACACCTTTTGTCCCATAGTTTAACCATGTTCTTCCGGTATGGCTCACGGGAAGAACGCATAGGACTTTGGCAAGGGTTACCAATTTTATTTTATATGCGTGTGATGTGATTTGATTTTATCTTGCGTGGTTGCTTAGGTCTCGCATGCTAGATAATTTTTCGAAATATAAAAATCATAAGAGATTTGTTAAAAAAATGGTTTACTTTTCTCACGCGCGCTCACATACAAGATTAACTTGCTTATCCACATAGTGAAAACTAAGTTTTGTAACTAATTAGTTAATCTTAAACCAAACCGGAAACAAAAGCCCATTTTTCCAAAACAATGTAAATCATGCACTATTCGTAAGTCGATACCACCCGAATCTAGTCTTATGAGAAATGGTTGTCGAGCTTAGTACCAACCAATTCTCATAAAACTGTGTGGAAGGTGAGTATGGCAAATCCACAATTTTGACGAAAGATTTACAATTTTAAGTTCGAAATTTTGAATGATTATCGAGCTTAGCACGAGTCAATCAAGAATTCAAACTTAAGATTGGTGAAAGAAGGGATCAAATATGCCAAATGACCGTTGGTTATCTTAGGATCCCGCAAGGTACTAGGAATTGCAATAGAGATTGCAATTGGCAATATGGTTGCCGACATAAATAGTTTTATCATGTGATCCACGGTAAACCCGTCACATGATAGAATGAAATATGGTTCTTAGCCTTGTTAAGATGATTCTTTTGGGTAAATTATTTTAACAAGATTATATCAAACTAAGTAAATCTACTTTGCAATTTTAGATGTCTTTAACAAGCGCAAACACCAACACCACCAACGTTTCTCTACGAGTTTTCCTTGAAAATGAGAAACTCGATGGGGGTAACTTTATGGATTTGCATAGGAAGTTGAGGCTCGTATTACACTATGACGGAAAGTTGCACACCATAGAGGAACCCCTACCCAAGGCACCTCCGAGTGGTGCAGCAAGGGCGGTTCGAGAGGCGTATGAGAAACGCCTCAAGGAAACCGAAGAGGTAACATGCCTTATGCTAAGCACTATGATCTCTGACTTACAAAAGCAAATGGAGCACTTAAGTACTTATGACCTTATCGTGCAGCTGAAGGACATGTTCTAACATCAGGCGAGACAGGAAAGGTATGAATGCTTCAAGTCCGTCCAAGCAAGCAAACTCCAGGACAGCGGGAACGTGAGAGCTCATGTATTGCGTTTGAAAGCAAACATTGAGCGCATGGAGAAGTTGGGATTCACCATCGGGAGGGAGATGGCCGTAGACTTGATCCTCCAATCCCTGCCCAGTGCATATGATCAATTCATTATGAGTTCAGCATGGATAAATCCCTTATGATGCTGCATGGCATGCTAAAGAATATGGAGTCAAGCAAGACCAAAAGCAATCCCACTTCCTCCAATCCCGTCATGGCCATCCGGGAGGGCCGCATCCAGAAGAAGAAGAAGGCCACCCTTCCCATAAAGATAAGGGTACGGAATGTTTGGTGCAATCAAGCCTGCCCCAGCCTCCGAGGTAAAGGGAAAGGGGAAGCTTTTCCAGGCCAAGATTCTTGAGGATGCGGAATGCTTCTTCTGCTGGGGCAAGGGGCATTACCGTTGAAGCTGCCCTAAGTACCTAGAGGGGCTCAACAAGCTCAAGGCAATGAGCATTTCTGGACCCACTTCTTTACGTACGTTCATGATAGAACTCTATCATACTTCTACTTCCAAAGGATGTGTTTTAGAGACCAATTGTGGCACTCACGTATGTAATATGATGCACATGCTAAGGGCAAGTATAGGCTTAGAGATAGGAGAGCTGGATCTTATAATGGGGAACTCAAAGATTGTCCCCGTTGAAGCTAAAGGGGGCGTGGAGCTTTCTATCAAGACTGGCCACTTTATTTTGCTTAAAATGTTTGTTATTCACCCTACATCGCTAGAAACATTATTTCCTTTCATGCTTTATATGACGATTGTTTTAATTTCAACTTTGTTAATGGAACAATGATATGCTTTAAAAATGATATTGTTTACTTTAAAGCTTTACTATGTCATGGCATTTATGAGGCGGATGCATACATTGAATCAAGAAAGTCTATCTTGAACATTGATTCCGAATCCAAAAATTGTTTGGATAAGTTTTCCTTATGGCATAGTCGTCTTGGTCACATAAACAAGACTAGCATCACAAAGCTCCAAGTGGACGGGATCTTGGAATCATTTGACCACGTGTCAAATGAAGTATGCGTCTTGTTTATTGGGTAAGATGACTGATATTGTCTATTTACAACATATAATTACACATTTAATTCATGACAATATCAAGTTTTTCTGATTAAAATAAACCAAAACATATTGAAAATGTTAACTTATACAAGTGTCGGTTATTTCAGATGACAATTTCAGAAATGAGTAAAATCACGTCAATATCGAGGAAATATTACACCGGAATTAAAACAATTTCAGAAATATCACGTCAATATCGAGGAAACATTGCTAAGTCAACTGTTTGATTGCACATCTATGATTGACTTTCATGTTGGACATGTGTATTTTTGTATTTACGAGTTTGTTTTAGTTTGTTTTGTGTGTTTACATGGCTTGTTTATTTCTATACTTGCAACTGTGGATTATGTTGAAACAGATGAGGAGGAGGCGCCTGAGGCAATGAAACGAGTGAGGCAGCGTAGATAGCCTGTGAGGCCAACGCTTCCCAACACAGGTAAAATATGTCATGTGGTTGAGCACATGCTAGTAGTAAATTTAATAGAAAAATCACATGACGTTCCAAAAGGGGGAGTACACTTCTACTTCATATTATATATTCTAATACAATGAGGACATTGTATCTTTTAAGTGTGGGGTAGGAGGTATGCTAAAACTATTTCTCAATAAACTAAACCTTCACAAGACAAATCAGATAATTTTTTTCTAATATCTAACCATTTGCATGATTTTAATCTCAAAGACATGATCTCAGTAAATTTTCAGACATGTATGTTAAAAATAAGTTGAAAATTCAAAATTATCTATGATATAGCATAAATAAAGCCTATACGAAAACGAGAGCTTGAGCCTAACAGTCATTACTTTTAGCACTGTTTTTGTTTCATGAGAGAATGTCGAGATACATTTATTTCAGAACTTGTGTTTAAATACTTATAAATCCACAACAAAGATTTTTAAATTTATTACTAGAGAAAATTTTATTTCTCATTCTCCTGTTTGTATTCCTAGTTTTTGTCTTATATTTTCTCATTTTCTTATTTATATTCCTAGTTTCTGTCTATGTAGTGCTTAATTTTAGCACTCAATACCTTTGTAACCACTATGAGCATTTTCCTTTCATTTTCTTTCTGATTAGTCAAGGATTAACACAAAGAAATCCGATTGCTTAGCGTTAAAAGTAATGGTATATCAATATAGATTTACCAAAATAAAGAAACAATTTGCAAGATTGGAGAAAAAGAAAAAAAAAAGAGAAAAAATGGCAAAAAGAAGACATAATAAGCTTTATTTTGAATTTTTGAGTTTGTCACTCATTGAGTTATGATTTTTTATTCGAATTGTTCCAACTTACTCAGGATAATTTGATTCAGTTTGATATTTCTCATTGATGAACATCTTCAACAAAAAGATTTATATTTCAGCAATTTTTGTTCAATAAAAGCAATTAGGTTTGATATCATTCAATTCTAGACTAACTATTTCAGTCATTTTATTTTTTTTCTTTTCTATCTTCTTTAGTAGAACCCTATTTCTCTTATATTAGTTTAAAGATTTTTGTGTGGTAAAATTTAATTACAAGCATATGCTAATAATGTATTCACTGACATTAGAGAGATCACTAAAATATTTTACCCTAAACACTTGTGTGAAGAGTGAAATTCCCAGTGAGAATGCAAAGTCATAGTAAATTCCAAGTTTTCAACTATTTTTCATGTATATTCTAAAATAACTGATTCATATCAAGTAATTGAATAAATGTCGATAATTATGACTGAGGAAATTTGAAATATGTGGTTTATCAAAGCTTTTCATGTTGATTCCTTCCGGACAAGCAAATTCCTAAGTGTGGGGTAGTTTGATATTGTCTATTTACAACATATAATTACACATTTAGTTCATGAAAATATCAAGTTTTTCTGATTAAAATTAGCCAAAACATATTGAAAATGTTAACTTATACAAGTGTTGATTATTTATGGAACAATTTCAGAAATTAATAAGATCACGTCAATATCGAGGATATATTACACCGGAATTATAACATGGTCAAAAGATGGTCAAAGATGAAGTTTGGATATGGTGGTTTGGTTCAGGGTTTGACCTCAAATCGATCATGGATACCCGAAAGCTGATTTCAAAATCAATTAGGAAAAGCTCTCAGCTCCGACACACCTCCACTGTTTTGATCATATCTCACTCATACAACTTCAGATTGAGGTGATTTAAAAGGCCACGAAAACTAGACTCAGAGGGCTACAATCTGGTGAAAAGTACAGATTTAATTTCAAGATTTCTGCGGCGCAGGGCATTAAATTACCATGGCGCAGGGCATGAAATTGCCACGGTGCGGGATTTTGCTTTTCAGAAAATTTGTTCTGTCACCACCTTTTCGTGATTCACCGACAAACTTTAACCACGGACGCAAGATATGCGAAAACCGCGATGCGGTACCCCATTCTTGGGCCTATAAAAGGCAGCTCAAGGACTCATTTCATAGCACACCTCCAGGCACTTCTCTCTCTGCTTGCACATTCGAATTCCTTTCTATTTCTTTCATTTGAAGCTCATATGGAGCCAGATTTCACTCAAGAATGATGGCCCCTTGATCCGTGGTGCATAGGGAAGCTGGTCCAAGTTAGAGGGGAGTATGTAGTTGTTGGTCAAATGATCTCATTAGTTGAAATTTGATGCGACAAAGTTAAGTTTGTAAGATATGTTCTGAATATAACTTAAACAGAATTATGAAGCTTGATCAGACTGAGCACTTATAGTGTTTTAGACTGAGCATAAGCTGAGTATAAGCTGAGTATATATTTGATCAGCTTAGACTATGTCTTAGTAAGATTATCAATATGTTTGATAAGCTGGGTGTGTCACCTAAGATATAAGTTGAGTATTCAGCTTAATGCGTTTCGAGCTGAGTGACTCAGCTTGTAGACTGAGTCAGCTCAACAGAGTTGCTATGTAAGTTCTAGCCAACTCTTATGACTTCTAAGGATGAGTTAGTCATTATACATGTTAGTATATGTTTGATTTCGGATTTGTTCTCGAAGGACTTACCTTGATGAGTTTCAAGCTGAGTAACCCAGCCCGACTAAAGAAGTTAGTTTAAGAGAATTTAAACTTGATTTAAATTCCTTTTACTCTCTATATCTACGGCATGGATAAGAAGATTCCATAATGAAGATTGAAGATTGAAGACTCAAGATAGAAGATTCAACATTCAAGATTCCGGGTTATCCGTTAGTTTGTTAGCACATTATGATAAGTTCTAGTTTGTTAGGATCCGTAGAAACATGATTATAAATACTTATCTCCTGATAAGTTTAGAGGTACGAGTGCCAGACTCTAATTTCACCTCAACCTATTGATCGTATGTGTTACGAATCTTGATACACAGTTTGTAAGTTCAACGTGATCAAGAAATTCATAGATTGCCAATTGTTCGTGTGTTCGAATCTTCACTTCTGTTGTGAAGTTGATAAGTATTCTATTTGTGAATAAATTCTGTTTAGAGAGTCACTTCGTATCTATAATCATAAGTTGATTATAGATAGCAAAGTTTGAGAGATTGAGAGATTTGATTTACATTAGGTGTTTACATATCAAGTGTCGCTTACTTGATTGTTACTGTAATCATCTTCTTATTAATGAAAGCATTCGATTTCATGTGGTTTGATGTGTGTTAACACTTTTTATTGATTTGTTCAATTTTCCACAGAAAGTGTATTCAACCCCCCTTCTAAACATTACTTGCTTGTTATCTTCTCTTACAGGGACCAACAACTGGTATCAGAGCAGGGTGAACGATTTCATAAGTTGAAAGTTCAAGATTATGAGAAAGTATACAATGTCGACAAGCAACAATTCATCAAACTTTCCTCAGATGGCTGCTAAAGGTTGTCCTGTATTTGATGGATCTGATTATCCTATGTGGAAATTCAGAGTCATGCTTTTCCTCAAGTCCATTGACACTCGTATGTACGATGTCATAACTCGTGGACAAATCATCCCCAAGATTCCTGCTGCTGTCAATGATACGTCTCCTGGAAAAACTGAAAAGGAAGTAAAGAAGCATGTTGCATTCTGGACTGAAGAATGTTGGAAACTGTATTCTATGGATGACAAGGCAAAGAGTGTTCTGGCTAATGCCCTGACTAATGAGATCTTGCACACTTTGACTGGGTGTCAAACTGCAAAAGAGATCTGGGATACTTTAAGTATTACATATGAGGGCACAGATCTGGTCAAGCAGCAAAAGAAGAACCATCTTAACAGATCCTATGAAAACTTCTTTGCTCAGAAGAATGAAACCTTGCCTGATTTATTTACAAGGTTTCACTACTTGATTAATGACCTGCTAAGTGTGGGCATTAAAAAGGATGAAGTTGACCTAGTGCTGAAATTTCTGGATATGTTACCAGAGAAATTCAATGAAGTGACTGTAGCACTAAAGGCTGGAGGTACATTACACATGTATAACCTACAGTCCATATATGGGTTCTTGCTTAATCACGAACATATCACACAACATAAGAAATCTTCTCAACAACAAATGAAGGATTCTCTTGATAAACATGACACTACATTACTTGCAGAGAGAAAGAAGAAGAGTTCAAAAGCCTTCATTGCTGAATCTGAGACTGAGTCAGACTCTCAAGCTGACCACTCAGACTCAGACTCGAGTGATACTTATGATGTTCAGACTATCACAGAACAAATGGCCATGCTTGCCAGAAGACTGAGAAGAATTCAAAGGGGAAGAGGAAGATCTGACAGGGGCAAAGGAAAGAGTTCTTTTGATCCCAAGAAAGTTGTGTGCTTCAACTGTCAAAGAAAGAGACATATTGCTGCTGAGTGCAGAATGAAGAAGGATGAAATAGCTTCAGTAGCTGACAAGAATGCTTATAGAGCTGATAAATATAAGAAGAATTATACTCAACTCAAGAAATGAAAGCCTAAAGACAAGCCCAATGCAAAAGGACTTTATGCTGAAACCTGGGATACTGAATCAACTACCTCAGATGCTGATGATAAATGTCTGATGGCTTAATAAGATGAAGAGTTTAAATTAGATGAAATTGATTATGGTTTGTCTGAATCAACTTTTGAAGCTGACATGAAGGAAGCTGAAGAAAACAGTAAACTGAGTGACTGGGATCCTTCCTCCATGTACAAGGTTTGTAATTTCAACTCTTAAACCGATGAAGAAAAAGGTCTTACTTTTGGTTATTTGTTAAACAACTTTAAGACCAGCCTTAAGTCTCAAGCTGACCTCAAAGCTGAAATCACTAAGCTCAAGAATGAGATTAAGGAAAATAAAACTCTCATCACTGCTGGAAAGAAAGCACAATGTGATCTTGAATGTCAAAGACACATTAATAAACTTCTAAGTGAAGAGCTTCTGGAAGCCAAGGATAAAGCTGACCAACTTCAGAAGGTCACTGAATCCTGGTGTAAGTCATCAAGGCTTGCTGAGCAATGCATCAACCAGCAGATCCCTAAACAGGTAAAAGCTGTACTTGGAGGTGACTATCAATCCGCAGCTTATACAACTGATGATGATGAGATAGCAAGTACTGATTTTGAGAAAGATAGACAACTGATTAAGTCTCAGAAGTAAGTTTCACAAAAGAAACATGATCCAAGCCTAAAATACAATAAGTTTGTAAAGGCAAAGAATCATGAAAATGAGTGTTCAACATCTAAACAACATAGTAAGTTTGTGCTTGATAGATTAGGCACTCAGCCTATTCAAAGAACTTCTGTTATTGAAAGGCTGAATCCAAATTGTTTCAAAAGGCAACACTCTCTATCTGGCTCAGAGAGATGTTTAAACTGGTAAGTCCAGGAAACATGACAATGGTAAGTCCAAAGTTGTTGAAATTGGTAAGTCCAAAGAACTCAACAATGGTAAGTCCAAAGCTGTTTAAACTGGTAAGTCCAGGAAACATGACAATGGTAAGTCCAAAGTCATCGAAAAGAAGTTTGTTGGTCAAGCTTCTAATCAAAAGGATAATAAACCTAGATCTGACAAAGGTAAGTCCAAAGTCGATGAGGATCAGGTGAATCAACTTTCTAAGAAAGTTGAGAAGTTATCCACAACCCATAATCCTAAAACTGAGAGTAAGTCTCCTAAAGGATTATTGAATGATCTACCTCCTATAGTCATTAGTAGAAGGAAATGTTACAAATGTAGGGGTAGGGGTAGAGGATATAAGGCCAAGGACTGTGACAGTGAAATCTTAAGGCCCGAAAAGGAAAAAGCTGATCAGCCTACACAGGACTCAACACCTGCTCAAGCTGACAGTCAGTTCTACAAGATGAAGCTGCTAAGTGCTCATCATCTGAACCTACTACAAAGTGGAATCCCAAACAAAACTAATTTGTTTAGTTTTCTTTTCATGTGCAGGGTTTAAGTAAATGGTACTTGGATAGTAGATGTTCAAGGCACACGACTGGGTGAAAAGGACTTCTAAGTAAATTCCAGGAAAATGAAGGTCCTAAAGTAACATTTGGCGATAACTCCCATGGAAGAACTAAAGGATATGGGAAGATGCATGCTGCAAGGTGACTTTCCACAAAGTTGCATATGTTAAAGGTCTTAAACACAATCTGATAAGTATCAGCCAATTGTATGATGAAGACAATGTTGTTACTTTTAGGAAGAAAGCAGGTACAATATACAATGCAAAGGGTAAGCCAGTGCTAATAGCAAAGAGAGAAAGAGATGTGTATCTACTTGATCTTAACTCTGTTGATCCCTATACTGAAACCTGCTTATATTCCCAATATGTTCCTAAGCTGAGTTGGTTGTGGCATAAACGGTTGTCACATATTCACATTTAAATTTCAAGAATATAAATATTCTATCCAATAAAGAGTTAGTCTCTGGATTGCCAAAGATCACATTTGTCAAGGACAAATTGTGCTCAGCTTGTGAACAAGGGAAACATTATAAAGGGTCCTTCAAGTCAAAGCAAAATTTTTCAATAACAGACCTACTGCATATGTTGCATATGGATCTGTTTAGACCCATAAGTACTCCAAGCCTAAGTGGCAAGAAGTACACTCTGGTGATAGTAGATGAGTTTTCACGATTCACCTGGGTAATATTCCTTAAGGCCAAAAGTGAAGATGCCCTGGAGATAATAAGTTTTATCAAACAGGAAGAGTTGCAAAAAGGTAAGTCTGTAAAGCAACTCAGAATTGATCATGGGACTGAGTTCAGAAACTCAACCCTAGAAGGCTTTTGTGAATAAAAAGGAATATTACAAAATTTCTCCTCAGTTAGAACTCCTTAACAAAATGGAGTTGCTGAAATGAGAAATAGAACCTTAATTGAGGCTACAAGAACAATGCTATGTGAAGTAGGATTGAAACACTATTTCTGGGATGAAGCTGTAAGTACAACATGTTATACCAAGAATAGGTCAATCATAGTCAAAAGACATGGCAAAACTGCTTATGAGATGTATAAATGAAGGAAGCCCAATATAGGTTACTTCCATGTCTTTGGTTCAAAATGCTATGTGCTGAATCAAAGAGATCAGCTCCATAAGTTGGAACCTAAAGCTGATCCTAGAATATTTGTTGGTCATTCCTCAATCTCCAAGTCTTACAGAGTGTATAACTCAAGAAGAAAGGCTATAGAAGAATCAATTCATGTCTCATTTGATGAAGACAGTTTTGATCAAGCTGATAAAAGACAAGCTGACTTGGACAGTCTGAGTGAGCTTGAAACGCCGGAGGAAACCAGAATGTCAAATCCTATGTATGTCCATCTAAGAAATCATCAGAAGCTCCAAGGTACTCTCAAGCTGAGAAAGATGATGAGTTCATTAACCCCTTTGGAGCTGATATTACTCAGACTGAAGGTCTTGGTGATCAACAGTTTGATGACAATGCTGCTATTGAGACTGAGGATGTAAGTTCCCCTCAAAGTCCTCAATATCACTCAGATCCAGAACCACAATCTCCTACTACAACATTTAAATTCCTCATAGATCATCCTCAAGATCAAGTAATTGGTAATGTTAAAGAATGAGTGATTACCAGATCAAAGGCAACAACAAACTATGCTGCTTACTTTGTATTTCTATCTCAAATAGAACCAAAGAAGACTGAAGAAGCCTTAGGGGATGAAGACTGGATTGAAGCTATACAATAGGAATTAAATGAGTTTGAGAGAAACAAGGTATGGACTCTCGTCCCAGCCCCCAAAAATCATACAATTATAGGCACTAAGTGGGTCTATAGAAACAAAATGGACAAGGTTGGAGTGATTGTTAGGAACAAAGCCAGGCTGGTAGCACAAGGGTATAAACATGAAGAATGAATTGATTATGGTGAGACATTTGCCTCTGTTGCTAGAATTGAAGACATAAGGCTGTTCTTAGCTTATGCAACATATAAAGACTTCAAAGTCTATCAAATGGATGTGAAGAGTGTTTTCCTAAATGGAAAATTTCATGAGGAAATCTATGTGAAACAACCTCCTGGATTTGTCAGTTCAAAATATCCACATCATGTCTATGAGTTAGACAAGGCTTTGTATGGTCTTAAACAAGCTCCAAGAGCTTGGTATGATATTCTGTCCAACTATCTACTATCAATGGACTTCACCAGAGGTAGTATAGATAAGACACTCTTTATTAAAAAGAGTAAAGGACATGTGATTCTTGTACAAATCTATGTGGATGACATTATCTTTGGTTCTACAAATGAATCTCTGTGTGAATGGTTCTCCAAAATTATGTCAAAAAGGTACAAGATGAGTATAATGGGTGAAATGACATATTTCATAGGCTTGCAAATTCAACAAAAGCCTGATGGAATATTCAATAATCAAAGCAAGTATGTTCTTGATTTGATAAAGAAATATGGTTTTGATTCTAGTTCAACCATGAAAACACCCATGTCACTAGCTGTCAAGCTGAGCAAGGACTCAGATGGAAAGTATGTATGTCAGTCTACCAATAAAGGAATGATAGGTTCATTACTCTATTTGACAGCTAGTAGACCTGATATCATGTTTGCTACATGTGTTTGTGCAAGATATCACGCAGATCCTAAGGAATCACATCTTCAAGTTGTGAAAAGGATCTTTAGGTACCTTAAAGGTACACCAAATCTAGGTCTTTGGTATCCAAAGGACTCTGGATTTGAGTTAGTTGGATTTTCAGATGCTGACTATGTTGGGTGCAAGTTAGACAGAAAATCAACAACCGGAGGTTGTCAAATGCTTGGAGGGAAGTTAGTAAGCTGGACCAGTATGAAACAGAACTCAGTGGCTAATTCAACTGCTGAAGCTGAGTATGTTGCTGCAGGCAACTGTTGTGCTCAAATCATGTGGATGCAACATCAGCTTCAAGACTTTGGTATGAATTTCAAGAAAACATCCATATTTTGTGATAACCAAAGTGCAATAGCCATTACATATAATCCAGTCTTCCACTCAAGAACCAAGCACATAGAAATTCGACATCACTTCATTAGAGACATTGTGGAAAAAGGTAAAGTTGAAATCAAATTTATCTCCACTGATGACCAATTAGCAGACATCTTTACAAAACCGCTTGATGAAAAGAGGTTTTTGCATCTGTTAAGTGAATTGGGTATGCTCAACCCTTAGATAAGTCTCTAAAAGTGAGTTTCAGCTTGACAAAGACTAAGTGTGTTAAGCTGAGTGCACAGTTTATAGATAAGTTTTCATAAACTGCCTACCTTGTCAAGCTGAGTGATAAGTTCACACCTTTGGTTTGTTCCAAACATATTTTAACTACTCAGTGCGGTTAAGATATAAATCTGAGTTAGTCTCAAATAAAAATGACTAACTGTCATTGATTTTGAGTTGTGTGCTCCACTCAAGCTAAATGTCAATCTCAAGCTGAGTGCTCAAATCAAGCTGAGTGCTTGACTTACGTTGAGTGATAAGTTTACTCAGCTTGGTGTGTCCAAACCATGTTTTAATTACTATGTGTTATTAGTCCATGAGTCATTGTAATTGAGTCAGACTCAAATTACGTTTTATACCGATTACGTATTGGTATAATACAATAGTGTAAATAATAATTTTGTAAGTCAAGAATATTATTTTACATACTTATCCGTTGGGAGATGATGTGTTTCTACTCTATTACTGTTACATCAAGCTGGAAGTTTGTTAGAGTAACGGATAAATAGGGATTTACAATCGTAACTTTTCTCTCTCCTAAAAAAGGTATATATATCGGTTGTAACTGAAATTCAGCCGTTTACGCTTCCTAAACATCTGATATTCTCTCTATACCTTCAACAACCACGTATTTGCTAAGTGAAATTCACCGTTCAATCGATCGTGAAACCCTAAATCACTCAGTGCAAACTGCATATTTACTCATTGTAAAGCAAAACAATCTACGATGGACGGGACCATTCTGAATCTGAGTGATCGAATGGTAAGGGGTGCTGCATTTAAGAACAACGGATTGCCATTTATTAAAATCAACAATCAACGAGCATGTCTCGCCATCCCTGAACACAAAAGAAACAGGGGATACGAAGCATGGGTGAATTACATCAGGAAATGCCCGTTGGCATTTTTTTTTACAGGAGCACCACTTCATGTTGTTCCTCAGCACTTACTGGAGTTCTGGTATATGTGTGTCTATGACCAGGACAGCGGTGAAATCCGTGGCACGCTGCTGAATGGAGAGAGAATCATTGCTGTCACAGCTCAAAGGCTAAGGGAAGTTCTTCAACTCCCTCAAACTGATGTGTTCGATCCTGCTATGACGAGGCAGGTGGCTAGGTCTGTCCTACCCAGAATGGGTCACCCACAAACAGAGGGTGTTATAAAAAAGGCCACCTTTCAAACCGGATGGGGTTTCATGGTGTCCGCAGTGATTCGTTCACTTGGTACCAAAGTTGGAGGATTGGACCAAGTTAATGAGTTCGAGATGCAACTACTTTACAACATCTACTTCGCTAGAAATCTGGATTATGTACAGCTCATCTTCAATAAACTCAAGGTCCAAGTGATGAAAACTACAAGGGATCTTCATGTACCATTTATAAGGTACATGTCCTTGGCATTTGAAGCCGAGCTAGGGACAACACTGTATTAAGCTGGTTAGGATGTGTTCCTCACACCAGCACTCAACTTAAAGATGTTCAATAATGACATGTTTCCAGAGCAGGAGGGTCTTAGTGATCCTATGCGTTGGATAGCTGAAGGAGCTTCATCTGAAAGTGAAGCTGAGGGATCTAATCAAAGGGGAGTAGCTCAAGCTGCTCAAGAGGTTCAAGCTGAGCACCCTGCTCAGGCTGAGCCAGCACACATTCAGGCTGCTTCTGGTAAGATCTCTCCACTTTCTTCTTCTTCTCACTTTTCTCCATATTCCTTTAAAAACAAGACTACAGTACACCCAACTCAGTCTAACCAATCTCCTCCACCTTTTATCCATCATAAACTCCGCTATAAAGACAACCTTGTTATGCCCACTGCTACCAAGGAAAATATCCAAACCTATATACGAAAGACTGCCAAAGGTGGTGCCACACCTAAAGGTACCACTGGAGCTGAAGTCACATTGACTCCTCCACCGGCAGGAGTTGAGGGGGAGACACCTACTCTTAAGGTTCCAACCTGAAGGCTCATTCAAACCCTTAAACCTAAACCGGGTATGGTGTCTACTCAGCCCACACTCTCTAGAGCCATGGGAGAGCCTATTGTTGTGCCTGAGCAGACACACTCAGGTTACATTGAAATTATGACCAATCCCAAGGGTCAATCACCCCTCTCTCACCAAATAAGCCAACCACCTACACATACACATCACATTTCGAGCCCCATTACTTCTCTTCACTTCTCACACTCACCAGCACGACCTGTCAATGATTCATCTCAATACCAGGGTGAATAACAGGGTCCAAACTCTGGTGCACATGACTTTGAGGGTATACACCAACCCTCGGATGATGCACCCAAATATTAACCAATTGTTGTTCTTGACTCCTTCAATTCCAAAGATCAATATTTTGAGTTTAAGGACATAAGTCAATCTTCTCCAGATGAAGCTTCCTCCTCAGGCATTTAAGAGTTGAAAACATACATCCCAGCTCATTATGGTTTTTTATTCTATCTCAAGGAAAAGAAGCATAAACGCCAAATATATCAGAGGCTTCAGAAGCTGACTAAGGATGTTAAGGAAATTGCCTCTGTTGTTGCTGCTCTCCAACAAAAACAGACTTCGAACCATGTTGATGATGACAAAAAGGGGGAGAAGGTACAAGAGGCTGAAGCTGAGTCCGTTCAAGCTGAGGCTTTGTTACTACTAGCTAAAGGAGCAGAAAAGCCAGCTCAGATTGAGGGGGAGAAAGGAAAGGAAATTGAAATTGAAACTGAGTTGACTGAAAAGGCAAAAAGGAAAAGACATGTAGTAGTCAATTCAGAGGATTCAGAACACACCAAGCAGAAGAGAAGGAAAATGATTCTTAGTGAATCAGACTCAGATGAAGACTTTACAGACAAAATGACTTTACAAGAAAGAGTTTCTCTGTTGGCAGTCAGAAGGATGGAGCAACAGGATGCTGACCAGCTTGGGATGTCTATCAATGAACTAAGAATAAGGCAAATGAATGAACAAGATGAGTTAGCAAATGAGAAAGAAGCAAGGAAACAGGCATGGGCTGAACAAATTAGAAAGTGGAATGAGGAATTAGCCAAACTCAGACTTCCTATTGTACCTAAGGAGGAAGAAGTAGAAGAGCTTCCTGTTGAGAATCAACAAGAGGAAGAAGATATAACTCAGTGTTATACCAAGACACACTTCTTCTCTCAAATCAAATCACTCAAGCTGAGCATAATCCAAGGGATTGTCATTCTAGAGTTCGTCTTAAGAAATGGTGAAACACCTTCACTGGAGCTGAACCAACTTCACAGACTGGGATATGAAGAATGGAAGCAAGTAGCCATACTCATTAAGCAGATGGAAAAGTCCTCTGCTAGAAGTCAAGTAAAATATGAAATCTTAACGCTGCTAGCAAGAGCTGATGCTATGGAGATCATACCTAGATCTGAGATAGTAACCCTACTGACTTCCATTCACAAAGTTGGGAAGAAAAGGTCATCAAAGCCAGCTGGATTAGCAAAAGCAAACAAGTATAGTCTTGATCTTCCTAATGGCATAGAGTTTAAAGAGAATACTTATGTTGAAAAGCCTCAGAAAGGATTTATGTACTTAGACAGAAATGGTGAACAATGCTTCCAGTCTGATGCAAGTATATATACATGTGGGGTATCTCTAAGTATTTTCTATGAGACTACTGGTGGCAAAGACTGAGCAAAATGCCAGGTTTAGATACAGACTAAACAGAGCTATAAGATCACAAAAGGATCAGCTTCAACACTTGTCAAATCTACAAGAACTTCTTGAAGAAATCAACAAGGAGATTAAAGAGTTTAAAGAGCTGCATCCTGAATATATTAGTTCTATATGTAATTATTAGATTAATTCTAATAATTTGTAAGCACTAAGTGTGCATGATCTAAGTAGTCAAAATTTTGTACTCTGATATGTTCAATGAATACAAGTATGAGTTTGATATGTTCAACTGTTTATGATATGTTCATAATTCTTAGTCTGATTAGTTCAGCTTAAATGAATAATTGATTAGTTCTTGGTCATTAATATGATTGGTTGGTATTTTCAACTTATAATTGATAAGTTAAATTAAAATGTATAAGTTTTCAAAAATAAAATCTAGGTAAGTTTAAGATTTAAAATATAATTCTGTTCAACAAACTTGAACTGTTTGATGGTTTTGTCATCATCAAATAGGGGGAGTTTGTTGGTCAAATGATCTCATCAGTTGAAATTTGATTAGACAAAGTTAAGTTTGTAAGATATGTTTTGAATATAACTTAAATAGAATTACGAAGCTTTATCAGACTGAGCACTTATAGTGTTTCAGAATGAGCATAAGCTGATTATATATTTGATTAGCTTAGACTATGTCTTAGTAAGATTATCAATATGTTTGATAAGCTGTGTGTGTCACCTAAGATATAGGTTGAGTATTCAGCTTGATGTGTTTCGAGCTGAGTGACTCAGCTTGTAGACTGAGTCAGCTCAACAGAGTTGCTAAGTAAGTTCTAGCAGACTCTTATGACTTCTAAGGATGAGTTAGTCATTATACATGTTAGTATATGTTTGATTTCGGGTTTGTTCTCAAAGGACTCAGCTTGATGACTTTCAAGCTGAGTAACTCATCCCGACTAAAGAAGTCATTTTAAGAGAATTTAAACTTGATTTAAATTCATTTTACTATTCCAGAATCAAGATTGAAGATTGAAGATTCAAGATAGAAGATTCAAGATTCAAGATTCCGGGTTATCCATTAGTTTGTTAGCAGATTAGGATAACTTCTAGTTTCTTAGGATCCGTAGGAACAGGATTATAAATACTTATCTCCTTATAAGTTTAGAGGTACGAGTGCCAGACTCTAATCTCACCTCAACCTATTGATCGTATGTGTTACGAATCTTGATACACAGTTTGTAAGTTCAACGTGATCAAGAAATTCACAGATTGCCAATTGTTTGTGTGTTCGAATCTTCACGTCTGTTGTGAAGTTGGTAAGTATTCAATTTGTGAATAAATCCTGTTTAGAGAGTCAGTTCGTATCTATAATCATAAGTTGATTATAGATAGCAAAGTTTGAGAGATTGAGAGATTTGATTTACATTAGGTGTTACATATCAAGTGTTGCTTACTTGAATCTTACTGTAATCATCTTCTTATTAATGAAAGCATTCGATTTCATGTGGTTTGATGTGTGTTAACACTTTGATGACGTGTTTTCGCAACTTACAAAATAAGTACAAGAATTACGACAAATATAAACACACGTTATCCCAGCAAGTATGACTGGATCGTGTAGTAGTATAGATGTGGTAAATCAGGATCGATCCACACGGAAATAAATTTATAATACAATTTTATAAATTAAAATAATTAATCTAAAGGGGGGGGGGGGTATTTTTGTTTTATGGTAGAAAAAGATTATAAACTAATTACGTCGAATTAAAACAATAGAAATACAATAAGTGAAATATATGATGATAATAATATTCACTATGATAATAATCCTCCAATATATAGATTTGATTTGTTAAAACCCGATTATATTGATTTTCCCAAGAGGTTAGATTTTTAACTCCCGTTAACGATCCGCAATATTATTTAATAGTTTTTATCAACTCCCGTTAATAATATTTTTAAACAACACACCTCAATTATCGTATAATTGTTGGAATTAGCTCCCGCGTCATCCTTAATTTATAAACTCCCGTTTATAAATTAACTTAACGTTTATTCCGTTATTAATTAATAAATTTCACTTGTTAGTCATAACAACCGATTATATTATTACCAAAGGTAATAATATAATAGAAACCACCCAATTATTCATTCCCATGTCAAATTGCTAGATGTGATTACCAAATTTATTAACCAAAGGTGTAGAATAATAACGTTAAGGTGCTTTTCAATTAATACGATAACCGGATATGAAAATCAATATAATACCGAAAAGTAAATCAAATCATTATAAAGGATTCATAAGATCATAGTGAATATAGAAAGAAGTTACCCCATAGATGAATTAATCTTGTACATGGCTTGGTACATCATGGTTTGAACAACCATGATGACTTCTCTCTTGATTATACAAAAAACTAACTATATACTCTTTTAGATACTATCTAACTAATTTAGATAGATCTAATTAGAGCTACTACTAAATAACTAGAAGTGTTTACAGAGAAAAGAGGGTATTCTAGCCTAGAGAAGAGTATAGAAGGCATAGAAGGTGTACTCTAAATGAACACACAATGGTTGCTATTTATAGGCAAAAATCAGGCAGACTTCATGGCGTGAAGAGGAGCTTCACGGCGTGAAGTCACCTGCTCCGGTCATAATTATCATTTTTCTTTTTCTTTTCCAAAACAACTCCATATTATGACATGAGATGTCCTCATTTTAGCTGGATCTTCATGGTTTCATTCCTTGCTTCTAGAATTGATCTTGAGTTTAAAATGATTTCACCATGAGAGTAATTAATAAGTCACTTTTGATGGTAAAAATCTTCATATCATGAAGTAATGTATTTTCCTCTTGATTTTAGCACTTTCCTTTGCTTTTTGCTTCATTCTTCAATTCCAAGTGCTATTATCCTATAATCACCAAATAATAACAAATTTATAGATTAAAGTCCATTTTTATAAAGAAAATAATTAAAACTACATGATATTGGCATATAAAAATATGTATAAATTAGGCAATATCATAAGTTTTCACACTTAAACTTTGCTAGTCCTCGAGCAAACCTATCATAAAAAATTTTACTTAGTAATCAAATAAATCAATTTTCTTTTATTATACTAAACACTTAAAAATTTTAAAACACAAAGAAATTAAAAGAATAAAATCATTATCATGCAGACCTTTCATCCTGTATCTGAGGTTTTCTACCATATATAGATAGAAGTTAAAAGTTGGTTAAATCTCTCCATGTCAAAACATACTTTTATTAGCGTAGGCTTGTATACAAATCTCATTTCCACCACTAGAGACATCAACCTTCAAGAGGACTTTGGGGTTGTAATATTAAGTTAGCGGTTACACACAAGTTAGTGTAACAAAAATCCGGACCTTTGTTAAATAGAAATTGACTATTTCTTGATTCGAATTTAAACACTAAACATAATATTCTACAAACTTGTATTACACATATTTTCTCGTTTTTTTTGTGTGTGCAATAGTTACAAGTTTTTACAACATAAATTACAATAGTAACAAAAACAACATTCTAATCTATTTTGAGCCAAAATGTTTTTGATATACGTTATCGACGTTTTTCTCTTATTTGTACAATCTACCATCTCTATCAAACACTTAAACACTTACTATTTAACTAAATCCGGTTTATCAGTTACGGCCAAAAGATTGTCAAAACGGAAGGTTAAAAAGTTAGGCTAGAAAATGAAAAGGCTAGGCTTCAACATGGTTACAAGGGTATCGAGTGCTAAAAATAAGCACTACGCAACACAAAGACAAGAGTCAATCTAAAATTAGTATGTTAGTAACAAAAGAAGGCCTCTATGAGGGCAATGGTGTGTAGTCTCATTTTAGTGGTTTTTAACAATAATTTAGTAACAAGTTCTACCTTAATCGTATGTTGACTTCCTCACTCCAAAGAAAAGATAACATCATAAGATAAATGCTAATAATTATAGGCTCAATCTCTGTTTTGGATAATGGAATAAGATTAAAGCAAGCATGAGCTTTCAATTATTTTTCTAATTTAGATGCGAAAAAAAAAGTTTAGGTAGTAAAAAAAATTCGAAAAATTTGACCAAAATTTTATAAATTTTTTATAAGAGAATTTTTTTATATCTTATCGGCTTTTAGCCTTAAGACTTTCGATTTATAACAAAGTTAAGAATTTAACCCCTTCCCACACTTAGAAACTTTCATTGTCCTCAATGCGAAAACCGGTACACATAATATATCTGACCGTTACAACGGTCAGCCGACCGTTGAACACCAACAACAACAAACATTCTTTTTATAAACCAATTTTTTACTCCATTTCACACATACTTCCACCAACTACTCCAACAACTTCTCCAAAATATATTTCTTTTTGTTCCATTCGAGAGAAAAGAAAAATGATTGATCCGGTTTTGGTTTTACATATTTTGGCGCTTATCATGATAACCATCTATTTCTACTCAACTTTCCCGCTTGAAGAATGGTTGGAGCTATATCTGATATTTTCTGGCAACTTATTATAATGGCTTTTTTAATCCTGTACGTTTGAAGCGGATATGTGTTTAATGTAATAAAAATTTAGGAGTTCAATAATAGAAAGAAATACTCCCCTGTGGTTCGGGTTATCTTTCTTCTGTAATCTGTACTTTTTTTTTTTTGTAATTGTCTGTTCCGAATGTATTTGCTTCCTTGTTTCTAATGTGAGTCGAGTTTATCTTCCCGTATGTTATTTATTTATCTTCTGTAGAAACACTTCTTTTCATAACACACAATAAAATAATAAGCATCACACCAAACTGAAATATAATAAATAATCCATACAAATAAAAAAAATAGGTAGCCGCAATATAGTAAAAATAAATCTGATAGAGATCACCACAACAATTTAACGTTAATAGGATCGTTGGATCCAATGTTAGTAATGCGTCTTGTATGGTAGATTGTAGTTAACTCACTTTCGTAGGAATCACGGTTGCATTTAGCATATGCAACAAGCCTTTAAACCTCTCGGTAGCCCGAGTAGACGAGTTATAGTCTCGTGAGGGTTTCTAGGTAACACACCCACAAAGTTTCAAAATATAACATCACATTAAATAAAGCATGCATAACAATCCAAACCAAAATAAAAAATAAAAAAAATGATCCCAATCCAAATATAATAAATTACACAATAATAATAAAATGTTTTTACATCATTTTTTTTCAATTTCCGCCTTGTCGACGGATCCATCTATCATAGGGCGTTTCATAAGGAGGGTTATACTGGGTCGCGTCCCACTCAGGTAAAGGCTCAAATGGTGGAATCTGTGGTGGTCAAGTAGCTGCGGCTGTAGGTGAACCCATCGAGGATGATAGTACCTTGTTGTTCCACGTAGACTGCTGCATCATCGTGTATTAGTCGTACATAGACCTCCTTTGCATTTCATACATAGATTCCATTGAGACATTTAAGTTACTTAACCTTTCGGACAAGTCAGTATAAGCAGCACGTGCATCTCAATCAGTTGGTGTTCTACCACGCCCTTGCTGTCGTGGTCGGTCTTGTACCTGTTCATGCTGTATCTCCGGATCCTCATCATCATCATAATCCTCCCTCGTATCACCCCAAAGAGTAACAGATTTCGTGGCATCAGCATAGTGGGCCACTCTCATATGTCTCATTGCTGATAAGTTGATCCATCCCATTTTGGGATGGGAGTCAAAGATGCGTGTACCTGAGCAGAGCAGTGAGTATGTTAAAATGTTGTACCAGTTTGGTTACATACTAGCCTCTAACTATCGGACTATCTCCACGCAGTCCGCTTGCCTTCCTTAAGAATGATAAAATGCAAAAAGAAATGTCAGTATTTCTTGATAAATCAGATATCCAGAGATCCCTTCTGTTTACTCTATCCTGACCATCTCCCCTGTCATTTATAGAGTGAGATATCATCCTGTGAAGAAGTTTGAGATGAGGGTCTCGGATATCTGAAGCTTTGCTCATGCTAGCCTGAAATTGCTCTTTGCCTATTTCTACCCATGCATCTTTGTAGGAAAAGTTATCAGGCGTTTTTCTTTCACATGTCTCTATATACTCGTGAAAAATAGGAGATGCTAACTGTACTGGCGTGTAAATACCCAGTGCTAGAGCTAAGTTAGAAAGAGACAAAGATCTCATATGTCCGCCTAATCGAAATACCATTATGTTATCATCATGATAGCTGGTTATTTCGTTGTTGATCATCAATGATGCAAAGAATTCCTTGCAAAGCTCCACATATATATCCTCCCTTATACACATGGCATTTTCCGATGCCCTGCAGTAGAACATTGTGTCTCCATAATGTTCCACCGTCATAGTCATTATTTCCCTGATTGAGTTGGCTTCTCCCAACTGCTCCAGTGCATTCCAATCTATAGTCTTACCAGGTTTCACGGCTTTGTTCTTGAGTATATTAAGATTAGAATTGCACTTTCTCCTATAATCCACGGGTGTCACGTTTCCAAAGTGTAGGAAAGCGTGAGTTCCATCTTCAGCTAGCAGATCGGCAATCGTACGGGAGCTGATGATAAAGATGATGCTCTTGTAAATCTTCCTCTCTGAAATATTTATATTTATACAAATGTGAGAAGAAAAATATATTTAATTTCAAAAGAGTTAATAAATTATGTGGAAAAATAACAAGTTGATTACTACGCTTATATATTCTTTTCCAAGTATAAATCAACTATATATAAAATTTCCCACACTTAAAGCTTTTGTAACTCTATTTGAAATATTATTATACAAGTTCATTCATTAACCAAATAAAATTTTTCAAGACAAATAAAAATGCCGAGAAGACATTAAAAAAAATTCATCTTGTCAAAAATTATAAAGAATACCTAATGAAACTTGTATAATTGAAAAGTATGAAATTTTAACAAATATATTTTTAATAAAATTTCAAATTCTAAAAAATATGACTTTAAAACATAAATTTGAAATCTTCTGATTTCTTTCAAACTTTTCAGCAATTATATATATTTTTCTTAACATGAAAATGTGTAATTAAAACAATGTTTATAATATATAAATAATTCTTAAAAATTAAAAAAAAATTACATAATTTTAAACAAAGGATTAATATACAAATAATCATATTAACACATAACAACTTCTTACTATGATAAATCAAACTAATCTTGAAGATTTTACCATGTAAGTAACATTTTAGCATCAAATCTTCAAAAATTAAAACTTATATCCAACTAAATCATCAATTCATCATATAATCAAACAAGTTTATGTTCCTAATCATCATTCATAACATCATATAGTAGTTTCTAAGTCAAAATCATGATCTTGAAATTTCCATATTCAAGGATTAACAATTTTTAAGCATAATACCTAGAAATTTTAACACTTTTTCATGGATTAACATCATATTATCAACAAGAGATCATAATATCACCAAGAAATTACTTTTCATTATAAAATCTTCAAACTCTATGTTCAAGAACATCAAGAACATGCCCAAATCGAAAATTTCATGGATCAAAGTATGTATAATCATCAAAAGTTGCAAGAAATCATGAAATCTTACCTTAGGAGCCATGTATATGCTTTGGATCTTTGAAATTGATGATTTTCGTGGGTTTTAGAAGAAGAACCGAGAGTGTAGAGAGAGATGACGGCGTGAAAATGAGATGAAAACCCTATTTTTTTTCTTTATAAAACCCGACTTCACGGCGTGGAACCCTAGGGTTCACGACGTGAAGTCTGTAATTTCGGAATTTTATATATATATATATATATATATATATATATATATATATATATATATATATATATTATTTAATATTTTTATTTTTGGTTTTATAAATTTTTTTTTGGCTTTTGGGTAAAGAATTATTTAAAAAAAAAAATGGCCAGGCACGTCGATTAGAAGGCAGGATGCTTTCGGTATTTTATCTTTCGGAAAATCCAACAACCTTACTGATTCTGTCATTCTAGACACCATTTCTTTAAATAATCTTCACAAATGAAATCACACAAAATATTACCAAAAATTTCAATGGAGAGGTTTTTAACTTTTTCGGCTTTTAAGCCTTAAGTTTTTGAACTTACCATTAGCCCTTCTCTATTTTTCTTGGTAACAAAAACTGTACACAACTTTTGATTTCTCAAATAAGAATTCAGAAGAACCTTTTTACGCTATCGTTCTGCGAAATCGTTTAACGTCAGATCTTTAAGACGAATGGAAGAGATTTTAGGCGTGGAACGTACCTTAATCATAGTGTGTTTCTGGTTCAAGATTACTTAATCTGAGAAATAACAAATCATCAATCATCCTGCTAACGTTTGAATTAGGTCTAAGACTACCTTTAGCTTTTAGCTTAACCGGGTCCCTCCTTAATGCATCCGCGCATTCTGATTGTGAATGTGTTGGTGTTTTCCTGCATTTTGTATAATGTGCCATTGCACCACATTTCCAACATTTTCCTGTTTGTAATGCCCTTCTTTTTCTTGCATATATTGAAGTTCCTCTTCCAAATCTTTCAAAATTATGATCACTCAAAACTTTCCTCTTAATTATTAAACACCTTGAAATTATATCCATTCGAATATCCAAAGGTAAAATTATTTTAAAATGTAAACAGTTCAAAAGTGTCTTGATGTTATTTGAGAGCAACAAAGCAATATTCATTTTGAAAATACTATAGCAATAACAATTTTTACAAAACAAGTCCAGTTCTTTTAGGTCTGCCGGTAAAAGACCAAACCACACAAAAATAAAACAAAACGGGTTGCCTCCCGGAAGTGCTATATTTTTGTTTCTCAAGTCGTCAGCTCGACTATTTTTATTTCATTTTTTTAATTTTCGGCTTTATAGAGAGTAAGGTTCTCTCTCTTTGTTTCTTTCATGCCTTCTTGGTACAATTTTAGACGATGAACATTTACATGAAAAGTATCATACTTACCTTGAAGTTCCACATAACCTGATGGAAATGATTTAATCACCGTGAAAGGTCCTATCCATTTGGATTTTAGTTTCCCTGCAGAAAATTTAAATTTTGATTGATACATCAAAACTTAATCTCCTATATGAAATTCTTTATTTCCTTTTAAACGTTTGTCATGCCATAATTTTGTTCTTTCTTTGTATAATCTAGAGTTTTCATACGCTTGCAATATTAATTCTTCCAATTCATGTAATTGATAGAATCTTTCATTTCCAGCCTTGTGAATATCTAGATTACAATTCTTTAAAGCCCAATAAGCTTTATGTTCTATTTCAAAAGGTAAATGACATGACTTACCATACACCATTTTAAACGGTGTAGTTCCGATCGGTGTTTTATAAGCTGTGCGAAATGGCCATAATGCGTCATTTAATTTTGTTAGATTATTAAAGTGAGGGTGTAATATGGAAAAAACTCAAAGTTAGGCAAATGCTATATAAAGGCATTTGCCCCACAATTCTAAGCTAAGCTTTGCATTACCAACTTACTTGTGTTTTTTATTTCCCTCTAGCTCTCGGCTCTCTCACTCAAACCGAACACACACACAAACACACACTAAACATAAAGCATTGCTTCATCCGTATAACTTACGGGACCAACAATTGGTATCAGAACCAAACTTGTTTTTGGCTCTTGATTGTTCGAAAGAGACAACAAAATCTCCAAGATTTCAAACTTCCAAGAAGAAAAGGCTCTCGGTTTCACAAGGTTCAAAAACATCCATCTTTCTTGAAGAGAAACTCAAGCTCAAACGACTTCTAAAGGTAGAACTCATTAAAGGTATAAACTATATCTTCTCTAACTTTCCTTTGAGTCGTTAATATATTTTTACAAAGTTTACAAAACATTCTTTGAAGAAAAACATAAACCGTGGGAGTTTTTATATACATTAGGTCAAGAAGGTCATTAAATACCCACCTTATCAAAATTAAATTTTCTGGGTATTTAAGCATTTAAGGTGTTCTTGGTCTGAAAGTACAACTTGAAGAAGAAGAAATCGTATTTTGTAATTTATTTAATTATAAATTATTCATAGTTTAAGTGTTGTACAAGGAAAATCAAGTACTTGCCATACCAATCTAGTACAAGTGGTTAGACACTATTCAGGGTATGGCAATTTGATTTGAAAAGGACACATCATACTCTATCAGCCGGATCCCCAATCACACGCGATTGGTTTGTGCGGCTTATAGAGCATCACAAGAAACTTTAAGTGTTGATATTCTATGAGGACAATCGCACGCGATTGAAAACTTTTCTAAGTTCAACACTTTAATCGCATGCGATTGAAATTTTTCTAAGTTCACACTTTAATCGCACGCGATTGAAAAATCTTCTAAGTTCAACACTTTAATCGCACGCGATTGCAAATTCTTCTAAGTTTAACTCTTTAATCGCACGCGATTCATCTCTTGACCCATATCTGTGCTATTCAAAGGACTTGTTGATTCAATCTATTAACAATCGCATTTGATTGTCAGGACTAACTGTTTTATTTCCCAAGTGTTTGATGCAACAGGATTGAATCGCATTCGATTGGTTACTTTATTAATCAATACTAAGTCCTTACTCTACCCATTTGTTTTCAAGGAATTTACTCACTCAATCGCATTCGAATGGATCAATTCGCATCCGATTAGACAAATCTCAAACATTGACATTCCTTATACTTGGACAAGTGATTGACTCTTTGGACTTGACTTAAAGAACTCTTATATATTTGGACTTAATCAAACAATCTAATTCATAATTGAATTTAATTTAAATCGGATTTAATTCAAAGGTGAATTAAATTACCTCAAGTCTATCTAGTTCAAAGTTGAATTTAATCCTTTTAAGATCAAATTCAAAATTGAAATTCAAAAGACTTAGTTCTTTAATCAATCTTTCAAGTCACTTTAAAATCAAGCTTGAAAAGAATCACACTCTTTAGGTTAAGTTTTCAAACAATCAAACCATCTTACAAGTGAACGATCATTTCTTTCAAAAATCACTAATCATGTCGAGTACAAATGAGATGATGTCCATTGGTACAGACACAAAACCTCCTATTTTGTTTCGGGGGGAATACAATGTCTGGAAAGGAAGGTTCATGGACTTCCTTGAGCACAACGAACTATTCGGGGATAAGATGATAGAATGCATCCACAAAGGAAACACCAATTTCACGGAAACTGTTGAAGCTGACCCAACCAACAATCCCCCCATTCTCAGACATGAAAGAGAAAAGACCAATGATGAGCTGACTGCTACTGAGAAGGAAACAAAGAAGGCTGAGAGACTGGCCAAATACTATCTGAAACAAGGTCTCTCATCTGAGATCTATCTGAAAATAGACAGCTTGGGTACTGCCAAAGAAATCTGGGATGAAATCAAAAAGCAGCTTCAAGGCACATAGCAAGGAGAGTACATCAAACGTACTCAACTGGTCAACAGTTACCATGATTTCAAGGCTCGTGAAAAGGAGCTTCTATCTGAAACATATGGCAGATACTGCAAATTGCAGAATGAGATGAGGTCTAATGAAATTGTCAGAACTGACCTTGATTTGAATTGTGTTTTTTTGAATTCATTAGGTCCTGAGTGGAAGGATTATGCCAAGCTGTACAAACAGATCAACAAAGATCTTACATCTGTCACCTTCCACAACATCTTTGAAGACCTCAATCAGTATCAAGATGAAATCTTGCAGTCTCACCCGAAACAACCAGTTGCTGACACTCTTGCTTTCATTGTAGCTGACAGGACCCCCAGAGAATCTTCATCAAGGTCTGCCAAACTCAAACATGTGATGCTCAGTGAATCTGACCATGAGGATGATGATGATAACTCGGTAGAAGCTGCATTTCAAGCATTCATAGTTGCCAGCAACAACTTCAAGAACCGGTTCAACAAAACTAACAACACACAACGGTTCACTTCCGGATCCAGAAGACCTGAAAGGTTTGCTCCTGTTGACAAGCCCAGGTTTCCCAAAGATGAGAGAAAGGAGGAAAAGAAGAATGATCTCAAATGCTACAACTGTGGGTGATCAGGACACATGATAAGGAACTGTCCACAGAAGAAGGTCAAAGATGCTGAGTATTACAGACAAAAGTACCACATGTCAAAGCAAAAACAGGCTGGGAATGCACTCATGGTGGAAGAAGACCAGTTCCTGGAGGACACAGACTCCGAGAGTGATCTAGATGGTGAAGATTATGCTTAGTTCTGTTTCATGGAAAATGGTGAAACAAGTGGTAGAGATGAAGATTATGGTGATCTCTCCGATGCTGAGGAGGAGATCGTTGACAGTGGAAAGGTACCCTCTATTTCTAATTCTAACATGGGTTTTAACTTTGAACATATACAAACCATACTAAACCGCATGAAAAAGTTAGAACTTAAGGTGACCAAACTAACCAAGAAAAATCAAGTGTTAAAGGAGCTCATTCACACACAAGACAAAGAAGCACGAGCTACAATTGAACAGTTAGAGAAAGACATAGATGAATCTAAAGTTCAAATAGCTGTGAAAGAATCTGAATTTCTTGAATTAACCAACACAACAAATGTCATCATACACGATCTCAAAGCAAAGCGTATTGGTGCTGAAAAGGATTCAGAAATTCTGAAAAATGATCAAAGCATTCTTTGTTTGAAAATTAAAGAATTGGAAGACCTTCTAATTAAAAGAGGGCAAAGTGAACAAACCATCTTTCTGTACAAAAAAAAGGAACGACCTTTTTCAAGATGGACATTTGATGGACTTGGTTTTAAAAACCCAAACGTCCTGAGTAAGGTATCTACCAAGCAATTATTCAATGCAAATCTCTTTGGCGAAGGACTAACTCAACGAATGGTATTTGTTGGTAAAGAAGAAAAATGACTTGAAGAGGATGTCAAACGAACCCTACATCTCAAAAATGACACTCCCTTCAATTATTCTGATCTCAATGACTCATACTTCACTTACCCCATCCCCACACTTAACTCTGTTGTCACCACACCAGTATATACAGATGAGGAACTCTACACCCCTGAAGTGCCAACACCTTAATTTCTATACATTCCCCAAAAGGAATTGCAGCAAAGGTTTCAAACCTTACAGGAGTTTTGCTTCACTCATCTAGTAAAAGGAGACCTTACCAAAGCTTTCCAACCAGAAACCACATCTGAATTCATGTCAGTTTCAGACCAACTCCCTGAACCCTTTCCACTAGTTCAAGAAAATGCAATCCTCCACAAGCATCTCCAAACAGTATTCAATCTTGATGGCAAGATCATTGACTACTTGTGCAAAGAAAATTTCGAATTGCTTGAACGAATCAAAGAGGTCGAAACTGCATTGGAACAACCTACTCCATTCACCTTCTCGCCACAGGGAACTGTATTTGATGAACGAATTGAAGGTTCCAAACATGTGTCTACATCTTCTCCAGATGTCAAAACTGAGATAAAATCTGTTAATAGGTCATCCATGGTAAATCTAAAACTTAAACAAATTTTCAAACCAAAACAGACATCCAGTTCCACTTCTAATCACATTTCTCATAAGAACATTGACATACCTGAATCCTCAAAAGCAGCTGCTAGTCGACCACAACTCAATTCTAACGTTTTACATTTTGCTGCAGATGTGAAGAAGCTCGGGAGTGTGGAGCGTAAAATAAACATAAACTGGAAGAGAGTCATTCCTAGGTCTAATAGGAAATGTTCAAACTTTAGCCAATAATGTGAAATTTTTTTGATGTTTGATTCAGTCTATAATCATTCAATTTTGCATAAAAATATTGCATCTTCCATGTTCTGTATTAGTGATGGTTGCCTCCATGGTCATTGTGAATTTAATTGTGAATATAATCAATTACGAAAACAAATTGGAATTAAACCATGTGAGGACTGGATAGACTTTTACGATAACCAAGTCTGTGTTCCATTCATAACCTCAAAAGGAATAATAATTCACCAATGGATCACAGCTCGTAAGTCACATGCACTCAAACATTTGCACAAATCAAGGCGATTACTGACGATCAAGGAACTGGAAGTCTACAGACGGCAGGGCTACGAAGCATTTAAAAGGGCTTGGATTGCACAGGAAAACACTTACATTCTCAAAAGCGATCTCGCAATCAACCTTCCAAAATTTCCAAAACTTCTAAACCCAAGCCATCATCCAATCAACGAGTAGCAAAACTTACTACTAGCAGTGTTCCAGTTCAGCAAAAGCAAGTTGATGTTCCGAGGTCAAAGCGAATTCTTAAGAATTCTTCGCCAACATGGATTCGCAAATATAACGCTTCCGCAACTCTACTGAATCCAAAACCTTCGTTTCCATCAACTTTCAAACCAATAATGGTGACAAAACTTCCTTCTAAGACAATCCCTTCCAAATCTACTCCTTCTCGACAATAGATTAAACCCACATGGGTACTTAACGATAGATCATTAGAAGTTTCACAACCACAAGTAGATACAATCACTACTCCAACAATTCTAGGTACTAACAATCAAGGACCCATTCATGTATGGGGACCTAAACGTGCTCTATTCTCTTTTTGCAGGCGCCTTACTTGTGGTACCTGGACTCCGGTTGTACCAAACATATGACCGGCAACAAAAGTCTTCTCAAGAACTATGTTCCTAAGTACTCCGGGAATGTACGTTTTGGGAATGACAATGTTGCACCAATAATGGGGTACGGAGACATAGAGAAGAAGCACATCAAGATCAAAAGAGTCTCCTATGTTGAAGGGTTGGGTCATAATTTGTTTAGCATTGGACAGTTCTGTGATAAAGACCTAGAGGTAGTGTTCAAGAAGAACAAATGTTCCGTTTTAACTGAAAATGGAGATGAGTTGCTGGCAGGTTCAAGAAAATCTAACCTGTATTCCATTGATTTGGAAAAGTATAACTCCCCTACCTCTATGTGTCTACTGTCTGAAGCATCTACATATCTTACTTGGCAATGGCACATAAAACTCTCTCACCTGAACTTTCAAAATATCAACAAACTAGTCACGGGTGACTTGGTGAGAGGCATTCCTAAGTTAAGATTCAAGAAGGGAAAGATGAAGAAGGCTTCACATAAATCTAAACAAGTGTTTAGCACTACGAAGCCTTTGGAACTGCTACACATGGATCTCTGTGGTCCTATGAGAATCCAGTCCAAAAGTGGGAAGAAGTATATTCTAGTCATGGTGGATGACTACTCTAGATATACTTGGGTCAAGTTTCTGCGCTCAAAAGATGAAGCCACTCCAACAATCATTTCCTTCATCAAGCAACAGCAGAACAAGCATAGTCAGAGTGTTGTCTCTATCCGGACATACAATGGAACTGAATTTAAGAATAGTACTCTGAAGAGCTTCGGTGACCTTTTAGGGATCAGCCATCAGTTTTCTGCAGCATATACTCCACAGGAAAATGGTGTCGTGGAAAGACGAAACAGAACTTTGGTTGAAGCTGCCTGTACCATGCTGTCATATTCTGTTCTCCCACCTTCCTTTTGGGCTGAAGCAATCAGCACTGCCTGCTATACGCAGAACCGCTCTTTCATTAATAAACGATTTAATAAAACTCCATACGAACTGGCTAATGACATAGTGCCTAATATCAAATACTTTCATGTCTTTGGTAATAGGTGCTTTGTACTTAATGCCAAGGATAATTTAGGAAAATTTTCTCCAAAAGCTGATGATGCTATTTTCCTTGGTTATTCTCCTGAGTCCAAAGCCTATAAAGTTTTTAATAAAAGAACAAAGAGCATTGTTGAAAGTATCAATGTAACATTTGATGACGCATTGAATGTTACTGATTTTCCACCCAAATCAACAAAAAATGCTTCTGAACATACCTGTTCAGGACCGGCTCTTCAAAATAAAGAATCAGACAATCCATCCAGTTCAAATACAAATCTTGATTTTTTGTTTGATTTCATTAGATGTGAATCTACTCCTGTTTTAACTGACAACAGGTACGACACAGATGTTCAAACAAGTGTTACTCTAACGGCTCCTACGATCATTGAGACGAATCCATTTGCAGATCTATATGCTGAGGATTCTACTTCTGTTTCTGTCACTCGTCCCCCTGTGACTTCTCAGATTCCTGACCCAGAGAGCCCTCCTGTGTTTGATTCAGACCCATAATTCTCTCCAGAAGATGAAGAAGAAGCACGACACCTACAAGATCTCTTTCCTTCATCTTCCACTTCCCATGAAACTAAGTGGACCAGACATCACTCTGAAGAGAACATCATCGGAGATCCCTCACTTGGCATTCAAACAAGATCAGCAACAGCAAACGAATGTCAATTCTCGGGTTTCTTAAGCATCATTGAACCCACCAATTCTTGTGAAGCATTAGATGATCCAGATTGGGTAATTGCAATGCAGGAAGAACTACACCAATTTGATCGTCTCAAAGTCTGGAGATTAGTTCCTCTTCCATATGGCAAATCTATTGTCGGGACTAAGTGGGTGTTCAAGAACAACGGGATTCGGATGGAGTGGTAATTCGTAACAAAGCAAGGTTGGTTGCTAAAGGCTACAATCAACAGGAGGGCATTGACTATGATGAAACATTTGCCTCTGTTGCTCGTATATAAGCTATAAGGCTATTTCTTGCATATGCAGCCTCCAGAAGCTTCCGCGTCTTTCAAATGGATGTTCAAACAGCTTTTCTTAATGGTGTACTCAAAGAAGAAGTCTATGTTTCACAGCCAGAGGGGTTCATCAATTCAAAACATCCTAATCATCTCTATATCTTAGATAAGGCCTTGTACGGGTTAAAGCAAGCTCCTCGTGCATGGTACGACGTCTTATCTGAATATTTGATTGGTGAACGCTACTCCAAAGTAAAGACGGATACCACTCTGTTCACAAAGACCAAAGGTCAGGACAAGATTTTGGTTCAGATATATATGGACGATATCATTTTTGGGTCTACGAATCCAAAATACAGTGACGAGTTTGCTAAGATCATGGCAAACAGATTCCAAATGAGTATGATGGGGGAGATGACATTCTTTCTCGGACTCCAGGTGAAGTAGTTAAGTCATGGCAGTTTTATTTGCCAGTCAAAGTACATCAAAGATCTTCTAACGAAGTATGATATGATTAACTGCACACACATATCCACACCCATGGCTGCTACGGCACAGCTATCAGCAGATCTTGACGGTTCTCCTGTAGATCTGAAAACTTACCGTAGGATGATTGGATCGTTACTGTATCTAACTACAAGTCATCCGGACATCATGTTCTCTACCTGTCTCTGTGCCAGATTGCAGGCGAATCCAAAAGAATCACATATTCTCGCAGTCAAGCGGATATTCAGATATCTCAAAGGTTCTATGGATTTAGGTCTTTGGTATCCCAAAGATTCAAATCTGGATCTCCATGCTTACTCAGATGATGTCTATGCCGGTTGCAAGATTGATAGGAAAATCACCTCTGGTAGTGCACACTTTTGGGAGATCGTTTAGTCTGCTGGGCCTCCAAGAAGCAAAATTGTGTATCCACCTCTATAGCTGAGGCTGAGTATGTTGCTGCTGCAATGTGTTGTTCACAAATTCTTTAGATACGCACAGAGTTATCAGACTTTGGCCTAAGGTATGACAACATTCCATTGCTATGTGATTCCCAGTCTGCCATAGCTATCTCCTGCAATCCGGTACACCACTCTAAAACCAAACACATTGATATCCGTTATCACTTCATAAAAGATAACATAGAGAAAGGTCTTATTGAGCTCCAGTATGTTCCTACTGAAAATCAGCTCGCTGACTTGTTTACCAAACCATTAGACGAAAGTCGCGTCACTGAGTTGGTATCCAAGTTAGGCATGCTAAACTTGAACATATAACATACTGTTGCCTAATTTTTCCATTCTTTCTTTTTTGTTTAGAGTAGGTGTTACACTGTTTGTTAATTGTGAACATTACTCATGCATTCATCGAGGGGGAGTGATATTATGCTGATACACATGTAGCATATGTGTAGGGGAGAAATTGATACACATACTGCACATGTGTAGGGGTAGAAATTACAAACTGACACATTCCCTAAAAACAAGAATCTAGGGGGAGTGTGTCAGACAAACACTGAAAACAAGATATCTGGGAAAATCAAATTTTCAAATCTCAAAATCCAGATACTTTGAATTTACAGAAAAAATTTCCAAGTGTTGGGTTTTGTTTTAAGCAATCACATCCTATGCTTCAATCGCATGGACTCTCTTGGAACCCAACAAATTAAATTTTCTAAGTCTTGGTTCAATCTCATGGGATTACAACACTTATACTCAAACCATCAATCGCATGCGATTGAAACATGAGGTTGATTAGAACACTTGTAATCAGACCCTCATTCGCATGCTATTGAAACATCAAAATGGATAACAAAAGGGTTAATCGCACACGATTAAAACTCAAAGGCTCAATCGCATGCGATTCATTAGCATGCTATTGAAAGATCAAGTGTTAATCGCATGGATAACCAAAGGGTTAATCGCACGCGATTAAAACACAAAAGGCTTAATCGCATGCGATTCAACAGTTCTATAAGCCGGATTATTTTACCATTCCCATTGGCTATCAGCCGCGTTTTTCACCGACTGTGAGGGCCAATCAGAGTGTGACATGTGTTCTTTTTCACTGACTTAAATTACCCATCAGTTACCAAGCTTCCCACACACGATTCAAATTTCGAAAAATTAACAAAGTGTTCTCTCGATTCTTTGGTTACTTGATTTCGAAAAACATCCCGTTACTCTGCCAAAATTTTCAATTTTAGTATCAAAATACTCCTAATCAGAAAGGTAACAACTTGTACGGTTTACATTTTGAACACATGGGGAACACTTTGATGTAAAAATATTTCAAAAATCTCAAAAAGTGTTCTTCGTGTTCTTGGGAGGTACGAACACACACCAAAAATTTGGTTTTTGGCTCAAAAAGGGGTGTTAGGATGATTTTTGAACTATGCTCCAATACTACAAAGTTTTTCAGTACTATCTAATTAACACTTTCAAAGTATCAAAAGAACTTTTTTATGCTAAAAATCATCCTGTACAGAATGAGGGTTCAACACTTGGGGTGTTTGAACATTTTTCAACATTGGTCTAAACTTGATCATGCATATCTCTTTATCTTTAACTTAACTATTTTATCTATCTGTACAGATAAAATGGCTCAAGCTATACGTGACCCAGAGGAGATAATGCCCCGAGCTGAGTTCCTTAACACCGGATCTCATGAAAACAACCATTATGTTGACTTAAGAAAACTGAAAAACAATCACTGAAATTCTCAAAGTACACCCACTAAATCACCTTCTGACATATAACCCAGCCACAACAGGCACACATGTACATGAACTATACGTTCAACAATTTTGGAAAACATGTGATGTGCGGATCAATAACAGGGGTTATGAGGTAATCCATGCTGAGGTTGACAAATTTCAAGTCAATATATCTCTTGGTCGCCTCAGAACAATCTTTGCCCTACCTACAGCAGACACCAGACCTCCTGCAACAGACTTTGAGGAAATCCCAGACGAGGATGCATGTCTTACAGCTATAATGGAGATGGGGTATGATGGTGAGCTCATCAGGAAAAGCCAATTCAAACGCACCGGCTTGCATCCAAAGTATAATACATTTATGATGGTGCTTCAACGATGTCTCACCCCAAAGCATTCAGGCTACGAATTCCCAACGGAGCATCAGCTCAAAATATTTGTAGCAGCTGCAACTCATATGCATGTGGACTACGCATTCCTTCTCTTCCAGGACATCAAAGCTACTATGCTCAGGAAGAATTCCCAAAAGAAGAAGGATGCAAACATGTTGCCTTATCACCACTTCCTACCAATGATTATCAAGTATGTGATGGATCAGAATGCTGACATTCCTCGGAGCGCAGGTTTACCTTCTATTACTCCTAAACTTTTCTTGCATATAAAACCTGCCATTCCAGCTAACCTGCCAATTCCAAGACCCTTCCCTGTATCTTTACTAGACCTATGTGAACAGAATGACATTGTTGTGAGTTATAGGGAGAGTGTAGGAATACCTCCCATGGTTGTTCTAGAGCCGGCCAGACCTGCCCAGGGAGGAGTAGCACCTGGTGAGGATTTAGAGGTTAGGTCTCAACCATCTATTGGAGATGCTGAGAGGGAAGTAGAGATGGAAAATCAAGAGAGGGGCGGAGAAGAAGGTCAAGGTGATGTGATTAGAGAGGGAGGGGATGCATATGATCCCGCCACCATTCAAGCCATTGTACAATCCCTTTCGACCACCACCCAAACCCAAGCTGTAACTTCGAAACTTGGACTTGATTTTTATGCGTCATCCAGTTCAGACTCTTCTCATGCTTAGTCAACTTCCCAACCAGGTGGTGCCCCAGACTTTGAACCAGTACACTCATCATTGGGCACCCCTGAAAGACCCATTGATCATCAACCTGCTGAAAAGCACTCCCTCATTCATGAAACTAACCGAACCACAACTAACCTCATCTGAAGTGACACCCACTGCTCAACCTGACACTACAATTCCTCAAGCAGGTGGGTTTGTCATCACTTTGAATCCTCCTACCCATACTGCTGAAGTACTTCCAGTAGGAAGGGCAATAGTTACCCCTGAACATGACATTCCAGTCACTTTGCCAAGTCATACACTATCTATAGAAACTGGTTCTGTCACCCCTGACTCTCTACTTCAACCTTATCAATATGAGGGGTATGTTGCTGGTAGCGGTGAAGGTGAAGATAGTTTTATTGTTAGGAGTGCGAGTGATAGAAAGGAGGTGAGAAAAGAAAATATGAGTGCTGAGGGTCCCCCAAACCCAGAAAGCCGGGAAGCCACATCTGCTATGGGGCCTAGCACTGCTGGGTCTCATATTGAAGAAGTCGCGGTGATCCCACCCGTGCAAGTTTCTGCCCCACAAAGCCACTACGGTGTCTCTCAACAGACACCGTCTTCATTGCACAGGGTTATAGCACATTCCCTAGGTTTACACCAATCGGGTGTTAGACCTATTGAACATAGAGGACCGCCTCCCTCGTCCTCGGCTCCTTTTGATGCACGACTTGATATACCACGGATTTCCGCATATCTTGACTAACACCGTGTTACCATTGATACACTGAGCTTGTATGTTCAGCAAGTCTCCTCAACTTCTATAGGTGGTACCTATCAAGGTGACATTCGAGGATTAGAAACCACCCAATTATTCATTCCCATGTCAAATTGATAGATGTGATTAACAAATTTATTAACCAAAGGTGTAAAATAATAACGTTAAGGTTCTTTTCAATTAATACAATAACTGGATATGAAAATCAATATAATACCCAAAAGTAAATCAAATCATTATAAAGGATTCATAAGATCATAGTGAATATAGAAAGAAGTTACCCCATAGATGAATTAATCTTGTACATGGCTTGGTACATCATGGTTTGAACAACCATGATGACTTCTCTCTTGATTGTACAAAAAACTAACTATATACTCTTTTAGATACTATCTAATTAATTTAGATAGATCTAATTAGAGCTACTACTAAATAACTAGAAGTGTTTACAGAGAAAAGAGAGGTATTCTAGCCTAGAGAAGAGTATAGAAGGCATAGAAGGTGTACTCTAAATGAACACACAATGGTTGCTATTTATAGGCAAAAATCAGGCAGACTTCACGGCGTGAAGAGGGGCTTCACGGCGTGAAGTCACCTGCTCGGGTCATAATTATCATTTTTCTTTTTCACCATGAGATGTGCTCATTTTGGCTAGATCTTCATGGTTTAATTCCTTGCTTCTAGAATTGATCTTGTGTTTAAAATGATTTCACCATGAGAGTAATTAATAAGTTACTTTTGATGGTAAAAATCTTCATATCATGAAGTAGTGTATTTTCCTCTTGATTTAATACTTTCCTTTGCCTTTTGCTTCATTCTTCAATTCCAAGTGCTATTATCCTATAATCACCAAATAATAACAAATTTATACATTAAAGTCCATTTTTATAAAGAAAATAATTAAAACTACATGATATTGGCATATAAAAATATGTATAAATTAGGCAATATCACACTTTTTATTGATTTGTTCAATTTTCCGCAGAAAGTGTATTCAACCACCCTTCTACACATTACTTGCTTGTTGATCTTCTCACAAAGGGACCAACAGTAGTCTATGGAACACATCCATCTTTCTTCAAATTGTATTTGGTATAATCTTTCCTACTTTGTTTATTTCTATCATTTGGATTTATTGTAGGAACCATGTTCTATTTACTTTAATTTATTTCAGATTTGTTATATTTTAGTTGTATAATATATATATTTAATTATGATAATGATTTTGTTGACTTGGATTTATTATATATATTTCTGATGTTGGATTATTCTTGATTATTTTAACTTCATATTGAAACCATATGAAAAATAGGATCATGATTGGTTGAAAAACTGCATGTGATAAATATTTATATTCATATACATATTCTAAATAGGCACACATATATATGCGAGACATACGCTCATGGACCTACTGGAGGTGTTAAACATATATAAGTTTGGTATGTGTATATAAGGCATACTCATGGACCAAATTGGGGTGGTGGTTTGATTTGTAGTAATTTTAGTCAATCATATGGCCTTATACTTTTATTTGAAAAGATTGAGTATTTGGTATAATTTGTCGAGTTTCTCGATAAATTAAATTTTTGATTTATATATTTTATCTCTACCATAGTTAAAAGAATAAGTTGAGGTGGTTGGTGTGTGTCTAACGCATCATCTTTCCAAAAGCTTGTATGGGTAGGTAACCTTAACAGGAGGGTATTATACTTTTGTAAGAAGTTATTTAAGTAACCTTAACAGGAGCTTGGTTTACTTGTTAAATGAAGATTTCATAAAAGTCAACTTAATTATGTCGTAATAACATATAATATATATATATATATATATATATATATATATATATATTACATATGCTTTAATAATTCAAATGTAAATAAATACCTTCTTGCTTTAAATTTCCCTCGTGTTGCACATTTCTATTATCTTATCTTTTCTCTATTTCATTATTTTATTTATTTTAGTCATTTATTTTATCTCTCCATATTTATTATCGACTAAATAATAGTTAAGGTTGATTATTAGAAGCCTCCGTTCTTCCCTGTGTTCGATAATCGGTCTTACCTATAAAGCAATACTATATACATGGGTACACTGCCCGTGTGTGTGTTTAAGCTATTCAGTAATTCCATAATTTAAAACTAAGAGTGTGACAGATTAATATAATTAAAAAATATATCCACGTTAGCACACACCAATGACTAAAGCACCCTTGGTCAAGTGAGGGGAAAGGACCTTTTAGAAATCATACATACTGATGTGTGTGGTTCTTTCAAGTATGTCACAAGGAATAACACTAGATATTTCGTAACCTTTATAGATGACTGTAGTAGGTATGAATATGTCTACCTTGTTAGGAAAAAGTCTGAAACCTTTGAGGTTTTCAAGACATTTCAAAACAAAGTTCAGAATTTATTGGGCAAGACTATTAAGATACTACGGTCTTATAGAGGTGAAGAGTATCTTAGTGCCGAGTTCACCAAACATCTTAGAAATTGTGGAATTATTTCACATTTAACGCCTCTTAGGACTCCACAATTAATGGGGTCACCGAGAGGAGAAATCGGACCTTGCTTCACATGGTCCAGTCTATGATGAGTAGGATGGAGGTACCCATTAGTTTTTTGGGATATGCTCTAGAAACGGTGGTAAGAGTCCTTAATCTTGTACCAACCAAGAAAGTTGAAAAGAAACTTATTGAAATGTGGCATAACAAGAATCCAACACTTTCTTACTTACGAGTCTAGGGTTGTGAAGCCTATGTTAGACGTGAGGTTGATGACAAACTAGAACCCCGCTCGGAGAGGTGCTACTTTGTCGGATATCCTGCTACTGGTATTGCATATTTTTTTTATAAACCTTCAGAGAACAGAGTCTTTGTTGCTCGAAGGGCAGTTTTCTTGGAAAGGGAATTGCTATCGAAACATTAAGGTAGTAAGGAAATTGACCTTGAGGAGGTTCAAGGGCGGATCGATAAAGAACTTGGGGTTGGCACTAGCACTCAACAAAAGATGGTTGAAACCGAGAAAGACAATGTTACGGTACTTGAAACTCTTCCATTATCTTCTCCACGGTGTTCTAGTAGAACTTTCCATGAGCCAGAGAGATATGGGTTTCTCAAATCTGAAGGCAGCGAGTTATTGGTGGATCATGATGAGCCCACCAATTATCGAGAAGCCATGGCAGAACCTGAGTCTGCCAAATGGAGGGAAGCTATGGAAAGCGAGATGCAATCCATGTCGGATAACCAAGGAACTTGTTGATCCTACACCTGAGGTAAGACCCGTTGGGTGTAAATGGGTCTTCAAGAAGAAGGCCGGCATGGATGGAACCTTGGATACCTTCAAAGTCCGACTGGTGGCTAAGGGTTTCATACATATAGCTGGAGTTGACTATGATGAAACCTTTTCACCAGTGGCCATGTTGAAGTCTATCTGGATACTTTTGGCCATTGCTGCTTTTCATGATTATGAGATATGGAAAATGAATGTGAAAACTGTCTTCCTTAACGGGAAGCTTTCTAAAGGGTGTATACGATGCAACCTGATTTTTTTGTACATCCAGAGTATCCATACAAGGTTTGTAAACTTAAGAAATCCATTTATGGACTCAAACAAGCATCTCGAAGCTGGAATCTTTGCTTTGATAAAGATCAAAGAGTTTGGATTTTTGAAAAGGAAAGATGAACTATGCGTGTATGTCAGGGCTAGTGAGAGCACCGTAATCTTCTTAATCCTATATGTAGATGATATTCTACTAATTGGAAACCATATTCCAAGCTTAAGAAGTGTTAAAGCTTCGCTTGGGAGTTGTTTCTCAATGAGGATCTAGGAGACGCTAAGTGCATTCTGGGTATTAAGATCTATAGAGATAGGTCTAAAAGACTCCTCGGATTATCTCAAAGTGCATACATAGATAAGGTCATTATGATAGATTGTGTGCAGGGATAATGTACACGTGTCATCATATCCATGAACACTATGAGTGACTGAAGGGTCATACAGCTGCACACCCAATTAGCGAACCAGAAAATAATACGATGTGTGTAAGAATGATAATTAATAGTTAATTAATTATGGGGAAAAGAGAAAATAATAAATTGATATTTATTATTGAAAGGGAATATTAAATATTAGTTATATTAAATATTTAAGTTTAGGTTGGATATATATTAATTAATAGTTTATTAATTAATAAATCAAAACTAGAGGGTTTGTTTTATCGTTTGATCAAAGTATTTGATCTCGGACCGGGCTTTCGGATCCAAGGGCTTTAATCCAAATAGGAATCTATTTAAGGAGGATTAAACCTTAGTTTAACCTAATCTAAGTTAGTAGCCACCAAAAGGACAAAACAAAGAAAATCTCTCTTCACTCTCTCTACTACCTTCGGCCGAAACCAACACCACCACCATCTACGGTGGTCGGTAACTCCCCTTGCAGTAGCGGTTAGCGGTGGTTAACGGCGGTCTCGACGTCGGCGGCCCCCTTCATGGAAACCCCTTCTCGGAGACCTCCCTTGCCGCGAGGGTCTCTCGGCGGTGACCGAGAAACATACCAAACCGGCGGCGGTTTTGGTGGTATACACACTAATGGGAAAGTTTTCTCACGTATTGTTTGGAAAGACGGTCTAGCAGTCTGTTCGTGAGGTGCAGTAGCTGTGTATCCTCCTCTAGCAGTTTAGGGTATACTTATCCTTTTTTATAACTGTTATGGACTTGAGCATATAATATGTCTGTTATAATCTTGATTTATTGTTCTGCTTCCCCATCTGATCTAGTTGTGATCTTGGGAAAGGAATTTACTGTTTTATATTTCCGCTGTGCTTGTTGCACCCTGTAAATCCCTACACATTAGACGTTTCAAAATGAAGGAATCCAAGAAAGGGAACCTTCCTATGATGCATGGATTGACTTTGGGTAAGACTCAATTGTTGGGTTTCGTTGGCCATCATACCCGCACAGCGGAAGCATAAACAAGGTTTGGGGTGTAAAACATGATGCCATCAACACCCACAAGTGGAGTAACTCTACATATGAATATTGCAACCAAAACAAAAGAGAATGAGAATGAAATATACCATGCTCCAGCTTCTGAATACTTCATGTTGGGATGAACTCTAACCCACCAAGAGAGCAACTCTCTATTGCTAGTCCACACACATGTTTGTTTGATCCCAAAATGCTAGTATGCCAAGTTATGATCTTCAAGCTATGAAACCATTCCTTGGTACAGCCCATAAGCTTCAGAATTAATCCATAAACATGGATGAACTTCTGGACTTCACTCAAGAACACTCAAGGTGTATGCAAGTGAGAGAGAGAGATATTGATTAATTCCATGAATTAATCTATTGGTCAATTTTTAAAGGGAAAAACATATTGGACTTTTATTAGCAGCCTCACATGCATAGACTGACAATTAAGTCGTCCATGCAGCCCCCAATGTGTCCCAGTAATTTCCACTTTGAGCCATGTGCAGAAAATGACAAAACATTAACTGCAGTCTATCAGACAACCCTTACGGCCCGTAAGCAATAACCCTTACGGCCATAAGGCATAAACCTCCTTACAGCCATAAGGGATAAACCTTGCGGCCGTAAGGCTCTTTCTTTCCTTTTTCTCTCGTTTGCGCATTATGTGCTGTCGGGATCAATCCTTGGTGTGTGACCCAATAGGCTCGTGTATCATCAGTAGCATTACTAATATACATGTGTCAGTGGGCATACTCCAACAGACTCCCACTTGCACATGACACCGCGTATCGATAAGTAACACAGACAGAGAGCAGCCTCTAGCAAGTCATCTCTGCCACCTAAGTCAACGCGAGGTATGTCATCCCAAGACAAGTACCACATCACAACCCTATAGATTTGATATGGTCCTATAGATAAGTGATCAATCATCCTTTTGTTCGCGATATCCATGTGTACACGAGACATGGTTAAATGTCAATCTCTGATTGTTCACGATTGTGTTTCTCGATTTTGATTGATGGTGACCCAAAATCTAGTTGCAATCGATCAAATATCATTGCAACTTGAGTACGGCCGTACATTTTACGTCAGCGCTCAATCATCGAGGGGCCCATGGATATCTCTCTAAGACTAGAGGAACAAATCCCTTTGATTGCATTGCTCCGCCACATACCCCATACTTTACCTAAAAGTTCCCCTTATAACAGCCAGTCACGAACTACGTTAGAAAGCAGTCAAAGCAAAGCAGGTTCATGCTTTAGAACACATGTATCTCCAGTCTAAGGACGAAATGATATTATCTTTCTGAGTTACTCATAACATAAACCATGAAGTAAGCTCAGTTGTGGGTCGTCCAATCACTTGACCATTCCAGGTATAGGCGAAGTATTGCATCCCCGTGTCCCAATCTTCATTGGACACATGACCAATTACTTCCCTCAGTCTTTGTTCAGACTTCCTTCCCATGAAGAATGACTGACTGTGGACATTTAGAATGCAAATGCATTAAGGGAAGAATGAAACATGCTAAGTTGGAACACAGTAAGGATTCATGAAAATACCCTCCCTCGGCGTATTATTAAATCATATTTAATAATCGATATAGTATGATATACAATACTTCTTAATGTTCCCAAAATTTAGTATATCAATATATATAACTAAAATTAAGATTAAGCCAAGTCTTCTTGCAAACGAATTTCAATGTAGGCGCTAGTATGACTACCATCATCAACCTATGACTCTAGCTTAATAAACGGATCAGCCATAATGCTATCCATATGTACTCTGATAATGACCATATCTCCAAATACAACCAAACCACTTATACAGTGTTTGTTGATGAGACTATGGTCATTTATCCAAGTCCTCATATCTTCATTGCTTCAGAAGAACTCAATAAGGTAAGTGACAATAAGGACAATGGCTTTTGTGCAAAAGCCATTATACCCTCATTTTCTCAGAAGATCCAAATAGGGTCATCAATGCTTCTAAAACCATTCTTATTAACAACTCCACATAAATATAGGATCTTATACTCCGATCTAAATCAGCAGTTATCCTTACTGAATAGGATTTCTAACTCCGAACTAAATCGGCAGTTTATCCTTTTGGAAATTAGCATTAGAATAATAAATTAATCTAAGCTTTATCTTCCCATAAATTCATCAAGAACATATCTCAATATTTCTTGTACTCCATAATAAATTTTGTATATGTCATAATCATTATGGACGAATAACTTCACAACTAAGCTTTCGAAAGTATAGTTTGGACATTTTCTCCAATATAATGTATGTACCAGGCATACAAGTATATGATTATTACAAAGCTCCCACTAGCCCTGACATTCAAAAATGTTTAATATTTTCTTTTGAAAAACTCACATTTATGATTTTCATATCAAAGCAAAGGTTCTAACATTGAGATGCATATTTAAGTCCATCAATAAACTTCCTTGAATTTGTAGACTTTACAAGAATATTTGTGCTCTCAGACTTCACAAGAATGCTTATGCTTGTAGACTATACAAGGATACTCTTGATGTAAGAGACCTCTGGATAGTTTTTTAAGCACTTCCTCATGAAAATTCCTGTTAAGGAATGGAGTCCTTATATCAATTTATCATAGCCATAAAAGGCAGTGATATATTATGAGTATCTGCATAAACTTCAACATAACCATTGGGATAAAGTTTCAAGATGATACCATCCTCATGGTCAATCATCGAGAACACTTCTCAACCATGCGATATTTGAAGTTGTCTACAAAACTACTTTTGACATAGCCACTGAAAGAAAGTTTCTAGATGATACCTTCCACTTGGTCAATCATCAAGAAAACCTTTCCAATCAGTCGGTATTCAAAGTGTTCTACAAATTTACTCTTCGACATAATTACTAAAAGAAAGTTTCTAGATGTTACCGTCCACATGGTCAACCATCAAGAAAACCTTTCTACTAGTCGATATTCGAAATTGTAAACATATCCATGCTGGTTTCTTTCAATAAAGAACCATATACACTCTACGGGTTTCCACCCACGTGTAGGATAAAACAAGTTTCAAACTTTAATATCCTTCATGGATTACATCTCGCTTTCATTTCCTCTTTTCTTCTAGCAGACACTAGGCCCACTACGCTTCCAGTAGTTGATGACTTATCATCAAGCCGTCTTCCTCAGATATAATAGACTATATCTTTCTAGTCTTAGGACGACATATACCAGTCTAAGAGGAAATGATTTTATGTCAGGTTCTCCACCCTTCTCATGCTGGATTTTAATCATTTCTGATTATATGCTAGTGCCAACATCAGGTTATTCCATTCAAGGTCTACTTTCACTTCTACAGACATCCATGGATATTAGAAAATTAAACATTTTCCCAAAAAACATTTTGTTTTTATAAAACCAAATATCCTATGGTCTTAGAAGAATACCTAATGGTGTAACAGCTCTAGATTCCGGATTCCTTCACCTCACGAACAAAACGCAGGTTTAGACAATCCAGACTTTGAGATAGACAAGCAAAGATACTCTTTCTAGTCTCATCCCCTAAGGTGTAGTCTTAACCGTCTTTATTGGTTTAAGATTAAGAACACAGCCCGCCACTACTTTAGTATACTTCAAACAATTGAATACTAAAGTGCAACACATCAATTTCCAGACCCTATCAAGAATGTCCGGTTCCTCCACCATACGACCCCATTTCACAATGTGTCCTAGGAGGAGTGAATTATGAGATAAATCCATAATTCATTTGATGGTTATAGACTTTAGAACATATTAACTCAATCTACACAGTTTACACAAGGATTAACTCGGCTAAAGCTCGACAATCAACCTTTGTGTAACTTGATTCGAGTATCATATTTCTTTATCTATTTTAAATCAGGTACTTCGTTATGGTGTGTCTTGAACAACTCTAAGGTTTCAAACACTTAGTCTATCAACGAATAGACAAACCCATTCCTTCTACCATCATCGGTAAAGGTAACGAAGTATTTAGAATTTATACCTTATGATTTGCTTGAACGGTCTACACAAAGACTAACTCGGCTAAAGCTCGACAATCAACCTTTGTGTACGTAATCCAACAAGCTATCAATCCTATCACATACAAAAGTGAAGGATGTATAATTAAATTAACCTAATAAATAAGATTTGTTAGTCAACATTTGACCGATGATCAAACGATTCCAAATTCCTTACAACACGGAGTTTGGTGATACAATCCTTATTTATATGGTTAAGTCAACTATGTCATAAGGATAACTTATCCAAATTATTTACGATCATGCTATTACTTCTTAAGAAAACGCTTAATATAAATGCCATGACATGTATAAACTTTGAAACAAATATATGATTCAAAATAATATACATCGTCTAACAAAGGCATAATAGATATAATGTTTCTAGCCACGAAGAGCGCAAAACAAATATCTAATGAAGTAATATATTAGCTAGAGGGATAGACAAGTTTCAAACTTCCAATCCATTCAATAGAAACAACTATCTTGTTTTTCTATTCGAAGTCCAGCTCTCCATGCCTTATATACTTACTTCCCTTGATTATACTTACATTTTGCAACAAATTTAAATATTATAGCTAGTGTTCACAAAACCTAGCCTTTAGAAGTAATATTAAAGCAATGAAGTTTAATCATGAATTTACCTTGAGTCAAAATGGTGGCGCTAATTTCTAATCTCATCTTGAAGTAGCAAACTACCCTTTATGGAGTATAGTCTATATGTGCAATCACATTGCCCTCTAACTCCACTATAATGGAAGGCTTGATCAAAACTTCCATTAAAGGTCAGTTTGTATTTCTTGATTATTTGTTCCTTAGTAGCCAACTTGGGAATATGTGAACTGATCTTCATTGGTCATGCAAGGCTTTACAGTCTCCAATCATACCATGAAGCCCTTTCAGCGTGATCCATGTACTCCTTAATAAGGACATAGATACTTGTGTTCCCATCTTCTTGCATCCGACAACCGAGTAAGGTCTAGACATACTAATTGAGTTTCTTCTTTTTAGCATGCTGATGGATCTCATCCTTCAGGTTGGTTTATATTGTACGCAATTAATTTCTTAAATTGCTTTCGCAACTTAGAGTCTTTAAGTCGAACAATATAAAATAAGAAACCTCTTTTGTGTCTATGATACGTGTTATACGTATCTAATGACCTAGTTCGCGTTGATAGCAAGTGGTTTTAAAAGGTTTTCTCAATAATGTATAACTTTGTCTCAACCAATAAAGTTAGACAATTAAGTTTACATGTACGAGTCCATCCTTTATGAGGAACTAACGGAGTATTAATTTGAATGTGGTGTTGTTAACGTTTATCGTCTTAAATTAGAGTACATGTTTTAGTTAATGTTGATATGATCCTCGTTAAAATATTTTACCCATTTAATTTATAAAATCAAAAATTTTAACAAGGGCTAAGAACCATATTTCATCTTGCACCGTGACGGGTTTTCCGCGGATCATGTGGCAAAGCTATTTAGGCCGGTACAAATTCACCGATTGTAATCCATTATTACAACTCTTAGTTCCATGCGGGATCCAATTTGACAACCATATTGTTTCAAAATTGGCATGTTTGATCCCTCTACACCTACTTAAAACTAAGATTTTGAATAACTCGGCTAGAGCTCGACAATAATTCAAAATATTATTTTGAAATCGTAAATCAACCATCAAGATACACGGTGGTACTCTTGTCCAACGATTGACTCGGCTAGAGCTTGACAATCAACCTTGCGAGTAGCCACACGCGCCTTCCACACAGTCCACACAAAGATTAACTCGGCTAGAGCTCGACAATCAACCTTTATGTAACTAGATTCGGGCGGTGTCATCTTATGGGTGGTGTGCGATTTACATTTAGAAAACGGGATTTAGTTTTCCGGTTATAAAACCATTTTGATTTTGATTAACAAAAGTGACAATAACCAAAAGTTTTCACTTCGGAATATAAACCAATTTTATATCCTATTTGTTAATCAATGCGTATGCGCGAGAGTTTGTTAAACCATGTTAAAAACTCTTGAGTTTTATTATTTGTCAAAAATTGTCTAGCATGCAATAATCCTAATATTAATGCATAAACAATAAATAATAAAACAACCACACGCATACATATCAAAGTTGGTAACCATGCCCTTATAAACCTATGTGTTTTTCCCGTGAGCCAAAACGGGGAAAACAAGTCAACTAGGGACAAAATTCCTTTCACTTTGGATGTGCTCCCACTAAATCCGCTACCTCCATTGGGCCTCTCGGATCCGTGTTTGCCAAGAAGTCAACGCCGTGACTCCCAATGGTTGCCTCCATATTACATAGAAAATAAATAAATGGCATACAAGCCACGAATTCTATTTTCTAGTACAAATACACAATATGTAAATTTAAATGGCATGCAAGCCACAACAATACATGTTACATACCAAATAAATTAATAAATAAATCATTACAAACCATGTGCCCTAAGTCACCAAATGAAAGAATAATTTACATATTAACATCCAAACATCCAACAAGGTCTAGGGACATGTTCTTGTTACCAACATCACATGAACAACATGTACAACATGGTGTGCCACACAAAGCCATGTAAACTTATGTATCTTGGTTAAGATTATTAAAACACTCAAGGCACAAAATAATCCAATGTACATATGCATTAGTAACACCAAACCAATTTTGGTGAAACATATTCATATATACATAATATAAGTACATGTAATTATTAATTTCATGCCAAAACAATAATATACATGTAAATATACCAACCAAGACACAAGGCAGATTCATATCATCACAAAAAACAATTCTGGAAAAAATCCAGAACTATCCAAACGAGCCAAAACCGAAAACGAGTTTAAAATGTGAAAACTGGAAAAATGACACTTACGGTCGCAAGGGAAAAACAATGCTGCCGCAAGAACAAAATCCCTTACAGTTGCAAGTAATAAATCTTGCGGCCGTAAGGCCTCTGTCAGCTGCTGGAAAATTTGTTTTCGATTTTCAGGCCACCATGGTGCAATACCTATGTAGAGATAGCTCTAATACCACTGTTGGGTTTCGTTGGCCATCATACCCGCACATCGGAAGCATAAACAAGGTTTGGGGTATAAAACATGATGCCATCAAGACCCACAAGTGGAGTAACTCTACATATGAATATTGCAACCAAAACAAAAGAGATGGAGAATGAAATATACCATGCTCCAGCTTTTGAATACTTCAAGTTGGGATGAACTCTAAGCCACCAATAGAGCAACTCTCTATTGCTAGTCCACACACAAGTTTGTTTGATCCCCAAATGCTAGTATGCCAAGTTATGATCTTCAAGCTATGAAACCATTCCTTGGTACAGCCCATAAGCTCCAGAATTAATCCATAAACATGGATGAACTTCTTAACTTTACTCAAGAACACTCAAGGTGTATGCAAGTGAGAGAGAGAGATATTGATTAATTCCATGAATTAATCTCTTCGTCAATTTCCAAAGGGAAAAACATATTGGACTTTTATTAGCAGCCTCACATGCATAGACTGACAATTAAGTCGTCTATGCAGCCCCCAATGTGTCCCAATAATTTCCACTTTCGGCCATGTGCAGAAAATGACAAAACATTAACTGCAGTCTGTCAGACAACCCTTACTACTGTAAGCAATAACCCTTACGACCATAAGGCATAAACCTTCTTACGGCCGTAAGGGATAAACCATGCGGCCGTAAGGCTCTTTCTTGCCTTTTTCTCTCGTTTGCGCATTGTGTGCTATCGGGATCAATCCTTGGTGTGTGACCCAATAGGCTCGTGTATCATCAGTATCATTACTAATATACGTGTGTCAGTGGGCATAATCCAACATCAATGTCCTACCTTCCAAGAGGAAATAGACGTAATGAAGCGAGTACCATATGCTTCGGCAGTGGGGTCGATCATGTATGCCATGCTATGTACTCGTCCTGATGTGTCATGTGCTCTAAGCATGACAAACAGATATCAGGCTAACCTAGGAGAATCTCACTGGAGGGCTATAAGGAACATTCTAAAATACCTTAGGCGTACGAAAGAGATGTTCTTAGTATACGGTGGAGAAGAGGAGCTAAGAGTAAGGGGTTACTCAAATGCTAGCCTCCAAACTGATAGGGATGACTGCCGATCACAATCGGGGTTTGTGTTCCTATTAAATGGTAGTGCAATAAGCAGGAGGAGCTAGAAGCAAGACAATTGCTGATTCAACTACTGACTTAGAGTACATAGCGACAAATGAAGCTCCTAAGGAGGCTGTGTGGATGAAGAATTTCATCCAGGATCTAGGAGTGGTTCCAAGCATCGTGGACCCTATTGAGATTTTCTGTGACAATGATGGTGCGGTGGCTTTAGGAAAGGAACCTATAGCTCACAAGAGGACAAGACACATTTTGCGCAAGTATCACTTCATACAGGATGTCATTGAGAGTGGTGATATAGCCATCAGCAGAGTAGTGACTGATGGAAACTTGGCATATCCATTCACTAAGCCGTTACCGCAAGCAGCTCATGATTCTCACACCAAGGCCATAGGTGTTAGATTTGCTAGCGACTTGGCTTGAAATCTGTATTTTGTATGTTTGACATGTATTTTTCCTTTTGGAACTTTAAGAAGTAGTGTAACTTATATTTGTTTCGATATATGATAGAGATCATTATATGCATGTGGTACGGTTGCATTCATAAGTCTTTACTGTGTTCCATCTTAGAATGTTTAATCACTTCCTGTAATATTTTATATATTTTAAACTTTCCACAGTCGGTCAATCTTCAAGGGAAAAATGATAAAATTAAGGCTGAGGAAAGTAGTTGGTCTTGTATTCACCATGATTTGAATAGAGATGCAATACTTGCCTATGCATGGAAGAGTTTCAAGTGACTGGAAGACCAACACCCAAGTATTCTTCATGGATTATAGTCACAAATAACTTGGGATGATAATATCATTCATCCTTAGACTTGAGATACATGAGTAACCATTTCATGAATCTTCTTCACTTTGGCTATTTTCAAATGAAGTTCGTAACTGGTTGTCATAAAGGGAATAGCTGAATAAAGTATGAGGCATGTCATGGATCTATGTAGTCGAAAGGATTTGTTCCTCTGTTAAGAGAGATATCTCAGATATACCTCAACTATTTGGTCACCACCAATCTGGAATCGAGAAACACAATCGTGAACGATCTGGAGATTGACATTTTTATCCATGACTCGTGTTCACAAGGATGTCGCGAACAAAAGGATGTTTATGATCACTTATCTAGAGAGCCTCTAATAGGCTTTGTCGAGGATGACAACTCGTACCGTCTTGGAGGCAATGATGCTTTGCTAGAGCTGCTCTTTGTATATGATGAATACGACTTATTATCATGTGCAAGTGGAGTCTAAAGGTGTCTGCCCACTCATACATGTGTACTGTCATCACTACCGATAAGGGATGGGCCTATCAGTTCACACACCAAACGATATACCCGTCAAGACAACCGAATTCTGTGAGAAATATTAAATTAGGGTTTCTGACGAGCTTCACGAGCCTTCACGGGCCGTGAGAAGGTCATGTGAAGAAATCCTTTACAAGCCTTCACTACCCGTACATGAAGTAGTGGGGACACGAGCTTCACGAACAGTTCACGGTCCGTGAGAGCCTGTGAAGTTTGAATTTCAAGTGACACTTTAATTTGATTGGCTTCTTTTGAGAGGTCCAATAGCATGATAAAGTTAGTCTGACCTCAGGTGTGCTTGTTAGAAATATTAAAGTGAGGGGTGTAATATGTAATTACTAAAGTTGGGGAAATGCTATATAAAGGCATTTCCCCCACATTCTAACTAAGCTTTGCATATTACTCACTTGTGTTTGTGTTTTTACCATTCTCTCTCGGCTCTCTCTCTTCAACCGAATATACACACAAACACTCAATAGTAGATTATAATCAAGCATTGCTTCATCCGTACACAATACGGGACCATCAATTGGTCTCAGAGCCAAACTTGTTTTGGCTCCTGATTGTTCAAAAAAGAACTTCAAGATCTCGAAGACTTCAAGCTCACTAGAAGAAAAGATTCTTGGTTTTACATAAGTTCAAGAACATCAACTTTCCTCAAAGAAACTTTAGCTTAAACGACTTCAAAAGGTAGAACTCGGTAGAGGTATAAACTTCATCTTCTTTAAACTACCTTTGAGTTGTTTTACATAGCTTACAAACCTACGAAAATTGTTCTTGAAGAAAAAGTTGAACCAAAAGTTTATCCATACATTCTTAGTCAAGAAAAGTCATTAAATACCCACTTTTCAAACATTAAATTTTCTGGGTATTTAAGTATTTATTGTGTTCTGGATCTGAATAGTACAACCTGTAGAAGAAGAAATCGTCTTTTTGTAATTTATTTAATTATAAATTATAAATAGCTTAAGTGTTGAACAAGGAAAGTCAAGCACTTGCCATACCAATCAAGCACAAAGTGGTTAGACATTATTTAGGGTAAGGCAATCTGATTTGACAAGGACATATCAAAGTCTATCAGCCGGATCCCCAATCGCATGCGATTGGGGTGTGCGGCTTATATAAGCTGTTGATAAGTTTGCCTGAATAGTTTAAGTGTGAATCGTATTTGATTGAATCGCATGCGATTAACACTTACATCTATCAGCCGTTACTATTGGAATCATACTTATTCAATGATTTGGCAAGCGCATGCTATTGACAGAACTAACAACTTATTTTCTAAGTGTTTGATGAGACAGGTTTGATTCGCATTCGATTAACCACCCATACTGTCATTCTGTTTGTTTTCAAGGACACCTAATCGCATTCGATTGACTTGTAATCGCACTCGATAAGACAAATTCCAATCAGTGACATTCCTTTACTTGGACAAGTGATTGACTCGTCTGGACTTGACTTAAAGAACTATTGAATATTTGAACTTAATCAAAACAATCTAATTCATAATTGAATTTAATCCTCTTAAGATCTAATTCAAAATTGAAATTCAAAAGACTTAGTTCTTTCATCAACTTTCAAGTCACTCTATAATCAAGCTTTAACCGTCACACCTTTTAAGTGAATCTTTCGAACAATCAAACCATCTTACAAGTGAACGATCATTTTTTTTAAATCAGTAATCATATCAAGTACAAATGAAATGATGTCCATTGGCACCGACACAAAACCTCCTGTTTTGTTTCGGGGGGAATACAATGTCTGGAAGGGTAGGTTCATGGACTTCCTTGAACACAACGAAATCTGTGGAGACAAGATGATAGAATGCATCCACAAGGGCAACACCAAGTTTACAAGGATCGTTGAAGTTGACCCAACTAACAATCCCCCCATTCTCAGACATGAGAGAGAGAAGACCAATGACGAGCTGACTGCTACTGAAAAGGAAACCAAGAAAGCAAAGAGACTAGCAAAGTACTATCTAAAATAGGGTCTCTCATATGAGATTTATCTAAAGATTGACAGCTTGGGTACTGCCAAGGAAATTTGGGATGAGATCAAAGAGCAGTTGCAAGGGACTGAACAAGGAGAGTACATCAAACGCACTCAATTGATCAACAGTTACCATGAGTTCAAAGCTAGTGAGAATGAACTCCTGTCTGAAACACATGGCAGATTCTGAAAGCTGCAAAATGAAATGAGATCTAATCAAATTGTCAGAACTGGTCTTGATTTGAATTGTGTTTTTCTGAATTCATTAGGTTCTGAGTGGAAAGGCTATGCCAGACTTTTCAAACAGATCAACAAGGATCTTACATCAGTCACCTTCCACAACATCTTCGAAGATCTCAATCAGTATCAAGATGAAATCTTGCAGTCTAACCCAAAACAACCAGTTGCTGATCCTCTTGCCTTGGTGGTGTCTGACAAAACCCCTAGGGAAACATCATCAAGATCGTTGAAACTTAAGCATGTGGCTCTCAGTGATTCTGATCACGATGATGATGATGATGATGATTCAATAGAAGCTGCCTTTCAAGCTCTCACAGTGGCCAGCAAGAATTTCAAGAACCGTTTCAGCAAGACTAACAATAGACAACGGTTCACATCTAGCTCAAGGAGACCCGAAAGAGCTGCTCCTGTTGATAAGCCAAGGTACCAGAGAGAAGAGAAGAAGGAGGAAAAGAAAACTGACTCCAAGTGCTACAACTGTGGAAGATCAGGGCATCTAATCCGGAATTGCCCCATGAAAAAGACCAAAGATGCAGAATACTATCGGTAGAAGTACCGTCTGTTCAAACAAAGACAGGCTGGGAACACGCTGCTAGTAGAAGAAGATCAGTTCTTGGAAGATACAGAATCGGACAGTGATCTGGATGGTGAAGATCATGCTCAGTTCTGTTTAATGGCTCACAATGGTGAAGGAACTAGAGAGGATGATGATGGTGATGATCTCTCTGATTCAGATGAGGAAAGCTTGGAAAGCGGGAAGGTATCTTCTGACTCTAACTATAATATGGGTTTTAAACATGAACACATACAAACCATATTAATCCGAATGAAAGAGTTAAAAAATCAGATAATAGAGTTAACCACTAGAAATCAAGTTCTAGAAGATTTTTCACACAACAAGGATATAGAGGCACAAACAATAATTAAGAAGTTAGATAATGACTTAATTAGCCTTAAGATCCAATTAGCTGCTAAATAATCTGAATTCTTAGAGTTAACTAATAGCACGAATACCACCATATTAGATCTTAAAGCAGAATGTGCATGTGCTGAAAAGGATTCTGAAATTCTTAAAAATGAACTTAGGAATGAACTAAGTACTCTTTACACCAGAATCTATGAACTTGAATATCTTCTATCCAAACGCGATCAAAGCGACAAGATCATCTCTCAATACAAAGAAAAGGAACTTTCTTTCTGCAGATGGAAATTCGATGGACTGGGCTTCAAACACCCAAATGCATTGAGCAAGGTTACGTCCAAACAATTATACAATGCTGATCTGTTTGGCGAAGGGCTTACCCAACGGATGGTTTTTGTTGGTCAAGAAGAGGAAAGTATTGAAGAAGAAATCAAACGAATTCTTAATCTCCGAACTGAAGTTCAATTTGACTACTCTGATCTTAATGACTCATACCTTACATGTCTCACTTCATCGTTTGATACTGATGTTTCATCTTCTGTCTACACTCATGACGAACTCTACTCCTGTTTCATCAAAGCCCACTGTTGAATACATTCCCCAAAAGGAATTACAGCAAAGGTTTCAAACCTTACAGGAGTTTTATTTCACTCATCTAGTTCAAGGTGACCTTACCAAAGGCTTCCAATCAGAAACCACATCTGAAATCTCTCCTCTAGTTCAAGAAAATGTTATCCTCCACAAGCGTCTCCAAACAGTATTCAATCTTGATGGCAAGATCATTGACGACTTGTGCAAAGAAAATTTTGAATTGCTTGAACGAATCAAAAAGGTCGAAACTGCACTGGAACCACCCACTCCATTTACCTTCTCACCATAGGGAACCACATCTGATGAACGAATTGAAGGTTCCAAACATGTGTCTACATCTTCTCAAGATGTCAAAACTGAGATAAAATCTGTTAATAAGTCATCCATGATAAACTTAAAACTTAAACATATTTTCAAACCAAAACAAACATCCACTTTCACTTCGACTCACAGTTCTTGTAAAATCATTGACATACCTGAATCGTCAAAAGATACTGCTAGTCGACCATGACTCAATTCTAACAATTTCCATTCTGCTGCAGATGTGAAGAAGCTCAGGAGTGAAGAGCGTAAAATAAACACAAACTGGAAGAGAGTCATTCCTAAGTCCAATAGGAAATGTTCAAACACTGGTCAAACATGTGAACAAATTTTGATGTTTAATTCAGTCTGTAATCGTTCAAGTTTGCATGATAATATAGCCTCTTCGCAGTTTTGTACTAGTGATGGTTGCTTACATGGTCATTGTGAATTTAACTGTGAATATGATCAATTGCGAAAACAAATTGGAATTAAACCATGTGAGATCTGGACAGACTTTTACACTAACCAAGTCTGTGTTCCATTTATAACCTCAAAAGAAATCGTCATTAATCAATGGATCACAACTCGTCAGTCATATGCACTCAAATGTTTGCACAAATCAAGGCGACTACTGACGATCAAGGAACTGGAAGTCTACAGATGGCAAGGGTATGAAGCATTTAAAATGGCTTGGATTGCACAAGAAAAACACTTGCATTCTCAAAAGCGTTCTTGCAATTCCCCTTCCAAACACTCCAAATCTTCTAAACCCAAGCCATCATCCATTCAACGAGTAGCAAAACCTACTAATCGCAGTGCTCCAGTTCAGCAAAAGCAAATTGATGCACGGAGGCCACAGAGAATTCTTAAGAATTCCTCGCAACCATGGATTCGCAAACATAATGCTTCCGCAACTCTACCGAATCCAAACCCTCCGATTCCATCAACTGTCAAACCAACAGTTGTAAAGAAACTTTCTTCTCAGCCAATTTCTTCCAAATCTGTTCATTCACGACAACAGATTAAACCCACATGCGTACTCAAGAATAGATCAGTAAAAGTTTCACCACCACAAGAAGACAACATCACTACTCAATAACTTCTAGGGACTAACAATCAAGGATCCATTCAGATATTGGGACCTAAACGTGATTTATTCTCTTTTTGCAGGTGCCTCACTTGTGGTACCTTGACTCCGGCTGTACCAAACATATGACCGGCAACAAAAGTCTTCTAAAAAATTATGTTCCTAAGTACTCCGGGAATGTACGTTTTGGGAACGACAGTGTTGCACCAATAATGGGGTACGGAGACATTGAGAAGAAGCACATCAAGATCAAGAAAGTCTCCTATGTTGAAGGATTGGGTCATAATCTATTTAGCATCGGACAGTTTTGTGACAAAGATCTGGTAGTCATATTAAAAAAAACAAATGTTCTGTGATCACAGAAACTGGTGATGAACTACTTGCAGGCTCTAGGAAATCTAACTTGTATTCCATAGATTTGGAGAAATATGATTCTCCTACTTCTGTGTGTCTTCTGTCCGAAGCTTCAACTGATCTTACTTGGCAATGGCACCGTAAACTCTCTCATCTGAACTTTGAGAATATTAACAAACTAGTCACCGGTGACTTGGTGAGAGGCATTCCCAAGCTAAGATTCAACAAGGACCATCTTTGTGCAGACTGTGAGAAGGGTAAAATGAAGAAGGCTACTCATAAATCAAAGCAAGTGTTTAGCACTACAAAGCCTTTAGATCTTCTGCATATGGATCTCTGTGGTCCTATGAGAATTCAGTCCAAGCATGGGAAGAAGTATATACTAGTCATGGTGGATGACTATTCCAGGTATACTTGGGTCAAATTCCTTCGTGCTAAAGATGAAGCTACTCCAACAATTATCACATTCATCAAACAGCAGCAGAACAAGTATGGTCAGAGTGTTGTCTCAATCCGTACAGACAATGGAATAGAATTCAAGAACAACGCTTTGAAAAGCTTTTGTGACCTAGTTGGGATCAACCATCAGTTCTCTGCAGCATACACTCCACAACAAAATGGTGTGGTTGAAAGACGAAACAAAACATTGGTTGAAGTTGCCCGTACCATGTTGTCATACTCTGGGCTCCCACCTTCCTTTTGGGCTGAAGCCATCAACACTGCCTGCTATACGCAGAATCGCTCTTTCATTAATAAACGTTTTAATAAAACTCCCTATGAACAGGCAAATGGCATAGTACCTAATATCAAATACTTTCATGTCTTTGGTAATAGGTGCTTTGTTCTAAATGACAAGGATAATCTAGGAAAGTTTGCTCCTAAAGCTGATGAAGCTATTTTCTTAGGTTATTCCACTGAATCGAAAGCCTACAGAGTTTTCAACAAACGTACAAAGAGTATTATTGAAAGTATCAACGTAACTTTTGATGATGCTTTGAATGTTACAGATTTTCCACCTAAATCAACAGTAGATGCTTCTGAACATACCTGTTCAGGACCAGTTATTCCAAATAAAGAATCAGACATTTCTTCCAGTTCAAATTCTAATCTTGACTTTATGTTTGATTTCTTTCGTTCTGAATCTTCCCCAGTTGGGACTGAAAACAGGGACAACACAGCTGCACAAACAAGTGTCACTATCACAGCTCCTATGGTCACTGAGACAATCACATTTGCTGATCTATATGCTGAAGATTCTACATCTGTCTCAGTCACACAGCCCCCTGTGACTGCTCCTATAGCTGACCAAGATATCTCACCTGTGTTTGATTCAGACCCAAATTTCTCAAGAGAGGATGAAGAAGAGGCAAGACACATTCAAGATCTTATTCCTTCTTCCTCTACCCCCCATGAAATAAAGTGGACCAGACATCACTCAGAAGAGAACATAATCGGAGATCCCTCTGTTGGCATACAAACACGATCAGCAACAGCCAATGAATTTCAATTTGTGGGTTTCTTGAGTATGATTGAACCCACCAAGACTTGTGAGGCATTGGATGATCCTTATTGGGTGATTGCAATGCAAGAAGAACTTCACCAATTTGATCGTCTCAAAGTCTGGAGATTAGTTCTTCTGCCTTATGGGAAATCTATTGTTGGAACTAAATGGGTATTCACGAACAAAAGAGATTCGGATGGAGTGGTTGTCCGAAACAAAGCTCGGTTGGTTGCTAAGGGTTACAATCAGCAAGAGGGGATTGACTATGATGAAACTTTTGCCCCAGTTGCTCGCATTGAGGCTATACGACTCTTTCTTGCCTATGCAGCCTCCCGCAGCTTTCAAGTCTTTCAAATGGATGTGCAGACAGCTTTTCTCAACGGTGTACTTAAAGAAGAAGTGTATGTCTCACAACCAGAAGGTTTTATCAACTCTAAATACCCTAACCATGTATATATTCTAGATGAGGCCTTGTACGGTTTAAAACAAGCCCGACGTGCATGGTATGATGTCTTATCTGAGTACTTGATAGGTGAGGGTTATTCAAAGGGAAAGACAGATACCACTCTATTCACAAAGACTAAAGGTAGGGACAAAATTCTTGTTCAGATATATGTGGATGACTTCATCTTTTGATCTACGAATCCAAAGTACAGTGAAGAGTTTGCACAAACAATGGCAAACAGATTTCAAATGAGTATGATGGGAGAGATGTCATTCTTTCTTGGACTCCAAGTAAAACAGTTGAGTCATGGCAGGTTCATTTTCCAGTCTAAGTATATCAAAGATCTTCTCACCAAGTATGATATGCTCAACTGTAATCCTATCTCCACACCCATGGCTACGAAAGCACAACTTTCAGCAGATCCAGATGGCTCTCCAGTGGATCTCAAAACTTATCGAGGGATGATTGGATCGTTACTGTATCTCACTGCTAGTCGTCCGGATATCATGTTCTCTACCTGTCTCTGTGCCAGATTCCAGGAGAATCCTAAAGAGTCACATCTTCTGGCAGTTAAGCGGATATTCAGATATCTAAAAGGGTCTATGGATCTAGGTCTGTGGTACCCCAATGATTCAAATCTAGATCTTCATGCTTACTCAGATGCTGACTATGTCGGTTGCAAGATTGATCGGAAAAGCACCTCTGGTAGTGCACACTTCCTGGGTGATCGTTTAGTCTGTTGGGCCTCAAAGAATCAAAACTGTGTATCCACTTGTACAGCTAAAGCTGAGTATGTTGCTGCTGCAATGTGATGTTCACAAAGTCTCTGGATACGAACACAGTTATCAGACTTTGGCCTTAGGTATGACAACATTCCATTACTATGCGATTCCCAGTCTGCCATAGCTATCTCTTGCAATCCGGTACACCACTCTAAAACCAAACACATTGATATACGTTATCACTTCATAAAAGATAATGTAGAGAAAGGTCTTATTGAGCTCCAATATGTTCCTACTGAAAATCAGCTTGCTGACTTGTTTACCAAACCATTAGACGAAAGTCGCTTCACTGAGTTGGTATCCAAGTTAGGCATGCTCAATCTGAAAATATAACATACTGTTGCTCCATTTTTCCTTTCTTTCTTTTTTGTTTAGAGTAGGTGTTACACTGTTTGTTCTTTGTGCAGCTTCATGATGCAACACTCGAGGGGAATGACTTTCTGGTACTACACATGTATCATATGTGTAGGGGAGAAAAATCATACACATACTGCACATGTGTAGGGGGAGAAGTATCAAACTGACACATTCCCTAAAATTTGAAAATTTCTCACAAAAAGATGCAAGAGTCTAGGGGGAGTGTGTCAAACAAATATTCAAATCCACCATATCTGCAAAATTCAATCTTCAAATCTCAAAATTCAGATGTCTGGATTGTTCAGAAATTTTTTCAAGAATTGGTTCAATCACATGCAATTCAAACTATTTTGATAGCATGACTTAATCGCATGCAATTGATAAGCAAAGTTTAATTCGCATGCAAAGGGTGATTCGCATGCGAATGATGAACACAAGTTGATTGGTTCAATCGCATGCGATTCAAACTATTTTGATAGCAAGTATAAGACTTAATCGCATGCAATTGATAAGCAAAGATTGATTCGCATGTAAGGGGTGATTCGCATGCGATTGATAAACAAAGGCAAGGGGTGATTCGCATGCGATTAACACACCAAAGAGTTAATCGCATGCGATTCAACACTTCTATCAGCCGGGTGTTTTTTTACCACGCGAATGCTTCTATCAGCCGCGTTTTTACAAGTCTATGGTCCAATCAACGAGTGACACATGTCCAGTCTTGATTTATAACCGTCCCATCAGTTACTAAGCTACTAAGCTTCCATTAAACGATTCAAAAACTCGAAACTTTCTAAAGTTTTTCTCTCGATTTCTTGGTTACTTTAGCATACTAATCCTCTCGTTACTCTGCCAAAATTTGCAATTTTAGTGTGAAAATACTTCTAATCACAAAGGTAACCATTTGTACGGTTTACATTTTGAAAATTTTGAGTTAAAAGGGTACTTTTTGGCCGTAGAACACCTTGATGCGAAAGTGAGTTTCGAGACTTCGAAGGGATGTTTGGGACATGAAACAAACTCGTTTGATGAAACAAAGTATGCGATGGGCATTCTTATCACATGGGGAACACTTTGATGTAAAAATATTTCAAAAATCTTGAAAAGTGTTCTTCGCGTTCTTGGGGGGTATAAACACACACATACAATTTGGTTTTTGGTTCGAAAAGAGGTGTTAGGACGATTTTTTGACTATGCTTCAGTAATACAAAGTTGTTTATTACTATATAATTGCTATATTGAAAGTGTCAAAACAACTTTTTTATGCTGAAAATCATTTTGTACACAATGAGGGTCCAACAATTAGGATGTTTGAACATTTTTTCAACTTTGGTCAACAATTGGTCAACATTGGTCAACTTGGTCAACTTTAGCTCACTTATCATAGTTTGACCAAATATTCAAAGCTGAATGTTGTTTTCTTGCATATCTCTTTATTTTTAATTTTAACTGTTTTATCTCTTTGACAGATAAGATGGCACAAGTTGTATGTGACCCAGAAGAGATCATGCCCCGAGCCGAGTTTCTTAACACTGGCTCTCATGAAAACAATTACTATGTTGACCTAAACAAACTTAAAAACCCATCCTACCCCATTGTCACTGAGATTCTCAAAATCTACCCCCTGAACCACCTCCTAACATATAACCCAGCTACAACAGGCACACATGTTCCCCAGTTATACGTTCAACAATTTTGGAAGACTTGTGATGTCCGTTTCAATGAAAGAGGAAGGGAGCTCATTCATGCGGAGGTTGATGAATTTCAAGTTAACATTTCACTAAATCGCCTCAGAACAATCTTTGAACTGCCCACCGCAGTCAGCAGACCTCCACCTACAGAATTTGAGGAAATCCCTGATGAGGATGCATGTCTTGCAGATATAATGGAGATGGGATATGATGGTGAGCTCACCAAGAAAGGTCAATTCAAACGCACCGGCTTGCATCCAAAGTATAATACATTCATGACGGTGCTTCAAAGATGTCTCACTCCAAAGCATTCAGGCTACGAATTCCCAACGGAGTATCAACTCAAAATATTTGTAGTAGCTGCAACTCATATGCATGTGGATAATGCATTTCTTCTCTTCCAGGACATCAAAGCTACTATGCTCAGGAAGAACTCACAAAAGCAGAAGGATGGAAACATGCTGCCTTACCACCGCTTTCTACCAATGATCATCCAGCATGTGATGGATCGAAATGCTGAAGTTCCTTGACGGGCAGGTTTACCTTCTATTACTCCAAAACTTTTCTTGCATATAAAACCTGCTATTCCTGCCAATCTACCAATTCCAAGACCTTTCCCTGTATCTCTCCTTGACCTTTGTGAACATAATGATATTGTTGTGAGCTATAGGGAGAGTGTAGGAATACCTCCCATGGTCGGGCCAGAGCCGGCCAGACCTGCCCAGGGAGGAGTAGCACCTGGTGAGGAAATAGAGAATAGGCCTCAGCTATCTATGGGAGATGTTGAGAGGGAAGAGGAGAGGGAAAATTCAGAGAGGGGTGGAGAAGAGGGTGAAGGTGATGAGACTAGAGAGGGATGGGATGCATATGATCCCACCACTGTTCTTACTGAACTTGGTCTTGACGTTTCTGAGACATCCAATTCTTCTCATGAGGAGTCTATTTCCCATCCAGGAGATACCCCTGCCTTTGAACCGGTTATATCTCCCATGGGCACTCCTGAGCACCCAATCGAACAACCAGCAGAAAGCACACCCTCCTTTATGAAATTAACCGACCCACAACCAACCTCACCAGATGTGACACCCACTGCTCATCCTGATACTGAATTTCCTCAAGAAGGTGGCCTTGTCATCATTTTGAATCCTCCAACTCAAACTGCTGAAGTACTTCCAGCAGAAAGGGCCATAGTTTCCCCCGAACATGACATTCCAATCACTGCGCCAAGTCATTCCTTATCTATTGAAATTGGTTCCGTCACCCCTGACTCTCTCATTCAACCAGATCAATATGCGGGGTATGGTGCTGGTAGCGGTGATGATGAAGATAGTTTTGTTGTTAGGAGTTCGAGTGAAAGAGAGGTGGTGAGAAAAGAAAAACTGAGTGCTGAGGGTTCCCCACACCCAGAAAGCCGGGAAGCCACATCCACTATGGGGCCTAGCACTGTTGGGCCTCATATTGAAAAAGTCGTGGTGATTCCACCCGTGCAAGTTTCTGCCCCACAAAGCTACTACGGTGTCTCTCAACAGGCACCGTCTTTATTGCACAGGGTTATAGCACATACACTGGGTCAACCCCAATTGGGTGATGGACCTCTTGAACAAAGAGGACTGCCTCCCTCATCCTCGACTCCTTTTGATGCATGATTTGACATACCGTGGATTTCCGCATATCTTGACCAACACAGGGTAACAATCGATGCACTGAGCTTGTTGGCTCAACAAGTCTCCTCAACTTCCAGAGGTGGTACCTTTTCAGGTGCCATTCGAGGATTGGAAGGAAATCCTGCAGGAGCCAACATTCCTGCTGCTCCAGTAGGTCGTACTGCCTATGTGACTGGTACTTGAATCAGAAGTCTTCATGATTCCTGGTTTGTTTCACGTGCAGAACTTCATGATCACATTCTACAAGCCGTGGCACCAATCCACCAGCAACTGCTAACGAAAAATCAAAGGTTGGATCGGATTGAACAAGCTTCCTAGGCCCAAGCTCAACAATTGAACAGAATAGAAGAACTCCTTATTGCTAGACCTACAGTGCCAGAACCACAACCACAACCTGATCCATCATCTATGTCAGTTGATGCCTTAAAGAGCTTGCTATATGTCAGAATCTGGAACAACAGCCAGAATCAGCTCATGATCAAGACCTTCTGACTACTCTTCGCAACATGTAGCGTCCATCGGGAATCTCCATGGATGACTTTCAAGAGTTTCATGAAGACGTAAACAACAAGATAGATGGGATCAGCAGAGGTTTCTATACTTCTCTATCAAAGGTTATTGATCGGCTGACACTACTTGAACAAACTTGTCAGGCTCAGGCTCAGGGAAGCAAGAGGAGGCGGGATGATCAAAATCCTGATGATCAACCCGAGGGGGAGAAATGAAGAAGATTATATATGACTTCTCCCTCTGCGGCTGCAAATGTACCAGTTGTACCTGTTCCTCAACTAAGTTCATATTTATCTGCAGGTATAAGTTCAGCTGGGTCTGGGAGTCAACAACAACAACATATGGCCGATGAAGTTTATGAACGACAACAAAAGGAAAATGCTGAAAAACAAATTGTACTTTATGTACCTCAGCAACAATCTGAACCGAGGCCAAGTGATCTTGAAGAAGGTGAAATACCTTACGAGCAGCCCCATGCCGAGATGTTTGACTAGCCTAGTGACTCAGAGGAACAAGTGGAAGATTTATATGAGTCTATTCACACATCACCTGCAAGGCATGTGGGGGAAGGTAGTTCTGCTCAACCGGAGGAGGAGACTGAGGATTCTGAGATGGAAAGACTATTCAAAGAGATTGCACTTAAAAGAAAAGAAAGGGAAGCAATTTCTAGAAGGGAAGCTAGGAGAAAGCCTAAACAAAAGAAACCAATCTTCGACGTGTCCAGGGTTTTCAGTGGGATTCATTTTGAAGTTCATGAAACTTTCCCTCCTCCTCCTGGTCGGTTTCAAGAATCAGCTGCCGATGTACTTGAAAGAAACAAACAGAGAGAGGCAGCTGAGAAAACAAGACAAGAATATGAATGGCCCTTACCAAGAGGCTTCATTGTGCCACTTGCTCCTCCAGTGTATCGTGGGGATCCAGGACTTGATGCAGGCAACATGTTCACAAGAAGTGCTGCCCAACAACCTATATGGAAACCGTATGTTGTCAATGCTGCTAATCTTGAAGAAAGAATTCCAGACATATTCAACAATGAGCTAATACAGGTTATTTCCCCTGAGTTGCGGAACATGGACGACAAACAGAGAAGAAAATATGAACACATCCTCTCTCAGTCCATGACAAAACCCTAAGAGATCAAATCAGAGTATCCTATAGTTGAACTTATCAATATCTATACTCAGACAACCTTCAGAATAAAGTATGGCATCTTTCATGTCAGAAGATAAAACAACCTGTCACACTTCCTCAACGAAGCAGACTTAAGGTTTGTAAGTATTGAAGACATCAGCTTTATCTTTGATACCCTCTCTCAGAAAAGAGGAAAGTGGCCTGAAGAAGAGTTTGGAAGAGGTGCTCTGATGAAATACATGAGAAATTTAATGGAATACTTTGAGGAACATGATCTGCAACTCGGAGCTGAAAACAACTATCTGAAAGTCAATCTCTTAAAGCCAAATCAGAGCCATACAGATCTAGAAAAGCTTGAAGAATTGACAGTTATCTATGATGGGCATCCAAACTTCAAAGGTGATCAAGGGGTCATCTCAAAGAATACAAAAGGCGAAAAGATCTTCATCAGACTTGATGAACTCATGGCGTATTCAGACGGCACTTTGAAAATTCTCCATCATAATATACATCAGAAAATTTGGGGTAACCGGGCAGCCTATACTGATGAAGAACATGCTGAAGCCTATCGTGCTATAGAAAGGATGAGAACGACACTAGCAAGCAGAAGGCAAATACACAAGTGGCAAGTGGCATTCGGGATTCGCAACAAATCGGCTTACGAATAGATTTATGTATTTATTTGTTGTGAATGATTACACACCTCACTTAGGGGGAGATTGTTAGAAATATTAAAGTGAGGGGTGTAATATGTAATTACTCAAAGTTGGGGAAATGCTATATAAAGGCATTTCCCCCACATTCTAACTAAGCTTTTCATATTACTCACTTGTGTATGTGTTCTTACCATTCTCTCTCGGCTCTCTCTCTTCAACCGAATATACACACAAATACTCAATAGTAGATTATAATCAAGCATTGCTTCATCAGTATACAATACAGGACCATCAGTGCTACATTGGTCTTTTTAGCTATTCTTGCATCAGAGTTCTTGGAGCTAATAGAGGTGTTCAAGACTTGGACCGTAGCAAGGTGGGTATTCGGTTATTTGGTGTGGATTAAACGATAACGGAAATTTGCTTTGAGTTCAATCACATCCTCACAATCACCATTTCAGAGATATCAAGGGTATAATTAAATTTTTGTCTCCCCTCCTTTTTTTGTTGCTATATTTTGTTTGTAGTCAGATCCACTCAAGGTCCTTATGTGCATGTACCCGAAAAATGATTTTAAAACTCCACGCTTCCGCTTTGTTGATGGTTTTAGTACATGCATGCAATCCTTCAATTCCAACCTAAAATAAAATATATAAGTAATGCTAATCCATCGTCTCAATTCACAGTGCCTATTTGTGTTAGTATATTGGTGTCAAGTGTAATTTTTCACGGATTACAACTTGTAACTACAATATTACTATGAACCAAAAATAAGTATAGCATCAGTGCTCCCACTTTCTTTGCCAGACAAAATGTTTTCCGCAAACCTTGAAAATTATTCTAGTCTTTCTAATTTTGTCATATTCCTTAAACTCGGAGAACTGGAACAACTCTTTGTTCTGAATATATATATATATAAAATACTTCTGTACCTAAACTTAGTTACATTGTAGACATATAAATACTTTCTATTCCAAGAAATAGATGAAATAATAAACCCTTAACTCCTTTACATATTAATACCCGTAAACATTTAGATATCTAGTGCTTGGACGCTTATCTAATAATTTGTTTCTTATTTTCAACACTTAATTCCTTTATATATTAATACTTGTGACATTGAACTTTAATATACATTTATGACACTATGGGATTGGTCCTATCTCTTGGACCATTTTGAATCCTTCAAAATCCCCTCTTTAAATTATATATATTCTCAAGATTCAACAAGCTAATACTCACTATGTTGTCCAAAACACTTATTAGCTTCTAGACGATTATCAACACTTGATAACTTGAAAAATATCTTGGTGTAGGTCAATTGCTCCCAATGACAATTATGAAAACATGACATTACTTAAAATACCCTATTGATATAGTCAAACTTGACCTTTGAGTCAAAATACTATCTTTAAGTATTAATTCTAAAACTTAGATTTCAGATAAGAATCTTAAAGTTTGATGAAACCTCAAATTTGGATTTTTCTTATATCCACTATTTTCTATTACGGAAATTTGTTTCTCTAAACTTTATATTATTACAAGTATAAAACACTTGTAAAGATTCCTATTTAAAACATGTGAGTATCCTTGATTAAAATATATATTGTAATCATACTCATAAAAGTTTTACCCTTAAACACGTTCCTTAGAAATATCTATTACTTCAAGTGTTTAATCGTAGTTCAAAACTTGAACTTGTTTTCATATTAACTTATTAAATTACTTGATTAGAAAACTTTCTAATTTACAACAAAAACTTTGTTGTTTCAAGTAATTCTATAAGTTCAGTCGAGCAATTAATATTAATATAACTTAATGGCAATAATTAATGCATAAGATCTAAATCAATTACTAATAAGTCAAGACTTTAGCTTGTTAGTCAACTTCTAGTCAACATTGACTAGATAGATTCATAACACACGTTCAAGGATATATATCAAATAATTTAATAAAATTTCAAAACCATAATTTCAGAAATGTTTCTTACAATCAGAAATACTTTAAAATTAAAAAACTATAAATAATTCATCGTTGATCTTCACGCGGGATCCTTGCATACTTTGCACCTTTACTTTCCTTGACCTATTGCAATAAACGATTGCGAATGTCAAACTACTTATAAACATAAGATGAAAGTAAATACTGAAGTTAGTCACAAAAATTACCTGGGGTGTTTGACTTCTCACCACCTTCGTGACGCTTGGGGCAGTTGACCTTGTAATGGCCAACCTCAACGCACTTAAAGCACTAGTTCTCGGCTCCTGCTTTATTCGGTTCATATATCTTGCCCTTGGCATTGCCATTGCTATTGCCATTTCCCTTGGCCCTAGGTGCCACTTGTCCTGGCTCGGTTTTACCCTTGCTCCTTCCGTTGCGCCCTTTGCTCTTCTTTCCACATCCGTTATCCATCAAGGGTACATACTTGGACTTAGTCCCGATATTCAACTCTACGGTCTTGTGCATCGAATAAACCTCAGCTATTGATTTCTCCATGTTGTAGTTGACTATGAAAGGCTTATAATCATCTGACAATGAGTTAAGTATCATATCCGTTGCTAGATGCAACGGGATTGGGTGTCCTAGCCTTTCCAGGTGGTCAATGTGCCCTTTCATGGATAACCTTGAGCAAATCAAACTTCTAATTAAGGGCAAACTAAACATTTTTACATTACCCACATGTTTTCAACTAAGATATACATCAAACGGAAAGATATTAAATAATGAAAATTATACCAAATTAACGAAAAAATTATGCTCTTAAATTTGAGACCGATCTTGCTATATTTTCTTGATTTTTTTTGTTTGCTGATGTAACGCCCAAATTCATAAAATCAGCATTTATAACTAATATCACTTCTGAAACACCTTTTTAGAATAATAACTCTGAATGACAACAAAAGCAAAATCGTACACATTTTTTAAACTATTTCTGTCAAAATACACCCACATGTACACCCATATTTTGGTACCAAAATTAAACATTGCCACAGACTGGCGTTACGTGTTTTAAAAAGACTTTTATAAATTTGAGGTCAAATAGGAGCTTTCTTGATACTTACAAAATAACACACATAATATATGATAAGCTACGAGAGCTTACCGAGTTTACTAGAATGTCAGTCATATAAACACATGTATATAATCACATATAGATAATTCACGTATAACTGGAACATTGCCAGCCACTAGTTCTAGACCCAAGGCAGCAAACTAGTACTGTACTAAATTTGAGCCACTAGTGCACAAAGCAATATGCTATAAACACATATGAATGTCACATGATTGTATTCTACTGCAATAACACACAAAGTGCACATATGAGTAATAGTCTAGAAAACTCACCTTATAAGCTGTTAACTGGCACAATAATGTATATCACTTGATAAGGCATCCAAACATGATCCTACACATAACATAAAAATACATAATCAAAATCACATTCTGATATGAAAATAGCTCTACACGGGCCATGAATAGCTACACAGGCCGTGTATAGCTACACGGGCCTTGTACCTTATATCCTACACGACCACCCACGGTCACATGGGATGTGTTGACCAAACACGCTACACGGGCCGTGTACCACCCTACACAGGCCATGTACCTCATATGTTACACAACCATGTACACCTACATGCCCATAGGACCGCCTTAATACCTACACGTGCCGTGTACCTCTACACGGGCCGTGTAGACGAGCGAACTTGCAGGCTCTGCTTCTAGCAGACGCATTTCTTGCCATTAAAACCCACTTTTTATACTTCTAGTCCATTTTTAATTTCATAGGGTGTTTCCCCTACACCCCAAACAACTTATAATATCAATCAAACACATATATCATGCTTTAATCTTTGATTCAATTGTTGCATCCCTTTGACCCAATAAAACTAAATTTCTAAACAAATCAATCATACCTTGATGATTTAAATGATAAGTTGATGAAGAAATGATGTTTCTATTCTTATTCTTGATCAAAATCACCAAGGAAGAAGGAAAGCAGCTTGTACGTATGAGACATGTAATAAATGTTTATGGTGTTTGTGTAATATGCAGAGAAGAGAACACATCTCTTGCTAATATATCCATAACAATCACTTAATCACATAATTGGTCCTCCCCACTTTATGGTTTACAAGATTGACATGTTAAGCCCCTCTTATTTATAATAACACATCTAATCACATAGTGCCACTTATAACACATATAACACTCATTCTTAATCACATATAATTAAGAGTGATCGAAATGTGGGTGTTACAACTCTTCCCCACTTGAAATGATTTCGTCCCCGAAATCAATTGCTGAAGAGTTCTGAATAATCACATATAACTTCATGTCCATGTATAACCTGACCCCTTTCTATATCTCCGCTGGACCTTAACCAATCTAATATGTTTGTTACTCATAGTTTTAACCTTTCTTTCTAAAATCATTCCTGGCTATTTCACATAATTAGTTTATTTTCAATGTTACCATGTTCTAACAGTATAAATCTAAACTCATCTAAACAGTTTATGAGATATGACACCAGGAGGGTGTCATGATTCTGAGATGACACTTCTAGTAGTGCTAGTCGATAGGCAACCCTTCATACACATATAAAAATTATGAACGGTCCACCTTGTTTCTGACAAATTTTCTCTCTTTCTGAATCTAGTCATGCACATTCACCATGACACTTTTAGTAACACGCAGTCCCCCACCTGCGCTCTAGTGGTGCTTTCCATTTGTCTGTATAACCTTTATGTTTACTCTGCGTAGCTAATCATTTATCTCACATATGTTGAATCTGTTCTATCATTCTCCGTACCACATCTGTGTTATCTAACTCTTTCTCATCCTCCAACACTGGAGTTCAATATCTCCTACCATATAGCTTTAGTCAATGACACACGCACAAAGCATGCTTCTAACATTTGTATTGTTCTTTCACTCTAACTAGAACTGCTTCTCGAATCTATTAATGAATCTGGCATCCCTTTCTGACCCAATATAGATTGACACATATTGACAAGACATAATCTTTTTCACACATACATATACTAATCATTCTGAGATACTAAAATATACACTTTTAATCAACCCGTCTATAATCACCCTTGAAGTTGTTAGAGTTCGGACTTATCGACTTGTGTAGTAATAGAAATCCACGATAATGTTTTTCCCATGCTAGACTGATATATTCAACAATCGTAACTTGCCATATTATTTCTGATGTTCAACTTTCATTTATAAACACATATGATTTAGGATACACCTCTTCGTAATCCGATGCACATATACGATCACATTTGATTCATATATCGCGACCAATTTTTAATAATATTAGTTACTTACCCCTTTATTCACTTTATATCACGATTTCAGTTCTGATCACTTTTGACTGAGCTGTTCTCATCATATTAAAAGTTGTAACTGTTATCCTTACTGACTAATTTTACACATGTATGGTTTCTGACTGTCTACTTAAAGAAATCTTTTAATAGTTCTAATCAGTATCTCTGTTGTATATTGAAATTTTTCTGATCCACATATTAATTAAAACTCTTATGATTAGTGTAAATGATACACTCCACATCATACACATACTATTTTCAAATTTAAATTGTTGTTGCTGACTCCAGGTTATGACTTAGGTAACAATTTCCATATGGTTCCAACCGTATGGAAATATAAGTTATAACACTACCAATCTTGTAAAACTTTTGATCTCTAACAGTTACTGATAACCGCGTATTTATACATGTTTTATATATCGAAAACCCCTCATTCTTAACCCATTTCCATGGTGATATGTTCAATTAATGATTTAATATGTTAATAATTCACCATACAGGCTTAAAAGAGCTTACAATGAGAAACATTGACGAATCCGGCAAAAAATCGAGCAAAAACGAAGTTTTAGTAAAATAGTCCCCTACGGCCGTAGGGAATATCTCCTACACCCATATGGACCCCTGCTCCAATAATTGTTGCGAATCTTCGTTTTTTGCATTGTCGGGCCTCGGGAATTAAATCCGGACAGAATCTTTGACAAAAATGGCTTCCTACAGCCGTAGGAGGTTTCCCTACAGCCGTTGGAACCCCCATGCAGTAGCCTATTTAAGCAGAATTCTACCAGAAAGAAAAGAGAGCTTTTGCTCAGCCTTGGCTGGGTTCTCCTACCTTGGTTCCATATTCTTCACCCTCTAAACACTCTCCCATGATCCTTAAACACTCCAGCACCATTCAATGGTGATATCCAAAGAATGAGAGCTTTTTAGGAGCGTGGAACAACACTTGGAAGCTTGAACTTTGAAGCTAAACTGCATATGATTCTGGAATTGCTTGGTATAATCATTCTATTTTCACCATGTATTCTAGATGTAGTTATACTTATATTTGTTGTAGCTTGACTTATATCACTTGGGCCAAGATGATTCTTGGCTAGTTATGGCAATATATTTGACTTTTATGTTAACTTGATGATATCAAGCTTGTTAAATTCAAAATAAAAGGGTGTTTAATCATTTATGGTATGTTCAATCTATTCATGTGTATGTGTAGAAATATGTTAGGATAACTCCTTCATATATTTGCATATGGATATTCAAGAATGTTTGCTAAAATTATGAAATGCCATGTTAATTTGATATTAGAAATGATACAAACTTGCATGGTTGAATGAAGAAAGCATTTTTGGGACATGTTTCGAATCAATTTAGGTTTGTCCCTGTTGAGTATTTTGTTCATATTGTGGTTTTATGCATGTCTTAGTATCATAGATGATAATCTAGTTACTTTGACTTTATTAACGGGTCAAACAAGCTTCAAATTGCATGATTAATTCAAAATCTGTTTTTGGGGATGATAATTGTGGAAATGAACTTATTGGTATGCCATGAGGATTTTGGTCTAAGAGTCCCTAGTGCCTATTCACATGTATTCTGTTTGAAATGTGTTAATTCAACTAGAAATGGTGTGTTAACATGATTATATGTTTAAAAATGCATGTGGCTTAATCTCTAATCACAGTATGATTTGAATTCTGCTAAGTTTGTGAGTTCATAGTGCCCATTTACAGATATCTATGATCAATGAGAAATCTAGGTTGTATGTGAGTTGGTTTTGTTTGTGCAAATATGAGAAAGATTGTCAGAACAGCCTTACGGCCGTAGGAGAAATCCTTACGGCCGTAAGCCATATGCTCCTTACGGCCGTAGGAGAAATCCTTTACGGCCGTAAGACCCTTTGTTCAGTCAGTGTGCTGTTTTTGGTCGTACACGCTGTTTGTAACCATTTTAACACCTTTTTGGGTTCTGATAACTACTGGATATATTATTTGAAAAGATGTATATTTATATAGTTTGACTTTTACTTAACTTGGTGAATTTGTGGTTGAATATTAGTCTTATTTGCATCCTAAGTGAAAATGTGGATACATTATGCTTGCTTTATTATGTTTGAATGCTTGGATCAGCATATTGATAACTAGAGTGTTGATTTATTGCATGATAATGTGATTTAGCTTAGAAGTAGAACAGCATGCTCCGCGCTTAATATTCTTCATGTCTTCATATTATGGTTGTATTTATTGCCGTAACCGGTTCGGATGAATCGAAAGCCCGAGTGAAAATTTGTCCTTTTGTTCCATCCGGTGTTAATCCGTTCTATCTATGTAATATATTTATTTATCTTGTCTTAGCTGTAGTTTAGTTGTAGTTTATCTTATATACCCCCCGTGTTATTATCGGATCAAACAACGACGACGGTAGGGTAAGGTATCCTGTCCTGGTGGAACGACACCCAGTCTTGCCGAGCCTATACTGCTAACGACCAGGTCATACTTGCGTGGGACGTGTGTACTGTACCGCTTTGTAATATCAGGTTTTATAAATTTAAAACGAGGTTGTGGTAAATAAAACACGCACACCAAAATCACACAATGTTTTTGGCGCCGCTACCGGGGACAGGGAAATATCGTGAAATATCTAGTTGTTGGCTTGATCTTTTATTTGTTTTCTTAATTGTTTTGTGTTGTTTTTCATTTTCCGCAAATAATCCGCATTTCAACGCGTTATAGTGTTCGCTTACACACCGTACTAATAGTGTGTTACTTGTACATACGCATCCGTTTGTCGGGAGCCCATTTCCTGGTTTCCGTTTCCCTTTTACGCATTGTTTTTAGTTAGTTTTATTTTCATGCCATATTTTAACCTTGTGATTAAGTTGTTGTTTACAAGATGCGCTTCAATTTAAGTGTGGGGAAGACGCCACCATTGCCGATTCAGGGAGTTTCTCACATATCTTTTCTCAAACTTCGTACTATATCATTGTTATTATGCATTTTCGGTACATTGACGACAATGTACAATTTTAAGTGTGGGGAGGAGATCATTAATATGCCTGCTATGCTTTTACATGTTCTTTTGACAACTTATGTTCGCAATTAAATCTTTTAAGTAAATTTTGGCAGAAATTTTTCGCAAAATTATATCCTTTTGGACATGTTTAGATCCTCTCGCATGATAAATTATAAGCTAGTAACAGGATGAGGATGTTGTTATATTTAACACCCCCATTCCTACCCTTTAAAATTAAAATTTGATTTATGGATTCTTGTTTTTCGCCACTTTTAAACACCCCCATTCCTACCCTTTAACCCCAACCACGTTACAACCCAAATAAAGTCTTCTTGATAATTGTATAAGTTTATGTTAATTGGTGGAGATGTGATATCTGATCAAGCTTAGTCTAAACTTTGTTTCAATCTAGCACAATGCACCTATACACAATGCCCATTTATATACATTGAGTGCATGATTGACCACCCGGTGAGGTACGAAGTCAAGTGCTTGTTGAAACTCATCTATGCGTGCTTGATCTACTTTGTAATTATTTAATAAAAGAAAGTTTATCCTCGCTACTCCGCTTATTTATTTATTATGCTTTTAGATCTTTTCCTTGTCGGAAGTATACATTTTGCACTAATAATTGCCACTTGAACTTTTCTGATTTTATTGCTACATTAGAGTTTGCTTGAGGACAAGCAAAGCTTAAGTGTGGGAGATTGATAATGGCGTATTTATACATGTTTTATATACCGAAAACGCCTCATTCTTAACCCATTTCCATGGTGATATGTCCAATTAATGATCTAATATGTTAATAATTCACCATAAAGGCTTAAAAGAGCTTACAATGAGAAACATTGACGAATCCCGCGAAAAATCGAGCAAAAACGAAGTTTTAGTAAAAATAGGCCTCTACGGCCGTAGGGAATATCTCCTACACCCGTAGGGACCCCTGCTCAAATAATTGTTGCGAATCTTCGTTATTCGCATTGTCAGGATTCGGGAATTAAATCCAGACAGAATCTTTGACTAAAATGGCTTCCTACAGCCGTAGGAGGTTTCCCTACAGCCGTAGGAACCCCCGTGCTCGTATTTATGAAGAATTCCGCCAGAAAGAAAAGAGAGATTTTGCTCAGCCTTGGTTGGGTTCTCCCACCTTAGTTCCGAATTCTTCACCCTCTAAACACTCTCCCATGATCCTTAAACACTCCAGCACAATTCCATGGTGATATCCAAAGAAGGAGAGCATGTTAAGAGCTTGGAACAACACTTTGAACATTGAACTTTGAAGCTAAAGTGCATATGATTTTGGAATTGCTTGGTATAATCATTCTATTTTCTGTTTTAATTCGTGCACCATGTATTCCAGATATAGTTGTACTTATATTTGATGTAGCTTGACTTATTTCACTTGGGCTAAGATGATTCTTGGCTAGTTATGGCAATATATTTGACTTTTATGTTGACTTGATGATATCAAGCTTGTTAAATTCATAATAAAAGTGTGTTTAATCATTTATGGTATGTTCAATCTATTCATGTGTATGTGTAGAAATATGTTAGGATAACTACTTCATATATTTGCATATGGATATTAAAGAATGTTTGCTAAAATTATGAAATGCCATGTTAATTTGATATTAGAAATGATACAAACTTGCATGGTTGAATGAAGAAAGCATTTTTGGGACATGTTTCGAATCAATTTAGGTTTGTCCCTGTTGAGTATTTTGTTCATATTGTGGTTTTATGCATGTCTTAGTATCATAGATGAAAATCTAGTTACTTTGAATTTATTAACGGGTCAAACAAGCTTCAAATTGCAAGATTAATTCACAAAATGTTTTTCGGGATAATAATTATGGAAATGAACTTATTGGTATGCCATGAGGATTTTGGTCTAAGAGTCCATAATGCCTATTCACATGTATTCTGTTTGAAATGTGTTAATTCAACTAGAAATTGTGTGTTAACATGATTATATGTTTAGAAATGCATGTGGCTTAATCTCTAATCACAGTATGATTTGAATTCTGCTGAGTTTGTGACTTCATAGTGCCCATTTACAGATATCTATGATCAATGAGAAATCTAGGTTGTATGTGAGTTGGATTTGTTTGTGCAAAGATGAGAAAGATTGTCAGAACAGCCTTACGGCCGTAGGAGAAATCCTTACGGCCGTAAGCCATATGCTCCTTACGGCCGTAGGAGAAATCCTTTACGGCCGTAAGACCCTTTGTTCAGTCAGTGTGCTGTTTTTGGTCGTACACGCTGTTTGTAACCATTTTAACACCTTTTTGGGTTCTGATAACTACTGGATATATTATTTGAAAAGATGTATATTTATATAGTTTGACTTTTACTTAACTTGGTGAATTTGTGGTTGAATATTAGTCTTATTTGCATCCTAAGTGAAAATGTGGATACATTATGCTTGCTTTATTATGTTTGAATGCTTGGATCAGCATATTGATAACTAGAGTGTTGATTTATTGCATGATAATGTGATTTAGCTTAGAAGTAGAACAGCATGCTCCGCGCTTAATATTCTTCATGTCTTCATATTATGGTTGTATTTATTGCCGTAACCGGTTCGGATGAATCGAAAGCCCGAGTGAAAATTTGTCCTTTTGTTCCATCCGGTGTTAATCCGTTCTATCTATGTAATATATTTATTTATCTTGTCTTAGCTGTAGTTTAGTTGTAGTTTATCTTATATATCCCCCGTGTTATTATCGGATCAAACAACGACGACGGTAGGGTAAGGTATCCTGTCCTGGTGGAACGACACCCAGTCTTGCCGAGCCTATACTGCTAACGACCAGGTCATACTTGCGTGGGACGTGTGTACTGTGCCGCTTTGTAATATCAGGTTTTATAAATTTAAAACGAGGTTGTGGTAAATAAAACACGCACACCAAAATCACACAATGTTTTTGGCGCCGCTACCGGGGACAGGGAAATATCGTGAAATATCTAGTTGTTGGCTTGATCTTTTATTTGTTTTCTTAATTGTTTTGTGTTGTTTTTCATTTTCCGCAAATAATCCGCATTTCAACGCGTTATAGTGTTCGCTTACACACCGTACTAATAGTGTGTTACTTGTACATACGCATCCGTTTGTCGGGAGCCTATTTCCTGGTTTCCGTTTCCCTTTTACGCATTGTTTTTAGTTAGTTTTATTTTCATGCCATATTTTAACCTTGTGATTAAGTTGTTGTTTACAAGATGCGCTTCAATTTAAGTGTGGGGAAGACGCCACCATTGCCGATTCAGGGAGTTTCTCACATATCTTTTCTCAAACTTCGTACTATATCATTGTTATTATGCATTTTCGGTACATTGACGACAATGTACAATTTTAAGTGTGGGGAGGAGATCATTAATATGCCTGCTATGCTTTTACATGTTCTTTTGACAACTTATGTTCGCAATTAAATCTTTTAAGTAAATTTTGGCAGAAATTTTTCGCAAAATTATATCCTTTTGGACATGTTTAGATCCTCTCGCATGATAAATTATAAGCTAGTAACAGGATGAGGATGTTGTTATATTTAACACCCCCATTCCTACCCTTTAAAATTAAAATTTGATTTATGGATTCTTGTTTTTCGCCACTTTTAAACACCCCCATTCCTACCCTTTAACCCCAACCACGTTACAACCCAAATAAAGTCTTCTTGATAATTGTATAAGTTTATGTTAATTGGTGGAGATGTGATATCTGATCAAGCTTAGTCTAAACTTTGTTTCAATCTAGCACAATGCACCTATACACAATGCCCATTTATATACATTGAGTGCATGATTGACCACCCGGTGAGGTACGAAGTCAAGTGCTTGTTGAAACTCATCTATGCGTGCTTGATCTACTTTGTAATTATTTAATAAAAGAAAGTTTATCCTCGCTACTCCGCTTATTTATTTATTATGCTTTTAGATCTTTTCCTTGTCGGAAGTATACATTTTGCACTAATAATTGCCACTTGAACTTTTCTGATTTTATTGCTACATTAGAGTTTGCTTGAGGACAAGCAAAGCTTAAGTGTGGGAGATTGATAACGGCGTATTTATACATGTTTTATATACCGAAAACGCCTCATTCTTAACCCATTTCCATGGTGATATGTCCAATTAATGATCTAATATGTTAATAATTCACCATGCAGGTCTAAAAGAGCTTACAATGAGAAACATTGACGAATCCCGCGAAAAATCGAGCAAAAACGAAGTTTTAGTAAAAATAGGCCTCTACGGCCGTAGGGAATATCTCCTACACCCGTAGGGACCCCTGCTCAAATAATTGTTGCGAATCTTCGTTATTCGCATTGTCAGGATTCGGGAATTAAATCCAGACAGAATCTTTGACTAAAATGGCTTCCTACAGCCGTAGGAGGTTTCCCTACAGCCGTAGGAACCCCCGTGCTCGTATTTATGAAGAATTCCGCCAGAAAGAAAAGAGAGATTTTGCTCAGCCTTGGTTGGGTTCTCCCACCTTAGTTCCGAATTCTTCACCCTCTAAACACTCTCCCATGATCCTTAAACACTCCAGCACAATTCCATGGTGATATCCAAAGAAGGAGAGCTTGTTAAGAGCTTGGAACAACACTTTGAACATTGAACTTTGAAGCTAAAGTGCATATGATTCTGGAATTGCTTGGTATAATCATTCTATTTTCTGTTTTAATTCGTGCACCATGTATTCCAGATATAGTTGTACTTATATTTGATGTAGCTTGACTTATTTCACTTGGGCTAAGATGATTCTTGGCTAGTTATGGCAATATATTTGACTTTTATGTTGACTTGATGATATCAAGCTTGTTAAATTCATAATAAAAGTGTGTTTAATCATTTATGGTATGTTCAATCTATTCATGTGTATGTGTAGAAATATGTTAGGATAACTACTTCATATATTTGCATATGGATATTAAAGAATGTTTGCTAAAATTATGAAATGCCATGTTAATTTGATATTAGAAATGATACAAACTTGCATGGTTGAATGAAGAAAGCATTTTTGGGACATGTTTCGAATCAATTTAGGTTTGTCCCTGTTGAGTATTTTGTTCATATTGTGGTTTTATGCATGTCTTAGTATCATAGATGAAAATCTAGTTACTTTGAATTTATTAACGGGTCAAACAAGCTTCAAATTGCAAGATTAATTCACAAAATGTTTTTCGGGATAATAATTATGGAAATGAACTTATTGGTATGCCATGAGGATTTTGGTCTAAGAGTCCATAATGCCTATTCACATGTATTCTGTTTGAAATGTGTTAATTCAACTAGAAATTGTGTGTTAACATGATTATATGTTTAGAAATGCATGTGGCTTAATCTCTAATCACAGTATGATTTGAATTCTGCTGAGTTTGTGACTTCATAGTGCCCATTTACAGATATCTATGATCAATGAGAAATCTAGGTTGTATGTGAGTTGGATTTGATTGTGCAAAGATGAGAAAGATTGTCAGAACAGCCTTACGGCCGTAGGAGAAATCCTTACGGCTGTAAGCCATATGCTCCTTACGGCCGTAGGAGAAATCCTTTACGGCCGTAAGACCCTTTGTTCAGTCAGTGTGCTGTTTTTGGTCGTACACGCTGTTTGTAACCATTTTAACACCTTTTTGGGTTCTGATAACTACTGGATATATTATTTGAAAAGATGTATATTTATGTAGTTTGACTTTTACTTAACTTGGTGAATTTGTGGTTGAATATTAGTCTTATTTGCATCCTAAGTGAAAATGTGGATACATTATGCTTGCTTTATTATGTTTGAATGCTTGGATCAACATATTGATAACTAGAGTGTTGATTTATTGCATGATAATGTGATTTAGCTTAGAAGTAGAACAGCATGCTCCGCGCTTAATATTCTTCATGTCTTCATATTATGGTTGTATTTATTGCCGTAACCGGTTCGGATGAATCGAAAGCCCGAGTGAAAATTTGTCCTTTTGTTCCATCGGGTGTTAATCCGTTCTATCTATGTAATATATTTATTTATCTTGTCTTAGCTGTAGTTTAGTTGTAGTTTATCTTATATATCCCCCGTGTTATTATCGGATCAAACAACGACGACGGTAGGGTAAGGTATCCTGTCCTGGTGGAACGACACCCGGTCTTGCCGAGCCTATACTGCTAACGACCAGGTCATACTTGCGTGGGACGTGTGTGCTGTACCGCTTTGTAATATCAGGTTTTATAAATTTAAAACGAGGTTGTGGTAAATAAAACACGCACACCCAAATCACACAATGTTTTTGGCGCCGCTGCCGGGGACAGGGAAATATCGAGAAATATCTAGTTGTTGGCTTGATCTTTTATTTGTTTTCTTAATTGTTTTGTGTTGTTTTTCATTTTCCGCAAATAATCCGCATTTCAACGCGTTATAGTGTTCGCTTACACACCGTACTAATAGTGTGTTACTTGTACATACGCATCCGTTTGTCGGGAGCCCATTTCCTGGTTTCCGTTTCCCTTTTACGCATTGTTTTTAGTTAGTTTTATTTTCATGCCATATTTTAACCTTGTGATTAAGTTGTTGTTTACAAGATGCGCTTCAATTTAAGTGTGGGGAAGACGCCACCATTGCCGATTCAGGGAGTTTCTCACATATCTTTTCTCAAACTTCGTACTATATCATTGTTATTATGCATTTTCGGTACATTGACGACAATGTACAATTTTAAGTGTGGGGAGGAGATCATTATTATGCCTGCTATGCTTTTACATGTTCTTTTGACAACTTATGTTCGCAATTAAATCTTTTAAGTAAATTTTGGCAGAAATTTTTCGCAAAATTATATCCTTTTGGACATGTTTAGATCCTCTCGCATGATAAATTATAAGCTAGTAACAGGATGAGGATGTTGTTATATTTAACACCCCCATTCCTACCCTTTAAAATTAAAATTTGATTTATGGATTCTTGTTTTTCGCCACTTTTAAACACCCCCATTCCTACCCTTTAACCCCAACCACGTTACAACCCAAATAAAGTCTTCTTGATAATTGTATAAGTTTATGTTAATTGGTGGAGATGTGATATCTGATCAAGCTTAGTCTAAACTTTGTTTCAATCTAGCACAATGCACCTATACACAATGCCCATTTATATACATTGAGTGCATGATTGACCACCCGGTGAGGTACGAAGTCAAGTGCTTGTTGAAACTCATCTATGGGTGCTTGATCTACTTTGTAATTATTTAATAAAAGAAAGTTTATCCTCGCTACTCCGCTTATTTATTTATTATGCTTTTAGATCTTTTCCTTGTCGGAAGTATACATTTTTGCACTAATAATTGCCACTTGAACTTTTCTGATTTTATTGCTACATTAGAGTTTGCTTGAGGACAAGCAAAGCTTAAGTGTGGGAGATTGATAACGGCGTATTTATACATGTTTTATATACCGAAAACGCCTCATTCTTAACCCATTTCCATGGTGATATGTCCAATTAATGATCTAATATGTTAATAATTCACCATAAAGGCTTAAAAGAGCTTACAATGAGAAACATTGACGAATCCCGCGAAAAATCGAGCAAAAACGAAGTTTTAGTAAAAATAGGCCTCTACGGCCGTAGGGAATATCTCCTACACCCGTAGGGACCCCTGCTCAAATAATTGTTGCGAATCTTCGTTATTCGCATTGTCAGGATTCGGGAATTAAATCCAGACAGAATCTTTGACTAAAATGGCTTCCTACAGCCGTAGGAGGTTTCCCTACAGCCGTAGGAACCCCGTGCTCGTATTTAAGAAGAATTCCGCCAGAAAGAAAAGAGAGATTTTGCTCAGCCTTGGTTGGGTTCTCCCACCTTAGTTCCGAATTCTTCACCCTCTAAACACTCTCCCATGATCCTTAAACACTCCAGCACAATTCCATGGTGATATCCAAAGAAGGAGAGCTTGTTAAGAGCTTGGAACAACACTTTGAACATTGAACTTTGAAGCTAAAGTGCATATGATTCTGGAATTGCTTGGTATAATCATTCTATTTTCTGTTTTAATTCGTGCACCATGTATTCCAGATATAGTTGTACTTATATTTGATGTAGCTTGACTTATTTCACTTGGGCCAAGATGATTCTTGGCTAGTTATGGCAATATATTTGACTTTTATGTTGACTTGATGATATCAAGCTTGTTAAATTCATAATAAAAGTGTGTTTAATCATTTATGGTATGTTCAATCTATTCATGTGTATGTGTAGAAATATGTTAGGATAACTACTTCATATATTTGCATATGGATATTAAAGAATGTTTGCTAAAATTATGAAATGCCATGTTAATTTGATATTAGAAATGATACAAACTTGCATGGTTGAATGAAGAAAGCATTTTTGGGACATGTTTCGAATCAATTTAGATTTGTCCCTGTTGAGTATTTTGTTCATATTGTGGTTTTATGCATGTCTTAGTATCATAGATGAAAATCTAGTTACTTTGAATTTATTAACGGGTCAAACAAGCTTCAAATTGCAAGATTAATTCACAAAATGTTTTTGGGGATAATAATTATGGAAATGAACTTATTGGTATGCCATGAGGATTTTGGTCTAAGAGTCCATAATGCCTATTCACATGTATTCTGTTTGAAATGTGTTAATTCAACTAGAAATTGTGTGTTAACATGATTATATGTTTAGAAATGCATGTGGCTTAATCTCTAATCACAGTATGATTTGAATTCTGCTGAGTTTGTGACTTCATAGTGCCCATTTACAGATATCTATGATCAATGAGAAATCTAGGTTGTATGTGAGTTGGATTTGTTTGTGCAAAGATGAGAAAGATTGTCAGAACAGCCTTACGGCCGTAGGAGAAATCCTTACGGCTGTAAGCCATATGCTCCTTACGGCCGTAGGAGAAATCCTTTACGGCCGTAAGACCCTTTGTTCAGTCAGTGTGCTGTTTTTGGTCGTACACGCTGTTTGTAACCATTTTAACACCTTTTTGGGTTCTGATAACTACTGGATATATTATTTGAAAAGATGTATATTTATGTAGTTTGACTTTTACTTAACTTGGTGAATTTGTGGTTGAATATTAGTCTTATTTGCATCCTAAGTGAAAATGTGGATACATTATGCTTGCTTTATTATGTTTGAATGCTTGGATCAGCATATTGATAACTAGAGTGTTGATTTATTGCATGATAATGTGATTTAGCTTAGAAGTAGAACAGCATGCTCCGCGCTTAATATTCTTCATGTCTTCATATTATGGTTGTATTTATTGCCGTAACCGGTTCGGATGAATCGAAAGCCCGAGTGAAAATTTGTCCTTTTGTTCCATCGGGTGTTAATCCGTTCTATCTATGTAATATATTTATTTATCTTGTCTTAGATGTAGTTTAGTTGTAGTTTATCTTATATATCCCCCGTGTTATTATCGGATCAAACAACGACGACGGTAGGGTAAGGTATCCTGTCCTGGTGGAACGACACCCAGTCTTGCCGAGCCTATACTGCTAACGACCAGGTCATACTTGCCTGGGACGTGTGTGCTGTACCGCTTTGTAATATCAGGTTTTATAAATTTAAAACGAGGTTGTGGTAAATAAAACACGCACACCCAAATCACACAATGTTTTTGGCGCCGCTGCCGGGGACAGGGAAATATCGAGAAATATCTAGTTGTTGGCTTGATCTTTTATTTGTTTTCTTAATTGTTTTGTGTTGTTTTTCATTTTCCGCAAATAATCCGCATTTCAACGCGTTATAGTGTTCGCTTACACACCGTACTAATAGTGTGTTACTTGTACATACGCATCCGTTTGTCGGGAGCCCATTTCCTGGTTTCCGTTTCCCTTTTACGCATTGTTTTTAGTTAGTTTTATTTTCATGCCATATTTTAACCTTGTGATTAAGTTGTTGTTTACAAGATGCGCTTCAATTTAAGTGTGGGGAAGACGCCACCATTGCTGATTCAGGGAGTTTCTCACATATCTTTTCTCAAACTTCGTACTATATCATTGTTATTATGCATTTTCGGTACATTGACGACAATGTACAATTTTAAGTGTGGGGAGGAGATCATTATTATGCCTGCTATGCTTTTACATGTTCTTTTGACAACTTATGTTCGTAATTAAATCTTTTAAGTAAATTTTGGCAGAATTTTTTCGCAAAATTATATCCTTTTGGACATGTTTAGATCCTCTCGCATGATAAATTATAAGCTAGTAACAGGATGAGGATGTTGTTATATTTAACACCCCCATTCCTACCCTTTAAAATTAAAATTTGATTTATGGATTCTTGTTTTTCGCCACTTTTAAACACCCCCATTCCTACCCTTTAACCCCAACCACGTTACAACCCAAATAAAGTCTTCTTGATAATTGTATAAGTTTATGGCTTTTCAAAAAAAAAAAATTGTATAAGTTTATGTTAATTGGTGGAGATGTGATATCTGATCAAGCTTAGTCTAAACTTTGTTTCAATCTAGCACAATGCACCTATACACAATGCCCATTTATATACATTGAGTGCATGATTGACCACCCGGTGAGGTACGAAGTCAAGTGCTTGTTGAAACTCATCTATGCGTGCTTGATCTACTTTGTAATTATTTAATAAAAGAAAGTTTATCCTTGTTACTCCGCTTATTTATTTATTATGCTTTTAGATCTTTTCTTTGTCGGAAGTATACATTTTTGCACTAATAATTGCCACTTGAACTTTTTTGATTTTATTGCTACATTAGAGTTTGCTTGAGGACAAGCAAAGCTTAAGTGTGGGAGATTGATAACGGCGTATTTATACATGTTTTATATACCGAAAACGCCTCATTCTTAACCCATTTCCATGGTGATATGTCCAATTAATGATCTAATATGTTAATAATTCACCATAAAGGCTTAAAAGAGCTTACAATGAGAAACATTGACGAATCCCGCGAAAAATCGAGCAAAAACGAAGTTTTAGTAAAAATAGGCCTCTACGGCCGTAGGGAATATCTCCTACACCCGTAGGGACCCCTGCTCAAATAATTGTTGCGAATCTTCGTTATTCGCATTCTCAGGACTCGGGAATTAAATCCAGACAGAATCTTTGACTAAAATGGCTTCCTACAGCCGTAGGAGGTTTCCCTACAGCCGTAGGAACCCCCGTGCTCGTATTTAAGAAGAATTCCGCCAGAAAGAAAAGAGAGATTTTGCTCAGCCTTGGTTGGGTTCTCCCACCTTAGTTCCGAATTCTTCACCCTCTAAACACTCTCCCATGATCCTTAAACACTCCAGCACAATTCCATGGTGATATCCAAAGAAGGAGAGCTTGTTAGGAGCTTGGAACAACACTTTGAACATTGAACTTTGAAGCTAAAGTGCATATGATTCTGGAATTGCTTGGTATAATCATTCTATTTTCTGTTTTAATTCGTGCACCATGTATTCCAGATATAGTTGTACTTATATTTGATGTAGCTTGACTTATTTCACTTGGGCCAAGATGATTCTTGGCTAGTTATGGCAATATATTTGACTTTTATGTTGACTTGATGATATCAAGCTTGTTAAATTCATAATAAAAGTGTGTTTAATCATTTATGGTATGTTCAATCTATTCATGTGTATGTGTAGAAATATGTTAGGATAACTACTTCATATATTTGCATATGGATATTAAAGAATGTTTGCTAAAATTATGAAATGCCATGTTAATTTGATATTAGAAATGATACAAACTTGCATGGTTGAATGAAGAAAGCATTTTTGGGACATGTTTCGAATCAATTTAGGTTTGTCCCTGTTGAGTATTTTGTTCATATTGTGGTTTTATGCATGTCTTAGTATCATAGATGAAAATCTAGTTACTTTGACTTTATTAACGGGTCAAACAAGCTTCAAATTGCAAGATTAATTCACAAAATGTTTTTGGGGATAATAATTATGGAAATGAACTTATTGGTATGCCATGAGGATTTTGGTCTAAGAGTCCATAATGCCTATTCACATGTATTCTGTTTGAAATGTGTTAATTCAACTAGAAATTGTGTGTTAACATGATTACATGTTTAGAAATGCATGTGGCTTAATCTCTAATCACAGTATGATTTGAATTCTGCTGAGTTTGTGCAAAGATGAGAAAGATTGTCAGAACAGCCTTACGGCCGTAGGAGAAATCCTTACGGCCGTAAGCCATATGCTCCTTACGGCCGTAGGAGAAATCCTTTACGGCCGTAAGACCCTTTGTTCAGTCAGTGTGCTGTTTTTGGTCGTACACGCTGTTTGTAACCATTTTAACACCTTTTTGGGTTCTGATAACTACTGGATATATTATTTGAAAAGATGTATATTTATGTAGTTTGACTTTTACTTAACTTGGTGAATTTGTGGTTGAATATTAGTCTTATTTGCATCCTAAGTGAAAATGTGGATACATTATGCTTGCTTTATTATGTTTGAATGCTTGGATCAGCATATTGATAACTAGAGTGTTGATTTATTGCATGATAATGTGATTTAGCTTAGAAGTAGAACAGCATGCTCCGCGCTTAATATTCTTCATGTCTTCATATTATGGTTGTATTTATTGCCGTAACCGGTTCGGATGAATCGAAAGCCCGAGTGAAAATTTGTCCTTTTGTTCCATCGGGTGTTAATCCGTTCTATCTATGTAATATATTTATTTATCTTGTCTTAGCTGTAGTTTAGTTGTAGTTTATCTTATATATCCCCCGTGTTATTATCGGATCAAACAACGACGACGGTAGGGTAAGGTATCCTGTCCTGGTGGAACGACACCCAGTCTTGCCGAGCCTATACTGCTAACGACCAGGTCATACTTGCGTGGGACGTGTGTGCTGTACCGCTTTGTAATATCAGGTTTTATAAATTTAAAACGAGGTTGTGGTAAATAAAACACGCACACCCAAATCACACAATGTTTTTGGCGCCGCTGCCGGGGACAGGGAAATATCGAGAAATATCTAGTTGTTGGCTTGATCTTTTATTTGTTTTCTTAATTGTTTTGTGTTGTTTTTCATTTTCCGCAAATAATCCGCATTTCAACGCGTTATAGTGTTCGCTTACACACCGTACTAATAGTGTGTTACTTGTACATACGCATCCGTTTGTCGGGAGCCCATTTCCTGGTTTCCGTTTCCCTTTTACGCATTGTTTTTAGTTAGTTTTATTTTCATGCCATATTTTAACCTTGTGATTAAGTTGTTGTTTACAAGATGCGCTTCAATTTAAGTGTGGGGAAGACGCCACCATTGCCGATTCAGGGAGTTTCTCACATATCTTTTCTCAAACTTCGTACTATATCATTGTTATTATGCATTTTCGGTACATTGACGACAATGTACAATTTTAAGTGTGGGGAGGAGATCATTATTATGCCTGCTATGCTTTTACATGTTCTTTTGACAACTTATGTTCGCAATTAAATCTTTTAAGTAAATTTTGGCAGAATTTTTTCGCAAAATTATATCCTTTTGGACATGTTTAGATCCTCTCGCATGATAAATTATAAGCTAGTAACAGGATGAGGATGTTGTTATATTTAACACCCCCATTCCTACCCTTTAAAATTAAAATTTGATTTATGGATTCTTGTTTTTCGCCACTTTTAAACACCCCCATTCCTACCCTTTAACCCCAACCACGTTACAACCCAAATAAAGTCTTCTTGATAATTGTATAAGTTTATGTTAATTGGTGGAGATGTGATATCTAATCAAGCTTAGTCTAAACTTTGTTTCAATCTAGCACAATGCACCTATACACAATGCCCATTTATATACATTGAGTGCATGATTGACCACCCGGTGAGGTACGAAGTCAAGTGCTTGTTGAAACTCATCTATGCGTGCTTGATCTACTTTGTAATTATTTAATAAAAGAAAGTTTATCCTCGCTACTCCGCTTATTTATTTATTATGCTTTTAGATCTTTTCCTTGTCGGAAGTATACATTTTTGCACTAATAATTGCCACTTGAACTTTTCTGATTTTATTGCTACATTAGAGTTTGCTTGAGGACAAGCAAAGCTTAAGTGTGGGAGATTGATAACGGCGTATTTATACATGTTTTATATACCGAAAACGCCTCATTCTTAACCCATTTCCATGGTGATATGTCCAATTAATGATCTAATATGTTAATAATTCACCATAAAGGCTTAAAAGAGCTTACAATGAGAAACAATGACGAATCCCGCGAAAAATCGAGCAAAAACGAAGTTTTGGTAAAAATAGGCCTCTACGGCCGTAGGGAATATCTCCTACACCCGTAGGGACCCCTGCTCAAATAATTATTGCGAATCTTCGTTATTCGCATTGTCAGGACTCGAGAATTAAATCCAGACACAATCTTTGACTAAAATGGCTTCCTACAGCCGTAGGAGGTTTCCCTACAGCCGTAGGAACCCCCGTGCTCGTATTTAAGAAGAATTCCGCCAGAAAGAAAAGAGAGATTTTGCTCAGCCTTGGTTGGGTTCTCCCACCTTAGTTCCGAATTCTTCACCCTCTAAACACTCTCCCACGATCCTTAAACACTCCAGCACAATTCCATGGTGATATCCAAAGAAGGAGAGCTTGTTAGGAGCTTGGAACAACACTTTGAACATTGAACTTTGAAGCTAAAGTGCATATGATTCTGGAATTGCTTGGTATAATCATTCTATTTTCTGTTTTAATTCGTGCACCATGTATTCCAGATATAGTTGTACTTATATTTGATGTAGCTTGACTTATTTCACTTGGACCAAGATGATTATTCGCTAGTTATCGCAATATATTTGACTTTTATGTTGACATGATGATATCAAGCTTGTTAAATTCATAATAAAAGTGTGTTTAATCATTTATGGTATGTTCAATCTATTCATGTGTATGTGTAGAAATATGTTAGGATAACTACTTCATATATTTGCATATGGATATTAAAGAATGTTTGCTAAAATTATGAAATGCCATGTTAATTTGATATTAGAAATGATACAAACTTGCATGGTTGAATGAAGAAAGCATTTTTGGGACATGTTTCGAATCAATTTAGGTTTGTCCCTGTTGAGTATTTTGTTCATATTGTGGTTTTATGCATGTCTTAGTATCATAGATTAAAATCTAGTTACTTTGACTTTATTAACGGGTCAAACAAGCTTCAAATTGCAAGATTAATTCACAAAATGTTTTTGGGGATAATAATTACGGAAATGAACTTATTGGTATGCCATGAGGATTTTGGTCTAAGAGTCCATAATGCCTATTCACATGTATTCTGTTTGAAATGTGTTAATTCAACTAGAAATTGTGTGTTAACATGATTATATGTTTAGAAATGCATGTGGCTTAATCTCTAATCACAGTATGATTTGAATTCTGCTGAGTTTGTGACTTCATAGTGCCCATTTACAGATATCTATGATCAATGAGAAATCTAGGTTGTATGTGAGTTGGATTTGTTTGTGCAAAGATGAGAAAGATTGTCAGAACAGCCTTACGGCCGTAGGAGAAATCCTTACGGCTGTAAGCCATATGCTCCTTACGGCCGTAGGAGAAATCCTTTACGGCCGTAAGACCCTTTGTTCAGTCAGTGTGCTGTTTTTGGTCGTACACGCTGTTTGTAACCATTTTAACACCTTTTTGGGTTCTGATAACTACTGGATATATTATTGGAAAAGATGTATATTTATGTAGTTTGACTTTTACTTAACTTGGTGAATTTGTGGTTGAATATTAGTCTTATTTGCATCCTAAGTGAAAATGTGGATACATTATGCTTGCTTTATTATGTTTGAATGCTTGGATCAGCATATTGATAACTAGAGTGTTGATTTATTGCATGATAATGTGATTTAGCTTAGAAGTAGAACAGCATGCTCGGCGCTTAATATTCTTCATGTCTTCATATTATGGTTGTATTTATTGCCGTAACCGGTTCGGATGAATCGAAAGCCCGAGTGAAAATTTGTCCTTTTGTTCCATCCGGTGTTAATCCGTTCTATCTATGTAATATATTTATTTATCTTGTCTTAGCTGTAGTTTAGTTGTAGTTTATCTTATATATCCCCCGTGTTATTATCGGATCAAACAACGACGACGGTAGGGTAAGGTATCCTGTCCTGGTGGAACGACACCCAGTCTTGCCGAGCCTATACTGCTAACGACCAGGTCATACTTGCGTGGGACGTGTGTGCTGTACCGCTTTGTAATATCAGGTTTTATAAATTTAAAACGAGGTTGTGGTAAATAAAACACGCACACCCAAATCACACAATGTTTTTGGCGCCGCTGCCGGGGACAGGGAAATATCGAGAAATATCTAGTTGTTGGCTTAATCTTTTATTTGTTTTCTTAATTGTTTTGTGTTGTTTTTCATTTTCCGCAAATAATCCGCATTTCAACGCGTTATAGTGTTCGCTTACACACCGTACTAATAGTGTGTTACTTGTACATACGCATCCGTTTGTCGGGAGCCCATTTCCTGGTTTCCGTTTCCCTTTTACGCATTGTTTTTAGTTAGTTTTATTTTCATGCCATATTTTAACCTTGTGATTAAGTTGTTGTTTACAAGATGCGCTTCAATTTAAGTGTGGGGAAGACGCCACCATTGCCGATTCAGGGAGTTTCTCACATATCTTTTCTCAAACTTCGTACTATATCATTGTTATTATGCATTTTCGGTACATTGACGACAATGTACAATTTTAAGTGTGGGGAGGAGATCATTATTATGCCTGCTATGCTTTTACATGTTCTTTTGACAACTTATGTTCGCAATTAAATCTTTTAAGTAAATTTTGGCAGAATTTTTTCGCAAAATTATATCCTTTTGGACATGTTTAGATCCTCTCGCATGATAAATTATAAGCTAGTAACAGGATGAGGATGTTGTTATATTTAACACCCCCATTCCTACCCTTTAAAATTAAAATTTGATTTATGGATTCTTGTTTTTCGCCACTTTTAAACACCCCCATTCCTACCCTTTAACCCCAACCACGTTACAACCCAAATAAAGTCTTCTTGATAATTGTATAAGTTTATGTTAATTGGTGGAGATGTGATATCTAATCAAGCTTAGTCTAAACTTTGTTTCAATCTAGCACAATGCACCTATACACAATGCCCATTTATATACATTGAGTGCATGATTGACCACCCGGTGAGGTACGAAGTCAAGTGCTTGTTGAAACTCATCTATGCGTGCTTGATCTACTTTGTAATTATTTAATAAAAGAAAGTTTATCCTCGCTACTCCGCTTATTTATTTATTATGCTTTTAGATCTTTTCCTTGTTGGAAGTATACATTTTTTCACTAATAATTGCCACTTGAACTTTTCTGATTTTATTGCTACATTAGAGTTTGCTTGAGGACAAGCAAAGCTTAAGTGTGGGAGATTGATAACGGCGTATTTATACATGTTTTATATCCCGAAAACGCCTCATTCTTAACCCATTTCCATGGTGATATGTCCAATTAATGATCTAATATGTTAATAATTCACCATAAAGGCTTAAAAGAGCTTACAATGAGAGACAATGACGAATCCCGCGAAAAATCGAGCAAAAACGAAGTTTTGGTAAAAATAGGCCTCTACGGCCGTAGGGAATATCTCCTACACCCGTAGGGACCCCTGCTCAAATAATTGTTGCGAATCTTCGTTATTCGCATTGTCAGGATTCGGGAATTAAATCCAGACACCATCTTTGACTAAAATGGCTTCCTACAGCCGTAGGAGGTTTCCCTACAGCCGTAGGAACCCCCGTGCTCGTATTTAAGAAGAATTCCGCCAGAAAGAAAAGAGAGATTTTGCTCAGCCTTGGTTGGGTTCTCCCACCTTAGTTCCGAATTCTTCACCCTCTAAACACTCTCCCATGATCCTTAAACACTCCAGCACAATTCCATGGTGATATCCAAAGAAGGAGAGCTTGTTAGGAGCTTGGAACAACACTTTGAACATTGAACTTTGAAGCTAAAGTGCATATGATTCTGGAATTGCTTGGTATAATCATTCTATTTTCTATTTTAATTCGTGCACCATGTATTCCAGATATAGTTGTACTTATATTTGATGTAGCTTGACTTATTTCACTTGGACCAAGATGATTATTGGCTAGTTATGGCAATATATTTGACTTTTATGTTGACATGATGATATCAAGCTTGTTAAATTCATAATAAAAGTGTGTTTAATCATTTATGGTATGTTCAATCTATTCATGTGTATGTGTAGAAATATGTTAGGATAACTACTTCATATATTTGCATATGGATATTAAAGAATGTTTGCTAAAATTATGAAATGCCATGTTAATTTGATATTAGAAATGATACAAACTTGCATGGTTGAATGAAGAAAGCATTTTTGGGACATGTTTCGAATCAATTTAGGTTTGTCCCTGTTGAGTATTTTGTTCATATTGTGGTTTTATGCATGTCTTAGTATCATAGATGAAAATCTAGTTACTTTGACTTTATTAACGGGTCAAACAAGCTTCAAATTGCAAGATTAATTCACAAAATGTTTTTGGGGATAATAATTATGGAAATGAACTTATTGGTATGCCATGAGGATTTTGGTCTAAGAGTCCATAATGCCTATTCACAAGTATTCTGTTTGAAATGTGTTAATTCAACTAGAAATTGTGTGTTAACATGATTATATGTTTAGAAATGCATGTGGCTTAATCTCGAATCACAGTATGATTTGAATTCAGCTGAGTTTGTGACTTCATAGTGCCCATTTACATATATCTATGTTCAATGAGAAATCTAGGTTGTATGTGTGTTGGATTTGTTTGTGCAAAGATGAGAAAGACTGTCAGAAGAGCCTTACGGCCGTGGGAGAAATCCTTACGGCCATAAGCCCTATGCTCCTTACGGCCGTAAGACCCTCTGTTCAGTCAGTGTGCTGTTTTTGGTTGTACACGCTGTTTTTAACCATTTTAACACCTTTTTGGGTTCTGATAACTACTGGATATATTATATAAAAAGATGTATATTTATGTAGTTTTACTTTTACTTAACTAGGTGAATTTGTGGTTGAATATTAGTCTTATTTTCATCCTAAATGAAAACGTGGATACATTATGCTTGCTTTATTATGTTTGAATGCTTGGATCAGCATATTGATAACTAGATGGTTGATTTATTGCATGATAATGTGATTTAGCTTAGAAGTAGAACAGCATGCCCCGCGCTTAATATTCGTCATGTCTTCATATTATGGTTGTATTTATTGCCGTTACCGGTTCGGATGAATCGAAAGCCCGAGTGAATATTTGTCCTTACGTTCCATCCGGTGTTAATCTGTTCTATCCATGTAATATAGTTATTTATCTTGTCTTAGCTGTAGTTTAGTTGTAGTTTATCTTATATATCCCCCGTGTTATTATCGGATCAAACAACGACGACGGTAGAGTAAGGTATCCTGTCCTGGTGGAACGACACCCAGTCTTGCCGAGCCTATACTGCTAACGACCAGGTCATACTTGCCTGGGACGTGTGTGGTGTACCGCTTTGTAATATCAGGTTTTATAAATTTGAAACGAGGTTGTGGTAAATAAAACACGCACACCCAAATCACAACAAGTTTTTGGCTCCGCTGCCGGGGACAAGGAAATATCGAGAAATATCTAGTTGTTGGCTTGATCTTTTATTTTTTTCTTACTTGTTTTGTGTTATTTTTCATTTTCCGCAAATAATCCGTATTTCAACGCATTATAGTGTTCACTTACACACCATACTAATAGTGTGTTACTTGTACATACGCATCCGTTTTTCGGGAGCCCATTTCCGGGTTTCCGTTTCCCTTTTATGCATTGTTTTTAGTTAGTTTTATTTTCATGCCATATTTTAACCTTGTGATTAAGTTGTTGTGTACAAGATACATTTCAACTTAAGTGTGGGGAAGACGCCACCATTGCCGATTCAGAAAGTTTCTCACATATCTTTTCTCACACTTCGTACTATATCATTGTTATTATGCATTGTCGGTACTTCAGGACAATGTACAATTTTAAGTGTGGGGAGGATATCATTATTATGCCTGCTATGCTTTTACATGTTCTTTTGACAACTTATGTTCGCAATTAAATCTTTTAAGTAAATTTTGGCAAAAAAAATTTGCAAAATTGTATCCTTTTGGACATGTTTAGATCCTCTCGCATGATAAATTATAAGCTAGCAACAGGATGAGGATGTTGTTATATTTAACTTTCATTAAGTTGATTTAGCGCAAGTACTTGAGTTTTTACAAATGTTTGACTTCAATTGCACAATCCACACCTGACACTTGTATTCCTGAGCATTTGAGCCTCAACATTTCATTTCTATATGATTAGCTCATGGAATTGCACACATATATACTGATTGATGCTTTGATTGTAGAACTTGCTCACAATATGCATGTCGAGATCATGAACTAAACTTTTGCAATTAAATGAGAGAAGCACTAGGAAACCCATTTTAGCCTAAACACTATTATTTTTAGCCAATTTTTATATGTTATCCCCTAGTTAACCACTTTGAGCCTTAACCTTTCATTTCATCACCCATGTAGTCCATGTTTTTGTATTCATTTTATTTTTGAGTGTTCAGAATCATTTTTATCCATTTTATGCTGCTTAGTTGTATTCTGTTTCCCTATATCTTCAGTTGTTCATGCACGATCAGCGGGACATGAAAAGATAATATCCTTGGTCTATCCGTTGCATACAGCTGAACCCAGAAAATCCAAAAAAATCATAAAACCCCAAAAATCTTTAAAAATTAGAAAATCGGAAAAATGAGAAATTCAGTTGCTTGCCATGCTTTTATTTGGACGTTTTTGAGCATGTCATACATTGAGTTGATATTTTTTGTCAGTTTCTTCCAGATGTCGTCCATCATTTGGATGGTTCTGATTCCATCACTTCTCGGTGAATTGTTTTCTCAATAAAAATAGAGTACTTTCCTAATTTGAATAAAAGCAGTTTAGATGGTTTAAAATTTGATTTCTGGATTCTTGTTTTTCGCGACTTTTAAACACCCCCATTCCTACCCTTTAACCCCAACCACGTTACAACCCAAATAAAGTCTTCTTGATAATTGTATAAGTTTATAATAATTGGTGGAGATGTGATATGTGATCAAGGTTATTCTAATCTTAGTTTCAATCTAGCACAATGAACCTATACACAATGCCCATTTATATACATTGAGTGCATGAGTGACCACCCGGTGAGGTATGAAGTCAAGTGTTTGTTGAAACTCATCTATGTATGCTTGATCTACTTTGTAATTTTTTAATAAAAGAAAGTTTATCCTCGCTACTCCGCTTATTTATTTATTATGCTTTTAGATCTTTTCCTTGTCTGAAGTATACATTTTTGCACTAATAATTGCCACTTGAACTTTTTTCATTTTATTGCTACATTAGAGTTTGCTTGAGGACAAGCAAAGCTTAAGTGTGCGGAGATTGATAACGGCGTATTTATACATGTTTTATATACCGAAAACGCCTCATTCTTAACCCATTTCCATGGTGATATGTCCAATTAATGATCTAATATGTTAATAATTCACCATACAGGCTTAAAAGAGCTTAAAATGAGAAACATTGACGAATCCCGCGAAAAATCGACCAAAAACTAAGTTTTAGTAAAAATTGGCCCCTACGGCCGTAGGGAATATCTCCTACACCCGTAGGGACCCCTTCTCCAATAATTGTTGCGAATCTTCGTTTTTCGCATTGTCAGGCCACGGGAATTAAATTTGGACAGAATCATTGATAAAAATGGCTTCCTACAGCCGTAGGAGGTTTCCCTATAGCCGTAGGAACCCCGTGCAGCAGCCTATTTAAGCATAATTCTGCCAGAAAGAAAAGAGAGCTTTTGCTCAGCCTTGGCTGGGTTCTCCCACCTTGGTTGCAGATTCTTCACCCTCTAAACACTCTCCCATGATCCTTAAACACTCCAGCACCATTCCATGGTTATATCCAAAGAAGGAGAGCTGGTTAGGAGCTTGGAACAACACTTTGAAGCTAAAGTGCATATGATTCTGGAATTGCTTTGTATAATCATTCTATTTTCTGTTCTAATTCGTGCACCATGTATTCTAGATGTAGTTGTACTTATATGTGATGTAGCTTGACTTATTTCACCTGGGCCAAAATGATTCTTGGCTAGTTATGTAAATATATTTGACTTTTATGTTGACTTGATGATATCAAGCTTGTTAAATTCATAATAAAAGTGTGTTTAATCATTTATGGTATGTTCAATCTATTCATATGTGTAGAAATATGTTAAGATAACTCCTTCATCTATTTGCATATGGAAATTCAAGAATGTTTGCTAAAATTATGAAATGCCATGTTAATTTGATATTAGAAATGATACAAACTTGCATGGTAGAATGAAGAAAGCATTTTTTGGACATGTTTCGAATAAATTTAGGTATGTCCCTGTTAAGTATTTTGTTCATATTGTGGTTTTATGCATGTCTTAGTATAATAGATGAAAATCTAGTTACTTTGACTTTATTAACGGGTCAAACAATCTTCAAATTGCATGATTACTTCACAATCTGTTTTTAGGGATGATAATTGTGGAAATGAACTCATTGGTATGCCATGAGGATTCTGGTCTAAGATTCCCTAGTGCCTATTCACATGTATTCTGTTTGAAAAGTGTTAATTCAACTAGAAATGGTGTGTTAACATGATTATATGTTTAGAAATGCATGTGGGTTAATCTCGAATTACTGTATGATTTGAATTATGCTGAGTTTGTGACTTCATAGTGCCCATTTACAGATATCTATGATCAATGAGAAATCTAGGTTGTATGTGTGTTGGATTTGTTTGTGCAAAGATGAGAAAGACTGTCAGAAGAGCCTTACGGCCGTAGGAGAAATCCTTTACGGCCGTAAGATCCTCTGTTCAGCCAGTGTGCTGTTTTTGGTCGTACACGCTATTTTTAACCATTTTAACACCTTTTTGGGTTCTGATAACTACTGGATATATTATTTGAAAAGATGTATATTTATGTAGTTTGACTTTTACTTAACTAGGTGAATTTGTGGTTGAATATTAGTCTTATTTGCATCCTAAGTGAAAATGTGGATACATTATGCTTGCTTTATTATGTTTCAATGCTTGGATCAGCATATTGATAACTCGAGTGTTGATTTATTGCATGATAATGTGATTTAGCTTAGAAGTAGAACAGCATGCTCCGCGTTTAATCTTCGTCATGTCTTCATATTATGGTTGTATTTATTGCGGTGACCGGTTCGCATGAATCGAAAGTCCGAGTGAATATTTGTCCTTATGTTGTATCCGGTGTTAATCCGTTCTATCCATGTAATATATTTATTTATCTTGTCTTAGTTGTAGTTTAGTTGTAGTTTATCTTATCTATCCCCTGTGTTTTTATCGGATCAAACAACGACCACGGTAGAGTAAGGTATCCCGTCCTCGTGGAACGACACTCGGTCTTGCCGATCCTATACTGTAACGACCAGGTCATACTTGCCTGGGATGTGTGTGGTGTACTGCTTTGTAATATCAGGTTTTATAAATTTAAAACGAGGTTGTGGTTAATAAAATACGCACACCTAAATCACACCAGTTACTTTGGTGGCTCCCCTCCTTATCACCGCGTTTACTCTCGCATGGTTCACTTTACTTCTATCTTTGTTGAGTAGATGACTCATAAATTACACCTCTTGTATTTGAAATTCACATTTAGAAAACTTAATGTATAAGTCTTCTGATCTGAAACTAACGACAACCCAATCTCAAGTTGATTCTGACAACCACATTACCTTTTATAGCTGTTCACATGATTTATCTATTCTGAACAAAGGATATTTATTCTTGAGTCACTTTATTAAGCTCACATAATATTCACACATATGAAAATTGTGTCATCCCTTATATAACAACTCCTAAAAGTTGTGTCATCAATCCTTGTATCTCTGGCAGGGTAACCCTGTATGAAACTCTCAGTTCTACATCAATTCTGAACTCAACCTATCTATCTGGTAGTACCCCAGGTAGATCCTCTAAAAACACATCTGTATGCTCACATAATACATTCACATTCTCAATGCTCATATGTTCTTTCTAACTATACATTTAACATAAGCTAAGAAAGCAATGTACACATAATAAAAATACTTTCTACCCATAAATACTGAACACACATATAATTTTCTCTTTTTAGCATTACCACATATAAATAGTTCTTCCCCACTTGAGATATGAACCCATTTCACTTTCTATTCACAAAATAAAACAACCTGGTTACAACCTAACCGGTCCATTACAACTACTAGTTAAAATTCCCTTATAATCATATAATTAAGTTCCCTAAGGAATATGAAAGAATAAATTTCTATCACATTATGTTTAGACTCACCAGATGTTGTCACAATCATAACTCCGATAGAAGAATCTAGCCATTCTCACACCTAACAATTGGATCAATTTACGTGTAAAAAAATTGTGGTTGGTACGCTTCGGAGTCTCTAAAGGCGTAGACTTTTGGTGCCTCACGTAAAATAACATTATGCTGAGGGCTAACTCCCTCCCCACCTGTAACTAGTCTTACTGCAACATCAGGTCTAACCATCTCTCTGTTATGCTCTTATATCTGCTCTATCACTTGTGCAATAATATATGACATACTCTGCTACATTGCTGTACTAAGTTCTCCTGTAATGGATTCTCTCATCGTGGGTTCTGAAACATTCTGATTCGAATATGATTTTCTTTCCAAATCTAACATTGTACTCATACTGGAACTCTACCACCTGTAACATTGGCTCCTATTCTATCAAGTCAGTGGCTAAGGCCACCCTCTGAATCGTTCACTGCCCTAAAGACTCTTGTATTCACCATTCTGTAACTTACATGATTGTAAATCTCAAAGGAAGACGCATATAATCTCTGAATTCTAACTAAACTATCCTCATATTACTATAAGCACTTAGTATACTGTTCACATATATTCTATACTATTCTCGAAAATCTTACTCAACACTTACTAGCTTTCTAATCTTACACACTACCCCTGACCTTATCAATAGGATACAGACATGAATCTGTCAAGTTCTAGCATATACCGCGCATTTATTGTAGTATGGGCCCCCTTACTACTTCAAATTCACTATACATACCAAATCTTGACTTTCACCACTCGTCACCCCCACTTCACGAGTTTGGGTCAATTCTCTTCATGATGTTCTCCTCTACACATATATCTAATCAACTCATGGCATACTAACATATAAAATTAATTCGTAATGTCTTCACATATAAAATATATATATCTAGTCATACTGAATTCACATATATAAGTAATTCATTTTAATTTCACATATAAGGCTAACTCTTGAAGGTGATACACATATATCATATTCTCATCTACTCATATACGAGATCAACTCATGATGCTTTCTAGTGTGCAGTTTTTCCACCGGGTTTTAGATTTATAAAAGGGAACTGGCGATACCGGAGCGGGAACCGCGCACGTCTCAGGCAAGTATGACCTGATAGGTTGCAGTATAGGCTCGGCAAGACAAGGTATCATTCCACCAGGACAGGATACCTTACTCTACCACCGTCGTTGTTTGATCATAGCAATAATAAAGAGAGATAGAAACAACAAACTACTCTAAACTACAGCTAAGACAAGATAAATAAATAAGAACGATGGAACGGACAAAACCGGGCGGAACATATGGACGAATATTCACTCGTGCTTTCGATTCATCATAACCGGTCATGGCAATAAATACAACAATAATATGAAGACATGACGGAGGTTAAGCACGGAGCATGTTGTTCTACTTCTAGGCAAATCATATTATCATGCGATAAATCATCACTCGAGTTATCAAGACTCTGATCTAAGCATTCAAATATTATAACGCAAGCATAATGCAACCACGTTTTCACATAGGAAGCAAAATAGGACTAGAATTCAACCACAAATTCACCAAGTTGTGTAAAAGTCATACTACTTAAATATACATCTTTTCAAATGATATATCCAGTAGTCATCAGAACTCAAAAATGTGTCAAAACGATTAAATACAGCCCGTACGACCAAGGATTTCTCCTTACGGCCGCAAGGGATAAAATCAAAACAAGGCTTACGACCGTAAGCATTTCTTCTTGCGGCTGTAAGCACCTGTCCAACAGTCTGTCACATTTTTGTACAACGAAATCCAACAACTCATACAGCCTATATTTTCATCTCAGATCATAGGAACAACTGAAGATATGCGAATTTTTCACGTCCCGCTAATCGGTGCATGAACAACTGAAGATATAGGAACACACAATACAACTAAGCAGCACAAAATGGATAAAACTGATTCTGAAAACATAAAATTAAAATGAATACAAAAACATGGATCACAAGGGTGATGAAATGAAAGGTTAAGACTCAAAGTGGTTAACTAGGGGATAACATGTAAAAATTGGCTAAAAGAAAAGTGTTTAGGCTAAAATGGGTTTCCTAGTGCTTCTTTCATTTACTTGCAACAGTTTAGTTTATGGTTTCGATATGCATATTGTGAGCAAGTTCTACAATCAAAGCATCAATCAGCATATATGTGTGCAATTCCATGAGCTAATCATATAAAAATGAAATGTTGAGCCTCAAATGCTCAGGAATGCAAGTGTCAGGTGTGGATTGTGCAATTGAAGTCAAACAATTATCAAAACTCAAGTATTTGCGCTAAATCAACTTCATGAAAGTTACATACAACAACATCCTCTTAATGTTACTTGCTTAATATTTATCATGCAAGAGTATCTAAACATGTACAAAAGGATATCATTTTGCGAAAAATTTCTACCAAAATTTAATTAAAAGATTTAATTGCGAACGTAAGTTGTCAAAAGAACATTTTAAAGCATAGCAGGCATAATAATGATCTCCTCCCCACACTTAAAATTGTACATTGTCCTCAATGTACTTTTAATGCATAAAAACAATGATATAGTACGAAGTGTGAGAAAAGAGATGTGAGAAACTCCCTGAATCGGCAAGCGTGTCTATGGCGTCTTCCCCACACTTAAGTTGAAGTGCAACTTGCAAACAACAACTTAATCACAAGGTCAAAATTTATGGCATGAAATAAAAAAAACTAAAATAAATATAAAATGCAGAAAATGGAAACAGAACCCCGGAAATGGGCTCCGACAAAAATGCGTACGTACAAGTAAAACACTATTAGTACGGTGTGTAAGTGAACACTTTAACGCGTTGAAATGCGGATTATTCTCGCGAGGCTGAAAAACGACACAAAATAGATAAGTAATATTCAGGTAATACACTATTAGTACGGTGTGTAAGCGAACACTTTAACGCGTTGAAATGCATATTATTCCCGCGAGGCTGAAAAACAACAGAAAAGAAATAAGCAAACAAATAAAAGATCAAAAAACAAATAGATATTTCTTGATATTTCCTGTCCCCAGCAGCGGCGCCAAAAACTTAGTGTGCAGTTTATCCACTGGGTTTTAGATTTATAAAAGGGAACCGGCGATACCAGAGCGGGAACCGTGAACATCTCAGGCAAGTATGACCTGATCGGTTTCCGTATAAGCTCGGCAAGACCGGGTGTCGTTCCACCAGTATAGGCTACCTTACTCTACCATATTCGTTGTTTGATCATAGTAATAACAAAGAGAGATAGAAGCGACAAACTACTACTAAACTACAACTAAGACAAGATAAATAAATAACAAGATTAGAACGGATAAAACACCGGGCGGAACATATGGACACTCGGGCTTTCGATTCATCATAACCGGTCATGGCAATAAATACAACAATAATATGAAGACATGACGGAGGTTAAGCACGGACCATGCTGTTCTACTTCTAGGCAAATAATATTATCATGCGATAAATCATCACTCGAGTTATGCCCGCTGACACACACGTTTTTGTTGGATTATGTTAGATTATGTGCAGCGATAGATAACATGTATCATCGTATCCAATACTATGTGACACTAAAGGATCACACCGCTGCACACCCAATTAGAACCTTTTGGATTTTACCTTTTTGTGTATGACAATAATTAATAGTTTAATTAATTATTGAGAAAGAGAAAAATAATAAAAGGTATTTATTATTTAAAAAGAGAAGTTGATATTTAGTTTAAATATTAACGGGACCAATTAATTAATAGTTATTAATTAATTAGAAAGGTCGAGGCTACTTTCTGTAATTGATTAATAGTTTAATTAAAGCTGGGCTTTAATTAAACGGGCTTAGGCCTAATAAGGGTTTATTATATAAACCTTATTAAGCCTCATTAATCACACAAGTCAATTACAAATCACAAGAAAAGATAATACCCTAATCTCTCCTTCCTCTCTCTCTCTCTCTCTCGGCGGCCCTCACTCTCTCTCTCGTGGAGATCGACGGCGGTGGAAAACCGAGAACCAACCACCGAGCGGCGGTGGTCGGTGGCGATATACACACACATACGTACGGGTCACGGTTTGATCCGAGGTTCAATGCTTAGGCGGACTAGCAGCCAGTTCGAGGCGGTGCAGTAGCGGTGGATAACCTGCAGCTGTCTAGAGGCTTAAAGAAAAGGTTTTGGTTTACATCAAGGTATAACTTTCTAACCCTTTTCCACTTTTAGTTTCTGTACGAGTTAGATAAGATCACTGGAGGGGGTTTTATTCCGCTGTGCATGTTTTTATACCCTACAAAACCCTTCAGTGGTATCAGAGCCACTTCTAACCTCGTAGGAGACTAGGTAGGTTTCTTTTATTCTGATGAAAAAGGTTTATCTTTTATCAAGAAAAAGGTTTATAAAAATCAAGTTTTGGTTTTTATTGGATAAACCTTTGATAAAAGATTATTAGATTTAATTATTAGTTAAATCTATTTTTTTTATTGTTATATGCGAAAAACCGAACCACCACCATCATCGGCGGCGGCCTCAGGCGGTGGCTGCGTTCGATCGGCGGCGTCCCAGTCCGAGGGCGCTGTTTTGGTCGACGGCGGTTCCAGGCAGGGGCGGTGGCTGCCGGTTGATGTTCGACGACAGCCCAGTCGACGGCTAGGCTGCAGCGGCGGTATTCGGCGGAAGTCGACTGTGGTAGCGACGGCGGTTTAGCGGCGCTAAACCCATGGTGGGCTACGGCCCAGAAGCCACGGTCCGAATAGCCAGCGGCCCAGTTAGGGTTTAGCGGCGCTAAAGGAGTTGATGGGCCTCGGCCCAGTTTTTGTCTCTCGGTCCGTTTCACAATTCTTGGCCCATATTAAATATTTAGCCCAGCCTGCGGTTCAGATATTTGTGGTCAATATTAAATTAAGATACAATTGTTATTTTAATTTAAAGTCTAAATATTATGTTGAGTTTTTGATTAATTATCAAAAATGAAACTTGAAATATATATTTATTGCAAATAACTGAAAAACAATATAGGGGCTTTAACAGGTTGTTAAAATCAGTAATTTTTCATCAAGGTGAATAATTAGAAATCAGTTGCTGTTTTACTTTCATGTATTAGTTTAATACATGTTTGGGATGTCATAGCCGAGCCCTAGACCTTGTGGATTGTTTAATTTACTGCACTTATGGTTGTGTTTTGGTTTTATTTATTCTATGCTGTGGGGAGGCCTGCGTGCCACATACAACCCCTATTCTGATATGTAAAAGTACTAGAATTAGCGGGCCTGCGTGCCTTTGATTATCTTGTAATTTTTTATTTCTAGCTTTTAGATAATAGAATAAAATAATATCATTAGAATAAATATGAAGCTGATACAAGAACCAAGAACCAAGGAGCTGGGAGAAGGATTGGATGCTGGAGCCCGTGGGAGCTTCAGAATGTCATGCCATGTGTGTTGTGTATTTCCACTTAGGTTTTGACCGTCGGGTTTTTCGTGTGGCTCACGAAACCGACATTAGTTAAGGGCAAGGCTAAGGCATAGTTGTTTGTGGTTGTTTTATTTCTTTATATATTATATATATATGCGTGGTTGTGATTAACACGATGAAATAAAACAAGGGTTTTAATAATAGTTAATTATTAAACAGATGTTTTAAAAAGAAAACTGGCATTAAAGTTTTTCTCGTCAAAAACTTGGAAATCCTTTTTAGAAAAATCTTAGATCAGTGTGCTACCCACCTAATGGTACACCCTTGCTGTTAAACGGTACTCGGGTATCGGAAGTCCCAAACCTTGGGCATCCGGTTTCAAACCATTGCGGGAAGGGGCATGAAAGATTCTGCGATAATCGGGAGCCCCGGCCAGAATTCATGCTTTCTTAGGTGGTGCGATCTATTTTGGTGATAATCGGGAGTCCCGGCCCAAAATGCACTAGAGGGACTAAATATGCACGGTTCTTGTAACTGATGTCCCGCGGATCTAGGAGTCGTGTCCAGTTAGGATACGATTGGTATAGTTTTTACCTACCAGAAATAACATTGTCTCGGTGGGAAGTGCCCAAACCTTGCATCGGGAAATGTGAAATATGGATCCTAGTCTAATAATTTTTGTTAAAAGGTAATATTTATTAGAAGATATAATCAATACTGAATCGGTTTTATCTTTTTCTTTTTCTGTAGATGTCTATTATATCTGTTATTCCGTTTTATTCACCAAGAGAGTCTCTAAGTCTCATCACTAACAAGTGGAAGCTTTCAGGTCCAAACTTTGCTGTTTGTAAGATGCAACTAAAAAATGTTTTGGATGCACAGGGAAAGCTTCACATCATTGAGACATTGCCTCCAGAGCGACCAGGAGTAGATGCCCAGGATAGTGAGTATGACACTTACTATCAGTATCTGGCTGACGAATCTGATGTTATGTTGATTCTCTTTCTCACCGCATCATCCGAGTTTACAGACGATCTCCGTGAGAGGTCATCTTATGAGGTTGTTAAAGGACTGGAGCAGAAGTTCAAGTTTAGTGAACGGATATGTCGTACGCTATTGATGAGGGAAATCCTTTCAGCCAAGATGAAAGAAAGTCAGCCTATTAGCGATCATCTCATTAACATGAGAAGACTCTTAGATTGCTATGAGAGTTTTGGATCAAAATCAAAACCACATGAGCTAGTTATGCTCTTGTTTGGTTTCTTGTCGGACTATTACCAGAAAATAGTAATGTATGTCTTCGGTGATTTTGAGATGACTGTCGCAGGGTTGCACGAAATCCTCATGTGCATTAGCAACGAGTTGAATCCAAAGTATCTAGAGTCAACAGTTGTGGACCTTATGCAGGAGGATGACTGGCTGGAATAACTTGGAGAAATTTGTTGCCCAGACTGTGGCAGCAAGGATTCATGTGAGCACTCACTCGACATAGATCAGCTGGACATTGGTTCGCCCAATGATACAGGTATCTTTATGATAGATTGTCTTATTACTTCTTATGAATCATGGGTATTGGATACCGGATGTGGTCATCACATATGCAATCATTTGCAGGGATTCAAGAGAAGTAAGAAACTGAGACAAGGAGATATGGACCTGCGGGTAGGCGAAGGCTCCATGGTTGGTGCTGAAGCTGTAGGGACATATTGTCTTAGTTTGCCCTCGGGCATGGTCTTAGACCTAGAACCTTGTTATTATGTTCCAAGACTAATTAAAAATGTTATCTTGTCCAATTTGCTAATAGACTATAGATTTGCTTATGTTTTTAATGAAAAGGCTATTTCATGTTTTAAAAATGATGTTTTCTTCTTCATAGCTACTCCAGAAAATGGTCTATATACGCTAAATTTAGATAACAATGACATCTATCATATAAGTAAGAGATCCAAGAGTAACTTGAATCAAACTTACCTCTGTCATTGTCGTTTAGGACATATAAACGAGAAACGCATAGAGAAACTATGAGATAACGGAATTCTAGAACCATTTGACTTGGAGTCATATGATGTTTGCGAATCTTCTTTGTCTTGTAAAATGACAAAGCAGCCTTTCAACAGTGAGAATGAAAGGGCCAACGAGTTATTAGGGATTATACACACAGATGTGTTCTGACCCTTTACTCCAGAAGCTAGAAGAGGATACCGGTATTTCATAACCTTTACTGACGACTTCAGTAGGTTCGGTTATGTCTACCTCATGAGACTTAAATCTGAAAGTTTTGACAAGTTCAAACAGTTTCAGAATGAGGTACAAAATCAGCTGGACAAGAAGATAAAGTCGCTTCTATCGGATCGAGGTGGCGAATATCTGAGTCAGGAATTCGACGATCATTTGAAGGAATGTGGGATTGTTTCACAACTCACACCTCCGTATACACCTCAGATGAATGGTGTATCCAAAAGAAGGAATCGTACACTGCTTGACATGGTATGATCAATGATGAGTCGAAGTTCACTACCATTGTCGTTTTAGGGACACGCACTCGAGACAGCAGCGTTCATGCTGAACCGGGTTCCAACCAAATCGGTTGAAAAGACACCGTTCGAGGTATGGCCAGGGAAAAAGCCCAAAATGTCTTTTCTAATGGTTTGGGGATGTGAGGTGTATGTTAAGAGAACATTCACGGATAAACTCAATCCCAAATCAGATAAGTGTATCTTCGTGGGCTATCTCAAGGAAACCATGGGATACTATTTCTACAACCCAGATGAGAACAAAGTTTTTGTTGCTCGTAAATGAGTATTCTTGGAGGAGAAGTTTCTAAACTCAGAGACTCCAAGAAAAGAAATAGAGCTTCAATAAATTGAAGAGGAGGAGATTACACCACCACCGATAGTTGAACCTGTAGTTCAATAGAGAATTGTTGAACCTCAACCCGAGTTTGTGGTTGAGGAAGAGGTGCAAACACAAGACCTTCGCAGGTCTAGTAGGCCTCGTATTGAGCCAGATAGGTATCTGGGATTCCTAGTTGCTCAGACCGAAGGGGATCTTTTAGAACCCACTACCTACCAAGACGCTGCCTCAGGTTTAGAATCTGAGAGATGGCTAGAAGCCATGAAGGCAGAGATGCAATCCATGTATGACAACCAAGTTTGGGAGTTAGTGGATTTGCCTCAACACAGTAAAGTTGTAGGGTGCAAATGGGTCTTCAAAAAGAAGACAGACATGGATGGAAAGGTGCATACTTTCAAAGCAAGGCTAGTGGCAAAAGGTTTCACGCAAACTCATGGCATTGACTATGATGAAACTTTTTCCCCAGTGGCAATGCTTAAGACTATTAGGATTCTAATGACCATATCAGCATATTTTGACTATGAGATATGGCAGATGGATGTCAAAACCGCTTTCCTTAACGGGAAACTGACAGAGGATGTATATATGATACAACCGGATGGTTTTGCGGATCCAAAGAACCCTAATAAAGTATGCAAGTTGCTTAAATCCATTTATGAACTAAAGCAAACATCTAGGAGCTGGAACTTACACTTTGATGAGCGCATCAAAGAGTTTGGTTTTACCAAAAGTGAGTTCGAGTCGTGTGTTTACACCAAATTCAGTGGGAGCGCGGTAACCTTCCTAGTCTTGTATGTAGACGACATACTGTTAATAGGAAACAATATACGAGTATTACAAGGAGTAAAATCCTGGTTAGGTAAATGTTTCCAGATGAAAGACTTGGGAGAAGTTGCTTATATACTGGGTATAAAGATCTATATGAATAGATCTAAGCGGCTTATCGGACTTAGTCAAAGTACTTATATTGACAAAGTCGTGAAAAGATTCAAGATGGATGTATCCAAGAAAGGATTTATTCCTATGCAATCTGGCACGATTTTTAGCAAGGCTCAGTGTCCTGTGTCTAGTCAAGATCAGGACAAGATGAAATTGATACCATATGCCTCGTCAGTTGGTTCCATTATGTATGCCATGCTATGTACTATACCCGATGTTGCCTATTCTATCAGTGTCACGAGTAGATATCAGCAAAATCCTGGTGAAGCTCATTGGGTGGCCGTCAAGAATATTCTCAAGTATCTGAGAAGGACGAAAGACATATTCCTAGTATATGGAGGTTCGATGGATGAGCTCAGTGTAACTGGTTACACTGATGCTAGTTTCCAGACCAACAGAGACGACTTCAGGTCACAGTCAGGATTTGTCTTTATCCTAAACGGAGGAGCCATATCTTGGAAGAGTTAGAAGCAAGATACAATAGCAGATTCTACTACATAGGCAGAGTATATTGTAGCAAGTGATGCAACAAATGAAGCTGTTTGGCTGAAGAATTTTATCTCGGATCTTAGAGTTGTTGCCAGTATCTCTAGACCGATCGATATATTATGTGACAACTCAGGGGCTGTAGCGCAAGCTAAAGAGCCTAGAGATCATCAGCGGACAAGGCACGTACTCAGGAAATATCACCTCATCCGAGAGATCATTGGAAGAGATGATATTAGATTGCAAAAGATACCGACGCACGACAACGTTGATGACCCGTTGACGAAGCCGCTAGCTAGGGCTAAGCATGAGAGGCATGCGAGTTCTATAGGAATACAGTACTTGGAACATAGCAGCTAGTTCGTGTTTTTGATTATTACTATAGATATAACTTGAGACTCTTTTATTATGTAATTACATTTCATTAGATTGAAATATGAGGTTTTTACATAATTGTTTCTAGTTGTCTATTTTTAGTATGTTTAACCTATCCATGACAAGTCAAGTGATGAGTTGTCTAAATGCCCTTAGCTACTTAATGTAGTGGGAGCTACATTAGGGAGGTAACGCTATTATGAATATTTGATGATTTATTCGGGTATGAATAAAAGCACAAGGTTGTGACCAAGTACTCATAGATATTTATCAGGGGGTAAATATTGGGGTGATCCGCATCGAGTTTACTTCATGGAGTGTTAACATAAGTAAACTTGATAGGTTGTCCTTAGACCTGAGATATTTGGTTTGGGGCATGGTAACTTCTGTACTTTAGCCTGTTCTAACGTCACACCGTAACAGGGTGATCATAAGGGGCTTGTCTAGGTGCAGCGGAAGCCATGTGCTCAAATTGCAAATAGTCAAGATGGAATTTGCACCTCTTTTTTAGGAGAGATATTTTCTGAGCTCCTCGACGATTAAGACTACTGAAAATGCGTGGCCGTGCTCGGTTAGAATGATAGTTATTCATTCGGGAGACCGTAACTGCAGAGTGTCAAAATCAGAGTCGAGAAAATCTGAGTATTAGATGAGATCCCTATTCCATGTCAAATACTCACATTACGAAATATCGCGATGCAAACGGAAAAGCCTAGATAATCCAAGGTGAGGATTATATCTCTAGATGTAAGAGATCTTATAGTCTGGTTAACCTAAGTTTCTGGCTAGGGACCTCCTTAGGCCAACGATGTACAAGGAGTGTTACTTATCTTGCACAAGTGGGAGTCTGTTACATTATGTGTAGAGATAGATAACATGTATCATCGTATCCAATACTATGTGACACTAAAGGATCACACTGCTGCACACCCAATTAGAACCTTTTGGATTTTACCTTTTTGTGTATAACAATAATTAATAGTTTAATTAATTATTGAGAAAGAGAAAAATAATAAAAGTTATTTATTATTTAAAAGGAGAAGTTGATATTTAGTTTAAATATTAACGGGACCAATTAATTAATAGTTATTAATTAAATAGAAAGGTCGATGGTACTTTCTGTAATTGATTAATAGTTTAATTAAAGCTGGGCTTTAATTAAACGGGCTTAGGCCTAATAAGGGTTTATTATATAAACCTATTAAGCCTCATTAATCACACAAGTCAATTACAAATCACAAGAAAAGATAATACCCTAATCTCTCCTTCCTCTTTCTCTCTCGGCGGCCCTCTCTCCCTCTCTCATGGAGATCGACGGCGGCGGAAAACCGAGAACCAAACACCGAGCGGCGGTGGTCGGCGGCGATATACACACACATACGTACGGGTCACGGTTAGATCCGAGGTTCAATCCTTAGGCGGTCTAGCAGCCAGTTCGAGGCAGTGCAGTAGCGGTGGATAACCTGCAGCTGTCTAGAGGCTTAAAGAAAAGGTTTTGGTTTACATCAAGGTATAACTTTCTAACCCTTTTTCCTCTTTTAGTTTCTGTACGAGTTAGATGAGATCACTGGAGGGGTTTTATTCCGCTGTGCATGTTTTTATACCCTACAAAACCCTTCAGATTATGCCCGCTGACACACACGAATATATAAATATATATATATTGTTGTCCCGAATGGATACTACAACAACAAATGTTTGTAGAAGGGGGGGTTGAATACAAACTTTAGCAAATTAAAATTTAAGAGACACAAGGTTTACTTTTATATAATTCTTATTGATGTAAATCAAGAATTACATGAACTAGATGCGGAAAATCTAAGTTCAATAAAAGGTGGCAACTAAATTAGTCTAACACATAGACTATGCTAATCTTAAACAACTTATGTCTATGATGTTCAACAAATGAACAAGTTTGTTACAGTGAAAGTTAAATGCTAACTCTCTAATTCTCAACAGATGAGATTTCAGTATTCAAGTCTTTCTATTCGCATTCTTAACATGTTTCCATGCATGGGTATATATAAGCAATGTGGTGTCCGGGTTGATGAAGAGAGAAGAAGACAAAGGTACTTGGTTTAATAATATTATAATAGATAAAGTTAGTGCGTTAAAGGTAAGTTAACTTTACAAGCAAAGTGTGTAAAGTAAACATACTTTTTAGTAAGGTGTTTACCCACTATCTATTATTATATTATTAAAGTACTACCTTTATGTCTTGGGAGAGTAAATTTTTCTTTCCATGTTTTTACTTTTATCAACACCATGCTTTCTGAAGATTTGACTTTACCAAGTATAGAGTTGCCAGCCATACTTAGTTGAAGCAGCATATCTTCGAGATCTTCTTTTCAAAAGTATTTTTCTCCTTTTCCAGGGGATAAAGATCTATCCTTTTTGTCTCTTTGCAGATACAAATAGTGCTAAGTACTTTTACAAAAAAGGATCTAAGGCATAATATGAACACATGTTCTGCTTTTGACTTGAGAAAATATTACATACAAAAGCTATTACTTGAGTTATAGAATAATTACTCTGCTAACAGACACTGAATTGCAAATATAACTTTGCTCAGCTAAGTATAAATGTGAAAGACTCAGCTACTCAGATTTGCTCAGCTGATTGAATTGCTCAGCTAATAATACAAATCAGAGTATAGCTACTAAACTGATTTAACTAAACTGTCAGCTGATCCTAATGGCTCAGCTAATCATTTAAGTATGATCAGTTTATAAGGAAAAGATTGGAAAAGTAATGAATACCTTATCTGACAGATGGAAGGTATCAGCTGATCAATGTGATTGTGTCAGCTGATCCTTGATTGCTTAGCTGATCTTTGAAACATTCATTAGCTGATGGTTTTAGACCATCAGCTGATGAAACATTCCTTTAGCTGATGGTTTTGAGCCATCAGCTAATCCAATGTAGACTCTCAGCTGATACTTCTTGACTGATCTTTTCTTCTTAGCTGATCTTCCTAAAGCTAGTCCTTTGGCTGATACTCAGTGTTCAGCTGACACGTTGGTTCGTCAGTTGAAATTTCTTACTTACAGATTTCTTTAAGTCTAATATGAAAAACAACACATGTTTTTCATTTATCTAAGTCTAAAATTGAATATGTGGTTTTGTTAACATCAAATCCTATTTTAATTAATAGACAAGTTTGATTTAGGTTTGATATTGCTATCTCCCCAACAATCTCCCCCTATTTGATGATGACAAAACCTTATCTTGTTTAAGAAGAATCAGTTTGACTCGGATTTGTAAAGAAAAAACTTTTATGTGCTATTTGGTTACCTAGCTATCTGTTTTTGGTAACTCTTTAATATATGTACCCTGATATTCTGTTTTTGGGAATCTTTTCATTTATGAATTACCATTGTTCTGTTTTTGTGGTATCTTTTCTATCCTTTTTCTGTTTTTAGGATTTTATATTTTCTATATTTACACTAGGTGAGCTATCTACTAAGAGTCATCTATACTAGTAATTTGGCTAAGTAGTCCATGATCAAAGTTTCAAGCTTGATTACAAAACAAGGTAATTACAAAAGAGTTTGTATAGAGTAAACACACTAAGAGTTAAACTAAGTACAGAAGTTGAACTATTCTAGGAATTTTGAAAATACAACTAGTCTAGTTATGAAGTGTGGTCTTCATTCCCACCAGGATTCTTCCTTGACTTTAAGAGTTCTGATATGTGGATTTTCAGCTAAAAGTTGATCAGCTCTGGATTTTATTAATTGTTCAAAGTGCTTATTTCCTGTCAAATTTCTTATAGCCATCACAGCTTGGAAGATCAGTTCTTTTTGGGCTTTACCTATCTCAGATTCTCTTAGAAATTTCCAATTACCAGCTCTGTTCATGAAGAACATTCCTCTTTCAGGTTCTGTTATATATCTGAACATTTCAGGATGAGTGTTGAGAGGAAGAGCAGTGTTTAGATTTTCATAAGCAGGCAGATATGGATGATCAGGATTGAGAATGATTTGTTCAGCAGTAACAAAGGCTTTAGAAGTCTTCTTGAAGGCATCCTCAATTGCTTGAACATGAGCAACAAATTTATTATGAGTAAAGAGTCTATGATATACTGACATTCTGATCCAGTACTCAAACTTTCCCATGAATCTTTGAACAATTTCACTTTTGGACTTTAGGAGATGGTATAGGATCTCTATCATCTCAAAGAAAGATAGCAGTTTGTAGTGATGTAGATAGGTATCTTCATAAGTATTTCTTTCATCTCTTCTCACTACTCTGAGATAAGGACCTTCATCTGTACCTTTATAAGGAGTAACCCTTGAAATGATGTCTGCACATCTTCTATTCACCAAGTTTTCTCTATTTTCCCAGAACTCCTTGGATTGCCTTTCAGTTGGCTGAGCAGTGCTTCCAAAGTTGAAGTTGAACAAAGCTTGAATGGCTTCCTTGTGAGTCTTTCCTCTTTTAAGTGCTTTCTTGGTGGAAGGGTCATCTTTTTGTGGTGCACCTTGTACTTGATGTGTTTGAGAGGACAGCATGATTAGGTCTTCTTCTTGTAATTCTCTCAGTTTATCATCAGTAACACCAATGATTGCAGCAAGATCTTCAGGAGTAGTGAAATCCTGATGCCTTTCCTTGGTTTTCAATACTTCTTCAAAAGAGGTACCAAGTGCAGCAGCTAAGTCACTAAGCTCTCTGAGACTCTCATCTTCTTTATGAAGTTCTTCCTCTTTTCTTTCTTCAGCTTCAATCTCCTCAACAGACATGATTTTCTTTCCTTTTCTCCATGATGTAATACTGGGAGTTGGTTGACTTGATTGAACTGGAGAGGAAGCTTGGACTGTTGGAGCTTTTGTTGAGAGACTCTGCTTTTTCTAGTTGAGCAGAGAGGACAGAGGCAACTTATCTTCATCATCATCATCAAAATCTTCTAATGGCACTTTGATTGGTGCACAAGATTCATCTTGTCTAAGCTTTTTCGCACTCTTCCTTCTGGACATTTGTTTTAGCCTTCGTTTAGGCCTCTGCTCATCTTGAGCAGGTTGCTCCCCCTCAGATGAATTCTCCCCCTCAACATTTGATTTCCTTTGAGTTACTGTTTCATTGAGGGCTTATGCATCCTCTGCTTGTAAGGCTTGAACCTCAGTTGTATAGGCATCAACAGCTGCTCTAATGGTTTCTTGAGAAGATTCTTTAACTGACTTCTCCCCCTTTTTGGCATCATCAAAGGAAGGAAAAACAGTAGGCTTAGCAGGAGCACCAGGGGTGAAAAAGGAATAAGGAGATGGAGAAGGTGTAGAGGTAGAGGGAGGGACACTTGAAGGTGTAGGAGAGGTAGTAGGTATAGGAGGCTGAGTGAAAGGTGGAGGAAAGGCTCTTTGGTGAGAGGGAATGGGAGAGAAAGATGGGACAAAAGTAGAGGTGAGTGGTCGAAGACTGGTGATAGCATCAGTGATATTGGTAAACTCTCTCAGAGTTTCACTATGCTTTTGCCTGGAATACTGGCTTAATCTGGTGACCTCATCATCAATGGTTCTTAGAAGAGAAGGGACTCTTAGAAGGGAGTCAGGAATGGTTACAGAAACGTTGGGAGGTGAAGGTCTTAGAGTTTGAAGTTAGGTAAGAAGATTGGAAATGGTTTTATTTGGAGAGGTAAGTGTTTGGTGGGAAATGGTAGGGGTTGGGGTAGGAATAGAAGTAGAGGATTGGGATAACAGTTGATCCAATTTGGTAAGAATTGGAGAAAAATCAACCGGGGTAGGGGTGGGTGGGGGTTAGGATTAGGTAGCTTTAAATGACTCAACCTCTTTGGTTAAATGAGAGAATTGAGTTTCTGCTTGGGTTTGGAAGGAGGTGAAAGAGGCTTGAAGACTATCCATATTTTGAGAGATGGACAGTAGGTATTGGAGTATTTGAGGTGACAATTCAGAGGAAGTAGATGGAATAGGTTGTATTGGGGTAGATGGAAAGATGGTGCCATGAACATGAATGGATTGAGGTCCCTCACTTAGACCTTGGTATATAGGCCTAAGATCACTGGGAGCAGAAAGTGTACCCTGTACCAATGGTTGGTTTATGCCACTAGTATTGGCAGGTAGTGCAGCAGTATGTGTTAGAAGGGAATCAAAAGTGGGTGCAAGTATGTGAGTGTGAGTGAGGGTTGCACTAAATGGGGTATCCCTTATGACATCAGTAAGCTGTTGGGAGCTTACCAACGGTAAAGGCAGACTCATAATAGGCATAGACACAGTGTGACCTTGGGAGAAGGTCTGTCTTTCAATGGCATCACCCTGTTAGGAGGGTGACCCAGATTGTAGGAGTCTCATATTTACAAATGTAACCTGTTGTGAGGACACATCCACTTTCATTTGGGTTAAAGCAACATCCATGAGCTCCCCCTCAACATAAGAGGTAGCTATAGGAGTTGAGGTCAGAGGTGTGGATAACACTACCTCAGAGACTTGTGAAAAAGGCACAAGCTCTTGTGACCTTGATTCTGTGTAGGTGAAGGTGGGAGTAGAACTAGTGACTGTTGGGAGTACACTAGAGCTTGGTTGTTGTGGGGGTGTTGCAACTAGTATAGAGGATGGGTTCTCACTGGTTGGGTTTACCAAATGAGTGTCCTCAAGGGTGGTAGAGATTATACCGGAGATGTGCTGAGTTATATTGATCTCAATCAGTTTAATGAGATTGTCAGAAATTGTGTCATCCTCAGCATCATCATCTGCAGCTGCATCGCCACTTTGTTGATCCTATAGGGTGCTAGAACTGGAACTAACAGGGAATTCAGTAATTGCCATCCCAATTTGAGAAGATGCGGTGGTGGTATCTTGAATATTTTCAACATGAACAAATCCAGCATCACCATCATGAAAATCATCATCTCCTTCATTATTATCACCTTCACCACTGTCAGCACCACTAATATCAGCATCAACATCCTCAGCATCAGGATTAACAGGCTCATCATGTGTTGGTTCATCAAACACATCTGCTCTAAACATCATTTTTTATCAGTAGTGTCCATCAACTCTTCATTCCTCCTTTCTTCTTCACCTACGGCTTCATCTTGAGCAGAAGTCATAGACTCTTCAGAATGCTCAGTGATTATATCAGGAGACTTAGAATCATCAGCCATTTAAATCTCAACGTTTTCAGCAACCTCCTCCTCTTCATTCTCATTCTCCTCAACAGCAACATCAATCAACTCTTGCATTTGAGCAGTTATAGAAGGACCTTGAAATTCCCTTATCAAATGGAAGGTTTTCTGACCCATTTGAGGAATGGTCATTGTATGCAAGTGTGCAGCTAACCCAACATAGTGTTCCCACTGAATATCCCTTAGTGCAATTAAACTGAGATACCTGATGTAGGGAACATGGGTTATGGTTGATTTCTTTGATGTGCCCAGAGTAATCTTATCCACCATTTCAGAGAATATGACTTGTGCAAAGTCGATATTCCTCCCTGTGACCAGAGCATGGAGAATCATCAGCTCAGACTGGTTCATTTGGTCATGGCTGCCAGATTTGTGACCAAAGCACTTAATAATCACACCGGCCAAGTACTTCCATGGGTGTCCCATCACAGACAACTTATACTGGCCATGGGAAACATCTGCATTGTAGCCAATCAGGGGTACAACCTCTAGAACTTGATCTATTGTAGCAAAAGGTTGATGGGGCCAAGTTGGGTATAGAAATTGCATGTCTTAGAGAATTTACAGTAATGGGAATGTTGATGGTGTTGTCGAGATAGGAACAAGTTATAAGTTCCTCAGCAGGGTGATACCTTGCGGTATACCACATCTCTCCAACAATGTTTGGAAAAATAAACAGAGGATGAGCAGAAAGACATGCGAACAGGGGATGAGACTTGAGAAAAGCCACCATAGGTTCGTATCCCTGATTTGCTTTGCTTGCTGGAATATCAGTGTTTACGAGAAAATTGTTTGGACGAATGGTGATTTCAGAATCAGGAGCAATGTTCTCACCAGGAATGGCGTTAGGATTAGAAGCAGGGTTGAAAGACACCGTGATTGCAGGACGGAGATTTCGTAAGAACTGTGAGAATAGGGTTTGTAATTTCGGAAGAAGAAGAGTGTTTGGGAATTTTTGAAAGCTTCGACAATGGAAAACCGCTCAAACAACTTTTATATCTTCCTTGGAAACTTAAACTGTCACACAAATATTTTGCAAAAAGTAAGTGTCACGTCTGCAAAAAGGTAATAAACGGAATAGTTAATAAATACACAGACAACTAACGGACAATTAAAAGAAGTAAATACAACCTAGGAATGCATTAAATACAAATGAAAAAATAATAAAATAAGTGTGGGGACACAAGAATTTTAACTCTGAGTATCATCAGCTGACAAGAGAAAGTGTCAACTGATCCTTGTTGAGACAAAATAAGTGTCAGCTAATGAAGGCAGTTACCTGAGCGTCTAGGTCTTAGCTGATGGTTGATCAGCTGAGGTATAGCATCAGCTGACATAATTCCATTAGCTGATTCACCATAAATAAGACATGAAGCAGCTTAGATAAGTACTTCATTTTACACACAAATAAAATTATTTTCTCACAGAAAACTAACTACCTAGAAAGAGAATATTTTACAGATTTAACATGCCATGTTTGGATATTAGGAAATTTAACCGAGATCAGCTAATTGAACATCAATGCTTATATAGTGCATTGAAACTTTCTTTTTCTGCACATTATCTCTTAGAAAGTGATGTCTGATTTTTTTGCATTCTAACCCGAAAACAACCAGTTGCTGATCCTCTAGCCTTGATGTTGGCTGACAGAATCCCTAGGGAAACATCATCAAGATCCTTGAAACTTAAACATATGGTTCTCATTGATTCTGATCACGATAATGATGATGATGATTCAATAGAAGCTGCATTTCAAGCTCTAACAGTGGCCAACAAGAACTTCATGAACCGTTTTAGCAAGACTAACAATAGACAACGGTTCACATCAGGTTCAAGGAGACCCGAAAGAGCTGCTCCTGTTGACAAGCCAAGGTACCAGAGGGAAGAGAAGAAGGAGGAAAAGAAAACTGACTCTAAGTGCTATAACTGTGGAAGATCAGGGCATTTAATCCAGAACTGCCCCATGAAAAAGACAAAAGATGCAGAGTACTATCGGCAGAAGTACCGTCTGCTCAAACAAAGACAGGCTGGGAACGCGCTACTAGTAGAAGAAGATCAGTTCCTAGATGATACAGAATCAGACAGTGATCTAGATGATGAAGATCATGCTCAGTTCTATTTAATGGCTCACAATGGTGGAGAAAGTAGAGAGGATGATGATGGCGATGATCTCTCCGACTCAGATGAGGAAAGCTTGGAAAGCAGGAAGGTATCTTCTAACTCTAACTATAATATGGGTTTTAAACATGAACACATACAAACCATATTAATCCGAATGAAAGAGTTAGAAAATCAGATAATAGAGTTGACCACTAGAAATCAAGTTCTAGAAGATGTTTCACACAACAAGGATAAAAAGGCACAAACAATAATTAAACAGTTAGATAACGATTTAATTAGCCTTAAGATCCAATTAGCTGCTAAAGAATCTGAATTCTTAGAGTTAACTAATAGAACAAATACCACCATATTAGATCTTAAAGCAGAATGTGCATGTGCTGAAAAGGATTATGAAATTCTTAAAAATGAACTTAGGAATGACCTAAGTACTCTTTACTCCAGAATCTATGAACTTGAATATCTTTTATCCAAACGCGATCAAAGTGACAAGATCATCTCTCAATACAAAGAAAAGGAACGTCCTTTCTCCAGATGGAAATTCGATGGGCTGGGCTTCAAACACCCTAATGCATTGAGCAAGATTACATCCTAACAATTATACAATGTTGATCAGTTTGGCGAAGGCCTTACCCAACGGATGGTTTTTATTGGTCAAGAAGAGGAACGTATTGAAGAAGATGTCAAACGAACTCTTAATCTCAGAACTGCAATTCCATTTGACTACTCTGATCTTAATGACTCGTACCTCACCTGTCTCACGTCATCATCTGATACTGATGTTTCATCTTCCGTCTACATTGATGAAGAACTCTACTCTCCTGTTTCACCAAAGCCCATTGTTGAATGCATTCCTCACAAAGAATTACAAGACAGATTCAACACACTGCAAGAATTTTTTTTTACCCACCTTGTTCAACAGGACCTTGCCAAAGCCATTCAAGATGAGTTCAACCCTCCTACCTTTGATACATCTTCTCTGGTGCAAGAAACCAATACTCTCCAACAGCACATTCAGACCTCCTCTGCTCATGATGAAAAGATCATAGATGAACTATGCATGAAACAGTTTTTCCTAAAAGAAAGAATCAAGAAGATCCAAGAAGAGATGCAACCTCCTACTCCATTCACATTTTCTCTCTATGGTTCACAACTTGATGATTCCACTCATACATCCACTAAGTCTTCAATCTGTAACAAACAAGTAAAATCTGTTAATAATAATGCGGTAACAAATCTTAAACTTAAACAGATTTACAAACCAAAGCAACTTTCCACTTCTAATCACAGTTCTCGTGTGCACAAAGACGTACCTGAATCATCACGAGCTGCAGCTAGTCGACCACGACTTAATTCTAATCTTTTACCCTCTACTGCAGATGTGAAGAAGCCTGGAGACAAGGAACGCCGAATAAATGCATCATGGCAAAGAGTTATTCTTAGATTCACTAAGAAATGTTCGAATTTGAAACTTGTCTGTGAAAATATTTTGATGTTTGATTCTGGTTGTAATCATTCCTGATCACAAGAAAAAATTGCCTCTACCATGTTTTTTATGAGTGATGGTTGTACTCATGGACATTGTGAATTTAAATGTTGTTATGATCAATTGCGAAAATCTTTAGGCATTAAGCCATGTGCTGATTGGACTGATTTTTATGCTAATCAAGTCTGTGTCCCGTTTTTAAACTCAAAAGGACACATTATTCATCAGTGGATCACCACTCGTCAATCACATGCTCTTAAACGCTTAAACAAATCCAACCGATTGCTCACGATCAAGGAACTGGAAGTCTACAGACGGCAGGGCTATGAAGCATTTAAAACGGCTTGGATTGCATAGGAAAAACACTTGCATTCTCAAAAGCGTTCTCGCAATTCCCCTTCCAAAATCTCCAAATCTTCTAAACCCAAGCCATCATCCATTCAACGAGTAGCAAAACCTACTAATCGTAGTACTCCAGTTCAGCGAAAGCAAGTTGATGCACCGAGGCCACAGAGAATTCTTAAGAATTCCTCGCAACCATGAATTCGCAAACATAACGCTTCCGCAACTCTACCGAATCTAAAACCTCCGATTCCATCAACTGTCAAACCAACAGTGGTAAAGAAACTTTCTTCTCAGCCAATTTCTTCCAAATCTATTCCTTCACGACAACAGATTAAACCCACATGGGTACTCAAGAATAGATCAGTAGAAGTTTCACCACCACAAGCAGACAACATCACTACTCAATCACTTCTAGGGACTAACAATCAAGGACCAATTCAGATATGGGGACCTAAACGTGATTTATTCTCTTTTTGCAGGTGCCTCACTTGTGGTACCTTGACTCCGGCTGTACCAAACATATGACCGGAAACAAAAGTCTTCTCAAGAATTATGTTCCTAAGTACTCCGGGAATGTACGTTTTGGGAACGACAATGTTGCACCAATAATGGGGTACGGAGACATTGAGAAGAAGCACATCAAGATCAAGAAAGTCTCCTATGTTGAAGGATTGGGTCATAATCTATTTAGCATCGGACAGTTTTGTGACAAAGATCTGGTAGTCGTATTATAGAAAAACAAATGTTCTATGATCACAGAAACTGGTGATGAACTACTTGCAGGCTCTAGGTAATCTAACCTATATTCCATAGATTTGGAGAAATATGATTCTCCTACTTTTGTGTGTCTTCTGTCCGAAGCTTCATATGAACTTACTTGGAAATGGCACCATAAACTCTCTCATCTGAACTTTCAGAATATTAACAAACTAGTCACTGGTGACTTGGTGAGAGGCATTCCCAAGCTAAGATTCATCAAGGCCCATCTGTGTGCAGACTGTGAGAAGGGTAAAATGAAGAAGGCTACTCATAAATCAAAGCAAGTGTTTAGCACTACCAAGCCTTTAGATCTCCTGCATATGGATCTCTGTGGTCCTATAAGAATTCAGTCCAAGCATGGGAAGAAGTGTATACTAGTCATGGTGGATGACTATTCCAGGTATACTTGGGTCAAATTCCTGCGTGCTAAAGATGAAGCTACTCCAACAATTATCACATTCATCAAACAGCAGCAGAACAAGTATGGTCAGAGTGTTGTCTCAATCCGTACAGACAATGGAACAGAATTCAAGAACAACGCTCTGAAAAGCTTTTGTGACCTAGTTGGGATCAACCATCAGTTCTCTGCAGCATACACTCCACAACAGAATGGTGTGGTCGAAAGACGAAACAGAACCTTGGTTGAAGCTGCCCGTACCATGCTTTCATACTCTGGACTCCCACCTTCCTTTTGGGCTGAAGCCATCAACACTGTCTGCTATACGCAGAATCGCTCTTTCATTAATAAACGTTTTAATAAAACTCCCTATGAACTGGAAAATGGCATAGTGCCTAATATTAAATACTTTCATGTCTTTGGTAATAGGTTCTTTGTTCTAAATGACAAGGATAATCTAGGAAAGTTTGCTCCTAAAGCTGATGAAGCTATTTTCTTAGGTTATTCCACTGAAGCTAAAGCCTACAGAGTTTTTAACAAACGTACAAAGAGCATTGTTGAAAGTATCAACGTAACATTTGATGATGTATTGAATGTTACATATTTTCCACCTAAATCCACAGTAAACGCTTCTGAACATACCTGTTCAGGACCGGCGCTTCAAAATCAAGAATCAAACAATCCATCCAGTTCAAATACTAATCTTGACTTTATGTTTGATTTATTAAGATCTGAATCCTCTCCTGTTTTAACTGACAACAGGGACAACACAGACATACAAACAAGTGTTACTATAACGGCTCCTATGGTCACTGAAACGAATCCTTTTGCTGATCTCTATGCTGAGGATTCTTCTTCTGTTTCTGTCACTTGTCCCCCTGTGACTTCTCAGATTCCTGACCCGCAGAGTCCTCCTGTGTTTGATTCAGACCCACATTTCTCTCCTGAAGATGAAGAAGAAGCACGACAGATACAATATCTCATTCATTCATCTTCCACTTCACATGAAATTAAGTGGACCAGACATCACTCTGAAGAGAACATCATCGGAGATCCTTCAGTTGGAATTCAAACAAGATCCACAACAGCAAACGAATGCCAATTCTCGGGTTTCTTAAGCATCATTGAACCCACCAAGACTTGTGAAGCATTAGATGATCCAGATTGGGTAATTGCCATGCAGGAAGAATTACACCAATTTGATCGTCTCAAATTCTGGCGATTAGTTCCTCTCCCATATGGCAAATCTGTTGTAGGAACTAAATGGGTTTACAAGAACAAAAGGGATTAGGATGGAGTGCTTATTCGTAACAAAGCTAGGGTGGTTGAAGAGATTGAAGAAGATTTGATGAAGAGATTGAAGAAGAGATTGGAGCTTATACAGTCATAGAAAATGTAATTTTTCTATCTCTTAAATTTTTGATCGTAATAGTTTGATTTTGTATACAATGTTAAATATGTTCTTTACTTATGTTAATTTGTCTATGAATGAACCCTTAAAACAAACAACTTAAATGTATTGTTCAATACTTTAAGTTAGGGGGAGATTGTTGGGAAATTAGCTAAGTTATTGTACATATTATACAAGTAAAGATAAAACTGTTAAGTAAAGGTTGGTGTAACAGTTGGAAACTGTTAGTTGAAAATATGAAAAACAGTTGAGAACTGTTAGTGTAAACGTCTACAACTGTTTGAAGACCTTGAAGCTGAAGACTGTTAGAAGAATCAAGAACTGTTGTATTCATTAAACAGTTTCTGTTGAGCTAAATATGGAAAAATCCTATCTTTGAAGATATCTCGAAATACTTTGAAAATCATCAAGATTATCTCAGAAGATAGAAGATTACCTAACTGTCAGCAAATCAAGGAAGATCAAGGAGTATATAAATGATAGATTAGAATTCATAAATTAGTATGTACTCATTGATTATATTTTTGCATTCGTTCTTCAAATTGTAATTTGCTTTCTGAATAGTGCTAATCCTCTAAGTTTCTCGTTGAAACCTAAGAACAATTTGTGTTCTTCGTCTAACATAATAAGTTAGATTGGGGGTGAAGTTAGCTATTGTAATCGTTCTCATTGATTAATAAAATTACTATTTGATTGAATCTATTTGTGTTTAAAACCTTCTTTAATCAATTAAGTGTGATTCCGCAACTTCTTAGTTGATTGTGATCATAGTTGAAGATTAACTTTTATTCTACTCTGATTTATTATTTAAAAGTTAGTTATTGTTATTTGATATAATCTATATCCGATCCTGACAAGTGGTATCAGAGCCTTATCATTAAGGTTCCTTTGATCACCAGTTGAAGGTTTTTGCATTACTTTGCTTTATTTTTCAAAACTGTTTTTCAATCAATTTGTTTCAATGGATTCGGGAGGTTCTTCTGATAACAATGGGTCAGGGTCCAACATTCGTGTTCCCATGCTCAAACCATCTGATTTTGAGATGTGAAAACTAAGAATTAAACAGCATGTCCAACTAATGGACTATGCTGTTTGGCAAATCATTGAAACTGTTCCCACTAATCCCATTGAACTGGATGAGAATGGAAAACCAAAGAAGAAACCACCACCAAAGACAGATGCTGAAAAGAAGGATAGAATGATTGAGATGAAAGCCCTCAGCATCCTCCAGATTGCAATTCCCAATGAGTATCAACATCAATTCAAGAAATTTGATGATGCTCATGAACTTTGGAATGCTCTGGAGAAGAGGTTTGCTGGGAATGCTAGTTCTAAGAGAAACCAAAGAGATCTCCTTAAACAAGCCTATGAGAACTTTACCAGTGGAAAGAATGAGAGTATAACCCAAATCTTTGATAGGTTTTACAAACTGGTAAGCCAACTAGAGAGTGCTAAGGTTAGGCTTGATCAAGATGAGATCAATAGATTTGATTGGAGTGATCAAGCAGAGGAGGCTACAAGCAACAAAGCTTTGATGGCATTGACTGACTCCTCCATCAAGATGGATTCCCCAGAATCTGAGGACATACAGGTATCTTCCAAACTATGTCCTGGTGAATGTAGAGCTATTGATAAGAGGTTTAGAAAACACAATAAGAAAGTATGTGCTGCTCTAAGTAGAATGGAGGAGAGAAGGTATGAGTATACTGCTGTGATAGAAGATCTTGAAAAGAAAATTAAAGACTATCAGGCTAATGAACTGCAAATGGACTATGATAGAAAATATCATAAGTGGGAGAAAGAGCAGTTTCAAGATGAGATTGATAGTCTGAAAAAGAAATTGGTTGAAAAATAAAGCAAGGTGGATGAACTCACAAAGAAATTGGAGGGTGTGGACATTGATCTTGGAATGTTCAAGGCTGCAAACCTTAAGCTTGAGACTCTGCTACAATCTCAAGTAAGAGACAAGGTGAAAACTGGACTTGGATATAAGGAAACCCCACCTCCATAAAATCACACATACATAACACCCTTGTCTGAGGCAGCTGATAGATATGTCAATGAACCTTTGGCAGATGAATTAAAGTCAGCTGATCCAAAGTTTGAGAGTTATGAAGATGAAGTTCTGTCAGTAGTAAGTGTTGAAGATATTGAGATAGTTGTGAAGAAAGATGAGGTGATTCCATATGAAAATCACATCTGTTGTGAACCCATTCCCACAAAACCACCTTTCAAGCCTGTGGTGTTTGTAAAAGCATCCACAGAATCCCTCATCACTGAGCCAACACCTTCAAAAGCTATCCAATCCATAGAAAGTTCCACAACTGTTGCCAATAGTCCCCATTTTTACACTAGCAGTTCCAACAAGAACCCAAACAGTTCTAAGCTAAAAAGCCCAACTGTTAGTACAAAAGCCAAAGGAAAGGAGAAAGTTGGTGAGGTTGTGTATGCAAAGAAGAAGATGGAAGCTCCAAAATCTCAGGCTAAACCCGAGCCTAAGAAAAGGCATACTGAAATGCCTGCATGCACATGCCAAAAATATGGTGTCCAAAAGTTTCCTCAATCTGCAGCTGTTAGAGGAAATCAAAGAAATAGGAACCAATTCTGGTCACAAAGAACTGGTTTACCTATTGTGAAAACCAAAAAGTGCTACATTTGTGGAAGATCTAATCATTTAGTTCAAGATTGTTACTATAACCCACAGACCAATGGCACTCAAAACAAAAGTCCCAAAAGACAAAATAACAGTTCTAAAACTGTTAAGTCAAAGCAGATCAACAGTTCTAAAACTGCTAAGCCAAAACAGGCAAACAGTTCTACAACTATTACATCCAAACCAACTAACAGTTCCAAAACTGTTTTAACAAAACCAAAAACTGTTGGTTTGGCTTGGATGAAAATTCAAAAACAAACTGATTCTGGAGAGGGTAAAACTGTTCTTCAAACTGAAAATCAAAAGGAATCACAAGTTGATTCATCTGTTTTACCAACTCCACCAGCTGTTTGTTCAAAGGTATCCACTGTTAATCATAACAGTTGGAAACCACATGCTCTTACAAAGTATTCCTCACACAAATTAGAGAAATCTAATTTGGATGAAATCAAAAAGAACCAAACTCTGTTTAAGTATTATGACTTGAATGGTGTACCAAAGACCTGCATGGCCTGGGTACTTCCTGCTACTAACTGATTTTATGTGTGCAGAGCATTCATAGAGCCAATCATGGATCTATCTGGCATGTGGATAGTGGATGCTCAAGGCACATGACTGGAAATCCACACTGTTTGAAGGATTTCAGAAGCATCAATGGTGGATTTGTAGCATTTGGAGGAAATGCTAAGGGAGGAAAAATCACAGTTGCACAATTTTGTTTCAATAAATACTAACAGTTTTCAACTGTTAGTATATGGCTTTCACAACTGTTAGGCAAAATCCGTGTGCAACTGAGGGGGAGAAATTTGTCAACTGAGGAGGAGAAATGAGAACAGTTGTAAACACTAAACAGCTGTTAATCCAAATAAATGATCAAACAAAAGGGAGTTAACTTTTAAATAACAGTTGTCACTTTTTATGAAAACAACTTTAAAACTGTTAGTTTATTTTGTCCGTCAACTGTTAAGCTATTAAAGGGTGTTTTGGTCTTTGCAGAATTTTGGAAACTTTGAATTGCATTCAACATTCGAAACATATATAAGGCAATTCCCTCCTTACCAAGAAACTCACACGTCCAAAACGAACTTCGATCAGAAACAAACCCTAACCCTCAACAACTCTCAGAGATCGAAATCAAAATGTCTCCTCTTCCATTTGTCAAAGAGCACAATGTGATCGCTTATCTTGAAAAACCAGACAATCTTGACGCTTTCCACGTCATGATTGATTATCTCACGGTATCAAACATTCATTATGCTCTAACTGCCAACCCCACAATCTATACCTCACATATTGAGAACTTCTGGAAGAATGCCAAAGTCCAAGAAGTTAATGGAGTGCAACAGATTTCTACAACTATTGATGATATGGAGGTTTCTATAACCGAAGACACTATTCGCCATGCACTACAACTGAATGATCTTAATGGTGAGTATTCTGATTCGGTTGCATTAGAATATCTACACACCGAGTTACTGAAACTTGGGTATGAGGGCCCTGGGGGTAAGGGTACCTTCTACAAAGGGCAGTTTTGCGCACACTGGAAGTTCATTATCCATACTCTCCAGCAGTGCATAAGCCCTAAGAGAACGGGCTGGAATGAGTTTGGGAGCAACATTGCTCTCGCACTCATCTGTCTAGCCAACAAAAGATGTTTTAATTTTTCAAAATTGATATTTAATGGTATGGTAAAACATCTGGGGACCAAGTATGGTCTATTTTTTATGTATCCACGGTTTGTGCAAACTTGTTTAAGCTTTTTTATTCCAAACATTAAAATACACAAGAGGGTCATTATTCCCTCTGCTCATGTGGCTTCCACTTTGAGCAAACTGTTGGTTAATGGCAAGAGTTTCTCTGGTGCCATAACTCCACCACTCTCTGAAATGGTGGAGTTTCCTTCAAGAAACGGGACTGCCAGTGTTGAGCATGAAGCCCAACGTATTGCTACACCACCAACACTGGAACCCACAGTCCAAGATACTCAAAATTCCCAATCTGCTTCCTTTGAAAAAGCTACAACACAAGCCCCTGCACTAAAAATATTTCAAAAGAAGAGGAAAAGAACTGTTGGTGCTCCTTCCACCACAGTTCTTGAAACAGAAACTGTTAGCCCTGAACAGGTGCATTCACTTGTGCAGAATATCCAAAGGGAATCCCTTGTGCTGTCTCCCAGGCACAATGAGGAGGTGATCACTCCTTTTGAGGGTGATCATATGGTTTTTGAGGCTGACACTACTGTTTTAACCGCAAAGGATAACCAGGACAATGTTAACATAGCTAAGACCTCAACCATGGCAACAGAGACTGGTAAAACAGTTTCTGGTAATCCCAAGAACCAAGAAAAGAGGGGTACGGATGGGGAAACTCAAGTGAGTAAACCACCAGTTAAATCTGTCAATGATATGCTAACAGTGGAAACACTGGATGACATTGAGACTAGACTGAAACAACGAGCATTGACGGATCCTAACTTTGCACCTTACTTTGCTGCTCACCTACACCTAAAGAAGAAGATTGCTTTTCAAAACAAGAGGATAATTAAACAAGATGAGAAAATAAAAGAGCTATCTGAAAAGTTGGAAAAGGCAAATGAAGTCATTAAGGTGATAGGAATGCATAATGAGGTGCTGATCAGACAAGACAAGCAGCTGAAATTTCAGGGAGAAACTCTTATGAAGGCAACTGATGTTCTTCATAATCATGAACAGCTGCTCAACAAACCTAAAGCCACAGTGAGATCATCTTCAACCTCTCAAGCAAAAGGAGAAAGAAAGTCTAAGCAAGAAGAGGTTCAACAAACAGTTCCACAAGCTGAACAAACAGTTGTTGCTCCAAATGAGCAAACAGTTGCAACACAACAACCAACAGTTGCAACTTTAAATCAACTAACAGTTGCAAGTGTCCAAGCGGTTAATGAAGAAGAAGAAGAACAGCTTTCAAGTGTTGATAGGGTGCTAATCAACAGGATGGTGTCAACTGCAGATGTTCCAAGCACTGAGATTTTCAAATCTTGGTCAACAGTTAAGCAGAACTACTTGGTTGATATTAGTGCTCAATATCTGGGAATAAGTTCTTCTAGAATGGCACAGAAAATCGATGATGGATGGCTTGATGGAAAGGTTGCTACGTTAGAATCTTTACCACCAAAGAAAGGGTATAAAGGCATAGTCATCTAGGAAGGAAAGAAAGAATCAAAGTTGCCTCCTGTTCCAGGCAAAGGTAAAGAAATTGTTGTTGTTTGTCCTAAGCTCAAGCTTTCAAGACAACAACAAGAAGAGCGTGATCATGAATTTGCATTAAGGCTAGCAGCTGAGCAAAGAGAACAAGAACAGTCTGATTTTGAGATAGCAAAGAAGTTGGCTGATGAGATCACTGCTCAGATTGATGAGGAAGAAAGGGAGAAGAAGGCTGGTAAGGGAGTAAAAAGAAAAAGAGTTGTAAAGAAGAAAACAGTTCCACCTCCCAAGCCAGTAGTTGAAAAGATAAAACCCCAAACATTCCAAAAGTTTGAAGAAAAAGCTAAAGTTGAAAAGGTTCAAACCATTCTTCATGACAGACTAAGTGTGGAGATTGAAGAAAGAATTGAAAAATTAGAAAAAGAGCAGCTTGGTCAAAAATCCCACATTACTGAGTGGCGATTTGAATTTTTGAGGGTAGAGACTGGAAAGCAAGGATTTACTATTGTCAGGGAACTGGAACCAATTGAAAGTTATTCTAGTTTCGTCCAAATGATGGATTGTGTGACAAGGAGAGACATACAGGAGATGTATGCATATGGAGTAGGTCACTATGGCAGGGCAGCTGAGGTTGAAGTAAAAGTCTTCATGATGCACTTATCTAGTATATGTAATCCACTGGAAGTGATGTCCATGTTGATAAGTGATGAAAGATTTCCAATCATTACTGTGAAAGTATATGAAAGATCAAGAGTATATCAAATGGTGATGGGAAATGCTCAAACTCAGTGGTTTGATTTTGAGTTCATCGAGCACAGTAAACCAAAGCTAGTGTATATGTTGAAAGCAAGGTTTTATGGCCCTACAAAAGTGAAGGAAGATTTGATGAAGAGATTGAAGAAGAGATTGGAGCTTATACAGTCAGAGAAAATGTAATTTTTCTATCTCTTAAATTTTTGATCGTAATAGTTTGATTTTGTATACAATGTTAAATATGTTCTTTACTTATGTTAATTTGTCTATGAATGAACCCTTAAAACAAACAACTTAAATGTATTGTTCAATACTTTAAGTTAGGGGGAGATTGTTGGGAAATTAGCTAAGTTATTGTACATATTATACAAGTAAAGATAAAACTGTTAAGTAAAGGTTGGTGTAACAGTTGGAAACTGTTAGTTGAAAATATGAAAAACAGTTGAGAACTGTTAGTGTAAACGTCTACAACTGTTTGAAGACCTTGAAGCTGAAGACTGTTAGAAGAATCAAGAACTGTTGTATTCATTAAACAGTTTCTGTTGAGCTAAATATGGAAAAATCCTATCTTTGAAGATATCTCGAAATACTTTGAAAATCATCAAGATTATCTCAGAAGATAGAAGATTACCTAACTGTCAGCAAATCAAGGAAGATCAAGGAGTATATAAATGATAGATTAGAATTCATAAATTAGTATGTACTCATTGATTATATTTTTGCATTCGTTCTTCAAATTGTAATTTGCTTTCTGAATAGTGCTAATCCTCTAAGTTTCTCGTTGAAACCTAAGAACAATTTGTGTTCTTCGTCTAACATAATAAGTTAGATTGGGGGTGAAGTTTGCTATTGTAATCGTTCTCATTGATTAATAAAATTACTGTTTGATTGAATCTATTTGTGTTTAAAACCTTCTTTAATCAATTAAGTGTGATTCCGCAACTTCTTAGTTGATTGTGATCATAGTTAAAGATCCCTCGTCCTCGACTCCTTTTCGTGCACAAATTGATATACCGCGGATCTCCGCTTATCTTGAACAACACTGAGTCACAATTGATGCACTGAGCTTGTTAACTCAACAAGTCTCCTCAACTTCCAGAGGTGGTACCTTTTCAGGTGCCATTCGAGGATTGGAAGGAAATCCTGCTGGAGTCAACATATCTGCTGCTCCAGTAGGTGGTACTGCCTCTGTGGCTGGTACCTCAACCGGAACTCTTCGTGATTCCGGGTTGTTTACACGTGCAGAACTTCAACAACAAATTCAACAAGCCGTGTCACCAATCCACCAACAACTGCAGATGACTAATCAAAAGTTGGATCGGATTGAGCAAGCCTCCAAGGCCCAAGCTGAGCAGCTAAACAGAATTGAAACACTCCTTGCTGCTCGTCCTCTAATTCCAGAGCCACAACCACAACCTGATCTTGCTATTATGTCAGTGGATGCCTTAAAGAGCATGTTGTATGTTAGACTTCTTAAGCAAAGGCCAGAATCTACACACGATCAAGACCTTCTGACTACTCTTCGCAACGAACAACGTCCATCGGGAATCTCCATGGATGACTTCCAAGAGTTTCATGAAGATGTAAGCAACAAGATAGATGGGATCACCAGAGGTTTCTATACTTCACTATCAAAGGTTTCTGACCGGCTGACACTACTTGAACAAACTTGTCAGGCTCAGGCTCAGGGAAGTAAAAGGAGGTGGGATGATCAAGATCCTGATGATCAACCCGAGGGGGAGAAAAGAAGAAGACTATATATGACTTCTCCCTCTGCGGCTGCAAATGTACCAATTGTACATGTTCCCAGTCTCAGTTCATACTTATCTGCAGGTACAAGTTCAGCTGGGTCTGGAAGTCAACAACAACAACAACAGAAAACTGCACAACAATTGGTGGATGAAGTTTATGAACAACAACAAAAGGAAAATGCTGACAAACAAATTATACTTTACGTACCTCAGCAACAATCTGAACAGAGGCCAATTGATCTTGAAGAAGGTGAAATACCTTACGAGCAGTCCCATGCCGAGATGTTTGAATGGTCTAGCGACTCAGAGGAAGAAATGAAGGATTTATATGAGTCCATACACACATCATCTGCAAGGCATATGGGAGAAAGCAGTTCTGCTCAACCAGAGGAGGAAACTGAGGATCCTGAAATTCGTGATATGTTCAGAGATATTGATGAATACGTTGGGGTTGCTACAAGTCCAGCTTCACCTAGAATTGTTGACAGGTTTGATGACATCCCTAGTGAAAGGGAGCTTGCACGCAGAAGGAAAGAAAGGTTAGCAATTTCTAGAAGAGAAGCTAGGAGAAAGCTGAAACAGAAGAAACCAGCCTTTGACATATCTAGGGTTCTCAGTAGAGTAAACGTTGAAGTTCATGAAAGTTTCCCTCCTCCTCGTGGTCAGTTTCAAGAGTCAGCTACCGATGTATTAGAAAGAAATAGATAGAAAGAGGCAGCTGAGAAAGTGAGACAAGAATCTGAATGGCCTTTGCCAAGGAGCTTCATAGTGCCACCTGCTCCTCCAGTGTATCGTGGGGATCCAGGACTTGATGCAGGCAACATGTTCACAAGAAGTGCTGTCCAACAACCAATATGGAAACCGTATTTTGTCAATGCTGTAAATCTTGAAGAAAGAATACCAGACATATTCAGCAATGAGCTAATACAGGTTATTTCCCCTGAGTTGCGGAACATGGACGACAAACAGAGAAGAAGATATGAACACATACTCTCTCAGTCCATGACAAAACCCGAAGAGATCAAATCAGAGTATCCAATAGTTGAACTTATCAATATCTATACTCAGACAACCTTCAGAATAAAGTATGCCATCTTTCATGTCAGAAGAGCAAACAACCTGTCATACTTCCTCAACAAAGCAGATTTAAGGTTTGTTAGTATTGAAGACATCAGCTTTATCTTTGACACCCTCTCTCAAAAAAGAGGAAAGTGGCCTGAAGAAGAGTTTGGAAGGGGTGCTCTGATGAAATACATGAGAAATTTAATAGAATACTTTGAGGAACATGATCTGCAACTCGGAGCTGAAAACAACTAACTGAAAGTCAATCTCTTAAAGCCTAACCAGAGTCATCCAGATCTAGAAAAGCTTGAAGAATTAACAGTTATCTATGATGGGCATCCAAACTTCAAAGGTGATCGAGGTGTTGTCTCAAGGAGTTCAAAAGGAGAAAAGATATTCATCAGACTTGATGAATTAATGTCATATTCAGACTGCACTTTGAAAATCCTTCATCATAAGATACATCAGAAAGTTTGGGATGACCGGACAGCCTACACTGATGAAGAACATGCTGAAGCCTATCATGCTATTGAAAGGATGAGAACGACACTGGCAAGCAGAAGGCAAATACGCAAGTGGCAAGTGGCATTCGAGATTCGCAACAAATCAGCCTATGAATAGATTAATGTATTTATTTGTTGTGAATGTTTACACACCTCACTTAGGGGGAGATTGTTAGAAATATTAAAGTTAGGGGTGTAATATGAAATTACTCAAAGTTGGGGAAATGCTATATAAAGGCATTTCCCCTACATTTCAAAGTTAAGCTTTGCATTCTCTTAGTTGTGTTTGTGATTACTCTCTAGTGCTCTCGGATTTCTCTCTCTCACCGAATACACACACAAACACAAACCAACAAGATTATCATCTAGCATTGCTTCATTCGTATATTAAACGGGACCAACACTTTTCAAACCTCTTGACACCCTTTCTTTACAAGAAAGGCTTGAACCTTTTTACTAACATGCCAGCCTGCTCAACAGCATCTTCAATGTTGTCCATGTCCTCCAGATCTTCATCTCCATCAGTCACTTGCTCTTCATCAAAATATTCTTCCTCTTCTTCTTCTCTGGACTCATCCACTACTGCATCAAAACTCCTATATCTTGTATCCTTAGTAGAGAGTTTCCCTTGCTTCACCGATTGTTCATGGTTCATGAGGTTACCATACAAACCAACCAGTGTAAGACCCTTTATTTTCTCACCATGTTTAAGTACAGTGATAAAATGATCCCAAGATTCTGGGAGAGAGTCTAGAAACTTGTTTACAAGCTCCTTGTTGCTCTTAGGAACATCTGCTCTTCTTAAGTCATTAACAAGGCAGTTGAACCTGGTGTAGGTCTGGGTAAGACTTTCACCTTTATGAGCAAAGAAGAACTCATATTCTCTAACCAAAAGGAGTTTCTTGTTCTCCTGCACTTCTTCAGTGCCTTCATATGCAACAGTCAAAGTGTCTAGCATCTTCTTTGCAGATTTGCAGTTGAGAACTTGATGATAGACATCATTGGGTAGTGCTGAGACTAAGGTTGTCCTGGATTTGACATCAAGATTGACCAGCCTTTTGTCTTCATCAGACCATTGATGAATGGCTTTGACAACATATCTTTGTACTGCAGGAGTTATATCAGTGGCGGCAGTAACTTCCATAGTGGAGGTAGGAACATATGGACCTTCAGTAACAGTCTTGAGCATCACATCATCAAGGCTGGACATGTAGAGAAGAACTCTACTCTTCCAGAGGGAAAAGTTTTCCCCATCAAATATGGGACACCTTGTGAGTGAGCCATTGTTGGAATGACTATTAGAGACAGCAACAGGAGTGGCCATTTTATAGTGTGGGGTAGAAGCAGTTGAAGAGTAAGCAAAATAGATCTTAGATATGAATTATCTAGCCTGCTCTAATACCAGTTGTTGGTCCCTAATGGATACTACAACAACAAATGTTTGTAGAAGAGGGGTTTGAATACAAACTTTAGCAAATTAAAATTTAAGAGACACATGGTTTACTTTTATATAATTCTTATTGATGTAAATCAAGAATTACATGAACTAGATGCGGAAAATCTAAGTTCAATAAAAGGTGTCAACTAAATTAGTCTAACACATAGACTATGCTAATCTTAAACAACTTATGTCTAAGATGTTCAACACATGAACAAGTTTGTTACACTGAAAGTTAAATGCTAACTCTTCTAATTCTCAACAGATGAGATTTCAGTGTTCAACTCTTTCTATTCGCATTCTTAGCATGTTTCCATGCATGGGTATATATAAGCAATGTGGTGTCTGGGTTGATGAAGAGAGAAGGAGACAAAGGTACTTGGTTTAATAATATTATAATAGATAAAGTTAGTGGGTGAAAGGTAAGTTAACTTTACAAGCAATGTGTGTAAAGTAAACATATTTTTTAGTAAGGTGTTTACCCACTATCTATTATTATATTATTAAAGTACTACCTTTATGTCTTGGGAGAGTAAATTTCTCTTTCCATGCTTGTACTTTTATCAACACCATTCTTTCTTAAGATTTGACTTTACCAAGTATAGAGTTTCCAGCCATACTTAGTTGAAGCAGCATATCTTCGAGATCTTCTCTTCAAAAGTATCTTTCTCCTTTTCCAAGGGATAAAGATCTATCCTTTTTGTCTCTTTGAAGATACAACAAGTGCTAAGTACTTTTACAAAGAAAGATCTAAGGCATAATACGAACAACACATGTTCTGCTTTTGACTTGAAAAAATATTACATACAAAAGCTATTATCTGAGTTATATAAAAATTACTCAGCTAACAGACACTGAATTGCAAATATAATTTTTCTCAGCTAAGGATAAATGTGAAAGACTCAGCTACTCAGATTTGCTCAGCGGATTGAATTGCTCAGCTAATAATACAAATCAGAGTACAGCTACTAAACTGTTATAACTAAACTATCAGCTGGTCCTAATGGCTCAGCTAATCATTTAAGTATGATTAGTTTATAAGGAAAAGATTGGAAAAGTAATGAATAACTTATCTGATAGATGGAAGGTATTAGCTGATCAACGTGATTGTGTCAGCTGATCCTTGATTGCTCAGCTGATCTTTGAAACATTCATTAGCTGATGGTTTCAGACCATCAGCTGATGAAACTTTCCTTTAGCTGATGGTTTTGAGCCATCAGCTGTTTCAATGTAGACTCTCAGCTGATACTTCTTGACTGATCTTTTCTTCTTAGCTGATGTTCCTGAAGCTAGTCATTTGGCTGATACTCAGTGTTCAGCTGACACGTTGGTTCGTCAGCTGACATTTCTTACTTACAGATTTCTTTAAGTTTAATATGAAAAACAACACATGTTTTTCATTTATCTAAGTCCAAAACTTAATATGTGGTTTTGTTAACATCAAATCATATTTTAATTAATAGACAGGTTTGATTTAGGTTTGATATTGCTATCTCCCCAATATATATATATATATATATATATATATATATATATATATATATATATATATATATATATATATATATATATAACACTACTGATAAAGCATAGGCCTATTGGGTCACACCTAAGAAATGATTCCAGCAAAACCAAAGAACGAACAAGAGAAAAACGACAACGTGCCTGGCCAGTAGATCCCGCGGTGCGGGATCTATTTTAGCCCGCGTCGCGGAAATGGATCTTGTCGAGATCCTTTGTGATCTCGGAGAGATGTCCCTGCAGTCAGCCATGATGTAAGTTTGTATTATTCACTCTTGAGTAGGATATTAATTATCCACTTGACCTAATAATTGGTGGACGATTTCTGGCCATTATAGAGTGATATTAACTTAATATATCATGATGGCTAATGGAGATAATGATTATTATTGAATCCATGATTGTTAGCATAGTAATGAATTGAATTCATTCATTCAAGAGACTTTATCTCTCAAGAACACATAGAAAACTCTCTCAAGTTCATGTTCATGAAGCTTGAAGATTTCTAGGTGTTCTTCTTGGTTTTGATCTTGTTAAAGACTTGCTAGTACTTGTGGAATCTACTTATCTTGGGTGTACTTCGATAGAGGGATTCTACTTTGGATCCTTGTTCATCGACATCGAGTTACCGGGATTCTAAGAGACTTGGATTAAAGCGATCAACTATGGGGTACATCTCTTTCCTTCTTGTTATATATATATATATATATATATATATTAAGTTTCTTAGTCGATGTTTAGAGTTATGGTCCATATGGTGCGTATTGTTCGGATTTATAAAAATTATATTATACCGTTTTTCGAGCTTCCGCTGCGCTCACGGATCTGACAATACCCAACAGTGGTATCAGAGCCATCTTTAACATGGCTTTGCACTTTTTGGTTCAAAACCGGGAAAATTTGTTTCCTAAGTTTATACTTGGTTTTGATCATCTTAGACCAAACTCGTTTTTTGGTCATATATGTATATATATATTTTTTGATGAAAGTATATATATATATATATATATATATATATATATATATATATATACATTTATATATATTTTTTTTTTTTTATAATTATATGAGTTATATGACTTTTATGTAGTGCATAAAACCATATATTTATAAGTGTGTATATATATATATATATATATATATATATATATATATATATATATATGGATACGTAATTTTAGTATTTATATTAAAATTACTTATACATATAAAATACAAAGATTGTCTTGATACAATTTGTGTTTTCAACAATCTTAACTAAATATATATACAAGATGTTCATAAAACCGTAAAATATGTTTTCCTAAGTTTATTCTTTGTTTGGACCATATTTGAACGATCTTGATTTTGGTCGTATATGTATATATATATTTTTTGGGTAAAAGTTTATATATATACATTAATATATTTTAGTTCTTATATTTATATATTTTATATGACCTTTTAGGTGCATAAAAATCATATATTTATAAGCATATATGTATGGATAAGTAATTTTAGTATTTATATTAAAATTTACATATACATATAAAATATGAAGATTGTCTTGATACAATTTGTGTTTTCACCGATCTTGACTAAATATATTAGAGGTGCATAATAACTATATATTTATACGTATATATATATAGATACGTAATTTTAGTATTTATATTAAAATTTACATATACATATAAAATACGTAGATTGTCTTCATACAATTTGTGTTTTCGACAATCTTAAATAAATATATATTATTTATGATATTGTTGATTATGGTTGTAATCGTATCCGGTAATTGTTGCCCACTAGATCTTTGTGTTTGGTTGTGTTGTAATTATTTATTCATTTATTCGGTGGTTTTACCACAATAATATGTAATATTTAATTCGGTTAATATTTGTATATTTATTGCGATTTGCATGTCGTTTCTTTTCAAATATATGTAATTGTGAAAAGAAGACCGAAGACTATCATTGATCATAGATGAGATGACGGATTCAGGAGGAGCACACCGACATGGTCAAGGGTATATATCCTTAGATTGACCAACTTATTCCTATTTGGCTCATGGGAAGGACACATAGGATTAGGGGCAATTACCGGTTTATTTATGCGTGGTTGTTTATTATTTTATATTTTCTGGCGTGATTGTTAAGTTCTTCGCATGCTAGAAAATTTTTCAAAATAATAAATATTCAAGAGTTTTGTTAAATTGCTTAACAAACCCCGCGTATACACGATTAACAAATGAATATAAAAATTGTTTTATGTTCAAAGTGAAATATATGTTTGTCACTTATTTGTTATATCAACCATTAAAAGGTTTTTTAACCGGAAAAACAAAAGACCCGTTTTTCTAATAAAAATGTAAATTATGCACCGTCCATAAGATGACTCCACCCGAATCTTGCGAAACTTGGATGATTGTCGAGCTTAGCACGAGTCATTCCTTGCGTAGCTGTGTGGAAGGTGAGAGTGACAACTCGCAATATTGGTTGTCGAGCTTAGCACGAGCTAATATTGGTCGAGAGTATCACCGAGTATCTTGATGGATAATTTACAAATACAAATTAAAATCCTTGTTAGATTGTCGAGCTTAGCACGAGTCAAACAAAATTTAAATTTGGATTTGGTGCAAGAAGGGATCAACATGCCAAATTGAACTATGAGTGTCAATAGGGTCCCGCAAATTACTAAGAATTGTAATCATGGATTTCAATCGGTAAAAAGTTTACCGGCCAAATTAACTTCATGAAATGATCCGCGGCGAACCCGTCATGTAGTGAAGTGTAATAAGGTTCTTAGTCCTTGTTATAATTTATAGTTTTAATTAACTATGGGTAATTATTTAAACAAAGATAATATATATCAATCAACGAAAAGTATACTCTTATCATAGATGACGAACGTTGACAATACTACATTTAATTATACACTCCATTAGTTTCTAGAGAAAAAGGAACTTAAAAAATATGAATTTAGTTGACATCAACGGGTGTTGAGGATCGTCCTCTTCCACGAGTCAAAGTTGCATATTTTAAAGGAACTCTTTTTTTCAAAAGCCATTTGCTATAACGCAAATTAGGTCACTTAATACGTTTTTTAAAAACGTACAAAAGAGATTTCCTACATCATATTGTAGACTACGAGTTCTAAGCTGTGAAAGCAGTTTAAAGCTATTGAGTGCGAACAATATGATTAACCAATTGAAGGACTTGTTCCAACAATAAGTTTGAAAGGAATTCTAAAAGTGTTGAGACCTTAATCGGTTATTAGACGCACATAACCAAGAAACAAATAACCATAGAAACAGAAACTAACCTCAAATGGGAATTTTGGTTTTTCCAAACCTACCATTAAAACATGGAGTATAGCACCTAGAGATGAGACTCCACATGAGGTAATTTGTTATTTATGCAAAAGATTACAAATTAGCGCCACCACATTTGCCCTATGCATCTAGATAAGCGAAGAACTCTTTTAAAGAGTTAGCTCTTCGACTTTAGATGTTTTCATGATTTAACTCCATTGCTTTTCTACTTCTAAAAGCTAAGTTTTGAACGCTAGCTATTACATTCAAGTTTGTTGCAAAGTTATTTGCTTCAAAGTGTAAGTATTAAAGAGAAGTAGAGACATGAGACATGGAGAATTAGACCTCAAATGGAAAAACAAGCAAGTTGTTTCTTTCGAGAGGATTGAAAGTTTAAAACTTGTCTATCCTTCCAGATAATATATATTACTTTAAATAGATATTTGTTTACGTCATGCGTGACTAAAAACAATATATCTATTATGCCTTGGTATACGATGTATATTATTTTGAATCATGTATATGTATCAAATTTTATACATGTCATGGCATTTATAATAAGTGCATGCTTAAGAAGTAATAAAATAATCATGAATGATTTGGAAAAGTTACCCTTATGACGTAACGATCTAACCATATAAACAAAACTTGTATCAACAAACTCCGGTGGTTAGGAATTTGGAATCGTTTGACCATAGGTCAAATGTTGAGAACAAATTTTGTTTATCGGGCTAGATGACTTACACATCCTTCGCTTTAGTATGTGAGAGGAATGAAAGCTTGTTGAATCACATACACACTTGTGTGTAGACTATTCAAGCAAATCATAAAGTATAACTCCAAATACTTCATTACCTTTACCAATGATGATAGAAGATATGGATATATCTATCTTGTAGATAAGTGTTTGAAACCTTAGAGGTGTTCAAAACAAACCATGACGAAGTGTCTGATGAATATAGATAAAGAACAAATGATACTTGAATCTAGTTACACAAAGGTTGATTGTAGAGCTTACCACGAGTTAATCCTTGTGTGACCTTGTAGATTGAGTAAGTATGTTCTAAATCTTATAACCATCAAATGAATTATGGGATTGTCTCACAATTCATTCCTCCTAGGACACATTGTGAAATGGGGTCATCTTAGTGGAGGAAACGGACATTCTTGATATGGTCCAATAATTGATGAGTTGGACTTTAGTATCCAATTGTTTGGAATATACTAAAGTTGTGGCGGGCTATGTTATTAATCTTAAACCAATAAAAACAGTTAAGACTACACCTTAGAGGATGAAACTAGAAAGAGCATCTTTGCTTGTTCATCTCAAAGTATGGATTGTCCAAACCTAGGTTTTAGACGTGAGGTAAGGGAACCTAGAATCTAGAGGTATTACTCCATTAAGTATTCTACCAAGACCACAGGATATTTGTTTGACAAACCTTAAAGAACAAAACGTTTGTTACTTCAAGGACATGCTTCCTTACAAGGAAACTAATATCCATGGATGCCTGTAGAAGTTAAAGTTAACCTTGAATGGAAGAACCTGATATTGGCACTAGCACTCAATTAGAAATGATTGAAACTCAGCAAAGCAATGTTGGAGAATCTGACATATAGTCATTACCTTTTAGACAGGTATATGTCTTCACATGACAAGATAGATATAGATCACTATATCTATAAGAAGACATCTTGATACCGGAAGCGTAGTGAACCTAGAGTTCGCTATGAGGGAAAAGGCATTGAAAGAGAGATACAATCCATATATGGGACTTGTTTAAAACCAACACCTACTATCTTGATGGATGCTGCAAATTAAAATCCTTGTTAGATTGTCGAGCTTAGCACGAGTCAAACAAAATTTTAGATTTGCATTATCTAAGGGAAACCTATAGGTGTACATGGTTTTTAGAAACAAGAAACCAGCATGGATAAGATTTACAACTTTGAATACCGAATGATAGGAAAGGTTTTCTCAATAATTGACCAAGTGGATGGTATCATCTAGAAACTTTCTCTCAGTGGATATGTCAGAAGTAGTTTTAGACAACTTCAAATATTGCATGGTTGGAAAGGTTTTTCATGATGATTGACCAAGTAGAAGGTATCATTATGAAACTTTCTCCCAATGATTATGTTGAAGTTCACTCAAATACTCAAAGACATCAGTACCATTTCATGGTTATGATAAATTGATATAAGGACCACGTTCCTTAACAGGAATCTATTTTGAGGATGTGTAGATAACACTATCCGATGGTCTCTTACATCAAGAGTATTTTTGTAAAGTCTACTAGTTATAAAGTGTCTACGCTTGGACATTTATATAAGTATCTTAAATTTGGAATCTTTGATATGAAAATCAAGTATTTGAGTTTTCAAAGAGCAAAGATGAAACTAGAATGAATGTCAGAGCTAGTGGGAGCTAAGTTATAAATCTTATAATAAAGTATGTTTCAAACATACATTGTATTGGAGAAAATGTCCTAGTCTTGCTTTGTTTAAAGGCTTTACTTAGGAATTATTCGTCCATAACAATTATAAGATATACAGAACAAATTATGGAGTTCAAGAAATATTATGATATGTTCTTGGTAACTTAAAGAAAGAAAGAGCTTAGAGTAAATTGTTACTCTAGAGCTAGTCTTTATACCTACAAGGAAGACTGTCGATCTTGATCGAAGTTAGTGATCCTATAAAATGTGGAAATGTCAGATGGTTCTCAAAAGAGTCGTTGGCCTTATCAGATATCTTTAGAGATTAGTAGGGCACGATGGTTTTGAATAAGAACCATAAACAAAAGCGTAATTTACCATATTAGATTTCTCTGAAACTATGATGGTACAACGCTTGTATAAAGGACCATGATTTAGCTAACAAACACTTTATATGTGGTTTATTTGAAGAAAGAGATATGGCTATCACAAGAGTATATACGGATAGCAATGTAGCCGGTCCGTTAACAAAATCACTATCGAAAATGGAGCATGTTGCTCATTCTCGTGCTATCAGCATAAGATATGCAAGTGAATTCATTTAAAGAATGTTTTGATTAAACAATTGATATATGCATAATGTATTGGGAACTTAATGTTGGATTATGTGCAGAGATAGATAACATGTATCATCGTATCCAATGCTATGTGACACTAAAGGATCACACCGCTGCACACCCAATTAGAACTTTTTGGATTATAACTATTTGTGTGGAAAAGAATAATTAATTATTGAGAAAGAGAAAAATAATAATAGTTAATTATTATTAAAAGAGAGATGTTAATATTTAGTTTAAATATTAACGGGACCAGTTAATTAATAGTTATTAATTAACTAGAAAGGTCAAGGGGTAATTTGTGTAATTAATTAATAGTTTAATTAAAGTTGGGCTTTAATTAAACGGGCTTAGGCCTTATAAGGGTTTATTATATATAAACCTTATTAAGCTCTTTAATCACAGAAGTCAATTACAAGTCTTAAGAGAAAAACCCTAACACTCTCTCTCTCTCTCTACCCTTCTCGGCCGATCTCTCTCTCTCTCTCTCTCTCTTCGAGAGGTCGACGGCTGCGCAAGGTAAGCCGCAGGTGGCGGTTGTCGACGGCGGCGCAAGGACTCACACACACACGGGTCACGGTTTGATCCGAGGTTTAATCCTTAGGCGGTCTAGCAGCCAGGTCGAGGCGGTGCAGTAGCGGTGGATAGCCTGCAGCTGTCTAGAGGTCAAAGAAAAGTTTTAATCCCTAAAGGTATAACTTTCTAACCCTCTTCTTTTTAGTTCCTGTATGAGTTAGATGAGATCACTGGAGGGGATTTTGATTTCTGCTGTGCATGTTTGATGATAAGTTTTTATACCCCACAAAACCCTTCAGTGGTATCAGAGCCACTTCTAATCTCATAGGGAACTAGGTAGGTTTCTTTTATTCTGATGAAAAGGTTTATCCTTTTATCAAGAATAGGTTTTTATCCAGAATAATAAAAATCAAATTTTGATTTTTATTTGATAAACCTTTGATAAAAAGATTATTAGATTTAATTATTGAATTAAATCTAGTTTTATTATTATTGTTATTATTTGCGATGACAAAACCGAGATCACCACCCTCATCGGCGGTGACCTCAGGTGGTGGTCGTGGTTGGTCGGCAGCGCTCAGTTAGCAGCGTCTGTTTGATCGACGGCGGTCATAGGCGGGGCGGCGACGTGGTGGTACTCGGCGACTAGGGCAGCGACGGCTGCAACATCGCGGTCGACCGTGGGACGTTTTTAGCAAGCGGGTTAGCGACCCAGTTAGCGGCGCTAACAATGTGGTGGGTTTCGGCCGAGTAAACCACGGCCCAGTGAGCCTGCGGCCCAGTGTTGGGTTTAGCGGCAGGGTTAGCGGCGCTAAAGGTTTTATGGGCCTTGGTCCAGTTTTTGCTTCCCCGGTCCGTTTCCGATTTATAACCTAGTTTTAATATTTGGCCCAGCTCGTGGTTCAGATATTTTTTTTATGGTCAATATTAAATTGAAATATAGTTGTTATTTTAATTTAAGATTTAAATATTATTTTGAGTTTTTTGATTAATTATCAAAGTATAAAACTTGAAATATATATTTATTGCAAATAACATGAAAAACAATATAGGGGTTTTAACAGGTTGTTAAAACCAGTAATTTTCATCAAGATGAATAATTAGAAATCAGTTGCTGTTTTTCTACTTTCATGTATTTTAGTTTAAATACATGTTTGGGATGTCATAGCCGAGCCCTAGACCTTGTGGATTGTTTTTTATTTCCTGCACTTGTGGTTGTTTATGCTTTTATTTTTCTATGGTGTGGGGAGGCCTGCGTGCCACTTACAACCCCTATTCTGATATGTAAAAGTACTAGAATTAGCGGGCCTGCGTGCCTTTGATTATCTTGTAATTTTTATTATTTCTAGTTTTAAATTATAGAATAGAATAGCATTATTAGAATAAATCTAAAGCTGATTCAAGAACCAAAGGAGCAAGAATCAGGAAGCAGGATTGGATGCTGGAGCCAGTGGGAGCTCCACAATGTCATGCCATGTGTGTTGTTTTTGCACTTAGGTTTTGACCGTCGTGTTTTTCGTGTGGCTCACGAAACCGACATTAGTAAAGGGCAAGGCTAAGGCATAGTTGTTTGTGGTTGTTTTATTTCTTTACATATTATTTATATGCGTGGTTGTGATTAACACGATGAAATAAAACAAGGGTTTTAATAATAGTTAATTATTGAAACAGATGTTTTAAAAGAAAACTGGCATTAAAGTTTTTCACGTTAAAAACTTTGAAATCCCTTTTAGAAAAATCTTAGATCAGTGTGCTACCTACCTAATGGTACACCCTTGCTGTTAAACGGTACTCGGGTGTCGGAATTGCCCAAACCTTGGGCATCCGGGTTCAAACCATTGCGGGAAGGGGCATGAAAGATTCTGCGATAATCGGAAGTCCCGGCCAGAATTCATGCTGTCTTAGGTGGTGCGATCTATTTTGGTGATAATCGGGAGTCCCGGCCCAAAATGCACTACAGGGACTAAACATGCACGGTTCTCGTAACCGATGTCCCGCGGATCTAGGAATCGTGTCCAGTTAGGATACGATTGGTATAGTTCTTACCTACCAGAAATAGCATTGTCCCGGTGGGAACTGCCCAAACCTTGCATCGGGAAATGTGAAATATGGATTCTAGTCTAATAATTTTTGTTAAAAGGTAATAATTATTAGAAGATATAATCAATACTGAATCGGTTTTATATTTTTTCTTTTTCTGTAGATGTCTATTATATCTGTTATTCCGTTTTATTCACCAAGAGAATCTCTAAGTCTCATCACCGGCAAGTTGAAGCTTTCAGGTCCAAACTTTGCTATTTGGAAGTTGCATCTGAAAAATATTTTGGATGCACAGGGGAAGCTTCACATCATTGAGACATTGCCTCCAGAGCGACCAGGAGTAGATGCCCAGGATAGTGAGTATGACACTTACTATCAGTATCTGGATGATGAGTCTAACGTTATGTCGATTCGCATTCTCACAGCATCATCCGAGTTTACGGATGATCTCCGTGAGAAGTCGTCTTATGAGGTTGTTCAAAGATTGGAGCAAAAGTTCAAGTTTAGTGAACGGATATGTCGTATGCTACTGATGAGGGAAATTCTTTCAGCCAAGATGAAAGAAAGTCAGCCCATTAGCGATCATCTCATTAATATGAGAAGGCTCTTGGATTGCTATGAGAGCTTGGGGTCAAAATCAAAACCACATGACCTAGTTATGCTCTTGTTTGGTTCCTTGTCGGACTATTACCAGAAAAGAGTAATGTATGTCCTCGGAGATTTTGAGATGATTGTCGTAGGGTTGCACGAAATCCTCATGTGCATTAGCGACGAGTTGAACCCGAAACAGCTAGAGTCACCAGTTGTGGACCCTATGCAGAAGGATGACTGGCTGGAAGAACTTGGAGAAATTTGTTGCCCAGACTGTGGTAGCAAGGATTCATGCGAGCACTCACTCGACATAGATCAGCTGGACATTGGTTCGCCCAATGATACAGGTATCTTTATGATAGATTGTCTTGTTACTTCTTATGAATCATGGGTATTGGATACCGGATGTGGTCATCACATATGCAATCATTTGCAGGGATTCAAGAGAAGTAAGAAGCTGAGACAAGGAGATATGGACCTGCGGGTAGGCGAAGGCTCCATGGTTGGTGCCGAAGCTGTAGGGACATAATGTCTTAGTTTGCCCTCGGGCATGGTCTTAGAACTAGAACCTTGTTATTATGTTCCTAGACTAATTAAAAATGTTATCTCGTTCAATTTGCTGATAGACTGTGGTTTTGCTTATGTTTTTAATGAAAAAGTTATTTCATGTATTAGAAACAATGTTTTATTTTTCAAAGCCACTCCAGAAAACGGTCTATATACGCTAAATTTAGATAACAATGACATCTATCATATAAGTAAGAGATCCAAGAGTAACTTGAATCAAACTTACCTCTGGCATTGTCGTTTAGGACACATAAACGAGAAACGCATAGAGAAGCTCCGAGATGACGGAATTCTATAATCATTTGACCTGGAGTCATATGATGTTTGCGAATCTTGTTTGTCTGGTAAAATGACAAAGAAGCCTTTCAACAGTGAGAATGAAAGGGCCAGCGAGTTATTAGGGATTATAAGCACAGATGTGTGTGGACCCTTTACTCCGGAGGCTAGAGGAGGATACCGGTATTTCATAACCTTTATTGACGACTTCAGTAGGTTCGGTTACGTCTACCTCATGAGACTTAAATCCGAAAGTTTTGACAAGTTCAAACAGTTTCAGAATGAGGTACAAAATCAGCTGGACAAGAAGATAAAGTCGCTTCGGTCGGATCGAGGTGGTGGGTATCTGAGTCAGGAATTCGACGATCATTTGAAGGAATGTGGGATTGTTTCACAACTCAGACCTCCGTATACACCTCAGATGAATGGTGTATCAGAAAGGAGGAATCGTACACTGCTTGACATGGTACGATCAATGATGAGTCGAAGTTCACTACCATTGTCGTTTTGGGGACACGCACTCGAGACAGCAGCGTTCATGCTGAACCGGGTTCCAACCAAATCGGTTGAAAAGACACCGTTCGAGATATGGACGGGGAAAAAGCCCAAAATGTCTTTTCTCAAGGTTTGGGGATGTGAGGTGTATGTTAAGAGAACATTCACGGATAAACTCAATCCCAAATCAGATAAGTGTATCTTCGTGGGCTATCCCAAGGAAACCATGGGATACTATTTCTACAACCCAGATGAGAACAAAGTTTTTGTTGCTCGTAAAGGGGTATTCTTTGAAGAGAAGTTTCTAAACTCAGAGACTCCAAGAAAAGAAATAGAGCTTCAAGAAATTAAAGAGGAGGAGATTACACCACCACCGATAGTCGAACCTGTAGTTCAACAAAGAATTGTTGAACCTCAACCCGAGTCTGTGGTTGAGGAAGAGGTGCAAACACAAGACCTTCGCAGGTCTAGTAGGCCTCGTATTGAGCCAGATAGGTATCTAGGATTCCTAGTTGCTCAAAACGAAGGGGATCTTTCAGAACCCACTACCTACCAAGACGCTGCCTCAGGTTTAGAATCTGAGAAATGGCTAGAAGCCATGAAGGCAGATATACAATCCATGTATGACAACCAAGTTTGGGAGTTAGTGGATTTGCCTCAACACAGTAAAGCTGTTGGGTGCAAATGGGTCTTCAAAAAGAAGACAGACATGGATGGAAAGGTGCATACTTTTAAAGCAAGGCTAGTGGCAAAAGGTTTCATGCAAACTCATGGCGTTGACTATGATGAAACTTTTTCCCCAGTGGCAATGCTTAAGACTATTAGGATTCTAATAGCCATATCAGCATATTTTGACTATGAGATATGGCAGATGGATGTCAAAACCGCTTTCCTTAACGGGAAACTGACAGAGGATGTATATATGATACAACCGGATGGTTTTGCAGATCCAAAGAACCCTAATAAAGTATGCAAGTTGCTAAAATCCATTTATGGACTAAAACAAGCATCTAGGAGTTGGAACTTACACTTTGATGAGCGCATCAAAGAGTTTGGTTTTACCAAAAGTGAGTTCGAGTCGTGTGTTTACACCAAATTCAGTAGGAGCGCGGTAACCTTCCTAGTCTTGTATGTAGATGACATACTGTTAATAGGAAACAATATACCAGTATTACAAGGAGTAAAATCCTGGTTAGGTAAATGTTTCCAGATGAAAGACTTGGGAGAAGCTGCTTATATACTGGGTATAAAGATCTATAGGAATAAATCTAAGCGGCTTATCGGACTTAGTCAAAGTACTTATATTGACAAAGTCGTGAAAAGATTCAAGATGGATGGATCCAAGAAAGGATTTATTCCTATGCAATCTGGCGCGATTTTGAACAAGGCTCAGTGTCCTGTGTCTAGTCAAGATCAGGACAAGATGAAATTGATACCATATGCTCGGCAGTTGGTTCGATTATGTATGCCATGCTATATACTAGACCCGATGTTGCCTATTTTATCAGTGTCACGAGTAGATATCAGCAAAATCCTGGTGAAGCTCATTGGGTGGCCGTCAAGAATATTCTCAAATATCTGAGAAGGACGAAAGACATATTCCTACTATATGGAGGTTTGATGGATGAGCTCAGTGTAACTGGTTACACTGATGCTAGTTTCCAGACCGACAGACACAACTTCAGGTCGCAGTCAGGATTTGTCTTTACCCTAAACGGAGGAGCCATATCTTGGAAGAGTCAGAAGCAAGATACAATAGCAGATTCCACTACAGAGGCAGAGTATATTGCGGCAAGTGATGCGGCAAAGGAAGCTGTCTGGCTGAAGAATTTTATCTCGGATCTTAGAGTTGTTACCAGTATCTCTAGATCGATTGATATATTATGTGACAACTCAGGGGCTGTAGCGCAAGCTAAAGAGCCTAGAGATCATCAGCGGACAAGGCACGTACTCAGGAAATATCACCTCATCCGAGAGATCATTGGAAGAGATGATATTAGATTGCAAAAGATACCGACGGACGACAACGTTGCTGACCCGTTGACGAAGCCGCTAGCTAGGGCTAAGCATGAGAGGCATGCGAGTTCTATAGGAATGTAGTACTTGGAACATAGCAGCTAGTTCGTGTTTTTTGATTATTACAATGGATGTTACTTGAAACCTTTTATTATGTATTTACATTTCATGGGATTGAAATAGGAGGTATTTACATAATGTTTCGTAGTTGTCCATTTTTAGCATGTTTAAACTATCCTTGACAAGTCAAGTTATGAATTGTCTAAATGCCCGTAGCTACTTAATGTAGTGGGAGCTACATTAGGGAGGTAACGCTATTATGAATATTTGATGATTTATTCGGGTATGAATAAAACCACAAGGTTGTGACCAAATATTCATAGATATTTATCAGGGGATAAATATTGGGGTGATCCGCATCGAGTTTACTTCATGGAGCGTTAACATAAGTAAAGTTGATAGGTTGTTCTTAGACCTGAGATATTTGGTTTGGGGCATGGTAACTTCTGTACTTTAGCATGTTCTAACGTCACGCCGTAACAGGGTGATCATAAGGGGCTTGTCTAGGTGCAGCGGAAGCCGTGTGCTCAAATTGCAAATAGTCAAGAGGGGATTTGCACCTCTTTTTTAGGAGAGATATTTTCTGAGCTCCTCGACGATTAAAACTACTGAAAATGCGTGGCCGCGCTCGGTTAGAATGATAGTTATTCATTCGGGAAAACCGTAACTGCAGAGTGTCGAAATCAGAGTCGAGAAAATCTGAGTATTAGATGAGATCCCTGCTCCATGTAAAATACTCACATTACAAAATATCGCGATGCAAAAGGAAAAGCCTAGATAATCCAAGTTTTGGATTATATCTCTAGATATAAGAGATCTCATAGTCTGGTTAACCTAAGTGTCTGGCTAGAGACCTCCTTAGGCCAACGATGTACAAGAAGTGTTACTTATCTTGCACAAGTGGGAGTCTGTTGGATTATGTGCAGAGATAGATAACATGTATCATCGTATCCAATGCTATGTGACACTAAAGGATCACACCGCTGCACGCCCAATTAGAACTTTTTGGATTATAACTATTTGTGTGGAAAAGAATAATTAATTAGTTTAATTAATTATTGAGAAAGAGAAAAATAATAATAGTTAATTATTATTAAAAGAGAGATGTTAATATTTAGTTTAAATATTAACGGGACCAGTTAATTAATAGTTATTAATTAACTAGAAAGGTCAAGGGGTAATTTGTGTAATTAATTAATAGTTTAATTAAAGATGGGCTTTAATTAAACGGGCTTAGGCCTTATAAGGGTTTATTATATATAAACCTTATTAATCTCTTTAATCACAGAAGTCAATTACAAGTCTTAAGAGAAAAACCCTAACACTCTCTCTCTCTCTCTCTACCCTTCTCGGCCGATCTCTCTCTCTCTCTTTTCGAGAGGTCGACGGTTGCGCAAGGCAAGATGCAGGTGGTGGTTGTCGACGGCGGCGCAAGGACTCACACACATACGGGTCACGATTTGATCCGAGGTTTAATCCTTAGGCGGTCTAGCAGCCAGTTCAAGGCAGTGCAGTAGCGGTGGATAGCCTGCAGCTGTCTAGAGGTCAAAGAAAAGTTTTAATCCCTAAAGGTATAACTTTCTAACCCTCTTCTTTTTAGTTCCTGTATGAGTTAGATGAGATCACTGGAGGGGGTTTTGATTTCCGATGTGCATGTTTGATGATATGTTTTTATACCCTACAAAACCCTTCACTTAAAACAGCAATGAAATTTATGTTTGTTTTGATTATATAGAAGGGATCTATATAATACGCATGTAGCGACTACATTCATTTTGTCTTTACTGTGTTCTTACTTTGCATGTTTATTTCTTCCCTGAATGTACATACATTCTAAAAGTCCACAGTCAGTCACTCTTTACGAAAGGAAAGTTTGAACTAAGACTGGGCGAAGTGATTGGTTAAGTATTCAATATTGATTGAATACAAAGGACGCAATACTTCGTATATACTTGAAAAGAGTTTCAAGTGATTGGACGACCCACACCTGAGTTTACTTTGTGGATTATGTCATGAGTAACTTGGGATGATAATATCATATTATTCTTAGACCGGAGATACATGTTGTTTCAAAACATGAATTTGTTTTACTTTGATTGCTTTCTAACGCAGTTCGTAAATGGCTGTTATAAGGGGAGTTCTTGGGTAAAACATGATTCAAGTTATGGTGCTATGTAGTCAAAAGAATTTGTTCCTCTGTTTAGAGAGATATCCAATGGGCCCCTCGATGATTACAATGTTGACACTATATGCACGGCCGTTCTTAAAGTTATATTGATTTTAGATCAATAAATAACTTATTATGTGGTCACCATAAATCAAAGATCGAGAAGTATAATAGTGAATGATATGGAGATTGACACAATTCCATATCTCATATTCACAAAAAATATCATGAACAAAAGGATAGATGATCACTTATCTATAGGACCGTTATTTTTATATTGGAACTTGTCATGGATGACATACCCTATGCTAACTTGGGGGCATAGATGCCTTGCTAGAGGCCAATCTATATCTGTGTTATCTTTCGTGATCGCATCACGTTCAAGTGGGAGTCTGTTGGATTATGCCCGCTGACACACACGAATATATATATATATATATATATATATATATATATATATATATATATATATATATATATAACACTATTGATAAATCATAGGCCTATTGGGTCAAACCTAAGAAATGATTCCAGCGAAACCAAAGAACGAACAAGAGAAAAATGACAACATGCCTGACTAGTATATCCCATGCCGCGGGATCTGTTTTGGCCCGTGTCGCAGAAATGGATCTTGGCGAGATCCTTTGTGATCTCGGCGAGATGTCCCTGCAGTCAGCCATGATGTAAGTTTGTATTATTCACTCTTGAGTGGGATATTAATTATCCACTTGACCTAATAATTGGTGGACGATTTCTGGCCATTATAGAGTGATATTAACTTAATATATCATGATGGCTAATGGAGATAAGAATTATTATTAAATCCATGATTGTTAGCATAGTAATGAATTGAATTAATTCATTCAAGAGACTTTCTCTCTCAAGAACACATAGAAAACTCTCTCAAGTTCATGTTCATGAAGCTTGAAGATTTAAAGGTGTTCTTCTTGGTTTTGACCTTTTTAAAGACTTACTAGTATTTGTGGAATCTACTTATCTTGGGTAGACTTCGATAAAGGGATTCTACTTTGGATCCTTGTTCATCGACATCGAGTTACCGGGATTCTAAGAGACTTTGATTAAAGAGATCAACTATGGGGTACATCTCTTTCCTTCTTGTTATATATATATATATATATATATATATATATATATATATATATATATATATATATATATATATATATATATATATATTAAGTTTCTTAGTCGATGTTTAGAGTTATTGTCCATATGGTACGTATTGTGCGGATTTATGAAAATTATATTATACCGTTTTGCGAGCTTCCGCTGCGCTCACGGATCCGACAATACCCAATAGTTTTCACATAGGAAGTAAAACAAGACTAGAATTCAACCACAAATTCACCAAGTTGTGTAAAATTCAAACTACATAAATATACATATTTTCAAATGATATATCCGGTAGTCATCAAAACTCAAAAAAGTGTCAAAACGATTAAATACAGCCCGTACGACCAAAAACAGCACACTGACTGGACAGAGGGCCTTACAGCCGCAAGGATTTCTCCTTACGGCTGCAACGGATAAAATCAAAACAAGGCTTACGACCGTAAGCATTTCTACTTGCGGCTGTAAGCACCTGTCCGACAGTCTGTCACATTTTTGTACAAAGAAATCCAACAACTCATACAACCAAGATTTTCATCTCAGATAATAGGAACATGCAAATGGGTTTTCTAAAGACATAAACTCTGCAAAACTCAAACCACTCAGCGGGATTCGAGATTAAGCCACATGCATTTCTAAACATATAATCATGTTAACACGCCATTTCTATCTGAATTAACACATTTCAAGCATAACACATGTGAGTATGCACTATGGACTCTTAGAACAGAATCTACATGGCATTTATATGAGTTCTTTCCATCATATATCATACCCAAAAACATATTATGAATTCCTCATGCAATTTAGAGCTTATTTGACTCATAACAAAAGCCAAAAAACATAGACTTTCATCTAACATGCTAAGATTTTTATAAAACCATAATGTGAGTAAAATGACCAACATGGACAGACCTGAAGTGATCCATAACATGTTCCAAAAATGCATTCTAAACAATAATCATGCATATTATACCATTTCTAGTAATAAATTGACATGATAAATCAAAAAGTCAACATAGCATTCTTGAATACCCACATGATTGTGACATAAAGGAGTTATCCTAACACGTCTACACATGAATAAGATCAGATAAAACACACAAACATGATTAAACATACAATGATTATGAATAAAACAAGCTTGATATCATCAAGTCAACATAAAAGTAAAATATATTGCCATAACTAGCCAAGAATCATCTTGACCCAAGTGAAACAAGTCAAGCTATATCAAATTTAAGTACAACAACATCTGGAATACATGGTACACGTTTAAGAACAGAAGATGTAATGATTACACCAAGCAATTCCAAGATCATATGCACTTTAGCTTCAAAGTCCAAGCTTCCAATTGTTGTTCGAAGCCTCCTAGCAAGCTCTCCTCCTTTAGAAATCACCATGGAATGGTTCTGGAGTGTTAAGGGGCATGGGAGAGTGTTTAGGTGGTGAGAAGTCCGGAACCAAGCTGGGAGAACCCAGACAAGGCTAACCATTAATTCTGGCATAATTTTGTTTAAATAAGCTGCTGCGCGGGGGTCCTTGCGACCGTAAGCAATCCATTGCGGCCTCAAGGGACCACAAAAGTCAAAGATTCTCCGCCGAATTTAATTTCCGAGGCCTGACAATGCGAAAAATGAAGATTCGGTGCAATTATTTGTGCAGGGGTCCTTGCGGCCGTAAGCAGTCCCTTGCGGTCGTAAGGCCCTATTTTTATAAAATCTTAATTTTTGCTCGATTTTTCGCGGGATTCGTCCATGTTTCTCATGTTAAGGTCTTTTAAGTCTGCATGTTGAATTATTAACATATTAGATCAATAAATGGATAATTCACCATGGAAATGGGTTAAGAATGAAGCGTTTCGGTATATAAAACATGTATAAAAACGCATATATCACTTTCACATATGAGGTCAACTCCTATAGATTAACACACATGTCATATCAAGTCTAAACACATCATGTATTCATATAAGATTCTCATATAATACATATCACTATGATTGCTAGTATACTCACCAAGCTGCAAGCCTCCAATTTGACAAAACATTCAAAACCAAGGTTCGAGTCCAGACTGTGCATAGCACACATCCAGATCCCTCAAACCATGGCTCTAATACCAAGTTGTAATGTCCCAATTTAAAAAATCAACAATTATAACTAAAATCACTTCTGAAACACCTTTTGTTAGATTATGTGCAGAGATAATTAATATGCATGTTGTATCCAATGTTATAAGAGACTAAAACCACTCTCCTTCTCTCTATCGATCTCGCACTCTATCTCTCGTCGATCTCTCTCTCGGTCGACACACTCTCTCTCTTGGTCTCTCTCTCTCGACGATCGCAAGCCAAGAGGAAGACAAGGTGTTCTCGGTTTTTGGCCTTGTGTTGATCGACGCAGGCATACACACATGAGGTCTTCACGGTTTGAAGGCTTGGTGATCCAGGAGCGGTCTAGCAGCCAGTTCAATCGGTGGTGCAGTAGTGGTGGACTATCTTTAGCAATCCTAAAGTTTTTGTTCAGGTATTATCTTGTAACCTTTTCTATGGATTGTTTGTTAAGAAACTATGTTGATCAAATTAAAGTTTAAAGATCCTAACCCTTTTGGGGTTTAGAGGGTTGTGTTCAATCCAGTTTCGCTTTTAGGAATAAACCAGTGGTATCAAACCCAGGATTGACCAGTTTGAGTCATATGGTGGTTTGGTCAGGTTCAAAACCCTTCAGTGGTATCAGAGCCTCGACTCTATGATCCATAGTTTCTAGTTTTTATCTATTTTTGGATTAAGGTTTTATTCTTGATTCTCTAAATGTTCTTGGAATTTTCGAAAATCTAGAAAGGTAGCAAGACAGTTTGTTTTGTTATCAGATTTATCCTATTAATCAGGAAATTCAAACATGTTGTTTGAATGGTTAAAAGGATCATGATTTTTGGATAAGAATGAGTTTGAATTAAGATTAAATTAAACAGTTTGTTTAATAAGTAAAACCTAGATAATCTAATTAGTTGGTTTGTTTAATTGTTATATGATCTTCTCCATCTTGTTTCTTCTCCTTATAGATTTCGAAAAGGATAAAAACAAGTTTTGTGTTGTTATCCAAGCTGGGAGAAACCAGGTTTTAACCAGTTTTGAACTTTTTGTTTAAAAGGTTGAAATCAAGTTTTTTAGGATAATTGATTATTAATAAAACAAGTTTTGTTGAAATTAATAATTAATAGTTTTTGGTTTTTTGAAATTAAATCCAGTTTTTTTTAATCAGTATATTAAAAACAGTTAGTTTTTAATAGATTAAAAAGGATTTAAAATATTACTGTATTAATCGGAAAATGGGAACCGAAACCATTACCGTGACCGTTAGCGGCGCTAAAATGGTTTTAGCGGCGCTAATAGGACTTAGCGGCGCTAAGGGTCAGAGTGGGCTTCGGCCCAAGTGACTTCGACCCAGTACGCCACGGCCCAAAGGGCTTCGGCCCAAGGTGTTCGTCAGCCCAGGGTGGATCACGATCCCCCTGCCAGCAATGCCAGGGTAGAGGTCAGGGAGGCCTTTCAGAAGCGCTCCAATGACGCCTTGGATGTTAGCTGCCTCATGCTTGCAGCTATGAGTCTAGAGTTGCAATCAAGCATGATGGAAACTCCTGCATATGACATGATCCGTCAGCTGAGGGACATGTTCCAGGAGCAAGCCTGCACAGAGCATTATGATGCCACTAGGGCATTTAACTCGTGCAAGATGGCTAAGGGGACCTCGGTCAGTGACCATGTCATGAAAATGAAAGGTTACATGGACCACCTAGAGAGACTCAGGCACCCAGTACCGTTGCAGCTAGCAACGGATACGATACTCAACTCGTTGTGAGATGACTATAAGCCTTTTATAGTCAACTACAACATGAACAACATGGAGAAATCCATGGCTGAGTTGCACTCCATGCTCAAGACAGCTGAGCAGAGTATCGGGACCAAGTCTAAGGACATTCTTATGGTGGGACATGGTGGACGTAAGAAGAGGAAGGGGCGCAACGGAAAGGGAAAGAGCAATGCCCAGCCCAGCCAGAGTGCACCCAGGGCTAATAACGACAACAAGGGCAAGAAACCGAAGCCAAACAAGGCAAGGACCGAGAATCGGTGTTTCAGGTGCGGCGAGGCCGGACATTGGAAACGAGATTGTCCGAAAGGTCACGAGGCAGGAGGCAAGTCTGACTCCTCAGGTATTGCGTGATTAGCTTCTTTGTCACTTTCCTACTTGTAAAGTTTTACAAGTATTCTAACATCTTGCAATCGTTTATTGCAGGAGGAGATGGAAAGTGATGCGGCCCAGCATAAAGAGATAATACGTGCAGCATACAGATATTATTTATATTTCCTAGTTATTTAAACTTTTTAAGTTTATTTGAACAAATTTTATATTGTTCATGGATACTTATAAGTTTATGGAAATTATAATTATTTGGTTCATATCCATACACGTGTTCTTATTATATGAATCATGATTGGTCCAGTTGTGACTAAAAAAGTGCCAATAAGTCAAGTCTTGACTTGATTGGTGATTCATAATAATCTTATGCTATGATTTGTTATAGTTACATAAATGTCGGTTCTACTATGTAAATACTTGTATAAACAAGTTTTGTTTATAAGATTAGATAGTTTTTCTAATTCAACAAGTATTTTAAGATTTTATGAAAAGTGAATGTTCAAAGTCTTGAACATATGGAAATAATAGTCATTATTTCTGGGTAAAGTAGTTTTTGATAAAACGTTTAAGAAAGTATAAAAGTGATTATAATAGTTATTATAATCAAGGAAGTTTTATACTAAATGTTTTAAGGAAAGAAATTCAAGATACCATTATGAGTGTTTCATACTTGTGATCATGGTAAGTTTAATGAAACCATTTTCCGTAATTGGAAAGATGGATATATGGCAGATCCAAGTTTTTGGTTTCATAAAAAAAAATTCTTGCAAAAACTAAGTTCTTTAAAACATGTGTTTGGAACACAAGTTTTAGGCATGGTAGTCAAGTTTTGACTAAGGCCTAAAAGGATGATTTAAAGAATGCACTTTTTTCATAAAAGATAGTGGGAGCACCTGACCAATGTATTTATCAGAGTTAATAAAATGCTGTTTTTTAACCAGTGTCATAAATACAAGTTTGAACTTTTAAAGTATATAGTTATCGGTTGTTTTTTAGAAGCTATCTAAAACAGTAAGTTCTTGAGAAAGAACTAATCCGAGGGATGCATGATTTATTGAGAGGTACTCGATAAAGATATCATTGCAAGTTCTTTTGAGTCAAGTTATGACTTAAACAAAATTATACTCATTAAGTTCAGTAGGTCAGCTTAATTAAATGTTGTTGGTTGGTTAACGTTAGATATGATAAAATAGGATGTTCTTTAGCATTCTTAGTAATGATATTAGATTAGTGTTGGTATACACAGGGAATCTAATTTCAAGGTTGTTACCAGTAGGTGTAAGAAAGTTTTATCGTTTCAAGTAGTAAGATTTATTATATCTACAAATGTAATTAAATTTTTTTAATTACAGGGAGGTTATTTTGTAAAATCAGAAACTTTGAAGTTATTTCCAGTTTTCTCCAAGTTTAAGGAATTTTATAAAATAAGTAAGTCTAGATTTTTTCTTAGGTTGCAATAAACGATTTCTAGCAAAACCAAGAAAGAGTACTTCATGGTACTACTCTTGTGTTTTAAGTTTATAATCACATTATTTTTCCTTGTAATCCGTGATAAGTTACAAATGTAAAATAATAAGTAATTCAGGTAGACACCGTGAATCGAGTCAATGAGATGGTAGAAATTATACATCTTTATTCCAGGGAGGAATATGGAAGGGTGTAGAAATTAGTTTCATTGTTCTTTACAATTTTGTATGTTTTGGTTTATCCAGGAATAAACTAGGTTTATTCGAAACACTATCCGTGACTACTTATCTTGGTGGGAACCTTGATAGGGTTATAAAGTCATCGTAATTTTGGGGTAGATTCGAAAGTATATCGAATATAGCTGCGAACGGTTTTTGCGGACCAAAATTTACGGATATTCGTTAGGGTTACGAATATTGGATTGACCCACCGTGAAAAATACTTCGTGGATTTGTGTCAAAAGTATTTATCACATAGGTTATCCTCAAGCCTGAGGTATTTAGTTTGGGATGCGGTAACTGTTGTCTTCTTAGCGCGTTCTAACGCCACGCCGTAACAGGGTGGTCATAAGGGGCGTGTCTAGATTCAGTGGGAGCCGTGTTGCCAAATGCAAATATGCAAGATGGTAATTGCACCTCTTTTTTAGGAGAGATATTTCCGGGCCCCTTGACTGATTAGAGAAACTGGTAAGTGCACGGCCGTGCCCAAACGAACTGATATGTTATTTGTCGTTTATCACGCAGTTTTGAAATCAAGTATGTCATGAACAAATTTTTGAGTCTCTGAGTTGACCTTTTTCCATGCTCATGCTCAAAATTGAAATATCGCGCTGCAAGGGACAAACCTATATATATATATATATATATATATATATATATATATATATATATATATATATGCAAGTTTGTATATATAAAAACGCACTCATTCATGAACAGGGAGTTTATGATAGTTTAATTTATAAACAGGTAGTTTATAACAAGTTACTTCTAAGCAGGTTGCTTATGAAGTTTTATCACAAGTTACTTTGGGGTATAAGAGTTCTTATAACCTGGTTACCCTAAGTGTCTGGCTAGGGACCTCCTTAGGCTAACAATGTGCAGTAACTATTACTTATCTTGCACAAGTGGGAGTCTGTTAGATTATGTGCAGAGATAATTAATAGGCATGTTGTATCCAATGTTATAAGAGACTAAAGGGTCACACTGTTACACACCCAATTCAGAACAGTTGGATTTCACCATAAATCTGTGTGGAAATAATTAATCTGTTGGATTAATTATTAAAGAGAAATGTGAATAATTAATTAGTAGAATTAATTATTGAAAAGAGAGAAATAAATAATTAATCAGTTTGTATTGATTATTAGAAAATAAATAAATAATAAATAGTTATTTATTATTTAATGAGAATTAAATATTAAGTTTTAATATTTAACGGACCAGTTAATTAATAGTTAATTAATTGATTAGTAAAGTCCAGGGGGTCAAAAAGAGAAGAGTTGAAAGTTTAATTAAAACCAGTGTGCTTTTAATTAAACGGGCTTAGGTCCAAGTTAATCCTTATAAATATATGTTAAAGCTTAAGGATTAAGATAAGGGACACAAGGGATTAACCCTAGCCACCACTCTCCTTCTCTCTATCGATCTCGCACTCTCTCTCTCTCTCTCTCGTCGATCTCTCTCTCGGTCGACACACTCTCTCTCTCTCTTGGTCTCTCTCTCTCTCAACGATCGCAAGCCAAGAGAAAGACAAGGTGTTCTCGGTTTTTGGCCTTGTGTTGATCAACGCAGGCATACACACATGAGGTCTTCATGGTTTGAAGGCTTGGTGATCCAGGAGCGGTCTAGCAGCCAGTTCAATCGGTGGTGCAGTAGTGGTGGACTATCTTTAGCAATCCTAAAGTTTTTGTTCAGGTATTATCTTGTAACCTTTTCTATGGATTGTTTGTTAAGAAACTATGTTGATCAAATTAAAGTTTAAAGATCCTAACCCTTTTGGGGTTTAGAGGGTTGTGTTCAATCCAGTTCCGCTTATAGGATTGAACTAATGGTATCAAACCCAGGATTGACCAATTTGAGTCATATGGTGGTTTGGTCAGGTTCAAAACCCTTCACCTTTTTAGAATAACACCTCTGAATGACAACAAAAGCGGAAGCAACCACATTTTTAAAACTATTTCTGTCAAAATACACCCACTTGTACACCCATATTTTGGTACCAAAACTAAACATTGCCACAAACCGGCGTTACGTATTTTAAAAAGACTTTTTTAAATCTGATGTCAAACAGGAGTTTTGTCCTTGTTCCTGCTACCTGCAAAATAACACACATAATATCTGATAAGCTACGAAAGATTATTGAGTTTACCAGGATATCAACCATATAAACACATGTATATAATCATATATAGATAACTCACGTATTAGAGGAACATGCCAGCCAGCAAACTGAGCTACAATAATGTACTAAATCTGAGCCACTACTGCATAAAGTAGTATGTTATCAACAAATATGAATGTCACATGATTGTATTCTATTGCAATAACACACATAGTGCACATATGAGTAATAGTCTAACAGACTCACCTTATAAGCTGTTAACTGACACAATATTGTATATCACTTGATAAGGTATCCAAATATGATCCTACACATATAACATAAAAACACGTAATCAAAAGCACATTCGGATCTAAAAATAGCTCTACATGGGCCGTGTATAGCTACACGGCCCGTGTACCTTATACCTTACCCGACCTCCCATGGTCACATGGGCGGTGTTTACCAAACACGCTACACGGGTCGTGTACCACGCTACACAGGCCGTATACCTCATATGTTACACGACCATGTACACCTACATGTCCATAAGACCACCTTAATACCTACACGGGCCGTGTACCTCTACACGGGCCATGTAGACGAGCGAAATTGTAGGCTCTGCTTCTTGTAAACGCTATTCTTGCCATTTATACCCACTTTTTATACTTCAAGTCGATTTTTAATATCATAGGGTGTTTCCCCTACACCCCAAACAACTTATATCAATCAAACACATATATCTTCTTTGATTCAATTGTTGAATCCCTTTGACCCAATAAAACTAAATTTTTAAACAAATCAATCATACCTTGATTGTTCAAATGATAAGTTGATGAAAAATGGTGTTTCTGTTCTTGTTCTTGATCAAAATCACAAAGGAAGAAGGAAAGCAGCTTGTACGTATGAGACATGTAATAAAAATTTCTGGTGTTTGTGTGATATGTAGAGAAGAGAACACATCTCTTGCTAATATATCCATAACTATCACTTGATCACATAATTGGTCCCCCCACTTTATGGTTTACAAGATTGACATGTAAAGTCCCTCTAATTTATAATAACACATCTAATCACTTAGTGCCACTTATAACACATATAACACTCATTCTTAATCAAATATAATTAAGACTGATCGAAATCTGGGTGTTACAGTTGGGGTTTTTTTCCTATACAACTCGACATGTGCATATGTGCATATGCACAGATTCACCTAGTTTTTTCAGCACACATATAGATATGCACATGTGCACATGTGGAGCTGTAGTAAATGCTTATTCTTTTTCCGAAAAAATATTGCAAGATCGGTCTCAAATTAAAGAGCACCATTTTAGCGTTAATTTGGTGTATTTTCTTGTAATTTAACAACTTTTCGTTTGATGGATATATTAGCTTTTCTTTCTTTAATTTTCAATTCTTTTTTCACCCTTTTAACTGAAGATTTGAACTTTATGGTCTATATATAAGCGTAAGTTTTATAAAAAATGATAGAGTTTTAATAATAATTAGTTAATGAAATAATTAAAACTGTAAAAATTACAATTATTTAGCATAAGGCAAAATACAATGTTTTGGGTACATTTTAAGCAACTCGAACTTTACCTCGCAGCTCATCTTTCATTTTATACCTTTTTTCCTTTTTTTATTATTGTGTTCTTCATTTTTAAATGTTTATATTCATATGAAAATTTTTTAAAATAACAAGAAATCGATCTACAAATATATAAGAAAGAAATAAAAAACGAGATCGATTAAGAACCAGAAATCCATTTTTATGTAAGGGAAGAAGTGAAGAACACTAGCCACAAGAACCCTAAAATTCATGTTTATGTTCTAAAAATTCGTAATCTCGATACCCACGAAATTTATAAGCACACTAAAATCAAAATCGATGCTTTTGAACCCAAATAGTTTTGTGCAACATAATCCGAAGCCATCTGAAAATTCATAAACACACATAATCCGAAGCCATAAACACACCTTGAAATTTCAACATAAACACACATAATTGAAGCCGTCTTGTGAGAATGAAATTTAGGTGAGAATAAATTTTAGTCATTAATTAGATATTAATATATTAGATTTCACGGTCGTAATCACCTGTCGTATTTTATGGCGGTCGCAATTCATAGCTGGGTTATGAATTCAATGAGAAGACAGTTATAAATCATTCGATCAAATCAAATTAAGGAACAAAATTAAGTCTATAAAAGAGAACACTACTTGCCATCAAACCAAATAAAAGACAATTTATAATATATACAATGTACATCATGCATTATGATTAGTGTTTTGCTATCATGCGCTGTAGTATCTATTTAATATATAAAGTGCTAAAAAGATAACAAATATTATATAGATGGAGTGGCTAACATCAAATTTTTATACGTAGTGGGTCTCAAGTTCAAGCCTTCTTTTAGGTTTTTCTTTTTCTACATATCTCACGTGTATTTTCTTTCTTTTACTCATGACTTTCTTTTTTTTTATAGATAGTAACAATTACTTATATATATACGGATTATGAGAGTAGATATTTGGGTAAGAATAAGAAAATAAATCCTAGCCATCAATTAGATAATTCATGGTTGTTACAATTTATGGTTAGGTTATGAATTAAATGAGTGGGCAACTGTAAACCATCCGATCAAATCTAATAGAGGGTAATGATCGAGTCTCCCATTCTCGACTAAATATGCATTTCTCATTTAGTTGTATATACGACATGTGACTAATAAATAAATAGATTTATATTATAGCAAATGTTGATTTTTAACCTCGATAACAACTAAATGAACAATTAGACGTACTTAATCTGCAGCAAATCGCGGCTTTATTACATTCGTTATATATATATATATATCAAACCAAATAAAAGCTAACACTGATTGCCATATCTCTCGTCTTTTAGCAACGTACACATGAAAGAAAAGGAGACTTTTTATCTTTTCTTAAAAAGAATGTCGATCATTTCACATGATTGAGCATCCTTGTGGATTTTCTTCACTAAAGCAATCACAACTAGTCACATAACAGGGTCTGTTCCCAGCATACTGGTATCCATAACCATAACCGTCGTGGCATGGGCATCGTGGTAGTGGTACAGGCCTTCCATAGCCATAGTGACATGGTCCTCCACCGCGACCTTCATAGCAGTTTTGGCAACATACCGAAGCTGTGATATGCACAGGTAGATGGTCGATGGGTTTGCGTTCGGGTTGTTGCTCACAATTTTGCCTTCCATAGTCATAGTGACATGGTCCTCCACCGCGACCTTCATAGCAGTTTTGGCAACATACCGAAGGTGGGATAAGCACAGGTGGATTGTCAATGTGTTTGCGTTCGCGTTGTTGGTCACCATTTTTTGATAGGTCGGAATTGGAAGGACTACGTTTTAAAGAAACAAGTGGAGAATCATCTGTAGTAATACGTGGTGTAGATGAATTGGGGTCTGGTTTAGGCTTTTGTGGTGGTTTGTTGTTGTCAATGATTTCAATACTCTGGATGGCTTTTCCACCCTTGCAACAAAGCTTGTCTCTCATCTTCTCTGGATCACAGCATACAACCGTGATCATCACCTTATTTTTCTCCTCATCAAACCCTTGATCTCTTATCTCTGTTAATTGTCATCGATATCAAATTAAAACGTACACCAAATTAATTACAATTAAACCAAACCCGCCATTTATAATTAAACAAAGCAGTACATGGATGGATGGATATCATCCATTCTCACTCGGATAAGATCTTCTAGATCTTAATTGGGGGACGTATATGCATCAATTAGTTAATTAAAAAGAAAAAGAAAAAAAATCCTTATAGATATAGATATGAAAATGATTTAATTGGCCGGAAGAACAACTCACGAGGGAATTTGCAGAGAAGTTTCCTGAGCTTCTGATAGCAGCAGGAGCATTTGAGGTCAACGTTGAGTATCATTGCAGTAACCTAAGTTTCATTTGATAGAGAATCATCAACATATATAAACATTGATATAATTCACATAATTGATCGATTGGCCAACAGAAATTAAGAAAACAAAAATAATAAGAAAAAGTAAATAAGCAAGGGAAACGTACTTGCTTAATTACGTACCTTATCAGCCGCCATGGTATTGGTACTGGTATGCAGATGGAGCTAGCTAGCGATGAGAGAGATCAATATATAAGAAGAGTTATATGTTTGGAAACAGACTTCAGAACATGAAGAAAAAAGAAAGAAAGAAAGAGGTGTTGGAATCATCAAAAAGTTGTCCTTAACAGGAATATATATATATATATATATATATATATATATATATATATATATATATATATATATATATATATATATATATATATATATATATAAAAGTCTATTCCTACATACATAGAGGGGTGTAGCTAGCTAGTATTTTAGTATAACAGGGCTGGTCTAACATTATCTAAAGATACATATATATATGAACAACATAAAAAAGTTTCATTATATAACTAGATAAAAAAATAATGAAATTTCGTTTAAACACAAGAAATTCATGTATTGAAACAACACTTAAGTTTTCCTAAAATCTGTATTTAATGACCAAAGTTTTCACACAATTTGAGTTCGTTTGTTATGAATTAATGTGCTACAAGCATAATGTTAACTAAAACAATAACTTGAATATTTTATCTTCATAAAACTTCAATGAAACCAAAAAATAATAATAAGAAATCATACTTGTGTGTATTTGTAGTAGGACGTGACTTTGTTTATTTAAATAGAACTCATCAATTATATTGTCTGTAGAAACTTTATCAGCAATCTCTCAATGTAAAGAATCAAACAGTTTTAAATATAATCATCACTCATGTTATTACGAAACTTTATTTTCATAATCTTCAATGCTGAGAAAACTCTTTCAACTATCATAATCTCCACTTCGAGCCTTCTCTTCACCTTTTTTGTTTTGAGAAATACATGGGCTAATAACCAACTATAATTAGGGTGTGTGTGTGTGTGTGTGTGTGTGTATATATATATTGGAAGAACTTCATCTAACAACCATTCTTAGTGCGAGAACCGCAAGAACCAATCTGAGCCGTCCAATTCCCCCTCCTTCAATGTGGCCCACCCATGAATTCCTTATATGCACCATGCCACACTCTATCCCTCCACGCTCTCAATCCAGGAACTTCCCATATCCAAGGAACGGCTGAGATTGGTTCTCGTGGTTCTCGTACTAACAACTATTCTCGAATGAACCCTCCCCTATATATATATATATATATATATATATATATATATATATATATATATATATATATATATATATATATATAATCACGCTAGACTAAGGCTTGTAAAATACTCAAGATTTTCGCTGTGTTCCCGAGATAACTTTAGGAAAGAAAAGAATGGAAAAGAAAATTTACAGAAGAAAAGAAGAGAAAGGAAAGGGTAATGATTTTGATTTTTCATGTTCCCAAGTCGGAAAGAAAGGAAAAGAAGTTGGAAAGAAAATGAAAAAGTTGGTGTTCCTGAGTTGGAGAGAAAGAAAAGAAAAAAGGGTCATTTTACGATAATACCCTTATTTTTTAAAATTATCTATTATGATCAAGGGTAATTTTGTCACTTACGAAAAATCATAAAAGGTTTCCTTTCCTTTCCTTCCAAATCCTCTCACTTTTGGGAGGAAAGTTTAGGAGAGAAAATTAATCAAATTTTCCTTTCAAATTATTTCCCTTCCTTCGTTAAAATAACTCGGGAACACAAAACTTTTTTATTTTCCTTTCAAATCTCTTCCTTTCTCTCCGAAATAAAACTCGGGAACATAGCGTTTGAGCTCATTGGAGGAAGCAAAACACCCTTCAGCTCCCCCCCTGTCTCCGCCCGTATATATATATATATACTACATTATAAAGCATTTAACTTTCTCTCTCTTAAAAATTTTAAGACTACTTAATTTTAAGTAATACAAATTTTTTTGCTTAAGATACAAACACTTAAGGCAATAGCCTAACCAATCATTCCCTTGATTATCTCAACTTACTTAAGACAATTATTACTTCTATAAATCATTAAACATCATAAAAAAATATTTAAATTATCTCATTATAGCTAAATTACTTACATCAATACAATTTTAAGGCTATAATATTTTTTTCTCTAATTATGTAATAATAATATTTTTTAGTTGTTTTTCAATAACTATTTCAACAACTAATAAAACGGTTGATTAGAAAAAAAGTAAAGAAATCAGAAAAGGTAGAAAATACATGGATAGATTGACTAACATCGCATTTCACATATCATACCCTACTTTTTAAATCAAACATGTTATCGAGCACAAACTATTGTCATTACCGCCGCATTACGCAGGTGCAATGCTAGTCTATACATATACATGTATATATATATACATATATATATATATACATGTATATATATACATGTGTATATATATACACATGTATATATATAATACATTTACACCCTAAAAACTCTTAATTTTTAAGTAAATTGAATTCCTAATATACCTCTCAAATAACCTCCATCTCTCTCTCCTACTTTACACACTTACCAATAAACATTATTATATAATTACACACTTTCTAAATTATAAAAAAGATAACATTCATTTCTCTCTTTCCTACTTTACACACTCACCAATAAACATATTATATAATTACACAATTTCTAAATTAAAAAAAGTTGTTTGATTGTTTTTTTAGAAATATGTTTAAAAAACAGAAAATAGTTTATGAAAAAAAATGAAATCAAAAAGAAAATAGTTTATGAAAAAAGAAAAAAAATGAAATGACATATTATCACGTAAATTTTTTTTATCATACTCCTATATTATATAAAAATGGTATGTTATCGGGTACAAAATATTCGCCACCACAGCATTGCGCAGGTACATATAGAACAAGATTAAGAAAAATAAAAAATAAAAGAAATATCTACAAGTTAACCTGTTAAATAGGTTAAAGGTAAACAAATGGGTAAAACCGAAAACTAAACATAACTTAAGGATTAAAATAATCATCAAACAAAACTTTATGGTTAGATCATTCAAAAAAAACTTTGATTATTAAACAAAAATTGAAGCAAAACTTTATTGATTAAATCATATTTCACTTTTAAAAAATTATAAAATAAATAAAAAGGCTTGTTACCTCTTTGTTAATTGTCTACTATTGAAAGGAATCACATTTATTTTTACTTTGTATGCTTTGCCACTGTATGACTGTGGGCTCACTTTGCTCTCACACCCACCATTCCCTACTCTCTAACAGTTGCTTTGGTACTCTAATCTTAGTAATGATGTTAAGGAAGCAGAAGTTGCGACAACATTTTTCTTTATTCATCAATTAATGGAATGGAATGATCCAAAAGAGATCCTTGATTATACATGACCAATAATCGCGTTATATTATTTGTTGTGATGAGATTTTAATTAAAAGAATATCTTAGATGGTTCTCTTTAGTTATCATCCATCATAAAGTATAAAGATAGCAAATTGACTTTTTTCCGATAAATTATATGAAACTACAAAGAACGTTGTTTTAATTACTATTGTATACAATAAAAAATTTATTTTAAAAAATAATGCAATCAATTTTGATAATTCCTTCCATTGTATGAGAAATATGATAAAGTTCATTGTATAAAACGGTAACGAAAACTCAATCACAGTAATAGTTGTTTGTATATAATGAAAGATTTATAAAAGTTCATTGTATTATTTTTAAGAATAAGCGTTAATTGTATAAAATGGTAACTAAGACAAATTTTATTGTATTTTCATGCAATTTGCACTTTTAACCTCTATTTTTAATTATTGAAAAGTATTTATTGCTTTTACAGTTTTTTTTGTAACTTGTAAGAGTCGAGTTATACTTTAATGTACATAAATTAATCTGTAATTTAATGACACTGAAATTATATCAACACTTACTATTCTTATTATATTTTAACTAATCATAAATAGTATCTTCTAACATAAATAAAAGAATAACATGCATTGATTTATTAAATCAATCATAACCTCCCATTTATTAAAATACATTAAATTACTAAATCTTGATCATTCGTTTAATTAAAATTAGAATTTCAATTTTGACTTTTGTTGGTCAAAATTGAATAGAAGTTATTAGAAAATTTTCATACATGTCCTTCTTATAACTTAAAATATCATATTTACCCTACATAATTCATAAAATATCATATTTTATAACATTTCAAAATATCATATTTAATTAAATTTTTAATTTTATTATTCTAAAATATCTTATAATCATATTTTTTTAGTATAACTATTAAAGACTTGACCAATAGTTTTTAGTTGACCTGATGTGACGAGTGGGTCAAGGTTCAATTGGTTCAACCTATTTAAGAACCAGGTCAACCCATTTATATACACTAACATGGTACCTGCGCAATGTTGTGGAAACAAATAGTTAATTTTTACCCGATAACATATTATTTTTTATATAATATAGGAGTATGACAATCCACAAATAGGTTCTGCCTTGTAACATGCCATTTCATTTCTTTATTTTTCATTAACTATTTTCTTTATTTTTAGAAAAAAATCTTCAAAATAAAAAATATAACTTTTTTCTATATCTTTTTATGATTGGGGAAATGTGTATTTATAGAATAATGTAATTTAGTGAGATGCTAAAGTAGGAGAGATGTGGAGGTTATTTGTGTTTGGGGAAGTATGTATTTATAGAATAATATTTATTGGTGAGTATGTAAAGTAGAAGAGATGTGAAAGTTATTTGAGGGGTATATTAGTAATTTACTATTGCTTGAAAGTCACAAGATGTGATAAAGATGAGTAGCATGGTGAATCTTGAATGAACAAAGTATGAATATTTCTATGAAGAAGATGAACACTCAAGAACACAAGGAACACTTTGCTTGAATATGGAGAGCAAATCTTCTGGAGAAACAATTAAGATGGCAAAGGTTTCCTTGCAAACCTAGTTTGCAAGGCTTAAATACATGGAGCAACATGGGCCATCAAGGCCTTTGGGCTAAATCATGGACTATCCTAAATTACATCAAGGGCTACTCCAATCTACCAACTTGGCCGAACCAATTAAATAGAAATGGGCTAAACCCTTACATCATTAGCTAGTCTAATCAATATAATAATAACTTCGTAATTAATATATTTACACAAGGACTACAAAAAAAATATTTCCTAACAATCTCCCCATTTTGTAGCCTTGTGCGTGTTCATCTCTCTTGTTGGATTTTGTTGCATCTTTATCAGTCTCCCATTTTGATTATACAGATACTTTTCTTTCTGCATTCTTGTGAAGCTTTGTGGGAATAAAGATGTGATGTCTTTAGAATGTCTTCTCATCTTGAGGTATCTTCAAGTTGTTGATGAGAGCTTGATCTTTCAGGCACACAATGACATCTTTGTAGATCTCCTTGATTTCACACCAGTAACCTAAGGAAAGAAACCTTTGGTTGTATAAACGGTTTTGCATATAGTGGTTTTCATCATTCTTTGAACATGAGTATATCATAAATATGTGACAATTAAAGCGTTCTTTGTAACACCAGGATCTCAAAGATTTCCCGTTAACACGTCAGTTTAAATAAACTGAGTGACCTACGTTCAATGTTGGTTTGATGTTAGCACTGATAGGATTTCCATCTGTCACTGTAAATATCGTATGATATTACTCAAGATGTTCCAGCACTGTTATAAAACAGGCAATTGATTCCATACGTGTCCTAGAAGAAAATAGAATTGCAATTTGTTCTAGACTCAATAAGTGCACGTAAGAAGTCGGGCACCGGAGTAGGTGTCCTCCTATTTTCAATATCAACAATCTCCAAGTGAGATGTCAATAGCGTTTGTGATAAATCTCCTTGTGAAGTTGAAACAATTATCTTTTAAGAGATAATTGAGTAGTTGGGTGGGGTAAGTACATTGCATTACTGGGTCCATGATGACTATTTCAATACCAGTATAAAACTAGTAGTAGATGTGACTACCCAGATTGACATTGTTTAGAGAGGATCTTTATTTTCTTTTGATCCTTTCTCTCACCCTCAGCTCTCTAAGTATTTTTCAACTTCTCCCTTGAACTCTCTTTCCAAAATGATATTTTATGTATCGTGTGTTGGATACATTTTGACACTTGTGATCAATGTTATGGGCAATCAATGTGATTTTCAACAAGAATGATTTTTAGTAAGGAATTTGTTGAATGTGATTGTCAAGAACAATTTGATCAATCAAAGAATGAACAATCACGAATTGATGTATCTTAAACTTTCAGAATGATTTGACTGTCAGAAACCTCAAAAGTATTTGTTGATCATATGCACCCACATCTCCTGTTTCATCCCTCTCTTTTTCATTTTCCCTCTGCACACCAATCAATATACCAAGATAACTGATTCTGCTCACTTAGATAACCTAGTAAGTAACCCTTACTATCTATTTCTAGTATATGGTGAGCTCCTGGGGCAGGTCCTTCCGGTTCTGGATTGACCATAGGAGTATAACATGCCTACACTCCCTCACTCATAGTGCTTTTGATCACATTGTAAATATGACAATAAGTGTAAGTGACACTTGAATGACGATTCTAGACAATATGAATCAGATAATGGAAGGATTCCATAATGATATGAGATGAAATACAGAAAATGAAAGATGATCATTCAAAAGATCAACAGAAAGCAAGAAGGTATCAAAATGAAGCAAAGATTGGGTACCTTCTTGAAATAGATAACAAGATTTAAAATTAAAAATCTTTTTGGATTTTGAACATTTTGTATTGTTTTTGGATTTTTGATTTTTGAAAGTTTTTGGGTTTGAAAACTGATTAACGACAATCAAGACAATTTAAAACAAACCCCCCCTCGAACATAACATTTCGAGCGAGAGATAAAAATTATATTTTGTCTGATTTCTCCCCCTACACGAATGCATATTAATGTATTCGTGTACACTTGTGAACTAACAAAATTACAACAAACTCCCCCTCGAATAATGCCTGTTTCATTGATGCGAGCGATGCAGAGAGTTGTCAAATTTTGAATTTTCGTGTAGTCTTATACAACGATGCTCCCCCTAGAACCGAGCTTCTTTATTCCTAGCAAACGTAACACAACCACGCGTAATATTGTTTGAAAAAAAGCGGAAAACAAGAATGAAAAATTAAAGGCGGATTAAGTGGTGAATTACATTTTCAGATTTAGCATTCCCAACTTAGACACCAAGTAGTTGAACTGAGATTCATCTAACGGTTTGGTGAATATGTCAGCAAGCGATTATCAGTGTTTACATATCTTTCCACATTATCTTTCAAGAAATGATACCTGATGTCGATGTGCTTGGTTTTAGAGTGATGTACCAGATTGCACGAGATGGCTATTGCACTTTGAGAATCACACAACAAGGTAATTTTAGAATATTTCAGACCAAAATCCCTGAGCTGGGTTCTCATCCACAGACTCTGTGAACAACAGCTAGCAGCAGCTATGAATTCAGCTTCTGCAGTGGAGGTGGACACACAATTCTGTTTCTTTGAACTCCAATAGACAAGTCGGTCACCCAAGAAGTGTGCACCACCATATGTGCTTTTTCTGTCAATCATACACCCGGCATAATCTGAGTCGGAGTACGCAACTAGTTCAAATGACGAATATCGGGGATACCATAACCCAAGGTCTGGTGTTCCCTTCAGGCATTTCAGGATTCTTTTGACAGCTAGGAGATGTGATTCTTTGGGATTGGCTTTAAAGCAGGCACACAGATAAGTAGAAAATATTGTATCAGGCCTACTAGCAGTCAGATATAGTAGAGAACCAATCATACTCCTATAAGTTTTCAAGTCCACTGCCTTTCCATCAAGATCAGCTGACAACTTTGTTTTTGAAGACATTGGGGTTGAAATGGTCGAGCTGTTGGTCATTTCATATTTTTTTAATAAATCCTTGATATATTTAGACTGATTTATGAAAATGCCATTGGAAATCTGTTTTACTTGCAATCCAAGGAAGAAATTCATCTCCCCCATCATGCTCATTTCAAAATTGCTCGCCATGGTTTTAGAAAACTCAAGACTATAAGACTGGTTGGTAGAGCCAAAGATAATATCATCTACGTAGATCTGGACTAATAGATAGTCATCTCTTATCTTCTTTGTAAACAGAGTCGTGTCAATCCTTCCTTTGGAGTACCCTTCTTGCACAAGATAAACCGATAGAACGTCATACCACGCTCGAGGAGCTTGTTTGAGTCAATATAGGGCTTTTTCAAGAATGTAAACATCGTTTGGTCTTTTAGGGTCAACAAATCCCTCTGGCTGAGACACATATACTTCTTCCTTCAGGATCCCATTTAAGGAAGCTGTTTTCACGTCCATTTGATAGACTCTGAAATCCTTAAAGGCGGCATAGGCTAAGAAAACTCTTATGGCTTCTATGCGAGCAATAGGAGTGAAGGTTTCATCATAGTCAATACCCTCATGTTGGTTGTATCCCTTAGCAACCAGACGAGCTTTGTTGCGAATAACGACCCCATCTGAATCCTTCTTGTTTTTGAAAACCCATTTGGTACCCACAATAGTTTTACTAGGGGGACGGGGTACCAATCTCCAAACTTTCAACCGTTCAAACTGGTTTAGTTCTTCTTTCATGGCAATGATCCAGTCTGCATCTTGTAAGACATCGGCTGTACGTGTTGGTTCAAACATGCTTATGAATCTAGAGAATTGACACTCATTGGCGGTTACTGATCAGGTTTGAACTCCTGTGTCAAGATTGCCAATGATTTGTGTCTCGGGGTGAGCACTCGTCCATTTTGTTACATGGGGAGTGGGGATGTTGTTATTTAGAGATGTGTCGGGTAGTGTGGTGCCATTTCTTTGAGGGAAGAATTCATCCAACTGTTGTTGTGTGGATGTTCCCTCATCTTGGGCTACAAATTCTAGATCAAAGTGAGGAGATGGTTCATAAAATACCTCACTGTCAATTTTTTCAGAGACTGTAGGTGAGTTTGATGCGGTAATTGTCTCATCAACTGAGTTAGTTGTGGAGTCAACTCGTAGCGGTGTGGATTCAGTGACCGACGGTTGAGAGACTTCAAGAGATTCTTCTAGAGCAGCATCAGACCTGTCATTGGGTACAGAAGATCCAGAATCATTGTCTAAGAAATCAAATATATGTTTTGAATCAGAAGACTCATTTGAGTTAAGCACATTTGTTTCTTTGCTATAACGACCCGGTTCTGAACAAACATGTTCAGAAACGATTGCTGGTGACTCTTGTGATAAAGAAGTTGTGATGAGCGAGTCATCAAAAGTCACATTTATACTTTCAACAACAGCATTTGTTCTTTTGTTTAACACACGAAAAGCTTTTGACTTTTGACAGTAACCAAGGAAAATCCCTTCATCTGCTTTTGAATCGAATTTTCCTTGGTTAGATTTCTCATTAAGGACAAAGCACCTATTATCGAATACATGAAAGTATTTGATATTAGGAACTATGCCATTAGCAAGTTCATATGGAGTTTTATTTAAGCGACGGTGTAAAATAGATCTATTTTGAGTGTAGCATGCTGTGTTGACGGCTTTTGCCCAGTAGGAAGGTGGTAGATCTGCATAAGAAAGCATGGTTCGAGCTGCTTCAACAAGGGTTCGATTTCTTCATTCAACCACACCATTCTATTCAGGTGTGTATGCTGTAGAGAATTGATGCAAGATCTCTACTGAGTCAAGATACGAATCTAAGGTTTTGTTCTTGAATTCAGTGCCGTTGTCAGTACGAACAGTACCAACTTTTTCACGAAACTAATTTTACACTTGTTTGAGAAATGCGATGATTATTGATGGAGCTTCATCTTTCGTTCTCAAGAACTTGACCCAAGTATATCTTGAATATTCGTCAACTATCACCAAGATATACTTCTTCCCATTTCTACATTGTACCCGCATCAGCCCACACAGATCCATGTGTAATAGCTGGAGAGGTGCAGTAGAGCTAGACACTTGTTTTACTTTCTGTGTTGATCTTTTCATTTTTCCTTTCTCACAGTATTCACAAAGATGTTCCTTCTCGAACTTTAATCTTGGCATGCCACGAACTAAGTCACCTTGAACAAGTTTGTTGATATTTTTAAAGTTCAGGTGAGATAATTTGCGGTGCCACATCCAAGTGAGTTCCGACGAGGCTTTGGACAACAAGCATACTGAGTGTTTAGTGTCTAGATGGTCAAGATCTATTGTATACAAATTATATTTTCTAGACCCACTCAGTATTTCGTCACCATTTTCTGTTATAACCGAGCAAGTCTTGGCTTTGAAATTAACTTCTAGCCCTTTGTCACAAAACTGCCCAATGGTAAACAGATTGTAACCCAATCCTTCCACGTATGAGACATTTCTTATTTTTAAATTTTCTTTTATAATATCGCCGGTTCCCATTATTGGTGCTACTTGGTCATTCCCAAACTGAACATTTCCCGAGTACTTTGAGACAAAGTTCGTGAGAAGACCCTTTTCCCCGGTCATATGCTTTGTGCAGCCGGAGTCCATGTACCACCTGCTAGCAGCCTGCACATGAAAAACAATATAAGTTTAGGTACCCAGTTGGTGTTGGGTCCTTGCATGTTAGCACAAGTAACAAATTCTAATTTGTCATCTATTAATGGTTCTATTGTTTTTATAACGGGAACCCATATCTGTTTGGTGGGTAGAGGTCGGGTTGGCGACTTTGTTTGATGCGCTTTGGATTTGACGGGTATGGGTGCATCCTTTGGTGTCTTGATTTCTATCGGTGTAAAGCCCATTGGGAGAGACAGGTCATCCTGAATGAATTCAAATCCTTCAGGCTTGGGTCCTGTTTTCCCATCCAATATCACGGAGGAAGTTGGAACAGAAGGTAGGGTTTTGGGTTTCGCGGGATCGATTGGTTTGGCTAGCCATTGGGGAATCTGAGTTTGGTTTTTCGTCTAAGGATGGTTCCTCATGGCTTTGTCGTTGACATGGTTCCAATTGTTGTGATAGCGACGGTTTGGGGTCCAATTATTTGAGAAAACATTATGTGTATTTTGATAATTGGAAAACCGAGATTGTGATTTATGGACTTGAGACGAATACGTGTCACTTGATTGGAGTCGAGCTCTACTTGAGTTTTTCTTGTGCCAATAGGTTATCTTGTGACCCCTTTTGTTAATAAAGGAAGCTTGAGTATGCGATGATTCAAATGGTATGTACGTTGGATCTGGTTTAATTCCGCGATTTTGCGATCTTCGTCATACACACAGGGATATGAGCAATGTCCTTCCAAACAACCATCACTCGCGCAAAACATTTCAGTTTTCACAGAATTAACACACGGTTTAATAGACTTAATAGTTAACACAGTCAAATCATTACAGAATTTAAAATTTGTTTGTTTAGAAAAATTAGCAGCGTAAACTAAATTTTCTTCTTGGCTTCCGCCTTCATTCTTCTCTTCACTCTTCTTCTTCTTTCTCCAGCCCATCGTCCGCTTCTTCACCCCCTTCACGCTTGTACCTAGATGTATACATACGTCAGACGAAGAACATGCTAACATATCATCTTTGGTGTATTGTTTACGGGGGTTGTAGGTTGAGTGGTGCGAGGTGCTTGTGACTGGAGAGCTTGGGATGTGCTTGGTAAATCGGTCATGCTCGTTATACTAATCTTGGCCTTTCCTTTTAAAGCAGTTGATTCAGGTGTGTGAGACTTGAAAAATTCATTCTCAATAAAATTGACTTTTGATATAAGTTTGAAATTTTCAGTTTCAAGATTTACACACTCTTCTATGTACGCTCTGCATTTTTCTTCAAAAATGGCTAGATCAGTTGTTGCTTCGTGGTTCCGATCGATTAGTAGTTGAATTTTCTCATTTGCCCCTTGAAGATTGGAGATTGTTTAGGGCACTTCGTCATTGATTTCGGTGAGGATGGAATCAGATTTTGAAAAACACTTCTTTGTGTGCACATGGTGGGTATTTGTATCAGACGTGCTGGTTGCAGCGGAATTTAATATACGAGAGTTTACGGATTCAATTTTGCCAATTTTATCCTTTAAAATCTTAATTTCTAACTCATAATTGATCGATTTATTGAAAAGTTAAGTTTCAACAAATTCAAAGCGGCGTTGTAATTCCATGTGAGGAATGTACACACGCGGTTTTTGTTGAGTTTCAGAAAAATTTGGCATTGATTCCATTTCTGTTGGAGTATAACTACGAAAATAGTCATTTGAAATAAGTGGCACAAATTCAGTTGTTTCATATGATCTATTTAACTCATTGTAGTTGTATGATGTAGAGGCCTTGTTTGAGATACTTCTTTTGAACTCTTCCTCCTCGAGTTCTTCGGCTCGACCAACAAAAACCATTTTTGCAGTTAATCCTAGATTCATGCTTCTAAAATCGTATAATTTCCTTGCAGTAATCTTATCACTAAGGTGTGGATTAACAAAACCTAGACCCTCGTATGTCCATTTTGTGAATTTTTCGTCTTTAGGTTTATTTAGAAAAATGGTTTGTGCGGTTTGGTCTCGTTTGATCAAGAAATCTTCTAAACCTTTTATCTTTGAATACAGTGACCTCTCTCCTTTTGCAGGAATTTAAAATCTTCTTCAGCGGATACTTTGTCTGCTTTGAGGTTGTGAAAAATGACTTCATTGTCGTTTCTTAAAGTGATTAATTCAGTTTCCTTAGCATTTAGTAGCTGTTGAATTTCATCTAAGTTAGATTGTGGTGTATTTCTGATTTTAGTTTCTAACTTAATGATTTTCCTGTTTTGTCTTTCAATATGATCGACCAAAGTTTGAGCATGTTCAATACTGACCTTTCCGTGGGTATCCCCTTCCACATTCTGAGCATCCTCGAGCTCTGCATCAGCATCAGCTTCATCATCACCACTACAGTCTGAGAAACCTACCTCCCGAGCCATCATACAGAAATGAGCTTGTGTCGAGTCATCCTCGTCTGTATCATCAGTGTCGCTCAAGAAGTGGTCTTCCTCTACCAACATTGCTCTCTCGCTAGCCTTCTTCTTTAACAACCTGACTTTGATCTGGTAGTACTCCATATCTTTGGTCTTTGGTTTCCGACAATCTTTGATGTAATGGCCGGTCCTACCACAATTATAACATTTCTTTTCTTCTTCTGGAGCCTCCTCAGGTTTCTCAAATCGTTTCCTTTCATCCGTGAACCCTTCTTTCCTTCTTGAACCCGAAGTAAACCTTTGTTTGTTGTTAGTTTTTCCAAATCCGCCCTGATACGCCCTTGAAATGACAGACATGACTTTCATGACTGCCTCTATATCATAAGGATCTGAGTCTTCATCTGAGTTATTGGCTTCAATAACTACCTATTTACCCTTAGCAGCTCTGGTGTAGTCTTGGGGTTTCCTTTCAGCAACTAGGGCAATTGGATCTGGAGATTGTTTGACGGGTGCCTTAGACAGAACTTCATCCTGAAACTGGTTCAGGTCTTCATAGATGGAGTGGTGAGAGACTGCTTTCAGATTATGGTTGACATGCTTGTATAGTCTTACATGTTCCTGCCATTCTGGACCTAGAGCATTGATCCAGTTAACATTGATGTCTAGGTTAGATCGGATGACACCGTGATTTCTCATTTCATTCAGCAACCGACAAAAGCGACTATAGGTGTCTTGTAGTAGTTCTCTGTCACGCGCACGAAAATCTCTAAAAGTGTTCACGGGCTGGGTTTCTTTGATGAAGGCACCCTGTTCCGTTCCCTCCATCTGCTGTTTGACCTCATCCCAGATTGCTTTCGCAGAGGTTAAATTGTCAATTTTGGAGTAAATTTCGGCACACAGTCCTTGTTTCAAGTAGTACTTTGCGTCTCTGTCAGCTTTCACTTGATCTCTTTCTTCACCAGTGAGTTCGGAAGGAAGCTTCGGTCGTTTAGAAGCGGCTATTGGAGGGTTGTTATCGGGAAAAGCCTCGATTACTTTCAAGTAAACAGTATCACCATTAAGAATACTATTTTTCATCATTTCACCGTATTTATCATTGTGCTCGATGAAATCTATGAACCTACCCTTCCATACAGTGTATTCGTTGCGGAAAAGGACGGGTGGTTTGGTATCGGTACCGATGGCATAGAATTTCGTTGCTTGAACTCATCTTGTAACTCAGGATCTTTCCTTGAGATGAATTAAGGTTTTCTTGGAAACTTTGACTTTGTGAAAAATCAAATAAGTTTGACTTGGTGTTTTCGGTGAAAGTCGAATTTCAACTTTGTAGATTAAAGTCAAATTTGGTGATTTCTTGGGCTTCGAATATGGGTTATGGGTTCAGCCGAAACACAAAAGTTGAATTTGGAGCAAAAATTGAACAAGTCGAATTGGAACTTTGAAAGTGCAGGTCGAATTGGAATGAGTGGCTAAGTCGATATTTTTTTTTTGTTTTTTTTAACAAGTTGGATGGTGAGAGCTAAAGTTGTAAAGGTGAGAGCTAAAATTATAATGGTGTGAGCTAAAGTTCTAATGGTGAGAGCTAAAGTGGAATGGTGCGAGCTAAAGTTCTAATTGTAAGAGCTAAAGTGGAATGGCGGAGCTAAAGTTTATAATGGTGCGAGCTAAAGTTATAATAATGAGAGCTAAAGTTTATAATGGTGAGAGCTAAAGTTTAAATGGTGAGAGCTAAAGTAGATTGGTGAGAGCTAAAGTTTATAAAGGTGAGAGCTAAAGTTTATAATAGTGAGAGCTAAAGTTTAAATGGTGAGAGCTAAAGTAGATTGGTGAGAGCTAAAGTTTATAAAGGTGAGAGCTAAAGTTCAATGGTGAGAGCTAAAGTTTATAATGGTGAGAGCTAAAGTTTAAATGGTGAGAGCTAAAGTGGTGAGAGCTAAAGTTTATGAAGGTGAGAGCTAAAGTTCAATGGTGAGAGCTAAAGTTTATAATGGTGAGAGCTAAAGTGGAATAGTGCGAGCTAAAGTTTTTTTTTTTTTTTTCCTTTTTTTAGTAAAATATATGATGTTCCTTAACGTGTCAAACTTTACTAACAAAAAATATCTCACAAGATAGCTCACAAAGATGGCTAAAAAAAATAGCTCATAAGATAGTAAGATAGTTCACAATATGGAAGGATAGCTCACAAGTTGGCAAGATAGCTCACAAAGATGGCTCACAAAGCAAGATAGCTTACAAACAAGATAGCTCACAAGATAACAAGATAGTTCACACAAGTTGTCAAGATAGCTCACAAGATGGCTCACAAACAAGATAGCTCACAAGTTAACAAGATAGCTCACACTATGAGAAGATAGCTCACACTATGAGAAGATAGCTCACAAGTTGTCAAGATAGTTCACAAGATGATAAGATAGCTCATAGGAATACCTCACAAATGTCTCACAAACAAGATAGCTCACAAGATAATAATTTTAGACAAGTACAACTATACTTCTAATTCAAATAGCATTTTGTCTTTTAATGTTTGACACTTACTTGAAATATGTTCTGCAAACTTTGAAGAAGTGGAAAGGAAATTTGGACCAATCCAAATCAAGATAGCTCACAAAAGGGTGAGCCAAAGTGAAGATGGCTCTCAATGTTTGAAGAATGGCGTGGGATGCATAAGGATGAGAAAATCTTCAAGAACAACTTTGGTGTATTATCAGGAACTTCAATGCAATCTTCCAAACTCTCAAACTTTTGCTTGTTTTTGCTAGAAATTAGTTCCAAAAAGCTCACAAACACTTTCTAGCAACCTCTTAGTGTTTCATATTCATCAAAGACACAAGATTTTGTACTTTTGGATTGTTGTTTCCAAGTGATATTGAACCAATTCAACAAGGAATTGGCTCTTATACCAATTGAAAGTCACAAGATGTGATAAAGATGAGTAGCATGGTGAATCTTGAATGAACAAAGTATGAATATTTCTATGAAGAAGATGAACACTCAAGAACACAAGGAACACTTTGCTTGAATATGGAGAGCAAATCTCCTAGAGAAACAATTAAAATGGCAAAGGTTGCCTTGCAAACCTAGTTTGCAAGGCTTAAATACATGGAGCAACATGGGTCATCAAGGCCTTTGGGCTAAATCATGGACTCTCCTAAATTACATCATGGGCTACTCCAATCTACCAACTTGGCCTAACCTATTAAATAGAAATGGGCTAAACCCTTACATCATTAGCTAGTCTAATCAATATAATAATAACTTCGTAAATTATTATATTTACACAAGGACTACAAACAAAATATTTCCTAACATTGCTGAAATTTTAAGAGATTAAATAAAATAGGAGAGAGAGTATTAAATGTATTATATAGTAGTATATATATATATATATATATATATATATATATATATATATATATATATATATATATATATATATCGAGAACCATTTCTACCGCGAGAACCAATATGAGCCGTCCAATTCCCTTCTTTCAATGTCATTGCCCACCCATGAATTCCTCACATACACCCTGCCATACTCGATCCCCCTAGCCTCTCCATCCATGAATTCCATTTATCAAATCAACGGCTAAGATTGGTTCTCGCGGTTCTCGCACTAAAATCGGTTCTCATGTTTGTCTTCTCGTTCGCGTCGATGTTTTCACCACTGGTTAGAGTGTTGATGTCATACGTCGTCATTTTTTTAATTCTCATTTAATTTGCTTTTTATTATTATTATTTAATACGTTTTTATTAATGTTTAATATTTATTATCTTTTAAATCAACCCGTATATCACACAGACATTTAGTCTAATTTGTTACTAGCAATTAGTTATTATACATAAAATATATGATACATGGAAATTAAAACATATCTATGTAAAATATATTATGTTCTCCATTCGTATAAACTTGTATCGTGGTAAAGTGGAAGTGAAGGTGGTCCAAATAAAACTCATATTGCATACGCACCAATGCACATGTTAACAATCAATATGTGAAGGAAATGAGAACTATACCCTACCATAGGTAGTACATTTTATTCCACATGTCTAAGCTTACTAAAGTTTAAAATCAGAGGTCATCTCAAGATTGAGCATGACAAAGCCCTTCAAATGTAAGGTTGCAATGATTTGGTGTCCACATTTTTTAAACAACACATAGATTTCAACAAACCCAGTGTTTAAGTAACCAAGTAATTATTAAACAACACATAGATTTTAACAAACCCAGTGTTTAAGTAAAAGTTTTAACAAAAGTTGATTCATATTACAACTTGCATTTTAAACTATGTTGTTTATATACATTACAACAAAAAAACATGAGATTGTATTAAAATAAAAGACCACGCTTCAATGGGACTAGACTAGCTAAGAGAACTACAAAAAAAAAAAAAAAAAATAGAGACCGGTTATTTATTGTTATTACACAAACCTGTTCTACATGAGAAAATCATAGAAACAGTGTTTTATTTAATAACCATTCCCTATGCATGTTTCTATTAAATTGAACTATTAAATTGTTAAAATAAATTGAGAATCAGGATAGATTACTTTTTAAAAACCAGTCTCCCTGTTCTTTTTATTTACTATTATTTATACTATTATATAAACCATTTCTCTCTCATCCTCCATTTTAAGAGTTCTTAAATTTCAATCAAAACTAAATCTTGACCCTCCATTCTATCCAAATTAATCTCACCCACTCAACTTTTAACCATTTAAATCTCTTTCCTAATTTACTTTAACTTTTCACATATATAAAACTACTCTTCTACTAAAACACGCTTTCATACAACACAATTATCCAACATAATTATCAAGATCTTATTAAATTTTCCTCTCCTAATTTCATAAATAGAAATCTATTTTCTTATATTAATTTTATTTAAAAATTAATAAAAAGTTGAAGGAAATAAAAAAAGAATAGACTTAGTGGTGAACAAAAACTATTTAGTGATATTGAGTCGTGCAGATAACATACCATTATATTTTTAAAATTGATATGTTGCTAAACAGAAACGTACTATTCGCCGCCACCGTATAAATTTTTTTGTAGAGTATAGAGACTTATTTATAAACCAAAAAGAGATCTTTATTTATTTGTTTATCATTTTTCCACGAATTTCCATTTTATTACCACTAAACGAAAAAATAACAAATCGAACAATTTTCACAAAATTAACCAAAAAGATCCAATATGCATCATATAGTGTTACAACTAATAACATTAAAATACCATACAATTTCAAGTTAGAATACCATACAATTTGAAGGAAAGTAACAGGCAAACGAAGCAAATAGACTACTTCACTTGGGTTTACTGGCGGCATGTTCGATTCTTTCTTGCTGCATATTATTTAACCTGGTAAATACAGACTTTAAACCTAATAAGGTTATCTTTTACTTCCAAATTAACCATCCCTTCCTAACCATTTTATATTTTTCATAACAAATGTCTATTGCGAGTTATCTTTGAGAGCCTTCACCTTCAATACTTCCCTTTAACACATGTAAGTTTCGTATCATATTCAGTTCTTTTTTTGGCTGGGTCCTTTCACTTTTGCCCTATTTTAGTATCTGATTCATGAGTATAATCTTTTATGGCTTTATACATGTTTCACTTGATTGAAATTGTTTTTTACTTCTATGTTGCTCACCAACTGTTTGATGTAATGTCAACTCTAAAGGCTGGTCTTTTGGTATGTATGAAAATCGACGCCAACAAATTTTTTGATGCTATATTGCTTCTACTGATGTCAAAGTTGATTACTAACATATACGTAGCTTAATTTTGCTTAATACCAGCTACTGATGGAAACATGTTACTGTGCCTAAATTGCATTCTTTATGCATCAGTCACAGCCAACAACACAGACGTACACAAATACATTTCTAAAGTAGCAGAAATAAGACAAGAAGAAAAAAAAACAGAACACCCAAAAGAGAAAACAAAATCCACTAAAATCATTTACATAGAATTCAAAAGTCACATATTTATAACAGCTTGCATAAGATTTTTGAACCAAAATCCAAATTTAAATGACTTTTACCCGCACCAACCAAATAGTCTTTGGTCTAACGGTACGAGGGTGCTTTTAAGGTGGTATCCTTCCTTTTTGAGCCCACAGCAAGTAAGTAAGCGTATTAACCTATTAACTGCAACACAATTCAGATTTATAGTACATAGAATTCAAAAGTCACATATTTATAACAGTTTGCATAAGATTTTTGAACCAAAATCCAAATTTAAATAACTTTTACCCGCACCAACCAAATAGTCTTTGGTCTAACGGTATGAGGGTGATTTAAAGGTGGTCTCCTTCCTTTTTGAGGCCACAGCAAGTAAGTAAGAGTATTAACCTATTAACTACAACACAATTCAGATTTATAGTACATAGAATTCAAAAGTCACACATTTATAACAGCTTGCATAAGATTTTTGAACCAAAATCCAAATTTAAATAACTTTTACCCGCACCAACCTAATAGTCTTTGGTCTAACGGTATGAGGGTGATTTTAAGGTGGTCTCCTTCCTTTTTGAGGCCACAGCAAGTAAGTAAGAGTATTAACCTATTAACTACAACAAAATTCAGATTTATAGTACATAGAATTCAAAAGTCACATATTTATAACAGCTTGCATAAGATTTTTGAACCAAAATCCAAATTTAAATAACTTTTACCCGCACCAACCTAATAGTCTTTGGTCTAACGGTATGAGGGTGATTTTAAGGTGGTCTCCTTCCTTTTTGAGGCCACAGCAAGTAAGTAAGAGTATTAACCCATTAACTACAACACAATTCAGATTTATAGTACATAGAATTCAAAAGTCACATATATATAACAGCTTGCATAAGATTTTTGAACCAAAATCCAAATTTAAATAACTTTTACCCGCACCAACCTAATAGTCTTTGGTCTAACGGTATGAGGGTGATTTTAAGGTGGTCTCCTTCCTTTTTGAGGCCACAGCAAGTAAGTAAGAGTATTAACCTATTAACTACAACAAAATTCAGATTTATTGTACATAGAATTCAAAAGTCACATATTTGTAACAGCTTGCATAAGATTTTTGAACCAAAATCCAAATTTAAATAACTTTTACCCGCACCAACCTAATAGTCTTTGGTCTAACGGTATGAGCGTGATTTTAAGGTGGTCTCCTTCCTTTTTGAGGCCACAGCAAGTAAGTAAGAGTATTAACCCATTAACTACAACACAATACAGATTTATAGTACATAGAATTCAAAAGTCACATATATATAACAACTTGCACAAGATTTTTGAACCAAAATCCAAATTTAAATAACTTTTACCCGCACCAACCAAATAGTCTTTGGTCTAACGGTATGAGGGTGATTTTAAGGTGGTCTCCTTCCTTTTTGAGGCCACAGCAAGTAAGTAAGAGTATTAACCCATTAACTACAACACAATTCAGATTTATAGTACATAGAATTCAAAAGTCACATATATATAACAACTTGCACAAGATTTTTGAACCAAAATCCAAATTTAAATAACTTTTACCCGCACCAACCAAATAGTCTTTGGTCTAACGGTATGAGGGTGATTTTAAGGTGGTCTCCTTCCTTTTTGAGGCCACAGCAAGTAAGTAAGCGTATTAACCTTTTTGGTTGGTGCAGGTAAAAGTTATTTAAATTTGGATTTTGGTTCAAAAATCTTATGCAAGCTGTTATAAATATGTGACTTTTGAATTCTATGTACTATAAATCTGAATAGTCTTTGGTCTAACGGCATGAGGGTGATTTTAAGGTGGTCTCCTTCCTTTTTGAGGCCACAGCAAGTAATTAAGCGTATTAACCTATTAACTACAAGTCAATGCAAATTTATAGAAAATTACATGAAACACAATTCCAAATGAACCCTTAACTACAACACATTTCAGATTTATATTGCCTAGAAAATTACATTAAACACAATTCCAAAAGAACCCTACCTAGGTCAGGCATTCTAACATATAGTCTATGGTCTGAAACAACAGGCCTACGAATGAAAATTGAACGAAAAAGTAGAAAATATTGAACAACATACAACGTTTGTATTTATACACCAAAAGAACTATATATCTATGCACAGGTAATATCTTGGATACCTTTTACCCCAAAATATCAGCATGAGGACTTCTGTGCATCATCTTGCTTCTGTAACCACTGAAATAAAACAACAATTTTAGCATCTTAGGTTTTCCAGACACCTAACTTGAATAACTAAAAGTATGGCTTCCATTACTTGAATTTAAACAAATAATGGCAGACTAACTTGGTAGACAGATGCTATTGGAGCAGGGAAACTAATTTAATACAAGTCAATGAAGAATTTCAAAGCAACGGCTGCTCCAACTAGAATAGCACTTACCCATGTTACATCCATCGTATCCAACTGAAAGTAACACCTTCTGCTCAAATCTTTAAAAGTCAAATATATGAGAACCTACAAGGAGCATATAGGTTAACACATAATTCCTACATGATAAGTTATCCTATGGCCCTCTGATGACACATTCACCTTCCTTCCCCACGTATTATTTTTACGTACCTTTTCCATCATATGTTCAGGTGAAGAATCCCAAATCAACGCACCCTGCCCCGGATAAAATAGCAGTTACTCATGTTACATCCACCATATCCAAACTCAAGTTAACACCTTCCCCTAAAATCTTTAAAGGGGAACGATATAAGAACCTACAGCTAGCATTATAACTTCTGAGAAATGCAATGAACATTAGGTGAAAATGGATATAGAAAAAAATAAAATATTGTTACTGATTGTCTCTAACAACATACACGTTAATATTCTTCATCTCAAACATCTAATCTTCGAAACTGCAGATACCAAAATTGCTTAACCAAAAAGGATATTTTTGGTTAATATCGAAATTGAAAACCAAGTTCAAACCTTGCTCACACACCTACTACGTTCCTCACACAATCTCATACTTGCCATAACACGCTGTCAAATAGATCCACTCCGACGCCCACTGACACCCCTTCAAGCTGCTATCGGTTTCTTCGTATTCATTTACGTATGTTATTAGCTTTTCCTTTAATCGGCGACTGTTTTGTTAGGTAGAACTGCTACATATCTTGACTTAGGTGACTGCGATCTTGCAACACATATTTCTGGTATGCCGAACGTCTTAAAGGTCATGCTTGGTACGAAAAAGTTAAATACAACCAATGTTGTAAAGGTGGTTGTGTTAGACTACAACCTCCACATGCCCTGCCCACACTTATCAAGAAACTATTTACAGATAGGCGTTTCACTGCTTATAATCAAATGTTTGCAATGACCTCCTTTGTAGCTAAAGTGGATAACTCTGTTAATAACGGCTCCGGTCCTTTTGTATTCAAACTAGAGGGTCAAATTTCTCATTGGATGGGAATTCTATGCCCTGTAGAAGATGAAAACCCTAGATTTCTTCAAATCTATACTTATGACACCGAAAATGAAATCGTAAATAGGCTTCATCATTTTGGGAATGGTACCACTACTCATGTCCAACATGTAACTTGAAACTAGCATATGATGGCTCCACCTTTACGTGCTGAGACCATGGTCCACAATCTGAACCGAACTGCAGGTGATATAACCTCTAAACTATATATAATTACACGCTAATTAAGTGTATGTAAGCAAAACTAAACATTAGTCATACAGTTTTAAAGCATTTGTTTCGGATGACACCACAACAACCACGTTCACCTTTTTCTCCCCTCGTGCCGACACTATTAGACTACTAGCATCCATCACACCCTTCACACAGCCACATCAGCATCCCACCATTTTCTCATCACATCACACAAACCCCTATATCCATCACACCCTTCACATCCTTTTTCTTTTTCTTTTTTTTTCTTTTTTTTAACATTATTTAATTTTTAAATAATAATACAAATAATATATATATATATATATATATATATATATATATATATATATATATATATATATATATATATATATATACTTAGTTGCTTTTTGGTTGTTGCAGGTTACACAATTCTCGGATATTGTAACCCATGCCGTAGCCAACAAAACCTCTTCCCCGGCACTCCACGGCACCGCCCTTCTTTTTCCTTTTTGCCCGGGATCGGGTTGTGTTTCGGGTACCACCTCCTCGCGTGGGGTGTCGGGAATAGCCTCCCCGTCCTCATCTTCCTCCATCTCAGGCTCATCATCTCCCAGATACGTATGGTTTTGAAGGAGGGTTGTAAAACCACCTTGAGTCATGTTTTGAAAATCCGAAAAACCCATTTGAAATTGATTGAAAAACTGGGGTTGTGGCCGGTAAACTCCACCATGAAAACCCCCGGGAATTGGAGTAGGTGAATACATCGGAAATTGTTGTATATTTTGGATGTAGTTCGGTGGTGGAGATGACATCCCGAACATGTTATCCGGTGGGGTCGATTGCCAGCTCGTGCCTTTTCCCGTCTTTGAAATCCGTCGTGGGGTTTTGAACGATTGTTTGCCCTTGTCCATTTGTGAAATATATTTTTGATTAGAGAAAAGATGAATGTAGAGAATATATGAGATGAGTAAAATTTTTTGTGAAAAAAAGGGTTGAATATAATGTGTATTTATAGGAGATAAATGGATTAAATAAAAATAAATATTTTTGAAAATCACCCCAACGGCTACCCCCCCCCCCCAACGGTAACTCTCCCCTCCTCCTCTCTCACGCGCGCGACCCGGCTCACATCAGCGAGCGTGAGCGGTGGCTCACGAACACCATCGATGGTGTGCTGGGCTCGTGAGCGGCCCTTACTCGGCCCTCACGCGATGGATGCGGGTAGTCTTACAAATATTGAATGTGGGAAATTAGTGAATACATTACCAAGCCCAAATCCACATATTAAAGAAAAGAAACACATTTTCCAATTTCACTTCAATCCTTTGTGCAAGAAAGGGACCGTTGAGTTCATACTGGACAAGGTTTTTAACCTCATGTCATGATGTCACCTACACATGCGCAGGTCCAATCGACGTCAGGTTAGTACTTGTAAAATGCTACTTTTCTAAAACGGTTCACTACTTACAACTTCAATGAACCTACTAACACAACTTCTACTTCAGTAGCACAATGTGTCTCGCCTCAAAAGAGGTTAGCAGAAGAGGACATACGTAGTTCAACAACGAAATCCAAACAACTGACTCTTTTAGAGAAGCACGGTAAGTATCATTACTTTACACATGTGCTTTTACACACCACCATAAGTAATTATATGTCTGTACTTTTTGGAACTTACTTCACATACCAATACTTTTGGGTCATGTTACTATGCAAATTGATACTCCACAATACAAACTTACACGTTGCTAATTACTCTTATTTAGTTGAAGTTGAAATAGCAGAGCTGAAGAAAAAGGGAATCAACTTCCCAACTTTAGATGGAAATTGATACGCAGGTACAACTACTTACACATACAACAAACACATATTTACATAACACTAATAATAGCTCTTTTCGCAGGGAACTTGCTTTTTTGAGACTCATGCAAACCAGTTAACGCTAACAACCATGTAAATATCAACAACCACTGCAGGTTGTTCCTCTTTTTTATTATAAATTTCGTCTACATATACGCTCCACATGGCATGATGTCCACTGTACTAAACTTTCCTTTTACCATGTATATACACGCTCATGTTTCAACTTATCTACCTTGATGCTTCATAGGAAAGTTGGGTCTTTTTTGGACTGATGCAAATCAGGTACGTCCACACGTTAAATGCAATGTAAATTAGCTGTTTGTTACAGCCTGAACCTCTTTTTGAATGTAAGCGTGTAGCTAAACACCGAACACAAAGCATGAGGTATGTCGTATGAAGCTTTTTTTCTACCACATATGTATAAACTTCTAATTGATCTACAGTCTGTCTTAGTGCTTTTCATACAATATCTCATACTTTGTACCCCGGCGCGAAGCGCGGACTCCTAACCACTAGTACATATACACCACTTGAGTGATGTATTAGTTAAGCTTAATTAACGGCTCAACCAATAAATTAAACTTCTTTTATTGATGTATAACTTATCAAGTGGTGTTCTTTATATCTAATACTTCTATTTGACGAGATAAAAAGAAAATCGATCGCCACAATAACTACTTCTTACTTCTTTAACTATGTCTTCAAAATATTCAAATCCTTTATCAACATGATCAATTGAAATAAACACATTATTAAATAAAAACGTTACTTTACGCTTTATAAATAACAAAATAGGTAAAGAGCCTATTTAGTTTAGGAGTAAATACTTGCTCAGTTTGACTCGGATTTGTAAAGATAAAACTTTTAAGTACATTTTGGTTACCTAGCTATCTGTTTTTGGTAACTCTTTAAAATATGTTCTCTGATATTCTATTTTTGGAAATCTTTTCATTTATGAAGTACCATTGTTCTGTTTTGTAGTATCTTTTCTATCCTTTTTCTGTTTTTTAGGATTTTTGATTTTCTATATTTACACTAGGTGAGCTATCTACTAAGAATCATCTATACTAGCAGTTTAGCTAAGTAGTCCATAATCAAAGTTTCAATCTTGATTACAAAACAAGTAATTACAGCAGAGTTTGTACAGAGTAAACAAACTAAGAATTAAACTAAGTACATAAATTGAACTATTCTAGAAAAAATGAAAATACAACTAATCTAGTTATGAAGTATCAGTTGTCTTCCCACCAAGGTTCTTCTTTGACTTCAAATGTTCTGATCTGTGGATTTTCAGCTAAAATCTGATCAACTCTTGATTTTATCAATTGTTCAAAGTGCTCACTTCCTGTCAAATCTCTTATAGCCATCGCAACATGAAATATAAGTTCTTTTTTAGCTTTACCTATCTTAGATTCTCTTAGAAATCTCCAATTACCAGCTCTGTTCATGAAGAACATTCCTCTTTCAGGTTCAGTTATGTACCTGAACATTTCAGGATGAGTATTGGGAGGAAGAGCATTTTTTAGGTTTTCATAAGCAGGAAGATAGGGATGATCAGGATTGGGAATGATTTGTTCAGGAGCAACAAAGGCTTTTGAAGTCTTCTTGAAGGCATCCTCAATTGCTTGAACATGTGCAACAAATTGATCATGAGTGAAGAGTCTGTGGCATACTGACATTCGGATCCAGTATTCAAACTTTCCCATGAACCTTTGAACAATCTTACTTTTGGACTTTAGGAGATGGTACAAGATCTTAATCATCTCAAAGAAGGAGAGCAGTTTGCAGTGATGTAGATAAGTATTTTCATACGTGTTTCTCTCATCTCTTCTAACTACTCTGAGATAAGGACCTTCATCTGTACCTCTGTAAGGAGTGACCCTTGAAATGATGTCTGCAAATCTTCTATTTACCAAGTTTTGCTTCTTATCCCAGAACTCCTTGGATTGCCTTTCAGTTTGTTGAGCAATGCTTCCAAAGTTAAAGTTGAGCAAAGTTGAATGGCTTCATTGTGAGTTCTTCCTCTTTTAGGAGCTTTCTTGGCAGAAGGGTCATCTTGCTGTTGTGCAGCTTGTGCTTGATGTGTTTGAGAGGACAGCATGATCAATTCTTCTTCTTGTATCTCTCTCAGCTCATCATCAGTAGCACCAATGATAGCATCAAGATCTTCAGGAGTAGTGAAATCCTGATGCTTTTCCTTGGCTTTTAAAACATCTTCAAAAGAGGTGCCAAGTGCAGCAACTAGTTCACTTAACTCTCTAAGACTCTCATCTTCTTGTTGAAGTTCTTCCTCTCTTCTTTCTTCTGCTTCAATCTCCTCAGCAGACATTATTTTCTTTCCTTTTCTTCTTGATGTACTGTTGGGAGATGGTTGACTTGGTTGTACTGGAGAGAAAGCTTGGACTGTTGGAGCTGTTGTAGAGAGACTTTGCTTTTTCAAGTTGAGCAGGGAGGACAGAGGCAAGTTATCTTCATCGTCATCATCAGAATCTTCTGATGGCACTTTGATTGGGGCACATGATTCACCTTGCCTTGGCTTTTTGACACTCTTCCTTCTAGCTTTTTGTTTTAGCCTTCTTTTAGGCCTCTGCTCATCTTGAGCAGGTTGCTCCCCCTTAGATGGGTTCTCCCCCTCAGCAGTTGATTGGTTCTGAACTTCTGCTTCACTGAGGGCTGATGCTTTTGCTGCTCTTTCTGCTGCTTGATGAGCTTCTACTTGGGCAGTAACTGCATCACAAGCTGCTTTGACAGAGTCTGGATATAAAGAGCTTGAAGAGCCTGAGGAACCTGACTTCTCCCCCTTTTTGTCATCATCAAAGGTAGGGAAGACAGTAGGCTTAGCAGGAGCACCAGGGGTGAAAAAAGAATAAGGAGATGTAGAAGGTGTAGAAGTAGAGGGTGGAATGGTTGAGTATGAAGGAGAGGCAGTAGGGATAGTAGGCTGAGTGAAAGGTGAGGGGGAGACTCTTTGGTGTGATGGGATAGGTGAGAAAGAAGGAATGAAGGTAGAGGTGAGAGGTCTAAGTCTATTGATAGCATCAGTCACATTGGTGAATTCTTTAAGAGTGTCCAAGTGCTTTTGCCGAGAATACTGGCTTAACTTAGTAACCTCATCATCTATGGTTTTAAGAAGAGAAGAAACTCTGAGTATAGAGTTAGGAATGGATACAAAAATGTTAGGAGGGGAAGGTCTTAATGTTTGAAGTTGGGTAAGGAGGTTTGAAATGGTTTGGTTGAGAGAGGAAAGTGTTTGGTTTGAAAGGATAGGAGATGTGGTAGGAACAGAAGTAAAGGATTGGGATAACAGTTGATCCAATTTCGTAAGAATTGGAGAAAGATCAACTGGGGCAGGGGTGGGTTGGGGTTGGGATTGGTTAGCTTTGAGTGACTCAACCTCTTGGGTTAGAAGAGAGAGTTGAGATTCTGTTCTGGTTTGGAAAGAGGTAAAGGAGGCTTGAAGATTATCCATCTTTTGAGAGATAGATAGAAGGTTTTGAAGGATTTGGGGTGAAGGTTCAGAAGAGGTAGAGGGAATGGGTTGTACTGGGGTTGATTGAGATAGATTGCCAATATCAGGAATGGATTGGGGTCCCTCACCTAGACTTTGGTATGTAAGCCTAAGATCACTGGGAGCAGAAAGTGTGCTATGTACTAATGGTTGGTTAATACCACTAGTATTGACAGGCATTGTATAAGCATGTGTAAGAATAAAATCAATAGGTTGTACAAAAATGTGAGATTGAGTTGGGGTTAAACTCACTTGGGTTCCCCTTATTACATCAATAAGCTGTTGTGAGCTTATTGAAGGTATCAACTGACTCATTATAGGTAAAGACATAGTGTAACCTTGGGTGGAGGTCTGTCTTTCAATGGCATCACCCTGTTGGGAGGGTGACCCAGATTGCAGGAGTCCCATTTTTATAGATGCATCTTTTTGTGAAGATACATTCACTGGCTTAAGGGTTAATACAACATCCATAAGCTCCCCCTCAACATAAGAGGTAGCTATAGGAGTTGAGGTCAGAGGTGCAATGAGCATTTCCTCTAAGATGAGTGCAGTGTGCACTATCTCCATTGACCTTGATTCTATTTGGGTGACAGTGGGAGTAGAACTAGTGACTATTAGAAGTACACTAGAGCTTGGCAATTGTGGGGGTGTTTCGACTGGAATGGAGGATTGGTTCTCACTGGTTGGGACTACCAAGTGAGTGTCCTCAGGGAATGAAAGAGGCATACCTGAGATGTTCTTTGCTTTGCTGATCTCAATGAGTTCGACCGGCCAGTGTTGTCAAAAGTGAAAAGCGCACTGAAGCGCAAAGGGTTTCGGAACTTAAAGCGCGAAGCGCACAGAAAAGCGCGGGCTTCATAAAGGCGAAGCGCACAATATTAAAAAAAACAAAAAAAAATATATATCGTGATATAATATAAATAAAATAGTACCTATATAGCATAAACGTCAAAACATAATTCTAAACTTCATAGTTAATAATATTATGTGACTTCAGGAAACAAGATCAGAAATTAACAGCCTAATTAAGTACCTTAAACTACTAATTAACAATAATACTACTTGATTTGAGGAAAGAACATAAATTAACAGCCTAATTAAGTAATATTAACAATAACGTTCACTGAAGAAGAAAAAAACAGAATTCAAAGAAGAAGAAAAAAGAATTGGAAGATGAAGTCAAGAATCAGGAGAAGATACCCCCAGAGTTCTTGTCGATCGATGAAAAGCTTGTTGACTTTTTGCGTCGCCTAGCTCCAGCCGTCCAAAGAGTTCGAATGTCGACTAGGGTTTTTGAGTCGGTCGAAGGATATATGTGTATACGATGGTCAACGCTTTAAAAAAGGGTCAAACCTGCTTCAGGTTTATGAAGCGCGCTTTTTTGCGCTACTGAGCTTCTGCGCCTTTGTGCGCCTACATGCGCTTCATGCATACACAGGGCTTCGCTAGACAAAAAGCGCTTTAAGGTGGGCTTCTGCGCTTCTGCGCTTTAAGCGCAGGTGAGGCGCGCTTTTGACAACACTGCGACCAGCTTGTCAGAGACTACATCATCCTCAACAACATCCTCAATGGCAGCTTCAACTTCACTAACTTGTGCTCTATGTACAGAGGCACTTGATCCTTGAGAGTGATCAGGAGAGGGATAAGCAACATGCCCTCCAAGAGTTCTACTAGGAGAGTCATCACATGACTCATCTTCACTAGCAGGAGTGCTAATGTGCCCATGTTCAATAAGCATACCACCAGCATCACCATCATCATGATTATCATCATCAGAAGAACCAACATCTTGATCACCTTGATCATTATCAGACATGTCGAAGTATGGAATACTACCAAACCTTTCTTGATCCTCAGCATCAGGTTCCTCAAACTCAACCTGTGCTGGCCTTCCAGTTGCTAGATCATACAGCTCATACACAGGACCTTCATTATCATAGTTAGGACCCTGATCATCACCAACATGTATAAACTCTTCTTCATCATCCTTCTGTTCACCTTCATTCATGGCTTCATCTTGAGTATGAGCAACAGACTGCTCAGAATGTTCAGTGATTATATGAGGGGACTTAGAATCATTAGCCATTTCATCACCAATGTTTTCAGCAATCACTTCTTCTTCATTCTCATTCTCCTCATCAGCAGCAACATCAATCAGCTCTTGCATTTGTTCAGTTATAGGAGGACCTTGGAATTCCCTTATCAAATGGAAAATTTTCTGACCCATTTGAGGAATGGTCATGGTGTGCAAGTGTGCAGCCAACCCGGCATAATGTTCCCACTGAATATTTCTAAGAGCAATTAGACATAGATACCTGATGTAGGGAACATGGGTTCTAGTTGATTTCTTTGATGTGCCCAGAGTAACTTTGTCCACCATTTCAGAGAATATGACTTGTGCAAAGTCAATATTCCTCCCTATGACCAGAGCATGAAGAACCATCAACTCAGACTGGTTCATTTGGTCATGGTTGCCAGACTTGTAACCAAAGCATCTAATGATCACACTGGTCAAATACTTCCATGGGTGTCCCAGCACAGACAACTTATACTGACCATGGGAAACAACTTCATTATAACCAATCAGGGGCAGAACCTCCAGAATTTAATCCATTGAAGCAAAAGGTTGAAATAGGGCTAAGTTGGGTATAGAGATTGCTTGTCTGAGAGAATCTACAGTAATGGGAATTTTTATGGTGTTGTTGAGGCAGAAACAAGTGATAAGTTGCTCGGCAGGGTAATACCTTGCAGTATACCACATCTCTCCAACAATGTTAGAAAAGATCAAAAGAGGATGAGCAAAAAGACACGCAAACAGGGGATGAGAAGTGATAAAAGCCACCATAGGTTCATATCCCTGGTTTGCTTTGCTCGAAGGGATATCAGTGTTTATGAGGTAGTTGTTGGGTCTAATGGTGATTTTTGAGTTTAAGGTTATGTTCTCACCAGGAATAGCATAAGGAGTAGCAACAGGGTTGAAAGTCACCATGATTGCAGGACGGAGATACCGTAAGCAATGTGAGAATAGGGTTTGTAATTCGGGAAGAAGAAGAGTGTTTGGGAATTTTTGAAAGCTTAGAAAATGGAAAACCGCTCAAACATTATTTATATCTTCCTTGGAAACCTAAACTGTCACAGAAATATCTTTTTCAAAAAGTAACTGTCACGTCTGCAAAAAGGTAATAAACGGAGAAGTTAATAAATACACAGACAACTAACGGACAATTTAAATGAAATTAAATATTACCTAGTAACACATTAATTACGAATGAGAAAATAATAAAATAAGTGTGGGGACACAGGTTTTTAACTCTGAGCATCATCAGCTGACAGGAAAAAGCATCAGCTGATCCTTTTTGAGAGAAAATGAGTGTCAGCTAATGAATATACTTAGCTAAGCTGCTAGTTCTTGGCTAATGGTTGATCAGCTGAGGTATGGCATCAGCTGACATAATTCCTTTAGCTGATTCACTATTAATAAGACATGAAGAAGCTTAGACAAGTACTTCATTTCACACACAGATAAAATTACTTTCTCACACAAGTTAACTACCTAAGAACCGAATATGTTACAAGTTTAACATGCCAAGTTTGGATATTAGGAAGTTGAACCGAGACTAATCCAAAGGTTTTGTAAAAAGATCAGCTAATTGAACATCAGTGCTTATGTAGTGCATTGAAACTTTCTTTTTCTGCACATTGTCTCTTAAAAAGTGATATCTGATTTCAATATGCTTAGTCTTAGAATGTAAAACAGGATTGTTAGAGATAGAAATGACACTAGTGTTGTCACACAGGATTGGGGAGTTTTCAAATTGTAAGTCATAATCAAGTAGTTGGTTTTGCAGCCACAGTAGTTGAGCACAGCAGCTTCCAGCAGCAATGTATTCTGCCTCAGCTGTAGAGGTTGAAACAGAGTTCTGTTTCTTACTTGACCAGCTGACTAACCTTCCACCTAATAACTGACAACCACCAGATGTACTCTTTCTGTCTAGTTTGCAACTTGCAAAATCAGAATCAGTGTATCCAACTAACTCAAAATCAGAGACTTTGGGGTACAAGAGACCTAGATTAGGAGTTCCTTTGAGATACCTGAAAATTCTTTTAATAGCAGCTAAGTGAGATTCTTTGGGATCTGCTTGATATCTAGCATAGAGACATGTTGAAAACATAATATCGGGTCTGCTTGCTGTGAGGTATAAAAGTGACCCTATCATACCTCTATAAGCTGTGATGTTCACTGATTTACCATCAATGTCCTTTCCTAGCTTTAAGGCAGTAGACATGGGTGTTTTCATTGAAGAACAGTTTTCAAAATCAAACTTCTTTAGTAAATCATTAACATACTTAGTTTGATGAATGAAAATTCCATCAGCCTCTTGTTTAATTTGAAGACCAAGAAAATAGTTTAGTTCACCCATCATGCTCATCTGATAATTATCAGACATGAGTTTAGAAAACTTTTTGCAAAGATCCAAATTTGTAGACCCAAATATTATGTCATCTACATATATCTGCACTAGTATTACATCACCCTTGCATTTCCTTATAAACAAAGTGCTATCTATGCTTCCTCTAGTAAATCCTTTAGTGGTTAGAAAAGAAGAGAGGGTATCATACCAGGCTCTTGGAGCTTGCTTCAGACCATACAAAGCTTTGTTCAGAAAATATACATGGTCTAGTTTGCTTGCATCCTCAAAGCCAGGAGGTTGTTTGACATACACCTCTTCCTTCAATTCACCATTGAGAAAAGCACTCTTAACATCTATTTGGAATACTTTGAAGTCCTTGAAGGCAGCATATGCAAGAAACAATCTTATAGCTTCAAGTCTTGCAACAGGGGCATAAGTCTCATCAAAATCAATTGCTTCTACTTGACAGTACCCCTGAGCAACTAGCCTTGCCTTGTTTCTGATTATCAGCCCTTGTTAATCCATTTTGTTTCTAAACACCCACTTAGTACCAATGATGGATTTGTCCTTTGGCTTTGGCACCAAAGTCCACATATTGTTTCTGGTTAATTCTGCCAATTCCTCTTGCATGACATTAATCCAGTGGGGATCATTAATAGCTTCATCTACCTTCTTTGGTTCAATCATAGAAACAAAACCTGTGTACAAACAGAAATTACAAGCTTTTGATCTTGTTAATACAGAAGCTTCTATGTTACCTATGACCTGATTTTTTGGATGGTTTCTAAGGTCTTTATAGGCAGTTTGGATTGTAGGAGAGTTGAGATTAATTTGAACTTGGGGAATTGAAATTCTTTGGTTAGGATCAGCTGATGAGATTTCTGGTTGATCAGCTGACTGAATTTCAAGGTTACAATCTGTGGAGACTTCTACTGATGAAGGAATAGTTGATATGGAATTAGAATCCATTGATGATGAGTCATTGTTCACATCATTCAGTAAAAGTGTGGGTTGGTTTAGGATAGGCTGGGTACTTGGTTTGATTGGAGTTGGAACAGGTTCATCTAAGTCCTCTACTTCAGTTGATGGGAGTGGAACAGCTAACACTGGAATGTTGTCTTCAGTGTGAAGTAAATCATTAAATTCCTCACCTGTAGATGGATTAGTAGAACAGGAAGCAACAAAGTCATTTTCATTACAACTTACATTGATTGATTCTTCTATGAATTTTGTTCTGATGTTGTAAATTCTGTAAGCTTTGGAAATCACAGAATATCTGATAAACACACCTTCATCAACTTTAGGTGCAAACTTCTGTAATTGGTCTTTTTGGTTCAGGATGAAACACTGACAACCAAAAATATGCAGAAAACTGATGTTGGGCTTCCTTCCCTTGAGCACTTCATATGGAGTTTTGTTGTGCCTTTTGATTACTAGGGATCTGTTCTGAGTAAAACAAGCACAGCTGACAGCTTCAACCCAGAAGTTGAATCCTAATCCACTCTCACAAAGCATGGTTCTTGCAGCTTCAATCAAAGTTCTGTTTCTTCTTTCAGCTACGCCATTCTGTTGTGGAGTCCTTGGAGCAGAGAAGTTTTGAGATATTCCTTTCTCATCACAGAAACCTTCCAGAGTTTGATTTCTGAATTCAGTTCCATGATCACTTCTTAGCATCCTAACCAGATTGCCATTAAGCACTTCCATCTTTTTGACAAAACTTATTATCTCTTCTGCAGCCTCACTCTTTGCTTTTAGGAAGATGACCCAAGTGTATCTTGAGAACTCATCAACCATCACCAATGCATACTTACTTCCACCAATACTAGCAGTGGCAACAAGACCAAATAGATCCATGTGCAACATGTAGAAAGGTTCAGTAATGGAGAAGGCTTGCTTAGATGGAAAAGATGTCTTGTGCTACTTTCCCTTCTCACAGGCAGAGCAAGGTTTAGGCTTAACATAAGTCAGTGAAGGTAGTCCTGACACTAGATCACCCTTACTCAGCTTGTTTATATTTTTGAAGTTTAAATGAGAAAGCCTTTTGTGCCATAACCAGTTTGTGTCAGTTACAGATTTTGTATACAAACAGGTTAACTTAGATGGATCACCAGAGGACATATCAAGAGCATATACATCCTTGGTTCTTTTTGCACAAATAATTGTTTCACCTTCTTGATTTAAAATGGAACCATCTGTCTTGGTAAAGAGGACCTTATGATCACCATCACATAACTGACTTATGCTGATGAGATTGTACTTAAGTCCTTTAACATATGACACTTTGGACATGGTTAGGTTCCCATTATGAAGTTCACTATAGTCTTTTGTTTGCCCACAATTGTTATCACCAAAGGTCACTCTTTGACCCTTTTCCTTCTTGTAGTTACTAAGCAAAGCTTTACAACCTGTCATGGTCCTTGAACATCCACTGTCAAGATACCATGTGTTCAAACCCTGCATAGATAAGATTGAAAGAAGGTTAGTGATACTTGGGCATCCACAGTTAAGTGGATCCCTGTGGATTGCACCTAGCCATCCACTTCATATTAGGTTGTTTATGAATGAGAGAAACAATTGTGTTATCAAAATCAGTCTGCTGTCTTGAGTTACCTTTAAGAGAACAATCACTTGCCTTATGTTCTTTGCTCCTACATTTGTAACATTTTTTATTTTTGGAGCCTTTAACATGTTTTGGTAATCGCCCATGAGATATCTTAACTATCTTCTGATGACTATGGGTCATCAGCTGATAGATTTCACCATTCAGCTGTTGCAAAGATTGGAGGATAATTTCAACCGCTAACTCTTTCCCCATGGGAAAGCCCAACTCCTCAAGCTGATCCACATACCCTTTCATCTTAAGAACGTGGGAGCTAACATTGCCTCCCTCCGGCATCTTACAACCGACAAAGGCCTTGACACACTCATAAAGCTCTTGTTGTGCTTGCTGTTAGAACATGTCCTTCAGCTGAGAAATCATCTCAAACGCACTCACTTTCTCGAATTGCCTTTGCAATTCGGGACTCATGGTCGTTAGCATAAGGCAAGTGACATCATTAGTGTCACGGACACGCTTTTCATGCGCGTCCTTCAAAGCCCTTGGCGCATTGATTGCCGGCGCCTCCGGGAGAAGGGACTTAAGGACCTCTAGCTTCATTTCTTGGCGTAGGACAATTCGCAAAGTCCTATGCAAATCCATAAAGTTTGGCCCCGTGAGCTTCTCCTTTTACAAAAATGGACGAAGTGACATGTTGGTGGTGTTGGTGTTGCTAGTAGATGCCATCTACAAGAAAAGTACGAAATTTGGTTAGTTGGATGTATTTAATCCTTGTTAAATAATTACCCACTTGTTTATAAAACAAATTATATTAACAAGGGCTAAGAACCTCGAAGTATCCCAATCCATGACGGGTTTGCCGCGGATCACTTCATGGAGCTACTTAGGTAGGTGAACAATTTACCAATCGCAATCCGAGATCACAACTCTTAGGCACTTGCGGGATCCTAGGTACTCATAGCACCCATTTGGCTTGTTTGATCCCTCCACACCAATTCCTCATTAACCCACTTTGATAGCTCAGCTAGAGCTCGACAACTACCAAGGCGTTTTAAGTCTTGAAATTGTAAATGGTCCGTCAAGATACACGGTGGTACTCTAGCCCAATGGCCGGCTTGGCTAGAGCTCAACAACCGACCTTGCGAGTTGCCACACACACCTTCCACACAGTTACACAAAACCGACCTCGGCTAGAGCTCCTCGACCGATCTTGTTTCACTAGATTTGGGTGGTGTCATCTTACGGGTGGCATGTGATTTACTTTTGAAAAACGGGTTTTAGTTTTTCCGATTAAAACACTTTTAACCATATCTTGTCTTATGTGGCGCGCGGAGTTTGTAAACCGATTTAAAACTCTTTGATTTTATTATTTTGAAAATTTTTCTAGCATGCGAAGATCCTAAACAACCATGCAAGAAAAAGTACAAAATAAAATCAACGACACATGTAATACATATCCGGTAACGAGCCAATCCTATGCGCCTTGCTCGTGAGCCATCGGGCAAGACTAAGTCATCTAAGGACATCTCCGAATGACTTGATGTGTGCTCCTCCCACTTGATCCACCGCGTCTCCTACCGACCTCCGGATCCAAGTACGCCAAGACACCCTCCATGGTCCTTGTTGGTTGCTTCGATTCTCCTTTTACCATTTATAAATTTAAAAGGAAATGACATGCAAGCCACAATTTTACTATTCTAAGCTAATACTACAAATTACAAAGAATAGAAAATCGGCATGCAAGCCATTAAATATACAAACCGAATAAATAAATTAATTATTACAAACCATTGTGGTACAAACCACCAAATGAATGAATAAATTTAAACATACAACCAAACACATCACATAGGTCTAAAGGCTCAAAATGTTACCGGATGCAAATATTACAACCACATACAAGAAATAACAAATCTACACATGGTGTGCCACACAAAACCATGTAAATCTTATATGTCTTGGTTAAGATTATCTAATCACTCAAGACACTAATAATCCTATGTACATATGTATTAAGAACCTTAAACAAGTCAAAATTCCATATTCATATATACACAATGTAAGTATATGCAATTAACCATTTTCATGCCAAAATATTAATCCACATATAAATACACCAAACAAGACATAAGGCAACTTAATCATATCACAACTCAAATTCTGGAACAATTCTAGAAAGTACAAGAAGCCCAAAAATCCAACAAAATTGATTTAAGGTAAAACTTGCATTCTGCCAGTAAGGGTTAGCGCCGCTAACTATAACGAGTTAGCGCCGTTAACTCCAGGTTAGCGCCGCCAAATCCAGACGACTTAGCGACCGCTATAGACGGTTTAGTGCCGCTAACATGGAAACATTAGCGCCGCTAAACCCCGGACAGAACCAAAAATCACATTTTTCGGATTTTTTAGGCCACCAAGTGCAAAACTAGTGTAGAGGTGGCTCTGATACCACTGTTGGGATTCGAGGTTGAGCAAAACGGAAGCAAACAAGAACAAAATCGAATTTTAAAACATAAAAGGTAACCACAAGGTGAACCCCAAAAGTGTACCAATCTCTACAACAAAGTTTTGCAACTGAAACAAGAGAGAAAGAGAAGCAATATACCCTGGATGTCTCTGATGGTTGAGTAGAACACAATGGGAGCAAGAAAACACCTTCTTCTTCTACCGAAGTCCACCCCGAGAATAACGAGATCTTGGTGTACTAGCACCCCTTGGAACACAACTCACTAGATGAAAGTGTTCCCTGGAACAATCAACCTTGTACCACCAGTAACCCTCTTGAACTCTCTCTATTTTGAACTCATAAAAACAACCCACTTAGTTTTCTTATGTGAGTGAAAACAAGTGTTAACTAACCAACCTAAATGAGAGAGATAAGTGGGTCTTTTATAAACTCTAATGTGCCCCCAGAACTCCCCAAGGTCGGGCAAGAGTCTATGATTGTAATGACATGCATTGGTGGAGAGAGGAGGTGAAAAGAATAAAGTTGCATGCTGTCAGCTGGGTTAGCGCCGCTAACCGCCCAACGTTAGCGCCGCTATCGCGGCAGAATTCGCGACAACAAGGGTTAGCACCGCTAACCCTGCCAGAATGCAAACCATACTTATTTATTTTTTCTGACCCTCCATTCTTAGGTTGTTGTCAAGATCTATCCCCGGCGTGTGACCCGATAGGCCCATACGTCATCGGTAGTGATCAAGTGGTGTACGTGTGTCAATGGGCATACACTAACACTTTACACATGGAGAATCACGTGACTTTTAATACTAACTTAAAAAATAACTCCCTTTTGTTTCGTACAAACATTTACATCTTTACCATTCTTTACTTAACATACCTATCATCTATGTTTATTTATTATATGTACATTTGCATTTTGAGGCGTCATTTCATTTGACAAGTACGTTCTTATCTTCAAATGCTAATAAAGTGTCACACTTTAAACTTAGTATGACAATCATCAATCTGCATGATCTCAAACCTTGGGACTCTTCCAATATGTTTGAGGTGAAGGTGTACCCAACATGGATAAGTAGAAATCCTCCGATTCCAGCTCCTGTTGGCTGCTGCTGCATGTTACTGGATAGACAGGTATAACAAAAGGCATAAATTATCAGTTTTAAACAGTTTTACATGAATTGTAGTACTAAAAGTTCCTCTTCCGCAACAGGGAGATGCCATTCAAGAAAATATGGCTTTTACCAACGTCAACTTTTTTACCAACGTCAACTACTTTAGCGAAGTGATGGAGGAAGATTCGGCATACAAAATTTCCAATTTCCTTTGTGAAAAAACCAAAGCCTGGCAACAAACTTTACCTAATACCACAACTCTTACGTTTGGGAAATTCACCAAGTTCGAGAAAATATCATCTACCGAATTTCTAGAACATCATTTCCAGTTTTTTTTCCTATAATCAATTACCTTCAACACTTGCGAAAAACTCTGTTCTCACATGTATAAAAATACATATCTGTCACCTTCTAAAATATTAAATTCTAATTCATATGTTCTTCTCTTATCAGATTACATTGGATGGATGCATGCGGCGAGTTGGAGAGCTAAAACAATCAGGTGACCCCAACAGAAACCAGGTTGTCAAAAGAGTGTTAAATATAGAGAATCTAAAGTAAGCGCTCAAATTAGTTTTTACTTATCAAAATCTTCTTTTACGATTGCTAGAATTGAATATATTTTATAAATAGTGGCAACGTTGTTGAATTTACACTATGGGAAGAAATGGCATGAAACTTTGATAGAGCCGCATTCGATTCAATGCCAAAACCTGTCATTTTGGGTATAAGCTCATGTCGGGTCACAATGTACAACGGTCAGTTTTCTTATTATCATTATTTCTATTATTATTGTAGAATTAGAGCATAAGAAAACTATTTTACAAAGTAAACAAAACGTAATGGTCATTATTTTTAATTAGATGTAAAAATCGCATCTTCATGTAATCTACCTCAAAAGACAGGACTACTATTGTAACTCAATATGAGTAATAAAAATTACGTATTGTTTTCATGCCCAACAAGTATGCCTTAACATAAGTCGATTTTCACTTGCTTACTTTGATTTAGTATTTTCTTTATCCTCTTTTTTATATACATCTTCCCCGCAACAATATAATTTACTAAATAAAATTTTACTCGCTTACTCTGCTTTAACACTTTCTTTCACCTCTTTCTTTTGAATCTTTTTTTCTACTCTACTTTAAAAAAATAACCATGTTATACCATTATGTACAGACGAATATCAACTATCCGCAACCGTAGCAACCTACTACTTCAACCCCGATGTTGAAGAATTTCGTCAATCATTTGAGCAGTAAGAATACATCTACATTGCATCTAATTTTGTTACACACGTATTATGTTTACGGCGTATACTTTATTTTGCATATTGTCTGTTCAACCTTCACTAATTGTTAAAATTTAACAAACCAGATACAAAGCCAAAGATTATGTGAATCCACCACTAACAATCGATCAACAAAGGTATAACGACAACAACATCGAAAAGACACGAAATAGAATTCCTTTGGCTATCTTACTGTCACAAAACCCTGATTCGTACAAGGTAATTACGTTTTATACTTTATTCATCACTTTCGTTTAAAAAATAATAATCTTACAGCTAAGGGGTGTTCTTCGGTCGGGTTACTCGGTTTTCGGGTTTGAGGTAATAAAATCTCACCCGATAATTGACCCAAATAAGATTTGTTTTATTCGGTTTTCGGGTAAATCGGATCGGTTCGGGTTTCGGGTTATTCGGATAAAACCGAATAAGAACTTATTACTTCCCATTTTATGCTTCAGTCATTGTAGAATTAGATAATAAGTTTAATTTATTTTGTTACTCGTGTTACTAACTTCATAACGAAGTTTATTAACATAATATTTTATAAATAATTTACCTATATGTGTTATCATCTTATTCCTAATTGTTTTGATTAATGGCATACATGAATCTTAATAGTAATAGTATGATACACCATTAATTTGACACATTCATATAAAACTTAATTGATTATATTTGCTATTTTACCATTTTTACAAAACTATTGGTCCTTAGCAATAAAAATAATTTACAAAAATATTATATTATATAAATGTATAATTAGTTAAAATATATAATTATTCAAAAAAACTTAAAATATATAACCTCTAAACTATATATAATTACACGCTAATTAAGTGTATGTAAGCAAAACTAAACATTAGTCATACAGTTTTAAAGCATTTGTTTCGGATGACACCACAACAGCCACCTTCACCTTTTTCTCCCTTGGTGCCGACACTATTACAAATATTGAATGTGGGAAATTAGTGAATACATTACCAAGCCCAAATCCACATATTAAAGAAAAGAAACACATTTTCCAATTTCACTTCAATCCTTTGTGCAAGAAAGGGACCGTTGAGTTCATACTGGACAAGGTTTTTAACCTCATGTCATGATGTCACCTACACATGCGCAGGTCCAATCGACGTCAGGTTAGTACTTGTAAAATGCTACTTTTCTAAAACAGTTCACTACTTACAACTTCAATGAACCTACTAACACAACTTCTACTTCAGTAGCACAATGTGTCTCGCCTCAAAAGAGGTTAGAGGACGTAAGTAGTTCAACAACGAAATCCAAACAACTGAATCTTTTGGAGAAGCACGGTAAGTATCATTATTTTACACATGTGCTTTTACACACCACCATAAGTAATTATATGTCTGTACTTTTTGGAACTTACTTCACATACCAATACTTTTGGGTCATGTTACTATGCAAATTGATACTCCACAATACGAACTTACATGTTGCTAATTACTCTTATGTAGTTGAAGTTGAAATAGCAGAGCTGAAGAAAAAGGGAATTAATCAACTTCCCAACTTTAGATGGAAAGTGATACGCAGGTACAACTACTTACACATACAACAAACGCATATTTACACAACACTAATAATAGCTCTTTTCGCAGGGAACTTGCTTTTTTGAGACTCATGCAAACCAGTTAACGTTAACAACCATGTAAATATCAACAACCACTGCAGGCTGTTCCTCTTTTTGATTATAAATTTCGTCTACATATACGCTCCACATGGCATGATGTCCACTGTACTAAACTTTCCTTTTACCATGTATATACACACTCATGTTTCAACTTATCTGCCTTGATGCTTCATAGGAAAGTTGGGTCTTTTTTGGACTGATGCAAATCAGGTACGTCCACACGTTAAATGCAATGTAAATTAGCTGTTTGTTACAGCCTGAACCTCTTTTTGAATGTAAGCGTGTAGCTAAACACCGAACACAAAGCATGAGGTATGTCGTATGAAGCTCTTTTTCTACCACATATGCATAAACTTCTAATTGTTCTACAGTCTGTCTTGAGTGCTTTTCATATAATATCTCATACTTTGTACCCCGGCGCGAAGCGCGGCTCCTAACCACTAGTACATATACACCACTTGAGTGGTGTATTAGTTAAGCTTAACTAACGGCTCAACCAATAAATTAAACTTCTTTTATTGATGTATAACTTATCAAGTGGTGTTCTTTATATCTAATACTTCTATTTGACGAGATAAAAAGAAAGTCGATCGCCACAATAACTACTTCTTACTTCTTTAACTGTGTCTTCAAAATATTCAAATTCTCAATTGAAATAAACACATTATTAAATAAAAACGTTACTTTACACTTTATAAATAACAAAATAGGTAAAGAGCCTATTTAGTTTAGGAGTAAATACTTGCAAGATATAGTGTGAGTTTAAGCATATTTATTGTATGTACGTGTGTGAGTCGTCACAAGAAAAATGACTTTTAAACACGATTATAGTACTTGCACAAATAATATGTTATGAATTAAACACACGGTTAGTACTAATAGTATCATTATAGAATGAATACCACTATTTTGATTCCGAATTAACATTTGAAGGTCTATGTACTTTACAAACATGTTTGATGTCTATTGTACTTGAAGTAACACATTATAAATACTAAAAAATTGTGATGGAAAATGAATAGTCCTTTTTTTTTTTTTTTTTGCAAAATAGTTATGATATAATATATATGTTGTAAATATTAGAACGAGGAACACAACTAGCATAATGGTTAAGTACATTTGCAATGGGGTTGCAGCCAAGGTTCAAGCCTTGTTTTTCTCTATTGATCTTTTTTTTTTCTTTTTCGCTCACCCACGATATAAGCTTATATCGTGGCTCTCTTTTAATTATTTTTTTATTTTTTTTGCTGCTTTTGGACATAGAACTCTAGCAATACTTTTAAATTAATATTTACATTATTACTATTATATTAAAATAATTTTATATATTATCTATTTTTATTATAATAGCTTTTAACATTTTATGTAAACAACTATGATACACAATTCCATCTGAGTGATGTTATATTAAATGTAATACGAAATTAATAAAACCTTAATCGATTTGAATCCGAACCACATTCGTGAATGCAATCTGAAATAATTTCATCATAAAATTACTTCTAAATTTTAAATTTTTTTCCATTACTTTATACATTTGTGTTTAATTATTAGTTTGTTTTATACTTTTTTATTTTTTATTTCCCGCCACAACATGCACCACTACTAGAAAATGGCGGGAAATCCGAGACATTTTCAAGGGTGATAACTCCCTCGAAAAAATTTCTGACGAAATTCCTATATAATCCGAGACATGTTTAAGTGTTTACCTGTGGTTTGTATTGAAAAAGAGTATAAAATCTACAAAAAGAATGTTCGTTCTCGGAAAACCCTTGGTAACTTCTGAGATATTTCCATCGGTAAAAAAATATTTTTTATATACTTATCAATTTACAATGCAAATTATCAAGCCTATATACATACTTATACACATACATGTACATGAGGTTATCGTGAAGCATAGATTAGTATGCTATAGTAAGATACGTATATGTATGTGTGTTCGTAAACAATTACGTATGTGTAAAGGTCATCGTCATTTCTATAAATCCTCATGATATGCATAATATATTGGCATATTAGTATGGTCAATATGTTTTATTTTGTTTATAATGACATGTTTAAGTGTTTATTTGTGATTTGTACCAAAAAATAGAGTATAATCTACAAAAAAGAATGAGAGATTTCCAAGGCTAGAATGTATATTTTATATATTTATCACTTTACAATTCATTTTATTAATCATACTCAAATTTTCTTTTATTTGCATCTTAATCAATCATAATCTATCATGATGTGATACAATAAAGTTGAGGCTAAGGAGGTTTGCTTGTTCTCTTTTACTTTTAATAGGTCATTAGGTGAGTTATTTGGTTAAATCTGGTATTTATGAATAACAGTACACATTATTTTATATTATATTTTGTATTATGGGATGTATGTTGTTTGACTCATAATTATTTGAACCACTATGGGTCATATTTGGGTTAAAATGAGTTTTAATAACTACTTATGAATAATAAGAATCTTGTTCTGTATCAAATAAATTATAATAAGTATAATAATGGGTTATATTGGTCTAATTGGATTAAACAAGTCATTGCGTAGAATAAGTAGTAAATAGTGTTATGGTCTATACAGAATTATTTATTGAGAATTCAACACAAGTCTTATATCCATTGTATTTCATACCTACTGCCATTTATCTATAACCCATCTTAAATCCTAGCATGTTATTTATCAATATGCTAATAAACAAAAGCTATTGAATATTTATGTGACGACACCATTTGAGATCATGTTTAAATAATAAGAGAACCACTAGGACTTAATCTCACTAACTTTTAGAATATTTAAGTGGCTTTCAATAGTCACACTGATGGAGCCAAATTAGAGATGGCCAGTCTCCCAGAATTTAGAAAGAAGCCAGAGAACTCTTGGAGCAATTTTCTTCAATAATTATTTGAAACTGAATTACAAGACTTAAAAATAACAATCACAAAACTTCCAACTAGTAAACCAAAATAAATGAAAAACATGGACTAACTCAATATGTGAACGTCGGAAAAAACATGCAAACAACTAATTAAGAGATAATCATGCAAAACATGCACGTGACTTTTGATCAATCTATCCAACTTGCAAGATGTTAACGGAATCGAACGGGGCCCTGGACCATTCTCTTGTGCCTGCCACCTTGTTGGGCCGTTTCAACGCCCTCCCCCTCACAATTGACCTCGTCCTCAAGGTCGGAAAGATAAGGAAACTCCGATGTAGGCACGGTGGTGAAACTAGATCGTAAAAGTGATACATGGAATACTGGGTGTATTCAAGCTCCTGCATTGGAACGATCTTGCACTCATTTCTGCCTGTAATTCCTCAACTTGAGATACTCAAAATCACCAACATCAAAATGTTTTTCAATTATTTTTTAGTTGGCTTGTTTTAACATTTTCTCATGTGATCTCGATAGAGCTTCTTTGAGCAACTCAATTACCCTCTCATGCTCAACCAATAGTGGCCACATTAACTTCACCCAGTATATATTCGTGAATAATAGAGACGTCTGTCCCATACAAAGCTTTAAATGGTGTCATGTTGATTGAAGAGTGGTAGCTAGTATAATAGTATTGTACCAAAATTCAGCTAAGTAGAGATACCATTGCCACATTCTTGGTTCATCACTAACAAAAGCTCGCAAATAAGATTCTAAACGTCGGTTGACGACTTCAGATTGTCCATCCGTTTGTGGGTGGTATGCACTAGAGTGTAGTAACCGAGTTTCCAGTTTTGAAAACAAGTTCTTCCAAAAATTACTAAGGAAGATAGGGTCTCGGTCCGAAACGATTGTGTTGGGGAGGCCATGTAATTGGTAAATGTCATGTAAAAATAAAGTTGCCAATGACGGAGCATTGTAATTGGAGGGTAACGCGTACGGGATGAAATGAGCAAACTTTGTTAACCTATCGACAATTACCCAAATGGCGGTTTTGCCATTTGATAGTGGGAGATGTGTGATAAAATCCATAGAGATATCCTCCCATGTTCGGGAAGGTGTTGGTAAAGGTTGAAGCAAACCGTAAGGCTTGTGGTTGGTGGGTTTGGTTTTTTGGCAGATTTGACAATCTTTGATGTAAGCTGCAACGTCTTTTTTCATGTGTGACCAAAAGAACTTTGATGCTAATCTTCTTGTTGTGACATTTAACCCAGAATGTCCTCCCAGCGTCGAAGAATGGAACTCAAAAAGAAGCTTTTGTCGCAAATTTGGAATGTTTGGAATTAACAAACGGTTGTGTACTTGAACCAATCCATCTCGAAAAGACTAACCTGCATAATCAGTGGGGTGTTTTTGGATATTTGAAAGGAATTGCTGACCTTCAAGATTATTGGTATTGTATTCACGTATCTCATGCAACCAATAAGCAGTGGGGGCTGAAATTGCTAGCATTGCTGGTAATTCAACGAGACTAAGAGCTTCTGCAACTCGGTTGTCTTTTCGGGCTTGAAATGTATCTCAAAATCGTATCCCATCAATTTTGAGACCCATTTATGTTGTTCTGGAGTTTATATGACCTGAGTTAGCAGATGTTGGATGTTGTGGTGGTCGGTAAATATCCGAAACTTCCTGCCCAATAAGTATTGTCGCCATTTTTTAACTCCCTCCGTAATGGCGTACAATTCACGGATATAACTTGCACATCTTCGGATTTTTATCCGATCCGGATCGGATAAAATCTGGACCGGATTTTTTCGGTTTTTTTGGGACCGGATTTTCGGATTGTAACCGGATTTTCTCAGACAAAAGTGTAACCGGTTTCGTACAGATTAAAACCGGATTTTCTTGGACAAAAGTGTATCCGGTTTAACCGGTTTCGGATCGGATTAAAACCGGATCGGATCGGATAAAACCGGTTAAATCCGCTCCGGTTTGAAAAAAATCCGGTTTAATAAAAAATCGGTTCGGATAGTTTTTGCACAAAATCGGATATTCGGATTTTTTGTGCACCTCTAGATATAAGTGGAACTGGCCTGCATTTTTGGAAACATGTTCTTGCTAAAAAATGCAATTGGTTGGTCTTGTTGCGATAACACAGTGCCTATGGCAAACCCGGATGCATCAGTTATGATGTCAAAAGGTGCTGTGAAATCGGGTAGAGCAAGAGTTAGCAGTGAAGCCATTGCTTTTTTAAGGGCTTCAAATGCTATATCAGCTTTTGTTATCCACATGAAAGATGGTGATTTAGAAGGTGAGTGAGTGGTGTTGCAATGGTAGCGTATCCACGTACGACCCGACAATAAAATCCTGTCAACCCAAGAAATGCTCTCAAGACCGTGAGTGAAGTGGGTTTTGACCAAGCTTGAATGGTTTCTAATTTTTCTGGTGCGGTGGCAACACCTTTTGCGGATATTACATGACCCAAAAATTGCAATTGTTGCACTTCAAAAATACACTTTGACATTTTTGCATGGAACTAATTTTGTTGTAGTGTCTGTAGCACCCATCGAAGACGATCATAGTGAGTTTCCAAGGATGAACTGTAAATCAAAATGTCATAAAAAAATTAACAAACTTCCGCAAAACTGAGTGAAATAGATCATTCATTGCGGATTGAAAAGTGGATGGTGCGTTGGTAAGGCCGAAAGGCATTACGAGAAATTCGTAATGGCCATCCATGGTTCTAAACGCTGTTTTTGGTATATCATTTGGGGTGACACGAATTTGGTGCTACCCGGCTCGTAAATCGATCTTGGAGAAGTATGATGCACCATGAAGCTTGTCAAGTAACTCAATGATCGTTGGAATAGGAAAACGACCTTGAATAGTTATTGCATTTAGTGCTCGATAGTCTACACAAAACCTCCACGTGCCATCTTTTTTTTGAACCAATAAGACGGGAGAAGAGTAAGGGCTTTGGCTTGGACGAATGACACCGTCGTTGAGCATCTCCGTAATGAGAGAAGTCATGACCTGTTTTTGGTAGTGTGGGTAACAGTATAGCTTTACATTAACAGGTTTTGCATAACGTAGTTGTGAAATCAGAGAGAGAGCAATCGTGTGTTTGTTTCATTCAAATTATGAAAACTTGATTTAAAAGATATACATACGTGACTTTACAAAGAATGAGATATTTACAAAACTAGTCCCTATACTTTATGAAGGACACTAAGTAAAACAATTCTAACACTCCCCCTCAAGCTGGAGCATATATATCATAGGCACCAAGCTTGTTATATATATATTCGACTCGGGGTCCTCTTAGAGGCTTTGTAAATCCGTCTGCAAGTTGGTCGTTCGAGTTAACAAACTCAGTGATGATGAGACCATCTAACAGCTTTTCCCTAACGAAGTGACAGTCAATCTCAATATGTTTTGTCCTATCATGAAACACTGGATTTGAAGCAATATGAAGAGCAGCTTGATTGTCACATATAAGTTTCATCTGAGAGACCTTGCAAAAGTGTAGTTCTTCAAGAAACTGTTTGATCCAAATTAGCTCACACATTGCGTTTGCCATTTCACGGTATTCTGCTTCGGCACTTGATCTGGCTACTACATTCTGCTTCTTTCTCTTCCAGGAGATTAAGTTACCCCCAAAGAGCACACAATATCCAGAAGTTGATTTTCTACTGAAGGGGCATCCACCATAATCAGAATATGTGTAACATGATATCTCCGTATTACCTTTGTTCTCATACAGTAAGCCTTTCCCTGGAGCTCCTTTAATATATTTCAAGATTCGTAAGGCGGCTTCCCAATGAGTATCACATGGGGCATTGAGAAACTAACTGACTATATTCACAGCAAATGAAATATCTGGTCGTGTTACTGTGAGATAGTTGAGACGACCAACGAGTCTTCGGTACTTCCCTTGATCAGTCAAAAGCTCCCCCTGACCTGGCAGGAGTTTGACATTAGGATCCATTGGAGACTCGACAGGTTTGCAGTCAATTAAGTGTGCTTCCTCTAATATATCTAGAGCATACTTCCTCTGTGATAATGAAATTCCATCTTTAGATTTTGCAACTTCGATGCCTAGGAAGTATCTGAGGTTGCCCATGTCTTTTGTCTGAAAATGATTGGCCAAGTGGTTTTTCAACTGCTTTATGCCCTCGTGATCATTTCCCATGATAACTATGTCATCAACGTACACTATCAAATAAAGGCACTTGATCCCTGAAATATGATAAAAGACTGAATGATCTGCCTCGCATTGTGTCATCCCAAATTGTTTTACCATGGTACTGAACCTCCCAAACCATGCTCTAGGAGATTGTTTTAAACCATAAAGTGACTTTCGCTGTCTGTAGACTAAACCAGACTCCCCCTGAGCAATAAACCTAGGTGGTTGCTCCATATAAACTTCTTCTTGAAGGTCACCATGGAGAAAGGCATTTTTGATATCTAGTTGGTGCAAGGGCCAATCTCGCATTGCAGCCATGGACAACAAAATACGAATACTTGTCATCTTGGCCACAGGAGAAAAGGTATCACTATAGCCCTTAGCAACTAGACGAGCTTTCAAACGATCAAGTTGTCCATCAGGGCCAACTTTAGGAGTGAATATCCACCGACATCCGACCTTAGATTTCCCCGGAGGTAACGGAACCAAGTCCCATGTCTCATTCTCAGTTAACGTTGACATCTCATCTAGCATTGCCTTGTGCCACCCGGGATGGGATAGAGCCTCGTGAACATTTTTAGGGATACTCACGGATGCAAGACTGGGAACACAAGCTAAAAAGGTGGTAGACAAGCGATCATATGCCACATAATTATAAATGGGATAGGGGTTGGCTGTGGAGCGTGTACCTTTTCGCTTGGAAATGGGAAGCACATCATCAGATGGACCTGAATTGGGAGGATCAACCGGCGTAGAGAATGAGTCATGAGCCCCTACTACAGTAGGTGGATCTGTGTCTTCAGGAGTAGCAGAATGAACGGTAGTAGGAGGAATGGTTTGAGGTTGGTGAGGACGACGATGATATGTTTTCAACGGAGGAGTAACAGCAGGGGTGAGTGAGGTGGACGGTGATATGTTATCTGTTGAAGGTATATGAAGAACAGGAACAGGGATGACATGTTCAACATTGGTACTGTCGTGAGCATCACCAGAAAAATATAGTTGATGATCAAAGAATGTGACATCAGCAACCATAAAATATTTGTTCAGTGTCGGAGAGTAACATTTGTACCCTTTTTGTAGTCTAGAGTAGCCAAGAAAGACACACTTGACCGCTTTGGGAGAAAGCTTATCTCTTCCTGGGTCTAGACAATGAACAAAGCAAACAGAACCAATGGGATGTAAGGGAAGGTGATATGGTTTTTGATTTGGAAACATGAGAGAGAAGGGGTATTGATTCTGTAAGACAGATGAGGGCATACGATTGACCATATAACACGCTGTCATTACAGCATCAGCCCATAGTTTGAGTGAAAGGTTGGCATGTAATAGCAAAGTACGTGTTGTTTCAATAAGGTGTCGATTTTTTCTCTCAGCAACACCATTTTGTTGTGGGGTGCGAGGACAAGATGATTCATGCAAAATGCCATTTGAGGACATAAACTCCTGAAATGGTTTAGAGAAATACTCCAGAGCATTATCACTCCGAAGAACACGAATAGTTTTACCAAACTGGGTTTTAATTTCAGCACAATAATCTTTAAATATTGTAAACAATTTAGAACAATTTCTCATTAGAAATAACCAAGTTGAACGAGAGTAATCATCAATAAATGTAACAAAATATTGAAAACCCAAAGTTGAACAGACTCGACTAGGACCCCACACATCAGTGTGAACAAGAGAAAAAGAAGAATCAACACGATTATTGACACGTTTAGGAAATACACCACGAGTGTGTTTCCCTAACTGACATGACTCACACTCTAACGAATCTAATGACGATAAACTCGGTACAATCTTCTTCAACTTGGAAAGAGAAGGGTGGCCATATAGGTGATGTAGGTATGATAGTGACACGGTACTGGCTGCAACAGAAGGTCGAGATCCACCTAAGTAGTAGTGACCCTGTGACTCATGCCCTTCGCCAATCATCCATCCCGTGCTCAGGTCCTGTAAAAACACAGATTCAGGAGTAAAGGTTATGAAGCAGGAATGGGTTTTAGTAATACGACTGACAGAAAGTAAATTAAAGGGACTTTTAGGAACATATAAAATGGAGTCCTAGGCCAAAGAAGGTATAGGTTGGGTGGTGCCTATTTCATTAACAGCAGTCTTATGACCATCAGCAACAGTTAGTTATGGTAGAGAGTCAGAGCAAGTTAACTGAGTGAAGAGATATTTGTTACCACATAGATGATCCGTAGCACCTGAATCAATTATCCAAGGACTCATATTCTGAGCCTGAGTTGCAAGAACTGAAGGTGTACCCGTGTGACTAGTAGCAATAGAGGTTGAATGTCGTGCAGCCTGAAACCGTAGAAAAGCTTCATAATCAGATAGTGGCTGATTCACGGTTGGAGTTAATTAGGCAACATGAACAGAGCTTGACTGACTGGTCTGAGCTGGCGGGGCTGCAGGACGACCATGTTTCTTCTAGCATTTATCTTCAGTGTGACCAAGACGGTGACAAAAGTCACATGATGGTCGTTTACTATTATTACCTCCTTTCTTTGTACCTGAAGCAAAGACAGCTGGAGTTGGAGTCTTGTCCGAACTAGGATTGGCCAGAAAAGCTGAGGGGTTTAGTCCCTGTGTTGTAGTAGTAGCACCTGTCATATTCAGTAATCTGCGAAAGGTATCCTTCATGGTGGGTGCAATAGAACCGGTAAGGATTTGATGCCTTGCGGTTTCATATTGAGGTTTGAGACCAGAGAGGGTAGCAACCATGAAGAATTTCTCTCGTTGAGAAGTTTGTTCAGCCTGAGAGTTGACAAATGGCATCAGGGCATCAAACTCCTGCATCAAGGCACGAACATGTCCAAGATAAGACTCCATACTACCTTCTTGTTGCATATGTTGTATATTAGAAACAACAGTATACAGTCTTTAGATGTCATTGGTGTAACAATCAGAGGCTTCAGTCCACACACCATAGCAAGTGTCAAAAGGACGAAATAGTTGTATAATTGAGGAATCAATTGATTGCCACAACAGACTGCAGAGTTGGGCATCAATTTGTTCCCATTTTGCTCATTCAGCTGCTGGAATATCTGTAGCCTTTTTGATTAAGTGATCACTCTGACCTTGACTTTTAAACCACATTTTCACGGAAGCAGCCCATGACACATAGTTAGCTGAACCAGTAAGCTTATCCGAAGTGATAGACTGGTTGCCAATAATAAATGACTGTGAACTTGTACCAGCAGAAGGATTGATAACATTACCCATGGTATATCAAAACAAAGTGTTTTGTGCACTGGTAGAGAGAGTTACGCAGAAGCAGCAATCAGGTGTGCGCAGAATCAGGTGTGCGCAGAAGCACGGTTGCGTAGAAGCAGGGTTGCGCAGAAGCAGATGTACGCAGAAGTAGGTTTGTGCAAAAGCAGGGTTGTGCAGAAGCAAGTTTGCGCAAAAGCAACCCTAATCGCCGATGCAATCAACGCAGCCCAATGAATGATGCGATAAACACTAAATCAATCAGGACCAGAGAGACAATCGATTGAACAAAGCTGTAGATCAATGAAAAAGAAAAACAACAACGGCAACAACAATCAATCAATTGAATGAATAGTCGATCAATTGAACAACAATCTCGATCGGGAATTGCAGATGGATGATAAACGGCAACAGCAATCTCGATCAATTGAATAACAATCACCCACACCACAGAACCTTCGGAAATGGAGATACGAAGGTAGGAGAACGTGACGTAGATGATGAAGATGGCAGCGGAAGAAGAGTCATGATGGCTCTGATACCATGTGAAATCAGAGAGAGCAATCGTGTGTTTGTTTCATTCAAATTATGAAATCTGGATACAAAAGATATACATACGTGACTTTACAAAGAATGAGATATTTACAAAACTAGTCCCTATACTTTATGAAGGACACTAAGTAAAACAATTCTAACAGTAGTGTTGGAATGTGGTGATCATGGGTTCTTGGCGGTGGTAGCTTATAAGGAGTGTCAAAAAGAGTTTAATACGAGGAGAGTATGGTGTTAATTGTTTGGTCTGGGTGAATGGGATTTTCTTCTGACACGTTATTTGTGGGTGGATAATCAATGATGAGGGTGTGGAGGGAAGCAATAGAGTCTCTACGGGATAAAAGAGGTAAGTGAACTAGGTGATACTTGGTGGGAAAAAGGTTCACCTTTAAGAGTGATACGTGAGCCATGGACTTCAAAAGTCATTTCTGGAATAGAGAAAATCTGCAGTAATTGTACCCAAGCTACTTAGCCATGAGAAGCCCAAAACTATCTCATCACCGGCGACGGGAAGGATGAAGAATGGAACATTGAAGTTTGTGTGGTTAATGGTAAGGTTCACATCTGGGCAATAACCGTCGCACTACAAAAATTCACCCCTACCTACCATCACTTTGAATGGTGAAATTGGAGAGTAAGGGAGATTCAAAACCGAGGCTATACGAGGTTGGATGATGTTACGAGTACTTCCCGAATCTATTAAAATCGTAACCGGATGCTTGTTAATGTGACCAGTTATGCGTAGTGCTCGGGGGGAATCGATAACAAATAACGCTGCGGTGGAAAGTGATAAGAATTATGGATAATGAGTTGGGTCAATGCTTTCTTCTTGTTGTGATGGTATTGGTCGTCTAGTGGATATGGGGCTGTTCCACCTCATTATCAACAATGAGTAAAAATTGAGGGGGGTTACACGTGTGACCAGGGAAATATTTCTCCGGCCAACGGAAGCATAATCCGTCCATTTTTCTTTTTTGGAGTGCTCAGCTGATAGTTTGGTGAATGGAAAGGGCATCGAGTTTTTTTAGGGAATTGGTACTAATGGCGGTTTGGTAGTGGTTATGGAAGTTGACGGTATTGTTGGTCATGGGTTGGTGATGGTGGTGTTGGGTTTCAATGGCCATCTTACCCGCGCGGCAGAAGCGTAAAACAAGGTTTTCGGGTAAAAAACTAGATGTCATCAAGACCTACCAATGGTGGAACTATACATGAAAATAATGCAACCAAAAGAAGTAGAAAAGGAGCAAGAAATATACCCTTCTTAAGTTGTAGTGAGATGAACACAAAGTCACTAAGAGAGCAACTCACTATTGTTTGTCCAATCCAAGTATGTATGATCCTAAATGCTAGTAAGTCATGTTGTGATCTTCAACACTTGAAATCACTCCTTGAAACAGCTCACAAACTCTAGAAGTTAATTAAGAAATTTTGGGCAGCCTCAAGAACACTCCAGGAAGTGTATGCAAGAACTAGAAAAGAGAGAGAGAAGTGCTTATGTTGTAAAAGATGAATTACCATACAAATTATAATTAGTTTGGACATATATCAGCAGCCTCACATGCATAGATTGACAATTAAGTCATCTATGCAGCCCCCAAGAACCCACAATAAATGTCACCTTGAGCCAAGCAACACAAGAAAAGAAAAACACTGTTTTATATCAGAAATCTTTTACGGCCGCAAGGAATAACCCTTGAGCCCGCAAGGCCCACCCAAGTCAGATTCTCTCTTTTGTCATTTGAACTGTCGGGATCAATCCTTGGTGTGTGACCCAATTGGCTCGTGTATCATCGGCATCGTTACTTCTCTACGTGTGGCAGTAGGCATACTCTAACAGGTGGACGGTGTGTAAGGTCGTTGGTTGGGATGTAAACGGGGTTGGCTTGAAGCAAGTTTAACTTCAATTAGTTTTGCTAACCCGTATGCTTGATGTAAAGTTGTTGGTTGGTGGAGTGCCATTTCACATTGAATATCATGGCGAAGCCCTGAAATGAAATAGTTGAGGAGTGCTTGTATGATAACCCAATTACGAAATTGCTTACTTTTTCGAATTCGGTTTGATAGGCAGGTACGGTGCTGGTTTGGCGGAGTTTAAAGAGTGTTTTTGGGGGGTTTTCATAAGAGGAAGGACCGAACTGTAGTTCCAATGCTCGAGAGAACTCAGGCCACGTTCCTAAGAGATTGTTGTTGGAGATCGAGGTGTTGGTATCAACTAAGTGCATCACCCGTGAAGTAGAAAACCGATAATGGTACTCGTTGTGGTAGTGAGATTGAATAGTAATTGAAGTAGTTGTTTGCTTGAAAGATCCAATCAAAGGGATTAGAGCCATCGGAGGTTAGTAACATGATCTTTGGTGGTCGAGGGTTGTTCACGTGTGGTGGATGGTTGGTGTTGTTTGGTGGTGGTGGTGGTGGTAGAGGATCTTCATGTTGGGCCATGGCGATAAAGAGATTAGCGGTGGTTTCGATCTGCTTGGACAGTAGTTCAAGTTTCTCTAGCATGGCTGCCATGGTATCTTCAAGGGATTGGGTTTCTTTGCGAGGAGGCATGGTGAGGTTTGCAATGAAAGCACTAATTGATGGGGCCAAATTAGAGATGGCCAGTCTCCTAGAATTTAGAAAGAAGTCAGAGAACTCGTAGAGCAATTTTCTTCATTAATTATCTGAAACTGAATTACAAGACTTAAAAATAAAAATCACAAAACTTCGAACTAGTAAACCAAAAGAAATGGAAAATATGGACTAACTAAGACATAATCATGCAAAACATGCACGTGACTTTTGACCAATATATCCAACTTGCAAGATGTTAACGGAATCGAAGGGTCGCTGGATCATTCTCGTGGGCCTGCCACCTTGTTGGGCTATCGTAGGGGAACCATCATCTTGAGCCGTATCACACACCACATCTTTTAATTTGTTGTTCATTTGGTTCAAGTATTGGCTCATTGCTTAGACTTTCATTTGATTCTAGTATAGAAGTTAAGAGTAGATATATTAGGGTAAGGAGCACGTACGTATGAAAGACTGCATAAGTGGTGCAACTCTCATGGGCGGACCTATGTGTATACCGAAGTGGTCACGGGACACCGGTCAATTTTGTAGACGCAATGGAAAATTTCAACGTTTTCGAGCCGGTGCCACTAGTCAAATTTTAGGATGCCACCACTAATTTTTTTATGCCACCAAAATTAAAGGAAAAATGAAATATTTTATTACAAAAAATGATAAAATATAGTTCAATTTTCGATTTATACATTTAAAATACTTTAGTTATCTTTAAAAATAGCAATTTAATTAACATGACTTCGTATAAATTGTGTTTTGTTTTAAATTTTGACCCTAAAATACCGAAACAACAACTAAAACCCCGTTAATCCGACCCGATTAACTGGAAATCCGAGAAAAAACCCGAACAACACCCTTAACTTTAAGTAATTTAATTTTCGCCATTATATGGTGCCACCAGTCAAAAAAATTCCTGCGCCCCTTGCAACTCTACAACATTCAAAACAATCTTTTTATGCATTGGATTATTGAGGTAGTGGCCTAGTGGGTGAGATGGTCCTTATATATTTGTGGGCTGAATATTTCATAGAAGTAATTAAGTGTAAGTTGTTTTTTACCCAAAAAAATATTGCACCGGACTTATAACCGATTACTTACCCAAATGTAGTGTAAACTGAATATTGTTACCCGTTTGCTTATTAAACCGACCCGAAATCTTCAACGGGTCACTAGATTTTTCGCGTAGTGGTTATTTTCAACAAGGCTACCTCGTACATTAAATTGGAAGTTCAAACCATTTTATTATATAAATGTATGAAATTAAATGAAAATAGTGAGCCTAGATTAATATGAAAAATTTGTACAAAATTATATACTTTGAAGTAAATATTAAAAAATGGGTTATAGATAGATAGTAACTTTTGTGCATCTTTATGTTTATAAATTGTAGATGCAAAGGTTCAAATAGATGGTAGGAACTGTGACACCCGTCACCAAAGCAGGTTGGTTGACTTGACCTGTAACTCATCAAATCATACTAAAGTTGTAACATCTGTATTTTCATTTGAGGGATGAACAACTTTTACAAGTAATTGTAATATAGTCATTGAATATATTAAGAATGTTTTTGCTCTAAATGTTAAATGTTAAATATATACATATTGGCAAGATGGAAGGAAATGATGTTACATAAGTTTGGAAATACTGGTTTATGATAAGTATTATAGGTGTATGATTGTTCAAGTATTAAACCGAAACGAAAGTTGAAATATGTTGAAGAATGCATGATAACGGCCGTAATGGTCAATAACGGCCGTAATGTGGATACAACCGTTATCCATACATAACGCCCGTTATGTATGGCAGCCGACATAAATCGCACTACGGAAGTGGTCGACAAACTTTAATAAAGATTACGGTCGTAATAGGGGATAACGGCCGTTATCTTTACCTTTCTGAAAAGTTGAATTATTGGTCGCAGAAGTGTAATTACAGGTGTCAATGATAACGGCCGTAATAATAGATAACGGCCGTTATGAGAGATAACGCCCGTTATCTACTGTCGGCATAAATGCCTATAAAAGGAAGTTCGATATTCATTCGATTTCACACAATAGTGAGCATTCTGAGAGTTTTGAGTCGTAGGGTGATCACGATAGTCACTCGGGGTGAGTATTTGGAGTCGTAACACAAGCGGAAGTGATGTTCAAGCATGATCTCGATCTTACTTGAGATTTCCGAGAACTTTGAGATATGTGTGATCTATCAACTAATAAGGTGAGTACTCGTAGCCCCTTTTCTTATATGTTTCTCGGGGGAAAATGACACTCAAATCGATTTCATATTTCTTTATGCCGTGTTATCCAAACTTTTGCATTTTTGACAATTATGTGACATGTATATGTTTCGCGTTAACCCTTAACTGGGTCATGCCTATTGATTACTATATTCATAACACATCCAATGTAGTTACAGCTGGTAGCTATTATTGGATGACTTATTACTCATATTTGGTGAACCTTTTGGTTCGGATACTATCTCATATTTTGGTGAACCTTGTGGTTCGGATACCATTATATTCATATTTGCGTGCAATACTGTTACATGCTAAATTGTCATACAAACTTACTATACACGGTAAACTTATTTTATTTTAATCCTGCGAGCTCACCAACTTTATGTTGACCTTTTCGAGTGTTCATTTTTAGGAAATATTAACAATAATACATAAGGAACCTAGAAGAGTTTTAGAGGGCCTTAGTTGACTTGGATACAAATGTCTATTTCTCTTTGACACTATTTGGGCTTGTAGCCTGTATACCTATCCCGGGTTGTGGGAACAACTGTTTCATTTTGTATCTATTGACTATGTATGTCGTGGAAATGATTAACCACGGCAAAAGTCTCCACTTGTGTCGGGGGACGTCATGACACTTTTAATTTGTATCATATATTAGATTCTCTATTTATATATCAATGTGTTATGACGATCCTCTCCGTCACGCCTCGCGTTTTCGTCTCGGCGGGGTGTGACTGGAATACTCTAAGAGAGTGAACAAACATTAAGACAAGAAATCGAAGCACAACTACTATTCACGGAATAACAAACAAAAGAGTTGCAAGAAGTGAGAGCTTTGACTCGGATGATAGTTTCAACAACTTCAAGCTCAAGCTAGATCATCCTTCATCCAACTAGGAGTCATATCATCACTACTTCTTCATCAAAAACTTGAATGTTTGAACATTTTGTCGAATTTTTATTGTATTTTAGATATTTGATCAACTTTGGTATTGTAGTTTATCTAACTCTATGAAATTAATTGTAGTGTGTTTAATTTGTACATGAACTATTTATTTTTATATTGAATGGAAAGTTTAGGTAATAGAACAAAATTAAGAATTGATATTTTTGAAAAACTTGATATTTACCTAGGGATTTCTCATAGATTTGTGATCCGTGTTATCTTCACAAATCTTTCAGAAATATGTCCTAGAAAATCTATTGAAAAATTATCTTCGGAAATCCGTCGGAAAGTGTTCTTAGAAATCCATCGAAACTATCCCTCGGATCTCCGTTGGAAATTTGTCCTTGAAAACTCATAATTTTAGAAATCCCTCGGAAAGTTAATGTCGATGAAATTCTCTCACAAATGTATGTCATTGGAAAGACCTCGGAAAGTTCCTTAGAAAATTCCTCGGAACTGTTTTCCAAAGAGGGTTCTTACTAGGGCAGATTTTCCTCAGAAATCTCTCGGAAAATGGTCATTTCCAAAAGGATTTTGGAGAGAATCTGTCATCGAAAACTCGGTGTTTTCTTGTAGTGGCACTATATAAAACTCGTTTCATACATAATTCTAATCTCAAGATAGTTGATGTATTTAATTAATCTCAAGATATGAAGTTTAGTTTTTTGATATGAAGACATACTCATGATTAGGCAAAAAGGAAGTAACTAGACGGTAAGAGTAACACATATAATGGTGTTTTTAGAATTTTAGTCACGTGACTGAATAAACCAAATTAAATATATATGCATCATAAATGAACTAGCATTGTACCCGCGTAATGCTGCGGAGGCGAATAGTTTGTACCCTGTTAGTCCCTGATAACAAGTGATTCAAATATAATGTAGGATAATATGAAGGTTGCATAAGATAACTATGATAAATGTTGAGAGAAACTCAATTTACACCATAGAAACACATAGTTTATTTCATTCAATGTGTGCAAACCTTACACATTACATATGTCATATCCCTATATATATACTCCATGAGTATATTACATAGAAACTCCTATTTCTATACAATTTATGAATTCACATACCCGATAACATACCATTTTTTATATAATATAGAAGTAAGATAAAAGAATTTTTACTCGGTAATATGTCATTTCATTTTTTTTCATAAACTATTTTCGTTTTCATTTCATTTTTTTCTTTTTTTCATAAACTATTTTCTTTTCTTTAAACATATTTAAAAAAAAAACAATCAAACAACTTTTTTTTTAATTTAGAAAGTAAGTAATTATATAATAATGTTTATTGGTGAGTGTGTAAAGTATGAGAGAGAGATGGAGGTTTTTTTTTATAATTTAGAAAGTATGTAATTATATAATAATGTTTATTGGTGAGTGTGTAAAGTAGAAGTGAGAGATGGAGATTATTTGAGGGTATATAGTAATTTTCTTGTACTTAATTTTAAGTAGGAGAGATAGTGTTAAATGTATTATATAGGAGTAAGATAAACCAAATTAATTCACTACAAGAAAACAACTGACTAGTGATAGGCTAAATCCGTCTTTAATTCGTAACAAATTTTGTATTAGCCAGGGATTTGGAACGAAAATATTCCGTCTCTTAAATGATCATTACTAAAATTAGGGACGGAATTTGGTGACGGATTTCTGTCCTTGGCAATGAAAAATAGGTGTCGCTAAGTCATTGCAAATAGCAATGGATTTGCTACGGATGGGTTAGCAACAAATTTGCTACGGATGAGTTAGTAATGGATTTGCTACTGAATATTAGACACGGATTTGCAACAGATTATTAGGAACGGATTTGCCACTAATTATTAGCATCGGATTTACGACAAATTTGCAAAGAATTTTAAAATTAAATAAAAGTTAGTTTAGATGCTTTTATTTGTTTTCCTATATGAAGCTACTTAACACACAAAGCCCAAATAAATTCACAAATAAATTTGCGAATAAAGCTACATTTAGTTCACAATATTAATATCTACATAATTGTATCCATAATATATTTGACATATGTCCCTTCAAGGATATCACATTAATATGTTTAAGATTATTATACATTGATCTCAAATGGGAGGGGAGAGCCTAAATGTAAAGTAACATTCTTTGCAAGTTTCAACATTTGCACCGCTCATTCAAGTTGAGCTTATTTTGAAATCACGCCTTACATTTCTTCTAATTGTTCTAAAATTAAGCTTTCTTGCAATTACACATCTAATTTTTTTTATGTTGATCTTGTTTTGTAATCGTGACTTGCATTTCTTCTAGTTCTTTTGAAGTTAAGCTTGTTTTGCAATCACCTTGCATTTCTTCTATTTTTATAAAGTTGCTCTTGTTTTACAATCTAGTCTTGTACTTTTGTTGTTGTTGCAAATCACGTACCTACGAATAAGCATATATATTACGACCACATACATAGTGAGACGTTCAAATGAGAACCTTATATTAAATGAGAATGAGAGACTCAATCCCAGCCGTCCGATTTTCCCTCCTTCAGGGCCGGTCCAATCATTTTTTGGACCCTGGCAAAACTTAAAAAAGGGGCCGCTAAAGTAAAAAAGAAAATTTTCAAATATGTAAATTTTACAAAAAACATATATGTTCCTAAATAAAGATTATGAAAACTAACAAACTTACTACTTGTTTTTTATTTTCATTCAAAATATCAAAATTAGCTTCGTTTTCGTTCAAAATATCAAAATTAGCTTCGTTTTCGTCTATATTATAATCATATTCACCCATATTAGTGTTAGTTTCATTTAAGTTAGCAGGTCTATCATTCAAGTTCACATAATTTTCATTCAAATTAACTTGGTTTTCATTCACATAGACTTCATTCTCTTTTCTATTTAACTCCTAATTCAAGTTCAATTTTTTTTTCCTTATCAATTTTCTTCCTTTTCTTTCCTTTTTGGCTACCCAATAAATATTTTTTAGGAAACAAGATTGAGGCTAAGACAAAAAATTTATGAGATAAGACAACAACAATAACAACGGTACCCAATCCCGCAGAAGCAGTGTATGGGGGAGGTAGAATTGTAGACGATCGTACATCTCCTTGTAGGTAGAGAGATTGCTTTCTGAGAAGGACCTCCGGCCGTGTAGAAAATAATAATAATAATAATAAAAATAATAAAAAAATAAAAAATAAAAATAAAAGGAATAAAATTAAAATAAGAAGACACACACAACTAAATAAAATACGTAGAAAAAAGAACGTAAAAAGAAAAAAGGAGTATGCCTAAAACAGTAAAACTAAATAATACTAGGAAAGTAAAAAGTAAGAGCGAAAAACAAAAATCATGACACCCTCGGTAACAAGCTACACCCTCGGTGTATCCTATTCCTTAAGCCCTATGCTACAAGCTATAGCCTCGGTGCTTCCTAACCCTGAATCTTGATCTTCATTCTCCATAACACCCTATCTGAGATCATGTCTTCGAAGATAGAAAACTCATGTAAATCTGCTCTAACTCTATCTTCCCACCTCAGATATGGGCGACCACGCCTCCTCTTACCTTCGACTACAATCGACTCCGTTCTCCTAACTGGAGCAGTTGGTTGTCTCCTTTTAACATGTCCAAACCACCGCAATCTACTTTCCCTCAACTTGTTGACAATAGACGCAACTCCTAATTCGTTTCTAAAGACATCCATCGAGATTTTGTCCAAAAAAGTTTTCCCACAAATCCATCTAAGCATCCTCATCTCAGCCACTTCAATTTATGTGATAAGAAATATGCAAATATTAGACTTTCAAGCTCAAAGTCACAACTCACAAGTAATCAACTATTTAGTAATTTAGGACTAGTAGTATAAAAAATGAAGAATTCACAAATCAGAAATCATAGTCATTATTCAAAATCACAGTTAAATAACAACTAAGAGATGATATGGCATCTGGCAAATATGATATGATATGCAATTAGGAAAATAAACTAAAAGATAAAGGATAAAAAGAAGTTATTAACCTGAGAAAAAAGCAAGTTATGTACACTCCTATGTGATTCTGATTCTTCTAGCTACTCGTGAGCTACTCGAGCTCGGATCGTTAAAAGCTCGAAACGAGCCGAGCCTAAACGAGCTCGATTCCGAGCTCGAGCCTAGATTAAAGCTCATTTATTAAACGAGCTCGAGCCCGAGCCTGTATACAGGGCTCGTTTAAGCTCGCGAGCTTAAACGAGCTTTGATATAATATTTATTTTTTATTTTTTATTTAATACCTATATAATTGTATTATATATTTTTATATCATTAAATATGAAAAATATTTAAAATTCAAAATTCAAATTATTTATATATCATTAAATATGAATTTTTATAATAAAATAACAATTTAATGTTTAGTTTCTTTTTATTTATTATTTAAATAATATAAACTATTTTTAAAAAAACAAAAATAAAATAAACGAGCTTTAACGAGCTTTTAACGAGCTTTGTAAAACATTACGCGAGCCGAGCTCGAGCTTTAAATCACGAGCTCGAACGAGCTCGAGCTTCTGCATTTTTAAAAGAGCTCGGCTCGATTAGTCTAAAGCTCGGCTCGGCTCGGCTCGGTTCGTTTACATCCCTAATTTCTTCTTACCCAAAGAAAAATAAAAAATCATCATAAAATCAAATAACATGATTTAATTTTGTAAATAATAAAGTGAATCGGAATCCGTGAATTGGAATGCCGGGTAAATATGTAATTATAGATTTTGTAATCGGTGTTTGGCCTAAAGAACCTAAGAACAAAAACTACAAGCTTACAAACAAGAAATTACCCCATCGGTTCTTGTGTCTTTCGTTCCTTCTCGATGGCGTCGCTTCAATTTCCGTCAAACCTTGTTTTTCCAATTTCACGCAAAAACCAAAAAATTATCCCGCTTCTATAGTTTCTTTGTTACCTGTGGCTCAGGGCTAGGCCCGGCCCTGCCCTCCTTTAATGTCATTGTCCACACCTTGCTACACTCTATCCCTACGCTCTAAATGAACGGTTGAGATTGAGTCTCTCATTCTTATTTAATTTCTCATTCTTATTTGAATTTTCTTCTAAATACATATGTACATATCCACGTATTTAAAGTTTCTCTTGTTTGCACTCGAGTCTTGAATTTCACAAGTTGAAAGAAAAAAAAATCCATTTAGATCCATGAAGACCCATAGAGACCTATTCATTCACATATCACTCATTAAAACTCAGTTTGACAAATCTATCTATATATATAAAGAAAATCATTCTTGAAAAAACTTTCTTAATTAAATCTATATATATATTAACCAATTAAAACCTTTTATTTTTTTCAATTTTGACCAAAATATTTAATTTTGACTTTCACAATTAGAATGATCATTTGCAATAGTTATGGAACAAAAAATGAAAAAGCTATATGAAAATATACAGGGGTGTTTGTATAAACTATATATTTATCTTTAATGGATGTATTTAATTGTATATGCTTATAGTTTTTATTTTATAACTTTTAATGTATAACGATTGGTATAGATATAATATTATATACTAGATTATACGCCCGTGTGATACACGGGTTATTTAAAATGATAAATAGTAAATATTAATATAAAATATTAAATAGTTATAAAATGTGAAATAGGTGAGAATTTAAAAGAATGACAAATAATAAGAATTTAAAAAATAATGTCTAAATAGTAAAAAAATGTTTATATCCTACCCATCTTAGAAATGAAGGCCGCCCAATTAGAAAATAACTTACTAGAGTTTATTTTATACTTTTGAATATTTAGAGCTTTCGTGCCGAAAACATGTGAATCATAGAAAAAATAAGAGAAAAAAATAAATAAAATAAGTAAATACATAGATGATCATCTAGTTATAGATATATAATGGATAAACCTTAAAAAAAAACCCTCTTATCTGATACGTATCTATCTAATGTTAACGGATAAGGACCTGTATATATTTATAACAATGTAAACAGTTATACTACTTTTTTTTTGTTTTGGTGTATGCCCGATAAGCCAATACAACCCATTAAACCACAAAAGTATGTATTGTTAGAGCTCCATTTGCTTTCATTACTTATTTAATAGTTAATTAATGGGCAAACTGCTTCAAAATATAACCAACTTTTACTAAACTACCAATGTATGTAATGAACTTTTTCTTAAATAAATACAATCAACTTTTAAATCTTCTTCATCGTATGCAATTTGTAACTTGATGTCTAGGTAGCAGGTCATCTTTGATTTTTTAATACTTTTTTTTAATTATTTTTCAATTTGCTTATTTTTTTCTTCAGATGAAGATTTGAAGAACATCTTTGAAGATAAAGAACAATAACATCTTATTTATGAGCACTTTAATGCTTATTTGTTCAAGAACATCAAACAAATATAAATAACATTGTTTGTCCCAAGTGATTCAGGTATCAACAATGTAATGAAGATCAATGTAACATAGTCTTGAATGTAGAGAGAGAATGCTAAAACACCATTAAGCACACACTTAAGCTTTGATTATGCCAAGACCTTACTAATGACAATTAGTCATTAGTATATATACCCCTAAGGGTATTTACATATTTAACCCTCTAGTTTGTATATTTAATACAAACTTCAACTAAAATGTAATCTTCTATTCTATACAATATTTTTAACCTAACAATCTCCCCCTTTGTATAGAAATAGAAGATGTTTTTCTTTTCAGCTTCTTACGAACTCTAACAATCTCCTCTTACAAATATGCAGATTTATTGCTGCATTCTTTAACGCTTTAGGAGACAAGACTTGAATGATTTCTTTTTTTAATCTTCAGTCTTTGATTGGATGTCTTCAGAATGTCTTCTCATCTTGCAAAATGGACTCTTCAATTTTAAGAATAGTTTTCACTTTAAAATTATTGATGAGAACTTGATTCTTGAAAGTACACGAGAACATCCTTTTTCTTCTGATTTTTGATTTGCACCAGAAACCTAAGGTTATGCAACCTTTGGTTGTATGAACGGTTTAGCTTTAGGTGGTTTTCAGCAACCACGATCTTGAGCATTTAATCAGATCGATTTAGGAAGAATAGTTTGTTCTCTTCCCCTTGAATGTAGCTCTAGATCTGGTTTAATTCTTCAAAACTTCTTGTATTTTCATTAAAACACTTCCACTGTTCTGAATTTGACCTATTTCTCTTCTGTTGTTCTTTTCCTTGCTCCCCCGTGACTTGACATGTATAATATTTTAACTCTCTTAGTCTCCCCCTCAACAAACGAATCTCTTCTTGATCGATAAGTTCAAAATCAACTGAATTAAGTATCAAAGTTTTCTCCCCTCATGATGATCAGGATTCTTCATGAACATCATGTACATGAACTCTGCATTCGGCTTGATTTTGGCCTAAATATATGAACACTTGAAGCTTTGAACCCTCATCATGAGATTCAGTTGAATAATGGTGTCACTACAATGATATGGCGATGAAAGAATACGAGACAGTCTTTAGGGCACCATCTCAAAGTTCCCGTGGGGTAACACCGAGATCACATAGATTCTCATTAACACAACAGTTTAAATAAATTGTGTGACCTACGTTCAGAACTGGCGTAGCGTTGATTCTGGTAGGATTTCCATCTAATCATCGTGAATATCACAAAAGATATCACTCCAAGATGTTCTGGTAGTTACGAAAACTAGATACACTTAATATTTCTACCATGTGTCCTAAGAAATGAAATTTATATTCAAATAAGCTCTAGACTCGATAAGTGCATGAAAGAAGTCGGGGACCGGAGTAGCTGTCCTCCTTATTTCAATATCAACAATCTCCAAATGAGATGTCAATAGAAATGTGTTAAATCTCCGTGTGAAGTTGAAACAATTATCTTTTAAGAGATAATTGAGTAGCTGGGTGGGGTTAGTGCATTGCATCACTGGGTCCATGATGTCTATTTCAATACCAAATCTCAACGAATGAGATCCAGTAGCAGATGTGGTTACCCAGATGTATACTATTTGGTAAGGATTTTCTTTTCTTTTGATCCTGTCTCACCCACAACTCTCTAAATATTTTTCAACTTCTCCCTCAAACTCATTTCCAATTCCATGTATGTATCTCTGTTTGTTGCATACATATGGACACTTGTTATTATTCGCAACCGGATGAGAAATCATGTGATTTACAACAAGAATGATTTTTCAAGAAATTCACAGTGTTGAGAAGGATTGTCAAGAAAGATTTGAACAATCAAATAATTTGAACAATCTGGAATATGAACAATTAGGATATTTTTGATGAATGATGTCACAAAATGATTTAACAGTAAGCTCAAGATGATTTATTGATCATATGCACCCCATCTCCTGTTCCACCCCTCTCTGTTCAATTTTATCTCTGCACACCAATCAGTATCCCGTGATAACTGATTCTGCTCACCTAGTTGAACTAGTAAGTAACCCTTACTATCTTGTTCTAGAATATGGTGAGCTCCTGGGGCAGGTCCTTTCGGTTCTGGATTGACCATAGGAGTATAAATGCCTACATTCCCTCACTCATGGTACCATTTCGATCACTTGAATACTATTTATCATGAATGAGCGGTTTCCAAAAAGAATAAAACATTTAAGAACGAAGGAAGGAATGATTTGAGATGGAAACGCGGAAATGAGAGGCGATCTTTCGAAAGATCAACAAAGTGAATCAAGAAAGGTATCAGAATGAAGAAATGAGTGAATACCTTCTTGAACAGATAATAGTAAATAAAAAGCAGCAAATCTTTTTGAGTTTTGAAATTTTATAATGTTTTTGGCTTTTCAATATTTGAATGTTTTTGGCTTTTCTAAAAAGATATAAAGCAGTAAAAACAAACTCCCCCTAAATTGATGCATGAAAATCAGTTTTCATCAATTAGGAGAAGATACAAAGTTTTTCTCCCCCTGCAATTAACAATCCATTAGAAAGCAAGTTATATCATGAAATGATAAAACTGCAGAAAATAAGCTTCTCAGACATTAGACTCGGGCTAATGCTGAACAAAATGAAATTGGACTTGTGTGCAAGGAGACTCCGTCATCTTTGAAAAATAATGAGATTTAAACCACTTCAGCACACTGAACACAATGATCTTCACTGCATCTGAATGATATTCATTGTGCTCCAACAATGTCTCTTCTGCGAGATCCAGAAGTGAATCCTTGACGGTTATTGGTTTTAGACTTTGTAAACTGGTTCTGCAACATGTTGGTCAGATAAGCAACAACCTGCATAACTTTCCCATTATCTGCTGGCTCTTCGGTGTCAGTCTCGGAAGATTCAGATTCCTGTATTTGCTTAAGCTTCAATGATCTGCTTGAAGATCTGCCTCTTTTATCATTCACAACTAAGGCTAAAGGATCAACATTTTCCTTTTGTGAACTCATACCAACTTCATCTTGATATTGATTCAGTTCTTCAAATATCATGTGATGAGTGACCTTATTGAGAACCTTTTGGTTCATTTGTCGATAGATGGTCACTTGAGTTCTCCACTCTGGTCCAAGTGAATTCGTGAACCTGGTGTTCTTTGTAAGATCAGAATAGCTATCCAGCTTTTGATTTCTAAGATTATTGAGCAACTTGCAGAATCTGCTGTAGGTATCAAACAATGTTTCACCTTCCTTAGAACGGAAGTGATCAAATGCATTTACTAAAGAAGTTTCCTTGATCCACACCCCGGACTCAGTTCCTTCCATTTGTCTTGCAATCTCATCCCAAATTTCTTTGGCTGTATCAAGCCCATTGATCTTGATATAGAATTCAGATGAAAGACCATGCTTCAAATAATATTTAGCCTTTGGTCTGCTGTTGCTCGAAGCTTTTCCTCAGCTGTATATTCTGCAGGTGTTTTAGGACGATTAATTTCTTGAAGTGGGGGATTGTTGGTTGAATCAGCAGCCTGATGAAACATGAAGATACCATTTCCATCCTTGATACTTAACTTCATATACTCTCCATATTTTTCATTATTTTCTATAAAATCCGTGAATCTCCCTTTCCATACATTGTACTCTCCACGATACAGCACGGGAGATTTAGTGTCAGATCCAAATGGCAAGGTTTCACTATAAGTACTCATGTTTAGATCGTTGCTCTGAAAGGTTTCTTGTACTGTGAAAATTTGACTAAGTATGAATTCCGATAAAACTGATTCTGTCTAAAATCTTAGATTCCGATACAAACTAAAATCCGAGAATTGTACAATTCGATACAATTGAACAATCCGTGAAAACTTGAAATCCGAGAACTTTGAGGAATTTGAAATCCGATAAACTTGAACAATCCGATAAATTCAAATAATCCGAGAAATTCGAATTCTGAGAAACTGTTGAATTCCGAGAAGAATTCAAATCCGAGAAGATGAATTTCGAGGAAAGTCTTCCAAATCAATCCGAGACAATTTCTATCGGAATTTATGTATTCCGAGAAGAGTTCTGTCGGAATTTCAGAGATCCGATATAATTTCTATCGGAATTGATGGTATTTTCACAGATTTCACCCAAATATTCACGGAATTGAGAATTCCGAGAGATTCAAAGCTAAAATTCCGACAACTTCAAGTTACGAATTCCGAGAACTTCAACTTTCAGAACTGAAAATCGAAATTTTGAACAAAACTTTTCCAATTGATCTAAAATTCTCCAGATCAGTTCGCAGTACTCCAATGAACTCTTCTAATCCATAATTTCTCAAATTCAAACACACCAAATCGATCTATCAATGATTTCTTCTCATGAACTCGAAAACTTCAATCCTTCATATCTTCAATTTTGTTGTTTGTATTGATACCAATTCAATTTTCGAGAGTTAAGATGCTAATATCCTTCCCAATGAGCAATAATACAACAATTTTAAGCCATCAAATCTTCAAATTCAGAATTAACCCGAAAGTTTCATAGTTCTTCAAGAAATGCTTGAAGTGATAGGCACAACAGCACAACGACGGTTCTCCCCCTCAGAATGATCGGGATCAGGATCTTGGTCATTATGTTTTCGCTTCTTTCCTTGTGCCTGACAGGTTTCAAGAGAAGCTTTAAGTGCAGCAGCAATTGCAGCTTCCTCTTCAGCATCAATTCTCCCTGAAGTCTCCCCCTGAACAAAAGCTGGAGGAGCCTCACCCTTAACATCCTTATTGGGATCCATGGCATCCATTCTTTTGTGAAAATCAACTCCAAGAGCTGCCATGCTCTCATCTCCTTCTTAAAACTTTCAAAATCTGATTTCTTATATTCATTTCTTAGTAAATCAACCAGAGTAGCATCTTCTTCATTATTATCTGGTCTAGCCATCAGCTTTGCATACAACTGAGATTTCAACTCCTCCACTGACACATCAGGGCCTTGTTTAGCCAGTAACCTGTCCACCTTCTCATTCACAACATCAATCTTAGCATAAACCACAGACAAAGTAGCGTCAAGGTCAGCCTTAAAAACAAATTCTGAGGCAACCTGAGTAACTTTTGAAGGTGTAACAAAACCGGGATCACGTAGATTACCCGTTGAGACTGGAACAACTGGAGGAACAAATCCTTCAGAAGTTGAGTCACCCACATGCACAACTGTAGTAGGGTTGACTGTGGCGGGATTTCTATCTAATCCTTGAAGTCTACGAAGTGTAGCTTCTATAGATGTTCTGCTAGTTCCTTCAGGTAGGATACTAGTTAATGGTATAGATGTGTCCTTGTGTATAGAAAGAATTGGGCTTGCAATGTGCTAATCAAAATAAACGTCGGGTGCCTGGGGAGAAGTGGCCCCTTTTTCAATACCTACTGTCTCCAAAGGAGACTTCGGTAGATCATGTACTGAATCCCCGTGAGAAGTTGAAACAGTTTCCTTTTGAGAGGATACTGAGTGGCTAGGTGGGGGTAAGTGCGTGCTATGCTGGGATGACAGAGTCATTTTCAATACCAGGACTGACAGTGTCAGACCCGATAGCAGGTGTGGTTTCCCGGCTTTTTGTGGCTGGAGAACTCTCAGCACTCTTTTGTTCTTTTCTCACACTCTCACCCTCTATTTCTTTTGACCTCTCTGCTTCTTCTACATTAAAATCAATCTCAAACATATCATCATGTGTATACACAGGTGTTTCCTTGTTTGTATCCTCAGGTGTAATTATCATAGTGTCAGCATTAAACTCTACACCCTGATCTGGTGTTTCCTGAGACTGAAATTTTTCAATAAATTTTCCTATAGGCATATCATACTCCTCATCTCCCTCACTTATACTTTCACCTCCCTCAACCACTTCTTCACCCCTCTCAGACTTTTCCCTCGACTCTTCCCTGTCAGTGTCACCCGAAGACGACTGACTACTAGAATCTAAGCCCTCAAGTTCTAATGCTCTTTAGGTAGGATCAACAGGTTCTTGTCGATCCGGAAGAGCTAAGTCATTTTCCCTCACATATGCCTGAACTACCGGATCATGAATATCCATCAACAGAACTAATTCCACAGGCATGACAAAAGCCTGGACCTCAAGCGTCTTATCAATTTTGTAAAGTTTTTGCATGATATACACAGTTGGCAGAGGATCATTATCCCTCCGATTGATGTCAGTTGCATGATCTAGCATTACACTTTGAACAATCATCGAGAGAAACCTCGGATAAGGAAGAAATTTCTTTGCTTGTTGTGGAACTTGTTTTTGATGCACGATTTTTGAAATTTCTTGAAATATGATAGATGCATAGTCCACATGCCAGTGTTTGACCATTGAAACCAGAATTTGAAAAGAACTGGAACTAGCACCATCAACTCCCTTGGAAATGCTAGTAAGGCACCGATTGATTATTGTAAGTTGAATAAACCATGTACATAAATACAAATAAATTAGAAGTTGCTATTGTTACGTTGTTACCTATTTACACCCTCATTAAAGCAGGCAAGGTGATTCGTGAATGGAAGCAGGAGGTGGCAACAAATGTTATACATATTAGAATCTTCTACCAATGTATCTATCATTAACCATTGGCGTAATTATTACTATATTAAATATTTTATTATAAGAGGTGATTTGGTGTAAGAAGGCTGATACGGTCCAACTATTATTATTTAATTAGGATTTGGTTTAATTATTTAGGATTATCTATTATTTGAATTGTTTAGTAATTTGTTATCTTTTCCTAAATTAGACGGGGAGGGATCGGCTATTTAGGGGAGGGCCGATCAAGGGTTTAGGGGGGAGATTAGTTACGTTCTTTTGTTCTCGTTTTCTTCTTTGTTCGTATTTGGAGATTACCGGGTCTCGAATACCGGAGTTATCAATAAAGCATTCGGCTATTGGTGTGTTTAACCATAGCCTAGCATTTGCCAATTTTGATTTGTATCAAAGGCGCTACTAAGTACTAAAACCTAATAAACAAAAATTTAGAAGCCTAACGTTTTATTTTGCAAAGGCTTAAAAACGTTATTGCCGGCCTAATTTGAATACTTATATATACAAACAATGCAGGTTGCAAGATATAAACGTGAAATGGGGTAGTACATACATTTTCGTCGGCTGCCTTTAGTTGTAGGGCATTAAAGGGTATGAACATTTTCACATCAGGAGTTGACAGAGTTGTGTATGTGCTTCCGGTGCCGTCATTAATGGTTATTGTAAAGCGAGAACTACATGATACGGTAGTAACATATTATAATCTGTCATAATAGAACATAGGTATTATAGTTTTCTTATTTGTTGAAAGCAATTATGTACTTACATTACTTCGATCTCATATTCTTCCTAGCAGGATGGTGACATCGGCATCCAGGGGCTTTTGACAATTTGCACATACAGTGTACCAGAATGCCTTTTCTTGGGTAGGGAGGGTGATTTTTCCCCTTACCCAACCGTCTGTGGTCAAATCAAAATTTTGTTGTTATGCATGATATGAATTGATGACATAAAAATAATAGTATGGTGAAGTTAAATTATGGAAGTAGTATACAGTATTTAGAGAGGCAACAGCTGTGGAGACGGTGACGATCTCCTCTTGTCCTGGATACGGTTGCAGAAGATTTCGATCTTTGTAGGTTTTTTCTTGAAGCAGTTGTGTTGTTGAAGCTGGCGGCTATTTTTGTTGTACCTATGGACATAGGTATGCATATCTAATAAAAAACGGACAATAACAAATTATTATAATTTAAAGTGTTTCGGAAATTATGGGCTTACCATTCTTGTAGCTGCAGGTTTTTAGAAACCGCAGATTAATCATTATCATAGACACGGCTCTTGTTGTTAACGAAAGAGATGTAAGTTTATATGCACAATATTGCAAGGTTGGGTTGTAGGGAGACTACAAAGGTTATTAGTGTATGAGTATAATATAAAATCTGAAAGAAAGGAAGAACAGTTGTTTTATAACTAATAGTAGGTTACTGTATTATTTATGTAAGTATACACAACATTTTGATTACAATTGAACGTTGTAACTTTTAGGTTCATTCTGAATATCGATCAATGATGTTGTGGCGACGATGTTTGCGAGTGTAGACCCATGGTTGTGGTCAAAATCTCTCCATAGTGTCAACAACATAAGCTTTTTCCTTCGAAAGATAAACATGTAAAAGGTAAAACATGTGGTGTAAAAGATGTGGGGAAGGATACAGTAGGCTTACTTCGTTTATAACGAAAAGTTCTCTTGTTGTTGATGCCTCTGTCCCTTGTGCTATACCGGGAAAGCATTCCAATACAATGGCTCTTACATCTACATTTTTAAGTTGCGAAGGATTAGTATTTTATGTATAAGAGTGTAAATAGAAAGTAATGATGGTGAGTAGATGCTTTTACTCTGTAGTTGATCAGTTTCAACATATTTATAAAGGTCCTCAAAGTTTGTGAAATGAAATTCACATGGTAATGTTTGGGGTATAGGCTGTTTCAGCTCCTCAACTAGAGTTCTATTGTTTAATATCCAAAGTAGGGCTACACACTGACTCGATACTTTGCATCGTTCTTGATAGTGTGTTCATTAGATATGTAATGTTAATTATGATAGCAAAGAAACCAGAATACTTGATGATTATTACTTAAAGAGAAAGCTGCTCTTTACCTTTAATTTTCTCCATCTCACGAACAATTTTTCTTCTTGTGATTACTTGCAGCGGAGTCTAGGTACCATGTGGTTTGTTTATCTTCGTGTTCATCTTGCTTTGCCATTAGCAAAGTAAGATTGACTTCATCTTCCAACTCCATAAGATTAACCCTCTCTTCTACTCGTCTTGAGCTTCTGCACTCTGAGGCATAGTGTCCATAATTTTGACAATTATAACATTGTATGTGAGACTTACCTCCTCTTTGAGATTGCATTCCTCTCCCGCGACCTCTTCTAGAAGAAGCATTTTGGTTCTCCTCTTCTTTGTTGACTTGCATATAACCTTCCCTTCCTTTTCCTCTTCCTTGACCACGAAAACCAGCTCCACCTCAAAAAGCTCCACATCCTCGTCCTTGATCCGTTCCATGCTTTGAGTTTTCTCTTTCTTTGAAAGAGAGTTTTGAGTACAAAGCTTGTTCCAAGGGCTCTTTCTCCCTTCTCTTTTTTATTTTCTCTTCATGGGCTTGTAGAGATCCTATGAGTTGATCAATGGTCATAGAGTCGATATCTTTTGACTCCTTTATGGCCACAACGATATAATCAAAGTTTGGTGTCAACGAGCGAATAATTTTTTTCTATCACCCATGTGTCACTCAAACTTTCACCATTTATCTTCATCTCATTTGATATAGTCAAGACACGAGTGAAATAATCTAAGATCGTTTCGGTCTCTTCCATTTGTAACTTTTCAAAGTCTCCTCTAAGTGTTTGAAGACGTACCTTTTTCACCTTATCAATGCCTTTAAATGTATTTTGTAGAATCTCTCATGCTTCTTTGGAAGTGGTTACATTTGCAACTTTCTCAAACATAGCATCAAGGCATTGATAAATGAGTTTCAGAGCACTTTGATCCTTCTTTCTTGCTTTATGTAATTCCCCCCTTTGGGCGGCACTCAACGAACCTTCATCTTCAACTTCTTCATAGCCTTTCTCGACTATCTCCCATGCATCATGTGAGCCGAGCAATGCCTTTATCCGGATGCACCAACTCCCATAATTTTCTTTGGTAAGACGAGGAAATTGGAACAAATTCATCGAATTTGCCATATTGATCTTCTAGCTCTGATACAACTTTGTTGGATATTAGGAAGGAGCCTTTTAGGCTTTTTGGTGATGGAGAGGTTTAAGAGAGTTTGAAGAGATGGAGAATTGATAGTGTAGAAAGGAAGTGTATTACTTTAAGCTTTGCTTTTTTATTCACTTGATTTCTTGATTACAATGCAATACTTATCACCTATTTATACTAGCCCATGGAATGATCTACATACTAGATATTTCCATGGATAATAATATTTAGTTTAAGTATCTAGATATTTCTTCACATAATATCTAGATATTTCTATCTAGATATTTTTACTTATAAATATGTAGATACTTCTTAACTAGATATTTCTAACTTCCTTCTACATAATTCTTTACAAGATATTTCTAGAACTTGGATTATGGGCTTGGGCTTGGTTAATGGATAGTCCAATAATAAATGGATCAAATCAAGTTTATGATCCAACAGAAACCAGTAATGGAACCACGGAAGAAAGTGATTCTACTAATACCGATACAACCGACACAAGTGAAGATGAGCCTATCCCACCAGTATGTGATCTTATTAATGTTTATGAACACACCTCACCCATTCTTGATTTTAAAGCTTGTTAGTTTGCCCTTTCTGTTGTTGAACCAAGTTCATATCAAGAGGCAATCAAAATAACAGAATGGAGGAATGCGATGAAGGAAGAACTAGCAGCATTAGAGCACCATAAAGCTAAGGCTGACAACTCCTGACCCGACACGAAACACGACTCGAACCTAACACGAAAAAAGTGACACGAACCCAACATGAACCCGGAATGGGTCAAAACCAGGTCGACACGAAGTTGACACAAAAATAAATGGGTCAGGTTAGGGTCAACCCGTCAATCCGAAAGTGACCCGTATAAGGGTAAAACTAAATATTATAAAAAAATTTAATATTTAAAATTAAAATTTTAAAAAAGGAGATTGTGAATTCAAATGAAGGAGTGACATCTTAGGCAATAAAATCCGATAAACAAAAGTACAAAACCTTCAAAAGCTAAAAACTCAAATAAGCAATAAAAGATTTAAACCTAAACAATATTATATCATTTTGATATTTGCTATTTTGACTATATTGTTTTGGATTTTTGGTACTTTGACGTTTGTCAACTTGGTAATATTTATACCTAAACAATATTATAGTAATAATGATTTAAATCTAGACCTTTTGGAACCCACCCACCCGATATTCCTTCCGAGAATACAACGGTAAAAAAGATAAAAGAGTTGCTTTTTGAAAATGGATAATTTTCTTTAGGTTATTTTAGTTCATGGTTTGTTCACTAGTTAGTACTTTTGTATCAAAGCTATTAAATTGTATTGGTATTCGGTATTTTAATCACTAGTAAGTAGAGAAAATTGGAAATAGACAAGGAATTCGAAAATTTTATGACGAAAAGCATACTCGAAAACCGAATTTGAAAACCGTAATAAAAAACCGTATTTGAAACCCATAATTAAAAACTATACCCAAAACCCGTATTCGAAAACCGTATCCGAAAACCATAATCGAAAATCAAAAAAAGTACTAGTCAAATAATTTTGACCAAAATGGGTCAACATGAATACGACCCAAACCCGACACGTAAAAAAGTGACACGACCCGAACCCGATACGAAAATAAGTGGGTCGAAATTGGGTCGACACGAAACTGACCCGAACCTGACAACACAAACCCAATAACACGAACCCGACCCAAATTGCCAGCCTTAACTAAAACATGGACTCTCACTGATTTGCCAACTGAAAAAAAGGCCATTGGGTTTAAATGGGTATTTAAGCTCAAATATCATATTGATGGGAGTGTTCAAAGGTACAAGGCCCGCATTGTTGCTAAAGGGTATTCACAGCAAAGTGGGATAGATTACAAAGAAACGTTTTCTCCGGTTGCTCCGTTCGAGACTATAAGAATAGTTTTGGCTTTGGCTGCTCAAAAGGGATGATTAGCTTACCAAATCGATGTATAATCAACATTTTTAATGGGGTTTTAAATGAAGAGGTGTACCTTGCTCAACATCCTGGCTTCGAAGTTGAAGGTCAAGAAAGGAAGGTATTCAAACTCCACAAAGCACTCTATGGGCTGAAGCAGGCTCCCCGTGCATGGTATAGTAGAATTAATGGTTATTTTGTGCAACATGGCTATAAAAGAAGTCAGAGTGAGCCAACAATTTACGTAAAAAGAGCCGGTCCAGGTGAGGTCATCATAGTTTGTTTATATGTTGTTGATGTTTGGAGACAACTCAAAAGCACGGTGAAAGGAAAAGGTAAAATACTAATCCTTGCTAAATCATTTAAAATAATATTTTGAAGTTTTGGACAACTTTTGGAGAAAAACTACTATAATCATTTAAAATATCGTAGTGCTATGTTAAGAAACCATGAAGGAAAGCTTATTGCCAAAGTGCTAATGACTAAAAACCGAATGTTCCTTCTAAACGTTCAACATGACGATGTCAAATGCCTAAAGGCTTGCTTGAAGGATCATTCGTGGCTATGGCACATGAGGTATGGGCACTTAAACTTTGGTGACTTAAAAGTTGTTATCTACAAAAAAACATGGTGAAAGGTTTGTCTCCTATCGATCATCCTAATCAAATATGTGAAGGATGTCTTGGGAAACATGCAAGAAATGCATTCCCAAAACAAGCAACGTCAAGAGCTAAGGAGCCTCTACAACTTATTCGTACTGATTTGTGTGGACCCATTACTCCACCCTCTCATGGTAAAAATAAATATTTCATGCTCTTTATTGATGATTTTTTTCTAAAAACTTGGGTGTATTTTCTGAAAGAAAAATCTCAAGCTTTTGATGCTTTTAAAACATTCAAAGCCATGGTTGAAAAGGAGAAAGACTTAAAAATTAAAGCCATGAGATTTGACAGAGGTGGACAGTTCTTATCAAAAGTGTTAGATTATGTGCAGAGATAATTAATGGGTACATTGTGTCCAATGTTATAAGAGACTAAAGGGTCACACTGCTACACACCCAATTAGAAAAGTTTGGAATTTACCAGTTTTGTGTAGGGGTGGCAATTATCGACACGACACGAAACACGACACGAACCCGACACGCAAATAAACGGGTTTGGATTGAGCATAAACGGGTTCGGGTCGTTTTCGGGTTGACCCGCCAACCCGTATAAATAAACGGGTCGTGTTCGGTTTGGCTTGCGGGTTCGCGGGTCGACCCGTCAACCCGTATATATATTTTTGATTTTTTTATTTTCTTTTTATCCTTATATATCTCATGTTTCCTATTTGGTTTTTGGGCTTTTATCTTATTCCTTAATCATTTTAAACCTAATAAGAAACAATTCTATTGTCTCATTTTGTTCATTCGCCGTTTTAATTCTATTGTCTCTTTTTGTTTATTCGTGGTTTTGAAACTACTAAAAGTTGACCTCATTACTTGTAGTTTAATTGTTCTTAGAATCATCAAATTTTTGTATTTGGATTAAACTGTTTAGGTAGGGTTGAACTTTATTTAATAATTTGCATTTAAATTTTGTATTTTGACAAACAAGGGACAAAATTAGTAAAACTAGACCCACTGACTCGCCAACCAATTAATGACCCGCCAACCCGTTTATGACCCGCAAACCCGTTTATGACCTGTCGACCCGTGAATGACCCGCGAACCCGCCAACACGTATATTTAAACGGGTTACGCGGGTCATGTCGTGTTTCAACTTATACGGGTCGGGTCACACCTCTTGACATGAATAATTATACGGGTCTGTTCGGGTCACGACCCTCTGACCCGTCAACCCGCCAACTCGCGACCCGCCAACCCGAACACGACACGATTGCCAACCCTAGTTTTGTGTGGAAATAATTAATCAGTTGAATTAATTATTAGAGAGAAATAAATAATAAATAGTTATTTATTATTTAAAGGGAAATTAAATATTAGGTTTTAATATTTAACGGACCAGTTAATTAATAGTTAATTAATTAACTAGTAATGTCTAGGGGGTCAAAGTGCAAGGAATGAAAGTTTAATTAAAGACATGGGCTTTAATTGAACGGGATTGGGCTTGGATAATGTTTAAAGTATTTAAACCTAGAAAAAGCTAATTATCCTTATGGTTTTAATTTGCAACAAGAAAAAACCCTAGCCTCCTCCTTCCTCCCTTCCGTGCGTCGACGGAACACACACCCTAAAGGGGTTTGGCTTTTGCGTTTTATGCATATACACACATCATAAAGGGGTTCGGCTTTTGTGTTTTACGCATACACACACACACACACGATATTAGTGTGTTGTTCGGGTAATTCCAGTCGCGGTCTAGCAGCTAGTTCGTGGTGGTACAGTAGTGGTGGATTAACTTTAGCAATCCCAAGGTCAAAGAGGTAATTGTTTCTAACCTTTTATCTTGATGGTTAATATGAAACAGTATAGATCATTAGTAAGATCCTAACCCTTTTAGGGTTTAGGGGGTTATGTTCAATCTGTTTCCTCTTTAGGATTGAACCAGTAGAATCAAACCCAGGATTAGACAAGTTTGTGTCTTAGGTGGTTTGGTCAGATCAAAACCCTTCAGTGGTAGGCTCTATGATCTATAGTTTCTATTTTATTCTGTTTTAGTTTAAAAAGGTTTGTTCTTGATCTCCTACTTGCTTCTTGTTGAAATCGAAAATCAAGAGGATGATAAAATAGTTTGCTTTAATTATCCAGTTGTTAAATGTTTTAATCCTATTAATCAGAAAGTTTAAACAATTAGTTTGAATGGTTAAAATGATTACAATTTTTGGTGAAACAAGTTTTTGATCAAGAAAATTAAAGAGTTTGTTTAGTTGATAAAAACCTAGTTAAACTAGTTAGTTGATTCATTTAATTAGTCTTACTCCTCTTCATCTTGTTTCTCTTAAAATCGATAACCATGATGATGAATAAACAAAGTTTTGTGCTTTTCATCAAGGATTAAAAAGGTTTTATTTTAATCAGATAAATTTAAACAAGTTTCTGTTTAAACGATTAAAAATATAATCTTTTTGTTAAAACCTGACCTTGACCAGGGATTTAAACAAGTTTTTGTTTAATGGTTAAAATCCAGTTTTTAAGGTTACTAATTATTAGTGGAACAAAGTTTTTGGTCACATTAATAATTAAGAGTTTTTTGGTTTTTGATTAAATCCGGTTTTTAATCAGGTTATTAAAAACCAGTTTGCTTTTTAATAGATTAAAAGTTTTAGGATTTAGGATTTAGAAGTTTTTGTTTTTTGTTTTTGATCCAAAAACCGAGACCACCACCATCGCCGGTGGCGACGACGGCGGCAGTCGCAGGTTGACGGCAGGTCGCAGGTAGGCTGCAGGTCGCAGGTCGGTGGCGGTAGACGGTCGGTGGCTATGCCGGTGGCGGGGACGGTGGCGGTTGCAAGGGATGTGCGACAAAGAGATGTTCGGCCCAGTTTTTAGTTTGCGGCGCAAGATAACATCCGGCCCATTTTGAGTCCTCAGCCCAAAGATGTTCGGCCCAGGTGGGTTTCGGCCCAAGTAATGTTTCGGCCTAGGTGGGTTTCGGCCTAGGTAGGAACCGGCCTAGGTGGGTTTCGGCCTAGGAGGGAATCGGTCCGGGGGCAATCGGCCCAAATAAGGTTTTTCGGTTAAATACAAAGTTATTAATTTTAAGTTTTAAAATTAATAAGTGTGTTGGTCCCTTGGTGAGAGTATCAACAAGCAAGTAATGTGTAGAAAGGGGTTAAATACACTTTCTGCGGAAAATTGAACAAATCAATAAAAAGTGTTACACAAATCAAACCACATGAAATCGAATGCTTTCATTAATAAGAAGATGATTACAATAACTATCAAGTAAGCAACACTTGATATGTAAACACCTAATGTAAATCAAATCTCTCAATCTCTCAAACTTTGCTATCTATAATCAACTTATGATTATAGATACAAACTGACTCTCTAAACAGGATTTATTCACAGATTGAATACTTACCAACTTCACAACAGACGTGAAGATTGACACACGAACTATGTTGGCAATCTGTGAATTTCTTGATCACGTTGAACTTACAAACCGTGTATCAAGATTCGTAACACATACGATGGTGAGGTGAGATTAATTCTCTTTCGAGATTCTTCTCTAAACTTATCAAGAGATAAGTATTTATAATCATGTGCCTACGGATCCTAACAAACTAGAACTTATCCTAATCTGCTAACAAACTAACGGATAACTCAAAATCTTGAATCTTGAATCTTCTATCTTGAGTCTTCAATCTTCAGTCTTGATTCTGGAGTCTTCTTATCCATTCCGTAGATATAGAGAGTTACATAATTTAAAACATATTTAAATTCTCTTAAACTGACTTCTTTTGTCAGGCTGAGTTACTCAGCTTGAAACTCATCAAGCTGAGTCCTTCGAGAACAAACTCGAAATCAAGCATGTACTAACATGTATAATGCTAACTCATCCTTAGAAGTCATAAGAGTTAGCTAGAACTTACTTAGCAAGTCTGATTGAGCTGACTCAGTCTAGAAGCTGAGTCACTCAGCTTGAAACGCATCAAGCTGAATACTCAACCTATACCTTAGGTGACTCACACACAACTTATCAACCATATTGATAAACTAACTAAGATATAGTCTGAGCTGATCAATTATATTGCTCAGCTTATACTCAGCTTATGCTCAGTCTGAAACACTATAAGTGCTCAGTCTGACCAAGCTTCATAATTCTGTTTAAGTTGTATTTAGAACATATCTTACAAACTTAACTTTGTCTCATCAAATCTTAACTGATAAGATCATTTGACTAACAAACTCCCCCTATTTGATGATGACAAAACCATCAAACAGTTCTTAAGTTTGTTGAACATAATTATGTTTCAAATCTTAAACTTACTAAAATTTTATTTTTGAACTAATCAAATATTAATGGAACTTATCAATTTTAATTAAACTTATCAATTATAAGTTGAACATACCAACCAAACATGTTAATGAACACGAACTAATCAAATTGTTCATTCAAGCTGAACTTATCAGACCAACAATTATGAAAATATCATAAACATTTGAACATATCAAACTAATACTTGTATTTAGTTGAATATATCATAAGACAAAAATGTGATCACTTAGATCATGCACACTTAGTGCTTACAAATTATTAGAACTAATCTAATAATTACAAATAGAACTAATCTATTACAAAAGATCAGGATGCAACTCTTCAAACTCTTTGATCTCCTTGTGAATATCTTCAAGAAGTTCTTTCAGGTTTGGTAAGTGTTGAAGTTCATCTTTTTGTGATCTTATTGCTCTGTTTAGTTTATATCTAAACTTAACATTTTGTTCAGTTTTCTCCACTACTAATCTCAGAGCTAATACCTGAGCTACCCCACATATATAGATTCCTGCATCAGCCTGGAAGCATTGTTCTCCATTACTGTCCAATAAATCCTTTCTGAGGCTTTTTAGCATAAGTATTCTCTTTAAACTCCATGCCTTCAGGAAGATAAAGATCGTACTTGCTCTTTTTTTGCTAATCCAGCTGGCTTTGATAACTTTTTCTTTCCAACCTTATGAAAGGAAGTAAGCAGGGTCTGATCTCAGATCTAGGTATGATTTCCATTGTATCAGCTTTTGCTAGCAGCCTTAAGATTTCATCCTTTACTTGATTTCTAGCAGAGGATTTTTCCATCTGCTTGATGAGTATGGCTACTTGCTTCCATGCCGCATATCCCAGTCTGTGTAGTTGATTCAAGTCCAGGGAAGGTGTTTCACCATTTTCTAGGACTAACTCTAGACTTACGATCCCTTGGACTGAGCTCAGCTTGAGTGTTTTAATCCGAGAGGGGAAGTATGTCTTGTCATAACACAGAGTAATGTTTTCTTCTGGTTTATTTTTAACAGGAAGGTCTACTTCTTCATCCTTTGGCTCTATTGGCAGCCTTAGTTTGACTAACTCCTCATTCTGCTTTCTTATCTGTTCAGCCCAAGCCTGCTCCCTTATTTCTTTCTCGCTTTGAATATTTGCTAACTCAGCTTGTACACTCATTTGTCTTCTCTTTAGATCATCAACTGACATCCCAAGCTGATCAGCATCTTGTTGCTCTAATATTCTAACTGTGATCAGAGAAGCTCTTTCTTTCAAGGTCATGCCATCTGTAGAGTCTTTATCAGAATCTGATTCATCAAGAATCAGTTTTCTTCTTTTCTGCTTTAGGCTTTCTGAATCCTCTGAGCTGACTACTTGAGGTCTTTTTCCTTTAGCTTTTTCAGTAAGCTCAACTTCAGATTCTTTTTCTTTCTCTTTCTCCCCCTTAATCTGAGCTTGTCTCTCTGCTCCTTTTGCTAGCACTAGTATAGCTTCAGCCTCAGCTTGAACTAACTCAACTTTAGCTTCAACTTGAACCTTCTCCCCCTTTTTGTCATCATCAATAGGGTTTTGAAGTCTGTTTTTGTTGTAGAGCAGCAACTGCAGAGGCAATTTCTTTGACATCATTGGTCAGCTTTTCAAGCCTCTGATTTGATGTGTGTTCTTCTTTTGCTTGAGGTGGAACAACCCAAACTGAGCTGCAATGTATGTCTTTAGCTGTTGAATGCTTAAGGAGGCAGTTTCATCCTGAGGAGACTGACTCCTGCCCTTGAATTCAAAATGTTGTTCCTCTGAAGTGTAAGAATCAAGGACAATAGGAGAGTGTTTGGGTGCATCATCTAAGGGTTGGTGTATACCATCAAATTCATTTGCACCAGAAGTGGGACCCTGTAATTCACCTTGGTATTTAGGTGAATCATTGACACGTCATGCGGTAGAGTGTGAGAAGTGAAGAGAAGTAGTTGGGCTCAACATGTGATGAGTATGGGTAGGTGGTTGGTTTTTGTGGTGAGTGAGGGGTAGCTGACCCAGGGGATTGTTCCTTTTGCTAATTCCAGTAAAGCTTCAGCTTGAACCAAATCAGCGTCAGCTTGAATCTTCTCCCCCTTTTTGTCATCATCACCAGGGGTTGAAGTCTGTTTTTCAGATAGGGCAGCTATTTGTCCCTTGGTGAGAATAACAACAAGCAATAGGTGTGTAGAAGGGGGGTTGAATACACTTTATGTGGAAATTAAACAAATCAAATAAAAGTGACACAAAGTATATCAAACCGCAATAAATCGAATGCTTTTATTAAGAAGATGATTACAATGCTTTGAATAAGAAGATGATTACAATAACTATCAAGTAAGCAACTCTTGATATATAACCACCTAATATGAATCTCTCAATCTTACAAACTTAGCTATCTATAATCAACTTATGATTATAGATACTGACGACTCTCTAAACAGGATTTACACAGATTGATAACTTACCAATATCACTACCAATGTGATTATTCGAACACACGAATAGATTGGCAATATTTGAATATCTTGATCACTTTGAACTGACAAACAGTGATTCAAGAATCGTAACACATACGGTGAGGTGAGGTTTGGCTCTGCAACACTTAGTTGTTTTTGGTTCTGAGTCGTAGTCGTTTCTGAGTCGTACCTCTAAACTTATCAGGAGATAAGTATTTATAATCCTGTTCCTACGGTTCCTAACAAACTGGAATAATCCTAATTTGCTAACTAACTATCGGATAACTCGGAATCTTGAATCTTGAATCTTCTTATCTTGAGTCTTCAATCTTCAATCTTTATTTTGGATTCTTCTTATCCTTCTTGCTTGGACTGAGTTACTCAGCTTGAGACTCATCAAGCAGAGTTCTTCGAGAACACACTCGAAAACAAACATGGACTAACATGTATAATTATTAACTCATCCTCAGAAGTCCAAGAATTAACTAAAACATATTTAGCAACTCTATTGAGCTGACTCAGTATTCACGCTGAGTCGCTTAGCTTGAAACTCATCAAGCTGAATACTCAATATATATCTTAGTTTACGCACACATCTAATCAAACATATTGATAATCTTACTAAGATATAGTCTAAGCTGATCGAACAAATGTACAGCTTACACTTAGCTTATACTCAGTCTGAATCACTATGAGTGTTTAGTCTGACTAAGCTTTATAATTCTGTTTAAGTTATATGTAGAACACATCTTACAACTTAACTTTGTCTCATCAAATCTTAACTGATGAGATCATTTCCCAACAAAATCCCCCTATTTGATGATGATAAAACCATCAAACAGTTAATAAGTTTGTTTAACCGAATTATGTTTTAAATCTAAAACTTATTAAGAATTTTATATCTGAACTAATCAAATATTGATTGAACATATCAATTTTAATTGAACTTATCAATTATATGTGGAACAAACCAACTTTTAGTTGAACATACCAACTAAACACATTAATGAATAAGAACTAATCAGTTATTCATTTAAGCTGAACTTATCAGACTTATAAGTATGAACACATCACAACATAGTTGAACATATGAAACAAATATTTTGTATTAATTGAACATATCATAATACAAAATGATTGATCACTTAGATCATGCACACTAAGTGCTTAAAAAAAATTAGAACTAATCTAATATTTACATTAGAACTAATCTAATCAGGATGCAGCTCTTGAAACTCCTTGATCTCCTTATTTATTTCTTCAAGGATTTCTTGTAGATTAGGCAAGTGTTGAAGCTGATCCTTTTGTGATCTGATTACTCTCTTTAGTCTGTATCTGAACTTGGCATTTTGTTCAGTATTTTCCACAATTTGTCTCAGAGCAAATACCTGAGATACCCCACATGTATATATGTTTGCATCAGACTGGAAGCATTGTTTTCCATTTCTATCCAGGTACATGAATCCTCTCTCAAGCTTTTCCACATAGGTGTTTTCTTTAAACTCCAAGCCTTCAAGAAGATTCGTATTGTACTTGTCTGCTTTTGCTAATCTAGCTGGCTTTTTCAGCTTGTCCTTCCCCATTTTGTGAAAGGAAGTCAGTAGGGTTGCTATCTCAGATCTGGGAATGAGCTCCATTGCATCAGCTTTTGCTAGTAGCCTTAAAATCTTGTCTTTGACTTGATTTCTAGCAGAGGACTTTTCCATCTGCTTGATGAGGATGGCCACTTGCTTTCATTCTTTATATCCCAGCCTTTGCAGTTGATTCAGCTCTAGAGAGGGTGTTTCACCATTTCTTATGACAAACTCTAGAATGATGATCCCTTGAACAAAGATTAACTTAAGTGAGATTATTTGAGAATTGAAGAATGTTTTTGTATAACAATGCATTATATTCTCCTCCTCTTGTTGATCTTCAACAGGAGACTCTTCTTCCACTTCCTCCTTAGGCACAATTGGCAGATTGAGTTTAGCTAAATCCTCATTCTGTTTTCTAATTTGCTTAGCCCAAGCCTGTTCTCTTGCTTCTTTCTCATCAGCTAACACAGCTTGAACATCCATTTGTCTTCTTCTTAACTCGTTGATTGACATCCCAAGCTGGTCAGCATCTTCTTGTTCCATCCTCCTTCCTGCAAACAGAGAAGATCTTTCTTGTAATGTCATTTTGTCTGCAGAGTCTTCATCTGAGGCTGATTCACTAAGAATCATCTTTCTTCTTTTCTGCTGAGAGGGTTCTGACTCATCTGAGCTTACCAATACTGGTCTCTTGCCTTTTGCTTTTTCAGTCAGCTCAGCTTCTATCTCCATTTCTTTCTCCCCCTCAATCTGATCTGCTCCCTTTGCCAATAGTAATAAAGCTTCAGCTTGGACAGACTTAGCTTCAGCCTTTTGAACATTCTCCCCCTTTTTGTCATCATCAACAGGGGTCAAAGTCTTGTGTTGTTGAAGGGAAGCGACCGCAGACTTCAGATTTGATACCTCAGCATCCATAGCATCCAACCTTAGCAACAAATGCTTCTTGGCCTTCTTTCTTTTTAGATGAAGGATTTCAAACTGACTCTTCAGAAAAGTCAATATATTATCTAAGTCAGCTTGTGTAGGGTGAGATATGGGTGCATCATCCAAGGGTTGGTGTTTACCTTCAAATTCATTTGCACCAGAGTCTGGATCCTGTGAATCACCTTGGTTTGAAGATGAAACATTGACAGGTCATGCGATAGGGTGTGAGAAATGAAGAGAAGTAATGGGGCTCGAAACGTGTAGTGTATGGGTTGGTGGTGGGCTTATTGGTTTGGAGGGGGGTGATTGACCCTGGGTATTGGTCATATATTCAATGTGACCTAAGTATGTCTGCTTAGGCACAGTAGTGGGCTCTCGCATGGCACTTGAGAGTGTGGGCTGAGTAGACACCACACCCGGTTTAGGGTGTTGGGTTGTAATGAGCCTCGAGGTTAACACCTTAAGAGTAGTCATCTCCCCCTCACCTACTGCCGGTGGAGGGAACAGTGTGATCTCAGCTCCAGTGATGCCTTTAGGAGTGGCACCACCTATGGCAGTTTTACGTGTATAGGTTCGGATATTCTCCCTAGCAGCAGTGGGAATACTAGGGGTGGCTTCAGAGTGGGATTTTAGATGGAATGAAGGTGCAGGAGATGGGTTAGACTGAGTTGGTTCCACTACAGTCTTATCTCCAAAAGTGGATAGAGAATAATGAGAAGAGAGAGAAAATGGAGAGGTCTTACCAGAAGCAGCTTCAGTTTGTGCTGGTTCAGCTTGAGCAGAGTGCTCAGCTTGAACTTCCGTGTCAGCTTGGGAAACTCCCCCTTGATTTGATCCCTCTTCTTCACTTTCTAAAGAAGCTGCCTCAGCAATCAGAAGCATAGGCGCACTCAGACCTTCTTGCTCTGGGAAGATGTCATTGTTGAACATCTTGGGGCTGAGTGTAGGAAACAGGAACACATCCTGATCAGCTTCATAGAGTGCTGTCCCGAGCTCGGCTTCAAATGCCAAGGACAGGTACCTTATGAACGGTACATGAAGATCCCTTGTGGTCTTCATCACTTGGACCCTGAGTTCATTAAAGATGAGCTGAGCATAATCCAGATTTAGTTCAAAGTAGATGTTGTACAGCAACTACATCTCGAACTCGTTGACTTGGTCCAATCCTCCAACCTTAGTCCCTAGAGAACGAATCACTGTAGAAACCATGAAGCCCCAACTGGTTGGAAATGTGGCCTTTTTTATTACACCTTCTGCTGAGGGTGACCCATGCGGGGTGGGACTGACCTTACCACCTGCCTCGTGACAGCAGGCTCGAACTCATCTGATTGAGGGAGTCGAAGAACATCCCTTAGCCGCTGCACGGATAGGACTACTGTTATATTGACATTAAGAACAGTTCCCGTAATCTCTCCCCTGTTTTGATCAGACGTGCATGTATACCAGAACTCCGGTAGATGTTGAGGAACGATATGTATAGGTGCACAACAGAAGGCGAATGCCAGGGGGCATTTATGGATGTAAGCCACCCAGACTTCATATCCTCTGCCTTGTTTCCTTGGAGGAATTGCAAGACAAGCCCGTTGATTGTTGACTTTCAGCAACGGTACTCCATTGTTCTTGAACTGAGCAACTCGAATCATCTGATCACTGAGAACTAATGTGTTTCCGTCCATCTTGGATTAATTACACTGAGTAAATTTAATATCACACTGAGCGGTACAGAAATTGCACTTAGCAATTTAGGGTTTTGAATGGACGAAAGCACTAAGCAATTGAGGTGTTTGCGAAAGGTATTATAGAAATTGAGAAGTCAGAATTGTAAGCGTAAACTCCTCTAAACCGGTTATGATCGATATATATACCTTTCTTAGGAGAGAGAAATGTTACCGTTAGAATCCCTTTTTATCCGTTACGCCGGAAAAATTACGGCTTGATGTAACAGTAAGAAGGTAGAAACAAATCATCTTGCAACGGATACAAGTGTAAAATAATATTATTAACTCATAATAAGATTATAAACACTGTTTAAATATACCAAGACACAATTGATATACGATGCGATTTGAAACTGACTCAAATACGTTTTGACAGATGAATTAATAACACTAAGTAATTAACTCATATGTTGGACACACCAAGCTGAGTAAACATATTACTCAGTCTAGATCAAGCACCCAGCTTGATTCAAGTACTCAGCTTGAGTTGAGCACTCAGCTTGAGATTGGTACTCAGCTTGAGTAGAGCACACAGCTCAGGATCAATGACACATAGTCATTTACGTTTGAAACAAACTCAAACATACATTTTAACTACACTGAGTAGTTAAAGAATGTTTGGAACAGACCAAACGTGTGAACCAATCACACAGCTTGAGTTAAGCACATGGCTCAGACCCAATGACACATAGTCAATTATGTTTGAGACTTACTCAAACATACTTGTTAACCACACTGAGTAGTTAAAAGATGTTGGAACTAACCAAACGTGTGAACTCATCATTCAGCTTGACCGATTTATCAGTTTATGAAAACATATTCATAAACTGTGCACTCAGCTTAAGACACTTAGTCTTTTTCAAACTAAAAAACTCAGATTCTAGACACTTAGCTAGGGCTTGAGCATACACAATTCACTTAGAAGATACATAAACCTCTTTTCATCAAGGTGTTTAGTAAAGATATCTGCTAGTTTGTCATCAGTGGAGATAAACTTAATGTCAACTTTACCTTTTTCCACGATGTCCCGTATGAAGTGATGTCTAATTTCAATGTGCTTGGTTCTTGGGTGGAAAACTGGATTGTAAGTGATGGCTATTGCACATTTGTTATCACAGAAGATAGGAGTTTTCTTGAAACTCATGCCAAAGTCTTGAAGCTGATGCTGCATCCATAGGATTTGAGCACAACAACTTCCTGCTGCAACATATTCAGCTTCAGCAGTTGAGGTAGCCACTGAGTTCTGTTTCTTACTAGTCCAGCTTACTAGCTTCCCTTCAAGCAATTGACATCCTCTAGTTGTTGATTTTCTATCCAACTTGCACCCAGCATATTCCGCATCAGAAAAACCAACTAACTCAAATCCAGAGTCTTTTAGATACCAAAGACCTAGATTTAGTGTACCTTTAAGGTACTTAAAGATCCTTTTCACAGCTTGAAGATGTGATTCTTTAGGATCTGCCTGATATCTTGCACAAAAATATGTAGCAAACATGATATCAGGTCTACTAGCTGTCAAATAGAGTAATAAACCTATCATTCCTCTATAGGTAGACTGCACACAGACTAACCATCTGAGTCTTTACTCAGCTTGACAGCTGGTGACATGGGTGTTCTCATGGTTGAACTTGAATAAAAACCATATTTCTTTATCAAATCAAGAACATAATTCTTTCATTGATGAATATTCCATCAGGCTTTTGTTGAATTTGAAGGCCTAGGAAATATGTCATCTCACCCATCATACTCATCTTGTACTTTTGTGACAATATTTTGGAGAACCAATCACACAGAGATTCATTTGTAGAACCAAAGATAATGTCATCCACATAGATTTGTACAAGAATCACCTGTCCTTTACTCTTTTTAACAAAGAGTGTCTTATCTATACTACCTCTGGTGAAATCCATTGATAGTAGATAAGTGGACAGAGTATCATACCAAGCTCTTGGAGCTTGTTTAAGACCATACAAAGCCTTGTCCAACTTATAAACATGATGTGGAAACTTTGAACTTACAAATCCAGGAGGTTGTTTCACATAGACTTCCTCCTGAAGTTTTCCATTTAGGAAAGCACTCTTCATATCCATTTGATAGACTTTGAAGTCTTTATATGCTGCATAAGCCAGGCACAGCCTTATGGCTTCAATTCTAGCAACATGGGCAAAGGTCTCATCATAATCAATTCTTTCTTCTTGCTTATACCCTTCTGCCACCAGTCTGGCTTTGTTCCTTACTATCACTCCATCCATGTCCATTTTATTTCTATGGACCCACTTAGAGCCTATAATTGAGTGACCTTTAGGGGCAGGGACAAGGTTCCAGACCTTATTTCTCTCAAATTCATTCAATTCCTCTTGCATAGCTTCAATCCAATCCTCATCCTCTAAGGCTTCTTCAGTCTTCTTTGGTTTCATTTGAGATAGAAAACCAAAGTGAGCAACAAAGTTAGCTCTAGCCTTTGATCTGGTCATAACCCTTTCTTGGACATTTCCAATGATTTGATCTTGAGGATGATCTTTGAGGAATTTAAATGTAGTAGTTGGAGAATCTGGTTCAGAATCTGAGTGATGTTGAGAGCCCTGAGGTGAACTAATCTCCTCAGTCTCAACAGCAGCATCAAACTTTTGATCACTAAGATCTTCAGTCTGAGGAATGTCAGCTCCAAATGGATTGACGAACTCATCATCTTTATCAGCTTGAGAATCCATTTGAGCGTGTGATGGACACACATCATCATCACTATCATCTCCCATGACATACATAGGATTTGATAAGTTGGTTTCCTTAGGCCTTTTAAGCTCACTCAGACTGACCGAGTCAGCTTGTCTTTTCTCAGCTTGATCAAGTCTGTCTTCATCAAACAATACATGAATTGATTCTTCTATGGCCTTTCTCCTAGTGTTATACACTCTGTAGGATTTGGAGATTGAGGAATATCCAACAAATATTCCAGGATCAGTTTTGGGTTCTAACTTATGGAGCTGATCTCTTTGATTCAGCACATAGTATTTTGAACCAAAGATATGGAAATAACCTATATTGGGCTTTCTAGACTTATACATCTCATATGAAGTCTTTCCATGTCTTTTGACAATGATTGACCTATTCTGAGTATAGTAGGCTGTACTAACAGCTCACAGAAGCTTTCGAGGGTTGAGTTTCTGAACTCAGTCCCATGACCACTTCTGAGTTGCTTTACAGACAAACCTTTCTACAACTCCTCCTGTTTGATAAAATTTATTATCTCCAGGGCAGCCTCACTCTTGGTTTTTAGGAATATTACCTAGGTGAATTGTGAGAACTCATCTACGATCACCAGTGTGTACTTCTTGCCACTTAGGCTTGGAGTACTTATGGGTCCAAATAGATCCATATGCAACATATGCATTGGGTCTGTTATTGAAAACATTTTCTTTGATTTAAAGGACCCTTTATGATGCTTTCCTTCTTAACAAGATGAGCACAATTTGTCCTTGACAAATGTGATCTTTGGTAATCCAGAGACTAACTCTTTATTGGATAAAATATTTATATATTTGAAATTTAAATGAGATAAGCGTTTATGCCACAACCAACTCAGCTTAGGAACAAATTGGGAATATAAGCAGGTTTCATTATGGGGATCAGCAGAATTAAGATCAAGTAGATACACATCTCTTTCTCTTTTAGCTATTAATACATACTTTCCCTTAGCATTATAAATTGTTCCCGCTTTCTTCCTAAAAGTAACAACATTATCTTCATCACACAATTGACTGATACTAATCAGGTTGTGTTTGAGACCTTTGACATATGCAACTCTTTGGAAAGTAACCTTGCCAGCTTGCATCTTCCCATAGCCTTTAGTTCTTCCATGGGAGTTGTCACCAAATGTTACTTTAGGACCTTCATCTTCTAGGAAATCACTAAAAAGTCCTTTCCACCCAGTCAAGTGCCTTGAGCATCCACTATCCAAGTACCACTTTTTGGTGGGTTCAGATGAGGAGCACTTAGCATCTCCATCTGGTTGAACAGGCTGTTCAACTTGAGCTGGAGCTGAGTCCTGTGTAGGCTGATCAGCTTGTTCTTGTTCAGACCTTGAGATTTTTGCATCACATTCCTTAGCCTCATGACCTCTACTTCTGCACTTATAGCATCTCCTTCTTCCAATGATTACAGGAGGTAGAGAGTCTAACAATCCTTGTGAGAACTTACTCTCAGTCTTAGGATTGTATGTGGTGGATAACTTTTCAACTTTCTTTGCATGTTATCCTTAGAAGTTTGACTAACAACCTTCTTTTCTATGACTTTGGACTTACCTTTGCCATGGTGACTGGACTCACCAGTTTCAACAGGTTTGGACTTACCACTGTTGATCTTCTTAGACTTACCAAGATCTACAACTTTGGACTTACCATTGTTGTGATTTGACCTCTGACTTATAGTGGTCTTCCTATTCTTGTAACTTCTCTCCGAGCCAGATAGAGAATGTTGTCTTTTGAAAGGATTTGGATTTAGCCTTTCTATGACTGAAGTTCTTTGAATAAGCTGAGTGCCTAATCTGTCCAGCACAGACTTACCATGCTTTTTGGATGTTGAGCACTCATTTCCATGATCTTTAGTTTTCACAAACATATTGAATTTCAAGTTTGGATCATGTCTTTTCTTTGAGGCTAACTTCTGAGACTCAATCAGTTGTCTATCCTCCTCAGAGTCTGTACTTGCTATCTCATCATCAGCTACATAAGCTGCTGTTTGATAGTCACCTCCAAGTACAGCCTTTACCAGTTTAGGTATTTGTTGGTTAATGCACTTTTCAGCAAGCTTTGATGACTTACACCAAGACTCGGTGACATTTTGAAGTTGATCAGCTTTGTCTTTAGCTTCCTGAATTTATTCACTTAGAAGTTTATTAATGTCTCTTTGGCATTCAAGATCACATTGTGCTTTCTTACCAACATCAATGAGAGATTGATTTTCCTTAATCTCATCTTTAAGTTTAGCTATTTCAGCTTTGAGGTCATTCTGAGACTTAAGGCTGGTCTTGAAATCATTCAACAGATAATCAAAAGCAAGACCCTTTTCTTCATCTGTGTAAGAGTAGAAATTACTGACCTTATACATGGAAGAAAGATCCCAATCACTGAGCTTGCTGTTTTCCTCAGCTTCCTTCATGCCAGCCTCAAAGATTGATTCGGACTGACCATAATCAACTTCGTCAATTTCAAACTCTTCATCTTCTTGAGCCATAAGACATACATCATCATCTGAGGTAGATGATTATGTATCCCAGGTTTTAGCATATAACCCTTTTGCACTGGGTTTGTCTTCTGGCTTTCCTTTCTTGAGCTGAGTATATTTCTTCTTGTATTTATCAGCTCTGTAAGCATTCTTATCAACAACTGATGTTGATTCCACCTTCTTTGATCTGCACTCAGCATCAATGTGTCCATTCTTCTGACAGTTAAAGCACACAACATTCTTGGAATAAAAAGAACTCTTCCCTTTGCCCCTGTCAGATCTTCCTCTTCCCCTTTGAGCTCTTCTCAAACTTCTGGCTAGCATTGCCATTTGCTCAGTGATATTCTGAACATCATCAGTATCACCTGAGTCTGAGTCTGAGTGGTCAGCTTGAGATTCTGACTCAGTCTCTGAGATCCTTGAGTTGTTGTTGAGAAGTTCTCTTGTGTTCAGTGATCTGTTCATGATTTAGCAAGAACCCATAAATGGACTGTAGGTTGTACGCATGCAGTGTTCCTCTAGCCCTCAGTGCTGTGGTTACTTTATTGAACCTTTTGGGTAACACATCCAGAAACTTCAGCACGAGTTCAGCTTCATCTTTCTTTACACCCACACTTAGTAGGTCATTTATCAAGCAGTGAAACCTTGTGAACAAATCAGACAAGATTTCATTCTTCTTTGAGAAGAAGTTTTCTTAAGATCTATTCAAGTGATTCTTCTTCTGTTGCTTGCCCAGATCTGTGCCCTCATATGTAACACTCAGCGTATCCCAGATATCTTTTGCAGATTGACACCCAGTCACAGTACGCAAGATCTCATTAGTCAGGGCATTTGCTAGAACACTTTTAGCCCTATCATCCAGATTAAAGAGTTTCCAATCTTCATCAGTCCAGGATGCAGTAGGCTTTCTTGTTTCCTTTTCAGTTCTGCCAGGAGACGTATCACTGACAGTAGCGGGAATCTTGGGGATAATAGTCCTTTTGTGATGACATCCGACATACGGTTGTCAATGGACTTGAGGAACAACATGGTTCTGAACTTCCACATAGGATAGTCAGATCCACCAAATATGGGATAGCCTTTGGCAGATATCTGTGGAAAGTTTGAGGTATTGTTGCTTGTAGACATTTGCAGACTTTCTCAGAATCTTGAACTTTCAACTTATGAAATTGGTCAGCCTGCTCTGATACCAGTTGTTGGTCCCTTGGTGAGAATAACAACAAGCTACAGGTGTGTAGAAGGGGGGTTGAATACACTTTCTGCAGAAATTGAACAAATCAAATAAAAGTGTTACACAAAGTAAATCAAACCACAATCAATCGAATGCTTTTATTAAGAAGATGATTACAATGCTTTGAATAAGAAGATGATTACAATAACTATCAAGTAAGCAACTCTTGATATATAACCACCTAATATGAATCTCTCAATCTCTCAAACTTAGCTATCTATAATCAACTTATGATTATAAATACTGACGACTCTCTAAACAGGATTTACACAGATTGATAACTTACCAATATCACAACCAATGTGATTATTCAAACACACGAATAGATTGGCAATCTGTGAATATCTTGATCACTTTGAACTGACAAACAGTGATTCAAGAATCGTAACATATACGGTGAGGTGAGGTTTGGCTCTGCAACACTTTGTTGTTTTTAGTTCTGAGTCGTAGTCGTTTCTGAGTCGTACCTCTAAACTTATCAGGAGATAAGTATTTATAATCCTGGTCCTACGGTTCCTAACAAACTGGACTAATCCTAATTTGCTAACAAACTATCGGATAACTCGGAATCTTGAATCTTGAATCTTCTTATCTTGAGTCTTCAATCTTTAATCTTGATTCTGGAGTCTTCTTATCCTTCCCGTAGATGTAGAGAGTTAAAAGATAAATTTAAAACAAATTTAAATTTTATTTAAGTTGACTTCTTGCTCGGACTGAGTTACTCAGCTTGAGACTCATCAAGCTGAGTTCTTCGAGAACACACTCGAAAACAAACATGGACTAACATGTATAATTATTAACTCATCCTTAGAAGTCTAAAGAATTAACTAAAACATATTTAGCAACTCTATTGACCTGACTCAGTATTCACGCTGAGTCGCTCAGCTTGAAACTCATCAAGCTGAATACTCAATATATATCTTAGTTTACGCACACAGCTTATCAAACATATTGATAATCTTACTAAGATATAGTCTAAGCTGATCGAACAAATGTACAGCTTACACTGAGCTTATACTCAGTCTGAATCACTATGAGTGTTCAGTCTGACTAAGCTTTATAATTCTGTTTAAGTTATATGTAGAACACATCTTACAAACTTAACTTTGTCTCATCAAATCTTAACTAATGAGATCATTTTCCCAACAACAGCAACGGCAGAGGCAATCTCTTTAACTTCATTAGTCAGCCTCTCAAGCCTATGATAAATCTTACATTTGTTCTTCTTCTGCTTGAGATGGAACAGATCAAACTGAGCTGCTAAATATTGCTTTAACTGTTGAATGCCTGAGGAGGCAGATGCTTCTGGAGTAGACTGAGCCTTGTCCTTAAACTCAAAAAATTCTTCTTTTGATGAAAAGGAGTCAAGAACAATAGTGGGTGAGTATGTGGGTGCATCATCTAAGGGTTGGTGTATACCCTCAAACTCATTTGCACCAAACCTTGGACCCTGTGATTCATCTTGGTGTTGAGATGAAACAATGACAGGTCGTGCAAGGGGGTGTGAGAAGTGAAGAGAAGTAATAGGGCTAGAGACGTGAAGTGTATGGGTAGGTGATTGGCTTATTGGTTTGGAGGGGGTGATTGACCCTGGGGATTGGTCAGTTCTTCAATGTTACCTAAGTGTGTCTGCTTAGGCACGATAACGGGCTCTCCCATGGCACTAGAGAGTGTGGGCTGAGTAGACACCACACCCGGTTTTGGCTGTTGGGTTGAAATGAGCCTCGAGGTTGACACCTTAAGAGTAGGCATCTCCCCCTCAACTCCTACCGGAGGGATCAGTGTGATCTCAGCTCCAGTGATGTCTATAGGAGTGGCACCACCTTTGGCAGTTCTTCTAGTATAGGTTTGGATTTTCTCCCTAGTAGCAGTGTGCATACTAGGGGTGGCTTCAGAGTGGGATTTAAGATAGATAAAAGGTGGAGGAGATGGGTTAGACTGAGTTGGGTTTACTGCAGTCCTGTCTCCAAAAGGGGATGGAGAATAGTGAGAAGAAGAAGAAAGTGGAGAGACCTTACCAGTGGTAGCTTCAATGTTGGATGGCTCAGCCTGAGCAGAGTGTTCAGATTGAATCTCTGGATCCGCTTGGGAAGTTCCCCCTTGATTGGATCCCTCTGCTTCACTTTCTGAAGAAGCTGCCTCAGCTATCAACCGCATGGGATCACTTAGACCCTCTTGCTCGGAGAAGATGTCATTATTGAACATCTTAGAGCTGAGTGTAGGAAACAGGAACACATCCTGATCAGCTTCGTAGAGTGCTGTCCCCAGCTCGGCTTCAAATGCCAAGGACAGGTACCTTATGAAGGGTACATGAAGATCCCTTGTGGTCTTCATCACTTGGACCCATAGTTCGTTGAAGATAAGATGAGCATAGTCTAAATTCCTTGCAAAGTACATGTTGTACAGCAGCTGCATCTCGAACTCGTTTACTTGGTCCAGTCCTCCAACCTTGGTTCCCAGCGAACGAATCACTGTTGACACCATAAAACCCCAACTGGTTGTAAAGGTGGCCTTTTTTATAACACCCTCTGTCTGCGGGTGACCTATTCTGGGTAGGACAGACCTAGCCACTCGCCTCGTGATAGCCGGCTCGAACACATCAGATTGAGGGAGTTGAAGAACTTCCCTTAGCCGCTGCACAGAAAGGACAACCGTTCTATCGCCATTGAGAACAGTCCCTGTAATCCCTCCCCTGTTCTGGTTGTAAGTACAAGTTTACCAGAACTCCCAAAGGTGTTGACGAACAAGATGGAGTGGTACACCATAGAAGGCGAATGCCAGGGGGCATTTACGGATGTAATCCACCCATATTTCATAACATCTGCCTTGTTTCCTCGGAGGAATTGCAAGACAGGCCCGTTGATTGTTAATTTTGATCACCGGCACTCCATTGTTCTTAAACTGAGCACCTCTAACCATTCGATCACCGAGAATTAATGTGATTCCGTCCATTTTATAATCACACAAAGTAATTTGTTGAAGCAGCACTAAGCCATGTAGAGTTAGCACCGAGCGGTTCGAAAACTGCACTTAGCAAATTAGGGTTTTGAACAAAAGAATGCACTAAGCAATAGAGGTGTTTGCGAAAGCTATTTTAGAAGGTGAGAAGTCAGATTTTTTAGGCGTAAACTTCTCTAAACCGGTTATGATTGGTATAAATACCTTTCTGAGGAAAGAGAAAAGTTACCGTTGGAATCCCTTTTTATCCGTTACGCCGGAAAAATTACGGCTTGCTGTAACAGTGAGAAGGTAGAAACACATCATCTTCCAACAGATAAAAGTGTAAAATAATATTATTAACTGATAATAAGATTATAAACACTTCTAAATTATACCAATACACAATTGATATACGATGCGATTTGAGACTGACTCAAATACACATTGACATATGAAGTAATGGCACGTAGTAATTAAATCATAGTTTGGACACACCAAGCTGAGTAAACTAATCACTCAGCCTAAGTCAAGTACTCAGCTTGAAATGAGCACTCAACTTGAGATTGAAACTCAGCTTGAGTGGAGCACACAACTCAGAATGAACGACACTTAGTCATTTTTGTTTGTGACTGACTCAAACTTACAGTTTAACTACACTGAGTAGTTAAAGTATGTTTGGAACTTACCAAACGTGTGAACCAATCACACAGCTTGAGTTAAGTGAAGGGTTTTGAACCTGACCAAACCACCATATGACTCAAACTGGTCAATCCTTGGTTTGATTCCCCTGGTTCAATCCTAAAAGCGGAACTGGATTGAACACAACCCTCTAAACCCCAAAAAGGGTTATGATCTTTAAAACTTTAAATGATCAACATAGTTTCTTGCATAACAATCCATAGATAAGGTTATAAGATTATACCTGAACAAAAACTTTTAGGATTGCTAAAGATAGTCCACCACTACTGCACCTCCGATTGAACTGGCTGCTAGACCTCTCCTGGATCAACCGTGAAGACCTCTTGTGTGTATGCCTGCGTCGATCAACACAAGGCCAAAAACCGAGAACACCTTGTGTTCCTCTTGTCTTGCAATCGTCGAGAGAGAGAGAGACCAAGAGAGAGAGAGAGTTCGGTCGAGAGAGAGATCGACGAGAGAGAGAGTACGAGATCGATAGAGTGAGGGAGAGAGGTGGCTAGGTTTAATCCTTTTTCTCATGTTCTTAATCCTTAAGCCTTTAAGGATATATTTATAAGGATTAGATTGGACCTAAGCCCGTTTAATTAAAAGCCCACTGGTTTTAACTAAACTTTCAATCACTTCACTTTGACCCCCTGGACTTTACTAGTTAATTAATTAACTATTAATTAACTGGTCCGTTAAATATTAAAACTTAATATTTAATTCTCTTTAAATAATAAATAACTATTTATTATTTATTTACTTTTAATAATTAATACAAACTGATTAATTATTTATTTCTCTCTTTTCATTAATTAATACTACTGATTAATTATTTCGTTTTTCTCTTTAATAATTAATCTAACTGATTAGTTATTTCCACACAGACTTATGGTGAAATCCAACTGTTCTGAATTTGGTGTGTAGGAGTGTGACCCTTTAGTCTCTTATAACATTGGATACAATGTGCCCATTAATTATCTCTGCACATAATCTAACAGACTCCCACTTATGCAAGATAAGTAATAGTTACTGCACATTGTCAGCCAAAGGAGGTCCCTAGCCAGACACTTAGGGTAACCAGGTTATAAGAATTCTTATACCCCAAAGTAACTTGTGATAAAACTTCATAAGCAACCTGCTTAGAAGTAACTTGTTATAAACTAACTGTTTATAAACTAAACTATCATAAACTCTCTGTTTATGAATGGGTACGTCTTTATATATACAAGCTTGAATATATGTAGGTTTGTCCCTTGCAGCGCGATATTTCAATTTTGAGCATGAGCATGGAAAAAGTCAACTCAGAGACTCAAGAATTTGTTCATGACATACTCGATTTCGAAACTGCGTGATAAACGACAAAGAACAGATCAGTTCGTTTGGGCACGGCCGTGCACTTACCAGTTTCTCTAATCAGTCAAGGGGCCCGGAAATATCTCTCCTAAAAAGGAGGTGCAATTACCATCTTGCATATTTACATTTGGCAATACGGCTCCCATTGAATCTAGACACGCCCCTTATGACCACCCTGTTACGGCGTGGCGTTAAAACGCGCTAAGAAGATAATAATTACCGCATCCCAAACCAAATACCTCAGGCTTGAGGATAACCTATGTGATAAATACTTTTGACATGAATCCACGAAGTATTTTTCACGGTGGGTCAATCCAATATTCGTAACCCTAACGAATATCCGTAAATTTTGGTCCGCAAAAACCGTTCGCAGCTATATTCGATATACTTTCGAATATACCCCAAAATTACGATGACTTTATAACCCTATCAAGGTTCCCACCAAGATAAGTAGTCACGGATAGTGTTTCGAATAAACCTAGTTTATTCCTGGATAAACCAAAACATACAAAATTGTGAAGAACAATGAAACTAATTTCTACACCCTTCCATATTCCTCCCTGGAATAAAGATGTATAATTTCTACCATCTCATTTACTCGATTCACGGTGTCTATCTGAATTACTTATTATTTTACATTTGTAACTTATCACGGATTATAAGGAAAAATAATATGATTATAAACCTTAAAACACAAGACTAGTACCATGAAGTACTCTTTCTTGGTTTTGCTAGAAATCGTTCTTGCAACCTAAGAACAAATGTAGACTTACTTATTTTATAAAATTCCTTAAACTTGGAGAAAACTGGAAAATAACTCCTTAGTTTCTGATTTTATAAAATAACCTTCCTGTAATTAAAACTTTAATTACATTTGTAGATAAATTAAATCTTACTAGATTTATCCATTTGAAACGATAAAACTTTCTTACACCTACTTGTAAGAACCTTGAAATTAGATTCCCTGTGTATGCCAACACTAATCTAATATCACTACTAAGAATGTTAAAGAACATCCTATTTTATCATTTCTAACGATAACCAACCAACAACATTTAATTAAGCTGACTTACTGAACTTAATGAGCATAATTTTTGTTTAAGTCATAACTTGACTCAAAAACTTGCAATGATATCTTTATCGAGTACCTCTCAATAAATCATGCATTCCTCGGATTAGTTCTTTCTCAAGAACTTACTATTTTAGATAGCTTCTAAAAACATCCGATAATTACATACTCTAGAAGTTCAATCTTGTATTTATCACACTGGTTAAAAACAACCTTTTATTAACTCTGATAAATACATTAGTCAGGTGCTCCCACTATCTTTTATGAAAAAGTGCATTCTTTAAAACATCCTTTTAGGCCTTAGTCAAAACTTGACTACCATGCCTAAAACTTGTGTTCCAAACACATGTTTAAAGACCTTAGTTTTTGCAAGAAATTTATTTTATGAAACCAAGGACTTGGATCTCCCATATATCCATCTTTCCAATTACGGAAAATGGTTTCATTAAACTTACCATGAGCACAAGTATGAAACACTCATAATGATATTTTAAATTTCTTTCCTTAAAACATTTAGTATAAAACTCCTTGATTATAATAACTATTATAATCACTTTTATACTTTCTTAAACGTTTTATCAAAAACTACTTTACCTGGAAATAGTGACTATCATTTCCATAAGTTCAAGACTTTGAACACTTACTTTTCATAAAATCTTAAATACTTGTTGAATTAGAAAAACTATCTAATCTTATAAACAAAACTTGTTTATTTAAGCAATTGAATAGTGGAGCCAACATTTATATAACTTCCACAAATCATAGCATAAGATTATTATAAATCACCAATCAAGTCAAGACTTTGACTTATTGGCACTCTTTTAGTCACAACTGGACTAATCATGATTCATACAATAAGAACACGTGCACGAATATGAACCAAATAATTAAATTTACATAAACTCAAAACCAAAAAGTTTCCATAAACATGTAAGATAAAAAATTATCCAAACTTAAAAGAGTTTAATAAACTAGGAAATAAAAAATTATTTATAATATCCGTGAGCTGCCCGTGGGATCTTCTCATGCTGGGCCGCATCACTTTCCATCTCATCCTGCAATAAACGATTGCAAGATTTTAGAATACTCGTAAAACTTTACAAGTAGGAAAGTGACAAAGAAGCTAGTCACGCAATACCTGAGGAGCCAGACTTGCCTCCTGCCTCGTGACCTTTCAGACAATCTCGTTTCCAATGTCCGGCCTTGCCGCACCTGAAGCACCGATTCTCGGTCCTTGCCTTGTTTGGCTTCGGATTCTTGCCCTTGTTGTCGTTACTAGCTCTGGGTGCATTCTGGCTGGGCTGGGCCTTGCCCTTTCCCTTTCCGTTACGACCTTTCCTTTTCTTACGTCCACCATGTACCACCATAAGAATGTCCTTAGACTTGGTCCCGATACTCTGCTCAGCTGTCTTGAGCACGGAGTGCAACTCAGCCACGGATTTCTCCATTTTATTCATGTTGTAGTTGACTATAAAAGGCTTATAGTCATCTGACAACGAGTTGAGTATCGTATCCGTTGCTAGCTGCAACGGTACTGGGTGCCCAAGTCTCTCTAGGTGGTCCATGTAACCTTTCATTTTCATGACATGGTCACTGACCGAGGTCCCCTTAGCCATCTTGCACGAGTTAAATGCCCTAGTGGCATCATAACGCTGTGTGCGGGCTTGCTCCTGGAACATGTCCCTCAGCTGGCGGATCATGTCATAGGCAGGAGTTTCCATCATGCTTGATTGCAACTCTGGACTCATAGTTGCAAGCATGAGGCAGCTAACATCCAAGGCGTCATTGGAGCGCTTCTGAAAAGCCTCCCTGACCTCTGTCCTGGCATTGCTGGCAGGGGGATTTCCTAGAGGTTGTTCTAGGACATACCACTTTCTCTCGTGCCTCAGTACGATCCGGAGATTTCTCTCCCAAGTGAGAAAGTTGGATCAGGTGAGCTTATCCTTCTCAAGGATAGAGCGGAGAGAGAGGTTATTAGTATTGGTAACGTTGGTTGCTATCTACAAATTAAAACCCGGTTTAATTAGTAATTGCAAATAAACTTTCCAACATATATCATTAACCCATAAACAATATATATTAGACCTAGGACCCATATTTCACATACTTGACGCAAGGTTTGGGCACTTCCCGCCAAGTCATGCTATTTCTGGTAGGTAACACCCTGTACCAATCGTACCTAACTGATACGACTCCTAGAACCTCCTAGAGCACTTAGAGCCAGTCTAGTATGTTTAACTCTACTCTAGTGCTTTTTGGGCCGGGACTCCCGATTATCACCAAAATAGATCGCACCACCTAAGACAGCATGAATTCTGGCCAGGACTCCCGATTATCGCAGAATCTTTCATGCCCCTTCCCGCAATGGTTTGAACCCGGATGCCCAAGGTTTGGGCACTTCCGACACCCGAGTACCGTTTAACAGTCAAGGTGTACCATTAGGTGGGTAGCACACTGATCTAAGATTTTTCTTGGGTTTTAATTAAGTTTAAAGAAAAAACTTAATTTTCCAGTTTTTGAAAAACCTTTTTAAAACTAACTGTTTTAAAAAAAACACGATTTACATGTGTACCTTAACTAGATGCACAAAACGGCCTTTATAAGTTTCAAACTTATAAACTTGACAAAACTTTTAAATTTATAAAACAATTAATTAATACGACTACCAGACTGAAGTCATATTCTAGTTTGTCATAGAACGTGGTTTTTCACTGTTTAATAACAACCTGTTATTAAACCCCTTTTTATTTACCATCACATACATATCATATGCAAATATAAAAAACAGTAAATAAAAACACAACCACGTAGATAATAATAAGCAGATAAAACCTATAGTTTTTCCAACTAATCCTAAGGTCAAACATTGAATGGGGTTGTAAGTGGCACGCAGGCCTCCCCGAACCAGTACAATATTACAATTAAGAAAGGGATTGTAATTGGCAAGCAGGCCTTCCCAAAAACCAAAATAAAAGAAGAATAAGAAAAACGAGTCCTAAGTCGGCAAAACTATAGCTATATAACTACGCAATTATATATAAGCATTATATATATAAAAGTCAACCACGCAGTTATAATAAATAAACAAAAACTGTGCTGTTAAGCACACAACCTGATTTGTTTAAACTATTCTCATTTATCCTTTTGATTAATACCTATTAACCAAAAACGAGAATTATGATCTTCTAATTTATTTGACCAAACTAGGTTTTCAACAAGAATTAAAAACTTGATCTCATTCAAAACTTTGAATGATATCTTCACGTCGAGTTTTATTACTAGTTTTCCAAAAACTTAAAACCGACAACCTTTGGTCAATTAATTAATTATCTTGTTTAATTCTCCATTTTATTATATAAACTTTATCCTTTTAGAATTTATTTATTTAAAAATGACTTAAACTAGCCATAATAAATAAATATCTAAAATATATATTTTAACTAAGCTAATTAAAATATATAATACTAGTTTATATAACACCTTTATTAATTTTATAACTTAAAATTAATAATCCTTTTGTATCAATCCGGAAAAAAAATCTTGGGCCAACATCTCTTGTTAAGCCGCACAACCCACTGGGCCGAGACCCTCTTGGGCCGAGAACCGATTCGACCAAAAACTACTTGGGTCGAAACCCTGCTGGACCGTGATCCTCCTTGGGCCGAGACCCACCTGGATCGTGATCCACCCTGGGCTGAGGAACACCTTGGGCCGAAGCCCTTTGGGCCGTGACGTACTAGGTCGAAGTCACTTGGGCCGAAGCCCACTCTGACCCTTAGCGCCGCTAAGTCCTGTTAGCGCCGCTAAAACCATTTTAGCGCCGCTAACGGTCACGGTAATGGTTTCGGTTCCCGTTTTCCGATTAATACAGTAATATTTTAAATCCTTTTTAATCTATTAAAACTAACTGTTTTAATATACTGATTAAACACTGTATTTAATTTAAAAACCAAAAACTATTAATTATTAATATCAACAAAAAACTTGTTTTATTAATAATTAATTATCCTAAAACTTGATTTCAACCTTTTTAAACAAAAGTTCAAAAACTGGTTAAAGTCTAGTTTTAGATAAAAGTTTATCCTTTTTAAGCGTTTAAACACAAACCTGGTTTAAACCTAACTGGTTAAAATCAAACCTTTTGTGAACTGGATAAAAACATAAAACTTGTTTTTATCCCTTATGGTTTTCGAAAACTTCAAGGAGAAGGAACAAGATGAAGAAGATTATATAACTATTAAACAAACCAAAAACTGGATTAACTAGGTTCAATTAATTAAAACAAACTGTTTAATTTATCTTAATCCAAAACTTGTTCTTATCCAAAAATCACAATCCTTTTTAACCGTTTAAACCAACTGTTTAAACCAACTGATTAATAGGATTAAATTTCTTAAAACTGGATAACAGAAACAAACTGTTTTGTTGTCCTTGGTGATTTTCGAAAATGTCTAGAGCAAATAGGTGATCAAGAATCAAACCTTAATCCCAGAAACAGATAAAAACTAGAAACTATGGATCATAGAGTCGAGGATCTGATACCACTGAAGGGTTTTGAAACTGACCAAACCACCATATGACTCAAACTGGTCAATCCTAGGTTTGATTCCACTGGTTCAATCCTAAAAGCAGAACTGGATTGAACACAACCCTCTAAACCCCAAAAAGGGTTAGGATCTTTAAAACTTTAAATGATCAACATAGTTTCTTGCATAACAATCCAAAGATAAGGTTATAAGATTATACCTGAACAAAAACTTTTAGGATTGCTAAAGATAGTCCACCACTACTGCACCTCCGATTGAACTGGCTGCTAGACCGCTCCTGGATCACCAAGCCTTCAAACCGTGAAGACCTCTTGTGTGTATGCCTGCGTCGATCAACACAAGGCCAAAAACCGAGAACACCTTGTGTTCCTCTTGGCTTGCGATCGTCGAGAGAGAGAGACCAAGAGAGAGAGAGAGAGTTCGGTCGAGAGAAAGATCGATGAGAGAGAGAGAGTGCGAGATCGATAGAGTGAGGGAGAGAGGTGGCTAGGTTTAATCCTTTTTCTCATGTTCTTAATCCTTAAGCCTTTAAGGATATATTTATAAGGATTAGATTGGACCTAAGCCCGTTTAATTAAAAGTCCACTGGTTTTAATTAAACTTTCAATCTCTTCACTTTGAGCCCTGGACTTTACTAGTTAATTAATTAACTATTAATTAACTGGTCCGTTAAATATTAAAACTTAATATTTAATTCTCTTTAAATAATAAATAACTATTTATTATTTATTTCCTTTTAATAATTAATACAAACTGATTAATTATTTATTTCTCTCTTTTTAATAATTAATACTACTGATTAATTATTTCGTCTTTCTCTTTAATAGTTAACTGATTAATTATTTCCACACAGACTTATGGTGAAATCCAACTGTTTTGAATTGGGTGTGTAGCAGTGTGACCCTTTAGTCTCTTAGAACATTGTATACAATGTGCCCATTAATTATCTCTACACATAATCTAACATTAAGCACATAGCTCAGACTCAATGACACTTAGTCATTTTGTTTGAGACTGACTCAAACTATATATCTTAACTACACGAAGCAGTTAAAATATGCTTGGAACTCACCAAAGGTGTAAACTCATCATTCAGCTTGACAGGTTATTCAGTTTATGAAAACTCATTTAAAAACTATGCACTCAACTTAGGACACTTAGTCTTTGTCAAACTGAAAACTCAGATTCTAGACACTTAGCCAGGGGTTGAGCATACCCAATTCACTTAGCAGATACATAAACCTTTTTTCATCAAGGGGTTTAGTAAAGATATCTGCTAATTGGTCATCAGTAGAGATAAATTGAATGTTAACTTTACCTTTTTCCACGATGTCCCTGATGAATGATGTCTAATTTCGATGTGCTTGGTTCGTGAGTGGAAGACTGGAATGTAAGTTATGGCTATAGCACTTTGGTTATCCCAGAAGATTAGAGTTTTCTTGAAACTCATACCAAAGTCTTGAAGCTGATGTTGCAGCCATAGGATTTGAGAACAACAACTTCCTACTGCAACATATTCATCTTCAGCAGTTAATGTAGCCACTGAGTTCTGTTTCTTACTAGGCCATCTTACTAACTTCCCTCCAAGCAGTTGACATACTCAAGTCGTTGATTTTCTATCTAACTTGCAACCAGCATAGTCAGCATCTGAAAAACCAACTAACTCAAATCCAGAGTCCATTAGGTACCAAAGGCCTAGATTTGGTGTACCTTTAAGGAACCTAAAGATCCTTTTCACAGCTTGAAGATGTGTTTCCTTAGGATCTGTCTGATATCTTGCACAAACACATGTAGAAAACATGATATCAGGTCTGCTAGCTGTCAAATAGAGTAATGAACCTATCATTCCTCTATAGGTAGACTGACACACAGACTTACCATCTGAGTTTTTACTCAGCTTGACAGCAGGTGACATGGGTGTTTTCATGGTTGAACTAGAATCAAAACCATATTTCTTTATCAAATTAAGAACATACTTGCGTTGATTGATGAATATTCCATCAGGCTTCTGTTGAATTTGTAAACCCAGGAAGTATGTCATCTCACCCATCATGCTCATCTTGTACTTTTGTGACATTATTTTGGAGAGCCATTCACACAGAGATTCATTTGTAGAACCAAAGATAATGTCATCCAAATATATTTGCACAAGAATCACCTGTCTGTTACTCTTTTTAATAAAGAGTGTTTTATCTATACTACCTCTGGTGAAATCCATTGATAGTATATAGTTGGACGGTGTATCATACCAAGCTCTTGGAGCTTGTTTAAGACCATACAAAGCCTTGTCTAACTTTTAGACATGATGTGGAAACTTTGAACTAACAAAGTCAGGAGGTTGTTTCACATAGACTTCCTCCTGAAGTTTTCTATTTAGGAAAGAACTCTTCACATCCATTTGATAGACTTTGAAGTCTTTATATGCTGCATAGGCCAGGAACAGCCTTATGGCTTCAATTCTAGCAACAGGGGAAAAAGTCTCATCATAATCGATTCCTTCTTCTTGCTTATACCCCTGTGCTACCAGCCTTGCTTTGTTCCTAACTATCACTCAATCCTTGTCCATTTTATTCCTATAGACCCACTTAGTGCCTATAATTGAATGATCTTTGGGGGGGGGGGGGTAAGGACAAGGTTCCAGACCTTATTTCTGTCAAACTCATTTTATTCCTCTTGCATAGCTTCAATCCAATCCTCATCCTCTAAGGCTTCTTCAGTCTTCTTTGGTTCCATTTGGGATAGGAAACCAAAGTGAGCAGCGTAGTTAGCTGTAGCCTTAGATCTAGTCATAACCCTTTCTTGGACATTTCCAATTATTTGATCTTGAGGATGATCTTTGAGGAATTTGAATGTTGTAGTTGGAGAATCTGGTTCTGGGTCTGAGTGATGTTGAGATCTCGGAGGTGAACACATATCCACAGTCTCAATAGCAGCATTGTCAACAAACTGATGATCAATGAGATCTTCAGTCTGAGTAACTTCAGCTCCAAAAGGATTAACGAACTCATCATCTTTATCAGCTTGAGAGTCCCTTAGAGCTTGTGATGATTTCTTTGATGGATACACATCATCATCACTATCATCTCCCATGACATACATAGGATTTGACATATTGGTTTCCTCAGGCTTTTCAAGCTCACTCAGACTAACCAAGTCAGCTTGCCTTTTCTCAGCTTGATCAAGACTGTCTTCATCGAATGAGAAATGAATTGATTCTTATATAGCCTTTCTCCTAGTGTTATATACTCTGTATGATTTGGAGATTGAGGAATAACCAACAAATATTTCAGGATCAGCTATGGGTTCCAACGTATGGAGCTGATCTCTTTGATTCAGCACATAGCATTTTGAACCAAAGACATGGAAATAACCTATATTGGGCTTTCAAAATTTATACATCTCATATGATGTTTTACCATGCCTTTTGACAATGATTGATCTATTTTGGGTATAACAAGTTGTACTGACAGCTTCATCCCAAAAATAAAGTTTCAATCCTGCCTCACAGAACATTGTTCTAACAGCCTCAATTAGGGTTCTATTTCTCCTCTCAGCAACTCCATTTTGTTGGGGAGTCCTGACAGATGAGAAATTTTGTAATATTCCTTTTTGTTCACAGTAGCTTTCAAGGATAGAGTTTATGAACTCAGTCCCATGATCACTTCTGAGTTGCTTTACAGACTTACCTGTCTGCAACTCTTCCTGTTTGATAAAACTTATTATCTTCAGGGCAGCCTCACTTTTGGCTTTAAGCAATATTTGTTATAGTATGCTACTTACGCTCGTACGCCATTAGGATCACTGCCAATATAGTGTGGGCCTATTGGGTCACACGCCGGGGATCAATCCTGGCAGCAATGAAAGATGAGGGACTAAAAGTATCAAAGTGGAGAAGTTGGTATGCAGGAGATTTACGCGACGCGGCTCCAATTAGGCTACGCGACGCGGATGATCCGCGGCGCGGAAACCTACGGGTACGCGGCGCGGAAATTCATCTAACTACATGCAACTTTTGGCTCCACCTCCCCATTTGACCAATGCATGGCCTTGCTTTTTCAGAAAACATGTGGCCGGTCTTGGGGAGAGTATATGGTCGGTTTTGCCTTATATTTCCAGATGACACTCTTGCTCCTTTTTCTCTCTAGAAGGTTTCTTGAAGGAAATACACTTAGAGCTCAATGTAGGTTTCATTTTAGAGTGTATTTGAGAGATTTGTTCCAGGAAATTGAGTCTAGATTGCTGTTCCAGAAATGGTTTCAAGGCTTTGAAGACCATTAATGGTTTGCTAGTACAAGAGGATTGAGCAAACCCGGGGTGGACTTGCAATAGAGGGAAACTTCTTGGTTTTCTAGTCATCCACATCTTCTACAGGTTGCTGGAGCTAAAGAGAAAGGTATATTCTTATTTCTCTTCTTTTTCCATGTTACAAATATCAAGTTATAGAGTTTGGTCCATTTTGGGGTTTTATGCTTTGTTTGCTTGTACTCTTGCTTTGGATGTTGTTTTCTTGCTTCCGCTGTGTTCATAGAATCCCAACAATATTACCCAGGTGAATCGTGAGAACTCATCTACTATCACCAGTGTGTATTTCTTGCCACTTAGGCTTGGAGTACTTATGAGTCCAAACAGATCCATATGCAACATATGCAGTGGGTCTCTTATTGAAAATTTTGCTTTGGTGTTTCCCTTATTCACAAGCTGAACACAATTTGTCCTTGACAAATGTGATCTTTGGTAATCTAGAGACTAACTCTTTATTGGATAGCATATTTATGTTTTTAAAATTTAAATGTGATAAACGTTTATGCCATAACAACTCAGCTTAGGAACAGATTGGGAATACAAGCAGGTTTCAGTATAGGGATCAGCAGAATTAAGATCAAGTAGATACACATCTCTTTCTCTTTTAGCTATTAATACAGGCTTTCCCTTAGCATTATATATTGTTCCTACTTTCTTCCTAAAAGTAACAATGTTGTCTTCATCACATAATTGGCTGATACTAATCAGATTGTGCTTAAGACCCTTGACATATGTAACCTTCTGGAAAGTAACTTTGTGAGCATGCATCTTCCCATAGCCTTTAGTTCTTCCATAGGAATTGTCTCCAAATGTTACTTTAGGACCTTCATCTTCCTGGAAATCACTAAGAAGTCCTTTCCACCTGGTCATGTGCCTTGAGCATCCACTATCCAAGTAACATTTACTTGAACCCTGCACATGATTTAGAAAAAAAACTAAACACATTAGATTTGTTTGGGAACCCACTTCTTGGTGGGTTCAGATGAGAAGCACTTAGCATCTCCGTCTTGTTGGACTGACTGTTCAGCTTGAGCAGGAGCTGAGTCTTGTGTAGCCTGATCAGCCTGTTCTTGTTCAGGCCTTGAGATTCCAATGTCACAATCCTTAGCCTCATGACCTCTACTTTTGCACTTGTATCATCTCCTTCTTCCAATGATTACAGGAGGTAGAGTGTCTAATAATCCTTGTGAGAACTTGCTCTCAGTCTTAGGATTATATGTAGTGGATAACTTTTCCACTTTCTTTGCAAGTTGATTCACTTGATGCTCACTGACTTTGGACTTACCTTTGTCAAATCTTTGTTTGTTATCCTTTTGATTAGAAGCTTGACCAACAAACTTCTTTTCCATAACCTTGGACTTACCTTTGTCATGCTTACTGGACTCACCAGTTTCAACAGGTTTGGACTTACCACTGTTGATCTTCTTGGACTTACCAAGATCCATAACTTTGGACTTACCATTGTTGTGATTTGACCTCTGACTTACAGTGGTCTTCCTATTCTTGTAACTTCTCTCCGAGCCAGATAAAGAGTTTTGTCTTTTGAAAGGATTTGGATTAAGCCTTTCTATGAATGAAGTTCTTTGAATAGGCTGAGTGCCTAATCTGTCCAGCACAGACTTACCATGCTGTTTGGATGTTGAACACTCATTTCCATGATCTTTAGCCTTTACAAACATATTGTATTTAAGGTTTTGACCATGTTTCTTCTCTGAGGCTAACTTCTGAGACTCAATCAGTTGTCTATCCTCCTCAGAGTCTGTACTTGCTATCTCATCTCAGCTCCATAAGCTGCAGTTTGATAGTCACCTCCAAGTACAGCTTGTACCTGTTTAGGAATTTGTTGTTTATGCACTTTTCAGCAATCTTTGATGACTTACAACAAGACTCAGTGACCTTTTGAAGTTGGTCAGCTTTGACTTTAGCTTCCTGAAGTTCTTCACTTAGAAGTTTATTAATGTGTCTTTGACATTCAAGATCACATTGTGCTTTCTTACCAACATCAATGAGAGATTGATTTTCCTTGATCTCATTCTTCAGTTTAGCTATCTCAGCTTTGAGATCTTTTTGAGACTTAAGGATGGTCTTGAAATCATTTAACAAATAATCGAAGGCAAGACCCTTTTCTTCATCGGTGTAAGAGTTGAAATTACTAACCTTGTACATGGAAGCAGGATCCCAATCACTAAGTTTGCTGTTTTCCTCAGCTTCTTTCATGTCAGCTTCAAAAGTTGACTCAGACAAACCATAATCAACTTCGTCAATTTCAAACTCTTCATCTTCTTGAGCCATTAGACATACATCATCATCTGAGGTAGATGATTCAGTATCCCAGGTTTCAGCATATAATCCTTTTACACTGGGTTTGTCTTCTGTCTTTCCTTTCTTGAGCTGAGTATATTTCTTCTTGTATTTATCAGCTCTGTAAGCATTCTTATCAACAACTGATGTTGATTCTTCCTTCTTTAATCTGCACTCAGCAGCTATGTGTCCCTTCTTCTGACAGTTGAAGCACAAAACTTTCTTAAGATCAAAAGAACTCTTCCATTTGCCCCTGTCAGATCTTCCTCTTCCCCTTTGAGCTCTTCTCAATCGTCTGGCTAACATTACCATTTGCTCAGTGATAGTCTGAATATCATCAGTATCACCTGAGTCTAAATCTTAGTGGTCAGCTTGAGATTCTGACTCAGTCTCAGATTCAACAACTAATGCCTTGGAACTTCTCTTCTTCTTCTGTGCAACTAATGCAATATCTGCTTTATCCAAGGACTCCTTAAGTTGTTGTTGAGAAGTTCTCTTGTGCTCTGTGATCTGTTCATGATTGAGCAAGAACCCATAGATGGACTGTGGGTTGTACACATGTAGTGTTCCTCCAGCCCTCAATGATGTGGTTACTTTATTGAACCTTTCTGGTAACACATCCAGAAACTTCAGCACAAGTTCAGCCTCATCTTTCTTCACACCTACACTTAGCAGCTCATTTATCAAGTAGTGAAACCTTGTGAACAAATCAGACAAGGTTTCATTCTTCTTCAAAAAGAAGTTTTCATAGGATCTGTTCAAATGGCTCTTCTTTTGCTGCTTGACCAGATCAGTGCCCTCATATGTAATACTTAATGTATCCCAGATCTCTTTTGCAGTTTGACACCCAGTCACTGTATGCAAGATCTCGTTGGTCAGGGCATTTTCCAGAACGCTCTTTGCCTTATCATCCAGATTGAACAGTTTCCAGTCTTCATCTGTCCAGGATGCAACAGGCTTCTTTACTTCTTTTTCACTTCTGTCTGTTTTATCAGCGGACGTATCACTGACAACAGCAGAAATCTTGGTGATTTTTGGTCCTTTGGTAATGACATCGGACATACGATTGTCAATAGACTTGAGGAATAACATGGCTCTGAATTTCCACATAGGATAATCAGATCCATCAAAGATGGGACAACCCTTGGCAGACATCTGAGGAAAGTTTGAAGAATTGTCGCTTGTAGACATCTTGAACTTTCTCAGAATCTTGAACTTTCAACTTATGAACTTGTTCAACCTGATCTGATACCAGTTGTTGGTCCCTTTGGTGAGAATAACACAAGCAACAGATGTGTAGAACGGGGGTTGAATACACTTTCTGCGGAAATTGAACAAATCAAAATAAAGTGTTACACATAGTAAATCAAACCACAGTCGAATGCTTTGCTTTTCATTAATAAGAAGATGATTACAGACTCTATCAAGTAAGCAACTCTTGATATGTAAACACCTAATATAAATCTCTCAATATTTCAAACTTAGCTATCTATAATCAACTTATGATTATAGATATTGGACGACTCTCTAAACAGGATTTAATCACAGATTGAAAACTTACCAATCTCATAACTAATGTGAGTATTCGAACACACGAATAGCTTGGCAATCTGTGAATATCTTAATCATGTTGAACTGACAAACAGTGATTCAAGAATCGTAACATATACGGTTGAGGTGAGGTATTTGGCTCTGCAACACTTAGTTGTAATCGTCGTTGTAGTCGTACCCCAAAACTTATCAGGATGATAAGTATTTATAATGCTGGAGCTTAAACTTTACAATTCTCCCTTGTTTCTCCTTCACGATTTCAAGAACAAAAACATGAGAAGTGTAGTGTATGTGTGTATACGTAGGTTTGTGTTGGTGTAAGGAGAGAGACTGACTTAAGGTCTCTAATTTATCCAAATGGGGTATTTTATTCCCCTTTTCAATTTACAAGTTAACACCCGCTTGCCCGTTTCAACTAACGGGGATGTTTCCGGAATATTTTATTAAACTTATCTATTTTCGTTATAATATTTAATATCATGATTTCTTAATTATTTTAATAATAATTCTAATATTCATTAGTAAACTCAAGATTTGGAACGTACCGAGAGTATAGACGACTAGGCCCATTTGAGGATGTTACAAATCTACCCCCCTTAGGAAGATTCCGTCCTCTGAATCTGCTCTTCTGTAAACAAATGGGGATATCAGGCCTTCATGTCATCCTCGGTTTCCCATGTCAAGTTTGACCCAAGGTTGTGTTTCCATTTGACTAAGACCAATCGGATGTTTTTCTTCCTCACCCGCTTGACCTTAGTGTCAATGATTTTAATAGGTTCTTCCACCAATCGCTTGGTAGGATCTACCCTCAAGTCTTGTAGAGGCAAAATCTGATCTTCCTCCACTTTACACTTTCGCAGATAACAAACATTGAAAGTGTTGTGAATACCTGACAATTCTGGAGGTAATTCTAAAGAAACAGTCTGATCGTTGACTTTGTTGAGAATTTTAAAAGGACCGATGTAACGAGGATTTAACTTGACTTTCTTACCAAATTGAATTACACCCTTCCATGGAGAAACCTTCAAGAATACCCGGTCACCTATTTCAAAGGTAACAGGTCTGCATTTTGGATCAGCATACATCTTCTGTCTATCACGAGCCGCCTTTAGCTTTTCACGCATAACTTTGACTTTATCAGCTGTAATTTGAACCAAATCAGGTCCTGCGTATTGTTTCTCTCCCGGTTCTAGCCAACAAGTAGGGGTGCGACAACGCCTACCATAAAGCATCTCATACGGTGGCATACCGATGCTAGAATGATACGAATTATTATAAGCAAATTCGATCAAAGGTAGATGAGAATCCCATGAACCACCGTATTCAAGTACACACGTGTGTAACATGTCTTCAAGAGTTTGAATAGTCCTTTCGGACTGTCCATCAGTTTGGGGATGGTATGCGGTACTCATGTGAACTCGAGTACCAAGCTCTTGTTGAAGTCTGTTCCAGAAATTTGAAGCAAAACGAGTATCTCGATTACAAACAATAGACAAGGGAACACCGTGACGAGATACAATTTCATTAACATATAATTGAGCAAGGCTAGTCATAGACTGAGATTCATGGGCTGTAAGAAAATGTGCACTCTTGGTAAGACGATCAACTATTACCCAGATCATATCATGCCCCTTTGAAGTCCTGGGCAGTTTAGTGACAAAATCCATGGTAATATTATCCCACTTTCACTCCGGAATCGGCAATTGTTGCAAATTACCATAAGGCTTTTGATGTTCCGTCTTGACTTGTGCACAGATTTGGCATTTCTCAACATATGAAGCTATATCACGCTTCAAAGTAGGCCACCAGTAGAATGCCTTAAGATCCTGGTACATTTTGGTACATCCAGGATGAATAGACAATCTCGACTTATGAGCCTCCTGGAGAATTAAATCACGGTTTCCTCCAAGGCTAGGCACCCAGATTCGGGATTTAAAAGTCTTTAGCCCACAGTTGTCATCCTCCAGTTGATCTTTCAATTTATTCATGGTTTCTGCTTTCAAGTTAGTCTCTAACAAAGCCTCCTATTGCACCTCCTTAATTCGAGCAATGATATCAAATACAATAGTAAGCTTCATGAATCTGATATTCTCCGAAGAGCCCTTTCGGCTTAATGCATCTGCTACAATGTTCGCCTTTCCCGGATGATACTTGATTTCACAATCATAGTCTTTGATCAACTCTAACCATCTCCGTTGTCTCATATTAAGTTCCTTTTGAGTGAAAACATTTCACATTTTTTATGATCTGTGTACACCACACACTTGGTACCATAAAGATAATGACGCCATAGTTTTAAAGCAAATACTACGGCAGCCAATTCAAGATCGTGTGTCGGGTAATTCTTCTCGTGAGGCTTTAACTGGCGGGAAGCATAAGCAATAACCATGTCCCTCTGCATTAAGACACTTCCCAAACCTGCATAAGATGCATCACAATAACAAACGAAGTCTTCCGACCCGTTGAGTAGAGTTAAAATCGGAGCTTGACATAACAACTGTTTCAGAGTTTGAAAGGCCTTATCTTGCTCAGCAAACCAATCATAAGCGACATCCTTTCGCGTGAGTTTATTTAAAGGTCCTGCTATTTTGGAGAAATTCTGAATGAATCGCCGATAGTAACCGGCAAGTCCTAAGAAACTTTTGATCTCAGATGGGGTTTTAGGAATTCCCCAATTCATCACGGCCTCGAATTTGACTGGGTCAACCATTACACCATCCTTGCATATAACATGACCAAGGAAATGTATCTCTTCAAGCCAGAACTCACACTTAGAAAATTTAGCATATAAATGCTCATGTAGAAGAGTATCAAGAACCATACGAAGATGAGCCTCTTGTTCTGCCTCGGACTTGGAATATATGAGAATATCGTCAATGAATACTATCACGAACTTATCAAGAAAAGGACGACAGACACGATTCATCAAGCCAATAAACACAGCCGGAGCATTTGTCAAACCAAAAGGCATCACAAGAAATCCGTAATGCCCGTATCTGGTTCAAAAAGCTGTTATAGGAACATCCTCCTCGCGTACCCGAACTTGATGATAACCAGACCGAAGATTGATTTTAGAAAAACAAGTAGCACCCTGTAGCTGATCGAACAAATCATCAATGTGAGAAAGAGGGTACTTATTCTTTATAGTTCTTTTATTTAACTCCCTGTAGTCTATGCACATACGCATCGTCCCGTCTTTCTTTTTGACAAATAAGACTGGAGCTCCCCAAGGCGAAGAGCTGGGACGAATAAAGCCTTTATCAAGGAGTTCTTGAATTTGAGTCATCATCTCGCGAATTTCAGATGGAGCGAGACGATAAGGAGCTCTTGCCATAGGTGTAGCACCTAGAACAAGATTAGTTTGATATTCTACATCACGTACAGAAGGTAATCCAGGTAATTCGTCAGGAAAGACATCAGGGTATTCCGATACCACCCTTATGTCATTAAAAACTTTCTTTTCCATTTTTGTGTCAATTACACGAGCCAAGTACAAATCACACCCTTTGACTATTGATTTGTGAGCTTTCATTGCTGAGATCAAAGGAATTTCAGACTTCCTCCGTTCACCATGAGCCATAGCATATGACCCATTGGGTAGAGGAATCTTGATTAATGTCTTAGAACATAGAATCTCGGCATTTTGATTAACAAGTCAATCCATGCCGACAACCGCATCAAAACCAGAGATAGACAAAAGCAACAAAGATATAGAAAAACTATGACTGTCAATTTCAAGTGAAGCTTGTGGAATTGATGAAGTAACGGGCACTAACTTACCATCGGGAACTTCCACATCAATAGGACTTGTCATAAGAGAACTACGAAGTTGAATTCTTTCACAGAATTTCAGAGAAATAAAGGAGTAAGTAGCACCAGAATCAAACAGAATACATGCAGGCATTGAATTAATTAAGAATGTGCCTGTAATAACATCACCTGCTGTCTTGCCCTCGTCAGCCGTCATCTGGAAAGCCCTGCCAGCTGCCCGGGGTGCAAACTCCTTTTTCGGCCCTGACGATGATCCTCCCGATCCCCGTCCTTGACTTGATCTGCATTCTGACGAGCAGTGCCCAGGCTTGAAGCATTTATAACAGACATTTTCTTTAAAGTGACACACATCAGTAGAATGCCCCTTCTGCCCGCATTTGTAACACCGAGCTGTCTCCCGGGTACAATGGCCAGTATGATTAGAACGACACCGGGAACACCATGGAGTAGTAGACTGGCTATATCTTTGGGTCCCCTGTTGTTTCCGAGACCCACTACTCCAATCTCTCGACCCCGAAGATTGATCAAACTTCCTTTTAAATCCCCCCTTGTAGATTCCTTTTTCTGCACATGGTCGCTTTCATATTGTCGTGCCAACTCGAACGCGATATCCAAAGACAAAGCACCCTTGACTGAAGCTCGATAATCTGGTGGAAGAGTTTTGGCAAACCGTTTTATCTTTGACTTTTCATCTGGTAATAAGTGATTCACAAACCTCATTTTATCATAAAACCGCTCGAATAAATCTTCGACCGGTTTATCACCCTTTCTCAATGCCAGGAACTCCTCCACCAGTCTATCCATCACCTGATCAGAACAGTACTTACTGCGGAGAATTCTCACAAAGTCCGTCCAAGTGAATGCAGCTCTCACCTCTGCTGGAGTATATGAGATTACAGTATCATACCAGGTCAGTGCGTTGCCCCTTAATTGCTTCCGAGCGAAACCCACCTTGTTGGAGTCCTTACAATTACTATTTTCAAAGGCTAGCTCCATCTCACGAATCCACCTTTCGGTAATGCTAGGATCCATGCTACCTTCAAAAATAGGTGACTGGAAAGATAAAAAAAAATTTAAGATCTGGTGACATCTTGGGTTCTGTCAATGGTTGCACAAATACCCGTTCCTCCGACGCTTTCAGACGAGCCTCTAAGTCTCTTATATAAGCCTCTCTATCTCCGTGTTCAGCCATATTATTCTCTTAAATAATCTGGCCAAACAAAACATATATAACATACTTAGTACTTTTATCATATTTTACTAACATAACAAGCAAGTAAACAATAGCATTTCAAGAATACGACACTCTTTCACACACCCCATGACCTCCCGAGGAACACTAAACAATGGTCGGGCCTGGGTTTGAGACTGAATACTTTTACAAGTACCCAATTCACTCAAACCTAGGCTCTGATACCAACTTATAACACCGCGCTTTTGAAAACTAGATTTTTCATTTTAAAATAGTAATTCAAAAATCCAAACTACGTGGATCCGTTTGTAAACTGAACTTAAACTAAACCTGTTTTTCAAAACTCATAATAGCAGCGGAAATATAAAAGGGGCTATTAATTACAATCAAAATCAGCCACAGTATACAAAAGATCAGTTGGTGTTACTGAAATTGTCCACCGACCATCATAAACATATATATACAAACAGAGTAAAGACAAGTGTTCCTTCAAAAGCATATGAAAAACCATCAAGTACCCAAGCTCACGCGCCTAAGTACCACCTGCAAACATGTGAAGAGTATCTATTAGCTATTTAAAGCTAGTGAGCATATGATAGCATAATCAGTAATACAAACATATCACATATCATCAATATATCAAACAGTGCTATCTTGCAGGGTAGCGAGCCCGGCTCAACACTCCTAACTGGGGAAACCAGACACATCAACCGAGCGGGTGGGTGAGCGGGTAGCAGTCCACCGTTGCGTTATGAAGTCATCGACTCCATGAGGTACAGCGGGTAACTGATCCCCTAATCGCACGAGGAACATTGGGTTAGCCAAACCCTAAATACCTATCAAGGTACCGTTGACGCTATCATCGACCCGCAGGCCTCAAGGCATCCCAGACCGCAGTCTGGCCTCGATCAAGGACTATAACTAGCCCCCATATCTCAGATCCGTTCATAAACATAAAACTGACCCATTCCTGGCCTCATAGCGCGCATACATATCATATCATAATCATGATTCAATGGTTACGTGTGTCATGCATAAACATAGCATACAGTACGCATTTCAAGCATACAACAGTGTTAATTACATTTCATGGAACTACTTGCACCTACTAACAACATGTAACATGATTATATTAATTCGTATGTTATCCTATACTCACCTGATAGGCTAGAGGCTATAGTAAACAAATATCGTGATCGTCTCGTTCTTCGGAGTCGTACGGTTTACCTATAAGAGAATACTCATGTTTAGTCACTTCACACAAGTACATTAACTAATATAACTAATATGAATCTCTTAATGATGCCCTTAGACTATTTAGAACCTTAAACGAGCTTCCTCTACTTTAGTACACGAAAAATAGCAAAACTGTTGATGTTGCAGAAAAAAGGCCTTCTGCGGCCGTAGGGAAAATCCTTTGCGGCCGTAGGAAATCTCTGCAGCCGTAGGGAAAACCTTATGCGGCCGTAGGAAGCTATTTGCAGACAGTGTTCATTTTTCAGCCCCTGTTCAGTCCATTTTCATCCCAAACTTAATTCCAGCAGTTTCAATTCAATTTCCAGTGTTTGTAAAACATTCAAGGTATCAAAAGGAGTCTAGAAACATATAATTAACAGCTCTAATCAAAGATTTAAGGTTTGGAATCAAAATCTCCATTTTTGACCCATTTGGTGATTGTTATGAAACATGATCCAATCCATCTTCTTAATTCATGAAATTGATTCCTAGATGCTTAGAAATCATGTAAGAACAGATTGGAACACATGAACTTAATTGTTGATGGCTAATTTAAATTTAGCCATTTTTGACCTAAAGTTAAAAACTCAAGAACAAGGAGAAGATGGACTTACAATGGAAGATTGATGAAGGAGATGATGAATAGAGATCAGATTGAAGCTTAATTTAATGCTGGAGCTTAAACTTGACAATTCTCCCTTGTTTCTCCTTTACGATTTCAAGAACAGAAACATGAGAAGTGTAGTGTATGTGTGTATATGTGGGTTTGTATTGGTGTAAAGAGAGAGACCGACTTAAGGTCTCTAATTTATCCAAATGGGGTATTTTATTCCCCTTTTCAATTTACAAGTTAACACCCGCTTGCCCGTTTCAACTAACGGGGATGTTTCCGGAATCCTTATTGAAAACCGTTTAATATTTTATTAAACTTATCTATTTTCGTTATAATATTTAATATCATGATTTCTGAATTATTTTAATAATAATTCTAATATTCATTAGTAACTCAAGATTTGGAACGTACCGAGAGTATAGACGACTAGGCCCATTTGAGGATGTTACAGTTTATGATAGATTACTCATTCATAAACAGTTGGCTTATGAGAGTTTACTTTATCACTCGTTACTTTGGGGTATAAGAGTTCTTATGACCTGGTTATCCTAAGTGTCTGTCTAGGGACCTCCTTAGGCTAGCAATGTACATTAACTATTACTTATCTTGCATAAGTGGGAGTCTGTTAGATTGTGTGCAGAGATAATTAATGGGTACATTGTGTCCAATGTTATAAGAGACTAAAGGGTCGCACTGCTACACACCCAATTACAACAGTTTGGAATTTACCAGTTTTGTGTGGAAATAATTAATCAGTTGAATTAATTATTAGAGAGAAATAAATAATAAATAGTTATTTATTATTTAAAGGTAAATTAAATATTAAGTTTTAATATTTAACGGACCAGTTAATTGATAGTTAATTAATTAACTAGTAATGTCCAGGGGGTCAAAGTGCAAGGAATGAAAGTTCAATTAAAGACATGTGTTTTAATTGAACGGGCTTGGGCTTGGATACGGTTTTAAGTATTTAAACCTAGAAAAAGCTAATTATCCTTATGGTTTTAATTTGCAACAAGAAAAAACCCTAGCGTCCTCCTTCCTCCCTTCCCTGCGTCAACGGCACACACACCCCAAAGGGGTTCGGCTTTTGCGTTTTACGCATACACACACACCCCAAAGGGGTTCGGCTTTTGCGTTTTACGCATACACACACACCCCAAAGGGGTTCTGATTTTGCGTTTTACGCATACACACACACCCCAAAGGGGTTCGGCTTTTGCATTTTACGCACACACACACACACACATGATATTAGTGTGTTGTTCTGGTAATTCCAGTCGCGATCTACCAGCTAGTTCGTGGTGGTGCAGTAGTGGTGGACTAACTTTAGCAAGATCAAAGAGGTAATTGTTTCTAACCTTTTATCTTGATTGTTACAGTATAGATCATTAGTAAGATCCTAACCCTTTTAGGGTTTAGGGGATTGTGTTCAATCTGTTTCCGCTTTAGGATTGAACCAATAGAGTCAAACCCAGGGTTAGACCAGTTTGTGTGTTACGTGGTTTCGTCAGATCAAAACCCTTCAAAAAGAATTTAACAAATTCTGTGAAGAAAAAGGGATACGAAGATTTTTAACAGATCCTTACTCTCCTCAACAAAACGGAGTCGTTGAAAGGAAGAATATAACCATTCTCAATATGGTTCGGAGCATGTTAAAAGGTAAGAATATTCCAAAAGAGATTTGGGCAGAAGCTGTTGATTGTGCAGTATATCTCTCCAATCGTTGTCCATCCAAGAGTTTAGATAACAAGACTCCACAAGAAGCATGGAATGGGATAAAGCCGACAGTATCCCATCTACGGGTGTTTGGGAGCTTAGCCTATGTTCAAGTACCAAGCCAAAGGCGTCAAAAACTTGATGATAGGAGTGAGAAGCATGTGTTCATTGGCTACGACAAGCAATCAAAGGGCTATAAGATTTACAATCCAAACACAGGAAAGGTGATCGTGAGTAGAGATGTGGAGTTCGACAAAGAAGGAACGTGGGATTGGAACACAAACAACAAGGAAGGTTATGAGTTTCTTCCCATTACCAGTAATGGTGAAGAGGCCTGTGACATTGCTGAAGATGTTCAACCACGTACAAGTCCCACTATAACTCAAGTTTCACCTTCAAGCTCAACCGAATCGTCTCCAAGAATAAGAAGCCTGCAAGAACTTTATGAGGTAACAGATGAGCTAACACTCTTCTGTTTATATGTTGATTGTGAACCTTTAGGCTTCGAGGAGGCTATGTAAAGCAAGAAGTGGAGGCAAGCAATGGATAAGGAGATCAAGTCCATAGAGAAGAATGACACATGGGAGCTGACATCTCTTCCACAAGGCCAAAAAGCTATCGGAGTCAAGTGGGTGTACAAAGCAAAGAAAAACGCCAAAGGCGGAGTGGAGATGTACAAAGCAAGACTTGTGGCAAAAGGTTACAAGTAGAAACACGGTGTCGATTATGAAGAGGTATTTGCTCCTGTCGCTCGCCTTGAAACAATTAGAATGATAATTGCAATTGTTGCCCAATATAAGTGGAAGATTCACCAAATGGATGTGATGTCCGCTTTCCTAAATGGACTTCTCGAAGAAGAAGTTTATGTTGAACAGCCTGAAGGGTACATTGTCAAAGGACAAGAAGGTAAGGTGCTAAGGTTGAAAAAGGCCTTATATGGCCTAAAGCAAGCACCACGTGCTTGGAATACACGAATTGATAACTATCTCCAATATAATGGTTTTACAAAGTGTTTAAGCGAATATGCACTTTATGTGAAATTTTCAAATAAGGAAATATTGCTTGTTTGCTTGTACGTCGATGATCTTATTGTCATAGGAAATTCTCCACACATGATGGAAGAATTCAAGAAGTATATGGCCCAAGAGTTTGAGATGACTGATATTGGGTTGATGTCCTATTATATTGGCATAGAGGTAAAGCAAACACAAGAAGGAATCTTCATAAGCCAAGAAGGATACGCAAAAGAGATTTTAAAGAGGTTTGGCATCGAGAACTTCAAACCTATCTGTACCCCTATCGAATACGGAGCAAAGCTCTCGAAGCATGACGAAGGAGAGGCGGTTGATGGAACTTTATTCAAGAGTCTTGTTGGAAGTTTGCGCTATCTGACATGTACAAGACCTGACATTCTTTTTGCCGTGGGATTAATTAGTCGTTTTAGGGAAGCTCCAACTACATCCCACTTGAAGGCTGCTAAGAGGATTCTTCGTTATATCAAAGGTACCATTGACTATAGTATTTTCTATTCATCTTCTAACGATTTCAAGCTTGTTGGCTACAGCGACAATGACTGGGCTGGAGATTATCATGATAATAAGAGCACAACATGATTTCTATTCTTCCTTTCCATGGTCATCCAAGAAGCAACCGATTGTTACACTATCCACTTGTGAAGCAGAGCATGTAGCAACAACTTCATGTGTATGTCATGCGCTTTGGCTCAGGAACATGTTAAAGGAGTTGCAGATGCCACAAGAAGCCGCAACTAAAATATATGTGGATAACAAGTCAACGATCTATCTAGCTAAAAATTCAGTCTACCATGATCGAAGTAAGCATATTAACACTCGATATCACTACATTCGAGAATGCGTAGCAAGGAATGATGTTCGAGTAATACATACGAGATCAGAAGATCAAGTCGCGGATATTTTCACCGAGCCACTCAAAGAGAAATAGTTTTCAAGACTGAGAATGATACTTGGAGTCGGCAAATCAAGTTTAAGGGGAGATGTTGGATCATAAACTTGATTTGATCGAATTAATATTGAACTACCCATTATTCAAGCCAAGCCCATAATCCAAGATCTAGAAATATCTTGTAAAGAATTATATAGAAGGAAGTTAGAAATATCTAGTTAAGAAGTATCTAGATATTTATAAGTAAGAATATCTAGATAGAAATATGTAGATATGTATGTTGAAATATCTAGATATTATATGAAGAAATATCTAGATACTTAAACTAAATATTATTATCCATGGAAATATCTAGTATGTAGATCCTTCCATGGACTAGTATAAATAGGTGATAAGTATTGCATTGTAATCAAGAAATCAAGTGAATAAAAAAGCAAAGCTTAAAGTAATACACTTCCTTTCTACACTCTCAATTCTTCCTCTCTTCAAACTCTCTTAAACCTCTACATCGCCAAAAAGCCTAAAAGGATCCTTCCTAATTTCCAACAGTTTCAGCATCTCTTTGACTTGAAGAAGGACCAATTGAACCACTGCTACTTGAGGAGGACACCTGCTCAACTTGAACTTCATTGGCCTGTCCATCAGAAAACACTAACCCTTCACGAAAGTAACATCATCTTGTTTGTTGTCATTTTTAAGGCTCCTTCCCATGTTCCCTGCTCATAGAAAAATACATCACTGCTTGTTACAATTTATTTCTTGATCGGATCGAACAACCGATAAGCCTTTGAGTTGGGTGAATACCCAACAAAGATACACTTTCTTGATTTTGCATCTAATTTTTTCTCACCTGTGAAGGGAGCAAAGCATATGCTATACAACCAAAAATCTTTAAGTGACTTACAGATGGTTTTCTTCCATTCCACATTTCAAGTGGAGTTTTACCAGAGATACTAGTTGATGGAGATAGTGAAATAAGGTAAATTGCAGTAGCCACAGCCTCCCCCCAAAACTCATTTGTCAATTGTTTCGCTTGCAACATACACCTTGCCATTTCAACTACGGTTCGATTCTTTCTTTCTACTATCCCGTTTTGCTCCGGTGTGTATGGGGCTGTCAAATCTAGATGTATACCATGCTCTGCACATAATTCGTTAAACTGCTTTCCAATTAACTCTGCCCCTTGATCTGTCCTCAAAGTCCCGATCAAAAAACCACTTTCTTTTTCCACCTTTGACTTAAATTTTTTTAAACAAATTCAGACTGTCCTATTTCTTGTTTAAAAAATATACCCAGCTCATACGAGTATAATCATCGGTTAACAAAAAAAGTAAGAATTACCTCCAAGAGATTTAGTCTGCATGGGTCCAACAAAATCAGCATGAATTAGTTAAAGGGGAGAAGAACTTTGCCATGTTTGAGTAAGGAATGACCGTCTAGTTTGTTTGCCAAAAATACACCCTTCACATGGACTAATATTATTTATTAAAGGAAGACCAGCCATCTTTGTTGAGCTGTTACAAGGCCTGCTCATGCAAATGTCCATATCGCCTATGCCACAAGAGTGAGTCACTTTCATCAACAATTAAAGCAGTATCAACTTTACTTGTAATATCAAAAGGAAAAGTGTTGTTGGCTGCCATGAGGACAATGCAGGCCACTTTTCCATATGACTTTTGGGTAATAGTACATGCATCATCATCAAAGAGTACTTTATACCCATTCTTCGTCAATTTCCCTACACTTAATAAATTATATCCTAAATCAGGGGCATAGTAGACATCATGTAGTACTTTCATCTTGCCATTACCCATCGTGAGTTTCACAGCTCCTTTCCCTTCGACTTTAATTCCTTTTCCATTACCCATTCTTAATTTTGACATCCATCTAAAAGACCATGAAACATTTGAAAGTAGCGAAGGCCAAAAACAGTCGAATTGCTTCCACTCGAGTAACGGGAGCAAAAGTCTCATCATAATGAATTCCTACTTCTTGACTGTAGCCTTATGCAACCAGTCTTGCTTTGTTTCTGACTACATAGGCTGAACAATAGTCACTCAAATAACAAGATTGTGTGTCTAGAAAAGGTTTTTTTGTCACGCTTTTGGATGAATTGTTTGATTTCAACATGATAAGTCCATACCCTATAGTCACACCTTTAAGCAACGCTCATATTTTTCGTATGATATGGTCACTAAATTTTCGTGTGACCATAACATACCTAAAATGGCATAATCTTCTGTCACACTTTTGATGAAAAAAAGTGTGACCGTATGCCTACGGTCACACTTTATTGGTGTGACTAAAGGTCATTTTTGTACTAGTGTACGTTACTTTAAGTTGACTTAGATTCGCTGATATGACCAAAGTAAAAAATACTCATGGACCGATGTTAACCATTCGTGAGCATGGTTTGGTTTTCTGTCAAAACCAAATGTTTGGTCTTCTGTCAAACCCAAAGGTTTGGTCATGGTTATAGTGTTTGTGTGTGTGTGTATGTGTGAACAATCGATTGAACATAGGCAGAAATCCACGAGAAGCCACTATCTCACATATTGGACATGTTTGACTTGTTTGAACAAAGTAGAAACATATTTGACCACTAAATATGATCGTAATTCACATATTTGAACCTTTGCATTGAATTGAATGAACAATAGTTGATCTTGATTTACTAATTTGTACCAAGTATAATCTTGTTTGACTAATGCCGATCATAATTCACACCTTTAATAGCAATTTTAACTATAACTACTAAATATGATTGCATGATTTTGATTTACCAAATTAACAAAGTTTGATCATAACAGACTCATCACACTTCGGATATTATAACCACGTTTGACATTGATCGACCAATGTTACTATAACTATAAATAACAATTTGATACAACCTAGCATATTAATGTTGTAAATATTCAATAAATAATTATTAAATTAGAAATTGTCATGATCTACCATTAAGAGACGAATTTGTTCTCTTACAATTTGCTACACATTATTGATAAATTAAGAAAACCGTTACAAAATATATTGATAATTAACTATAATTTAGACAAAAATTATGTTGTGCTTAATCTGTAATGGATTAGCAATGAAAATACAAAATACTTCATAAAAGTTTAGAGGAGGATTTTTTTGTGGCTAATTTGCAATGGGTTAGAAGCGAAAATAGAAATACACATTTTAACGTTGCTAATTTGTCGCTAATTAGCTATTATTAGGGACAGATTGTATCCGTCGCTAACTTGGCAAGGTTTTGTGACGGATTTAGTTTATATTTGATAAATAATTATTAATTCTGAAAATCATATCTAATTTGTAGCTAATTAACAACAATTTAGAGATAGATTCAATTTGTTGCTAATTTGCAACGAATTAGCAATGAAAATGACACAAAATTACATACTGTTGTTAAAGCGTCGCTAATTAGCTACCTTTTAAAGATAGAATTTTTTTTGTCTCTAATTTCCCATGGATTTGAGACGCAAGTAATATTTTTTAAAATTAATTTTTTAATTAAATTTGTCCAAACCGTTGCTAATCCGTGGTCAAATAGCGACGGATTTTAGCCGTCTCTAAATTCCGTTGCTAATAAGCAGTTTTTTTTAGTGTTCTTTTTGTTGAATTATAACATATGAATTTGATTTTGTTTCTCTTGTTTTTTTAATATTTTATAAATTTATTCTACAAGATTTGAAAAGATGGAGCATATTCAAGTCTGAAAACGAATAATTGGGTTATTAGATGGTCTTGATTCTTCTATTGACTTGGTGATATAGTTTAGAAAGTTAGTATATACTATTATGTCGTTGAAAATTCATCTTTGTAGTTTGTTACAAGTTAGAAACTTAAAGACGTTTTCTTGTGTTTTTCTTATATATAGTTACTACGAAATTCAAAACTTGTTTGTTTTGTATAGTATCATGTATTTTTATATGCAATGGTTTATTTTGTATAATATTAATTGTTATGTAGTTCATTGGAATACTTTTTGTTGGTAAATATGAGAAGGAAATCTGGAAATTAATTAATGTATAAAAAAGTTCTTTACAACTATTTAGACCCAGTTTTTTATTTAAAAACCAGGGTAGAAAGTATGTTTTAGACCTTATTGGACCTCAAACGCGGTGCTTTAACCAGAATTAAAAAAAATTTAGCCACGATTTTTTAACCGGGGTTGTTTACCCACATCACTTATATTAAGAGCATCTACTATTTTCACTTTATTTAATGTGATAAAAGTTAAACAAAGCTTGGCATTTTAAACCCACATCACTTATATTAAGAACATCTAACATTTTCACTTTATTTAAAATGTGATAAAAGTTAATGACAAAGCTTGGCATTTTAAAGATACATGTAATAATTAAGAAAAACCAACAAATTAGTTTCCACTTCAAATTCAGTCATCAATAGAGCGAAGTGGAGTAGGGTTGACAGTTGCATAGGACAGAAGCTCGGGATCACGCTCAAATATCTCCATTTCATCGGAAGTCAAAGTGACTATGGCTTCAACACCATCACCTGTTAACGTATCTGCCAAGGCAACAATTCTAGTGAATCCCGCATTCATGTCATAAAACCATATCGGCTTTCCCCAACCAAAATCAATGTCGTATATTCCACTGTTTAGCAAGCTAGTAACAAAAAGGCAGTTATCTCCCGCTTCTGTCACATCCAGTATACCCTTTAACCTCTTCTCTATTTCATTAAATGATTCGTGCCCCTTTTCTCCTTTGAGGGACTGGATGTGATCCGAGTTTATTTTGGCTATTGATTCTCTAATTTCACGCATTAATGTCGTCAAGTCTGGTTCCCTTTCTGGGTAGCAAATTGCACTGGCTGTGCGAACAAGGTTTCCTATGGACTTGTAGGGCAATGGAGGTGAAGCCCTTTTCCGGAAATTCACATATGAGAACAAAGCATGGGGTGACTGTGGACCGAAGGTTCTGATGGTGGATGATGCTTTTGCAGCAACCTTCCAGATTAGGGTGGTTGTGGCCTCCATGCGGGTTGGTCCACCTTTTATTGTGCCCGCAACCAATTGGGCCTTGATCGAAGCCAAAGCATTCCGATCAAAGACAAATCTTTTTGTACAACTTGATTCAGGGTTCGTAATCTTGGAAGGCCAAGAATAGTTTTGGGAAGGATTGTTCGGAAAGATCTCGGAAGCCAAAAAAATGGATGAAACTGAGGTCGGTAAACCTCTAGCAGCGGCAGCCCATTCTTTCATAAACAAGAAATACGTATGCCCGTCAAAGATCTTGTGTGTAACGCTTGTTGAAAGGGCAATCCCACCACATGTGAAAATATTCACCTGATAGTTGAATACACAAATTACAAATATATAACAACAACAACAATACACCTAATATTCCAGCTCAGCGGGGTACGAGGGACGTAAGATGTTAAACCACTCACCTGCACGCCAATTATAAAATTTCCTATAGATGGTTCTCCTGTTTTAGGACTTTCGGAAATCAACTCTCTCAGTTTCTCATCATCCGGCTGTAGTAACAGTTCTTCGAGACTATGGTTTACTCGAGCCTCCGTGAATATGACTCCTTTGTCATTACACTCAATGTGCAAATCATCCTTAACTTCTCCCGCGAGAGGATAAAATCGAGTAAGAAACTCAGATAAAGTCTGCTTTAGATGCTTTATGACATCCGCTGTATCACTGGCCTTATTCTTCTTATTGGGATAAAATATTATTAAAGGGGTGTAACAATCATAAAACCATTGATCAAAATATGTCAGGTTAAAGTTTCTTAGATGATGTGGGGTTGGAGAAGCTGGTTTGATTGCTTCTCTTGATGTTATTTCAAGATTCACCATCTTCTTCTTCTTAGTAGTACTATTATTTTCACCGTTGCTACCATTCTTCATCGATCTTCTGCATGCAGAGTATATATGCATGCATGAGATATACAAGTTTAAATATCAAGTCACAACAAGAAGAACATTGAAAACAACATCTATGATCTATATCTATGTGTGTGTGTGTGTTGCAAACCTGTATGAGCATTCAGTAGCGTTTAAGATTGTGGAGCAACTATATTGGTGAGAAGGAAGCGAGGATCGTAGCTCCATGGATTTTGGCCAGGACACCATTTTCTTATTCAAAGTATGAAGACGATGATGGGCATTTAACCACCTGCTTCTCATTATAACCGTACGTTGATCACAAGTATCGATCTCTTTCAAACTTGTTGATGTAAATTTACTCTGGACTTTAACGAGGCTATTGCATTTTATAGCCAACAAAGCAACAGTACGTACATTTCTCTAGTGAATAATAATAATAATAGCGCTCTTATTTTAATTATGTATTTGTTTTTTTTAACGGTAAACACACACCCGGCCACTAAACCTGGTACTTCTAAATCTACCTAATTAATTCTTCACAACGAGACTTGAATCAACAACCTTTTGGAAGGGGCGTCACTCCACTATCTACAGCAGATTGCTGGTATACAAGCTCTTTGATAAATATTTGTTTGAGGTTTAAATCCTCTGATATTATGATCAAACATAATCATCATGTTTTTTTATAAACATAAAAATAAAACATACAAAAAGATCATTATTAACTTAAAATTAAGAAACTCATTTTCGTATTTATAAAAAACATGATTTATTATGTTTATCACAAGAATTAACTTATTTATTTATCATAGTCTCTTTTCTAACGCTCATAATTAACTTTTATTTCTTAATTAATTTAATTATTTGTCTTAATTATGTGGCGTGTAAATGAGCCACGGTAACATTCCACACGATTCCTTTTTGTTGCTTGATAAAAAAAATTTTTAATTCCTTAAAAGAGCCTCTTCTTTATGACTTTTACGAATATGAGATCTTTGAGATTTATTTCCTTTCAATATCGACTGCGTTATCGAGAAGGTTTAACAAAAGTTTTCTTATTTTTAATAAAATTTGGGTAAAATTATAGTTATGAATTTTTTTATTTTGTTAACAGATGTTATTAATTTTAGTTATAAACTCTTTAAATTATATTTCTAGCTCCGCTCCGGTTGGACATCAAACTTTACCCATAAATGTAGAGTTCTTTATAAATTAAAGTGTTTTTTGAGTTGTAAAAATGTAAAAGAGTTCGCTAAGTTTCCTAGATCACCACGGCCAGCGTTCCCAATTAACCATGTAGTTCAAACACAACATTTTTCTAACGACTTTGTTCAACCAAACGTAAGACATCCTTGGATCCACTTAATCAGCCATTTTAGATACTCGATCTAAACCGATTTTTGTTCAAGATATGGATATCTTTCTAATATGCTATTGTTAGATTGCAAAAGAAAGATAGTTGACTTCATATTCTACTTGAAGAACATTCTTGTGGTGTCTAGTAATGAAGATATTGTTAGAAAGTTTAGTAAAATAATGTGTTTTTACTAACTTTGGATATATATATATATATATATATATATATATATATATATATATATATATATATATAGAGAGAGAGAGAGAGAGAGAAACTGACAGACAAAGAGAGGACAGTTCAAACAAGATCTGTTTTTCGTATGAAAATTGTCAGAACTAATTATAGTCATTGATCAAACAGATAGAAGGTCATGATTAAATAGTTGTTAATGGATAAATTTAAACTAATCAAACTTATTTTTAATTAGTTAAGGAAAATTTTGACATTGTTACATTACCCCTACTTTTTTAAACTAATATATCCATCTAACGTAAAAGTGTTAAATTACGAAAATTTTACTAAATTAACAAGGAAAAAAATGCTCTTTAATATGAGACCGATCTTGTTATATTTTTTAATATGTTTATTGGGGGGTTTTTATGAGGTCGACATGTGCACATGTGCGTATATGAACATGTGCAAAATATGCACGTGTGCATATGCACAGATTCACGTAGTTTTTTTAGCACAGATGTAGATATGTACATGTGCAAATATATGCAAGTGTTCTTATACACACATACACCTAGTTTTTTTTTTCCAGGCAAATGTAGATATGCACATCCCCAAATAGATGCACATGTGCATATGTCGAGAACTGTGTAAAAAAAACCCAGCAAACACGAAGTTTTTTCTGAAAAAATATAGCAAGACGGTCTTATATTAAAGAGTGTAAGTTTTTCGTTAATTTGGTATATTTATGTAATTTAACACCTTTTTATTTGATGGATATATTAGTTTTAAAAATAGTGGGGGGGGGGGGGGTAATGTAAAATGTCCGTACTACCCTTCCCTCTTTAAAATAAATAAAAATGACAAGAAATTATATGATTGGTAAGAAATGGTTCTCGCGGTTCTCATACGAACACCAATTCTTGTTTGAACCGATACCCATATATATATATATATATATATATATATATATATATATATATATATATATATATATATATATATATATAGGGGAGGGTTCCATTGAGAACCGAATTTATTGCGAGAACCGCGAGAACCAATCTTAGCCGTTGATTTGATAAGTGGAATTCATGGATGGGGAGCGTGGGGGAATCAAGTGTGGCAGGGTGTATGTGAGGAATTCATGGGTGGGCAATGATATTGAAAGAAGGGGAATTTGACGGCTTAGATTGGTTCTCGTGGTTCTCGCAATAAAAATGGTTCTCAATGGAACTTCTTCCTATATATATATATATATATATGTGTGTGTGTGTGTGTGTGTGTGTGTGTGTGTGTGTTATATGTTAAATCCTTAGTGGGTTTGTATAGTCTGTTATGAGAGCTTCGAAACGATATATGATATGTACGAACAAAGTATGTGTGAATGAGATCGATAATCAAAGCTGGGTACTTGGAATGAAATTTGGCAAAATCAAGTGGATGTGGGAATGTGTCCTACATATGAGGGAGGAGTAACAAGCTTCTGTGTGTGGTTTTACTCCAAGTCCTACTTGCGCTCAAGGGGGTGCCGATGGTGGGTTTGGGTAGGCTAAATTTTCCGAACATGTTGCAGCCACCAATGCAGCTCCGAAATCTCGATCTCGCACAACTTGGTTTTGCTATTTTTCCTTTTAACCCAATTCCACATTTTGTAAGTGAAATGCATTGAAGATGAATAAATGATAATTAATTCGTTTAAATCTATGTTAATTGCGACATTAACTATTTTGGTTTCAATCTTCACTATAAAAATGGGTCAAGCATTCAGAAAATTCACGCAACTCCTCACTATGTTCTTACACCTGAATTTTCTGACGGTTTTTCTAGGCAAGTGATCATCTCTGGCAATACATCTACATACGTTGTCGTATCCTGGGAACAGAAAACGAATCTGTTTAAGGGAATCATTTTAAACGCGAGCCTCAACCATTCTTTAGAAGTGTGTTTCATGAACCTAAACTACTGTACCTGAACCTGAATCTGAATAACGAAACCTGAACCTGAACCACATTTCCTGAACTTGAACCTAAGTTGCGGAAACTGAATTTGAACCTTCACTAAACTTGAACATCTTCATAATTCAGTTTCATGAACCTGAAGTTCTCCTTTCATAAACAACCTTTTTGAATTAGTTTCAGAACCCAACTTTTAGCGGCGAACCGAAACGGACCCAGAACTTGCCACGTGGAGGACCTTTTGTGCCGACATAGAACCTTTTGCAGCGACAGTTAAAAATTAAAAAATAATATATTATTTATCTTTTGCGGCGACGTTTTTGACCTTTTGTAGAGACTTATAAATACGATTTGCGGCCACATTTTACACTTTTTGCGGAGGCATGTGACACTTTTTTGGGTGACATGTTATAGTTTTTGCGACGACTTGTCGCCGCAAAAACCTCAAAAAAAATTTGGCGGCATATTGCTACATTTCGCGTGTTCCACCCGTTTTCTCCGTGTAATATATATATAAAAACCTGCTGTCCCAGAACTTCACAACAAATATAACAACACGACATATCAAACAATATCAAAAAACGCTTTCATACATAACAAACGATACCTTCAAAGTTAACATAATCGTTTTTACACAATCACAAGTTCTTTAACAAACTAATTATCTAATCTTCATCGCTAGACTCTTCATCAAGAGTCAAATCAATGTTTTCTTGACGTTGGGAAGTTGATGGAATATTGACATTTATACCTGCCTAACGTAAGGCTTGATAGATTGATTGTGTGTTTTGAGATTGCAACTGTAGCTCCTCCTGGACTTGAGAACGATGAGACGCAAACATGGCATCTACCTTAGCTTGTGTATATGAGCTCTCATTAGGCCGTGAGTGTGCGGTAGATCGTGCAGCAGATACGGCTGAAGAACTTAATGTTCTACCTACTCCACGAACATGTCATCGGCGTTCAACTAACACCGACCTCAAGATTACTTGTTCGCTCAACGGATGTTGGCTCCCGACTTAAGCTTCTCTCAAAGAAAACCATACGGCGCTGTGTAGGAATAAGAAGAATAATTAAAATCATATTATATTATATTATATTATATATATATATATATATATATATATTTATATATACACACACATAAATTTCATAAAGTATAAATAATTACTTACATAATTTTCATGAAGTGACTTGTCTGTATAGACACCATTGCGTGAATGGTTTAGCATATACTGTTCGATCAGGCATGGGCGTTGTAGCATTTCTGGGTCACGCTATAAACACATGAAATAAATATATACTTAATAACGGTTATTATATCACACAAACGGGTCGACCAATATATAACTCAAACGGGTTGATCATTATATCACATAAACGGGTCGACATTTACATATTATATCAAACAAAACGGGTCGACAATATATCTCACAAACGAGTCGATACCTAAATCAAAAAAAAGTGTCGACCATTATATCACACAAACGGGTCGACCATTATATCACACAAACGGGTCGATTATTATATCAATCAAACAGGTCGACCATTATATCACACAGACGGGTCGATCATTATATCAATCAAACAGGTCGACCATTATATCTAACATACTATGTCAAAATTAAGATTTAGAGATAAAGAGACATACATTCTCGAATAGATACTTAGAGTATGATCTCCGACCATGCAAGCTTTGATGTACTTGTTGCGCTCTAACTTGTGTGTTCACTTGTGACCGTTGAACGGTCTTCTCCCCACAAAAGTAGTCTACATACAAACCCCCACTCATCCTGATCCATGTTAGGATGAGGATCTTGACGCAGTCGGTGAGCTTCCGAGACCCCCACTCTTTTCAAAACATTTACTTTTAAATTTATATTTTTGGTCTCTGTATCGCTCAGCACAGTTTATCAATTTTCACCAAGACCGACGCACTGTCTGGCCTATCATAATGGGGCCTCATATCAAAATAGGTTTGTACATTATAAGAAAAAGTTAGTTTATTGTATAATTTTTACAAATATACAATATATAAAAAAACTTAAATGAAACCTGAAGAGACGGTAAGATATGGAGCTTCATTTCTTCGGGAGCTTTATCCCATTTCAAGAAGTAATATGGGATGTCTCTCACCAAGGTCCCAACATAGCTCGTGAAGTTCTCGGCATTAACCCCAACGGGTCTCCACGTGACGTTACATCTGGTATCATCAAACTAAATCGGCATGGGTCATTTTCCATTCTTTTTCCATGTCTTTCTCAAATCTGCATTTCAGGCTTCTCCGGGCCCTTTCTTGCGGCCTACTAGCGAAAAGTTAAAAATACACGTAATTAAATTAAACTATAAAAACAATTCAAAATTATACAATACCATCACTACTACAACCACCAGAAGGTTGTTGCCAATATTTACCACCGGATGGATTACCACCATAATCTCCACCGTGACCACGTGCTACAGCTTCCATCTGTAAAAAACAAATATATGAACAAGCCCATGAAACGAACATTAATGTTAGTTCACAAATAACAATTATATAAATCAAACAACTCGAATATATTATAATTGATTACGTATTTGATCTTGGTTTAACTTTACATTTTGTATGTATTTGATGTTTATAAGATACAAAATAAAGAAATCCAACTTGATGAAGAACCCCCCCCCCCCCCACGTTGTATAATGTGGTTGAAAGGAAGGCAAAACAAAGCAAGACAATTTTGCAGATGATAAGACTAGATCAGTGGGAGATAAACTTGTAAGTATGTGATATCGCGAGATTTAATTGTATATTTTAATGCGATATATATTTATTTTTGAATAAAAATCATGGATTTATGATTAATATATGTTAAACATCTTTAAATATCTTTTTCCAGGTTTAAAATCGGATCTATAGTGATAAACATGAAGAAAAAGGGATAAAATTCGAAGATAAGCATCAATGTTTGAAATTTTCGAAATTCTGTCACTAAATAGTCGCTAGCGTCGCTAAAAGCCACAATTTAGCGTCGCTAAAGGTGATTTAGCGTCGCTAAAGGCCCTGTGACAGCTCTATATATATTTTCGATTCTCCATTCGGTTTAGCAGCTTTTAGTTCCGAATTTTGAACCCTAAATGATCAGAAAACACCATTAAAGAGCAGATAACACTTGGAGCAAAGCTTTGGAGCATTGGAGCTTTATTTTGAAGATTAAAAGTGAAAATCATTCGGCTTTTACGGTTTCTTTCATTCTACTTCATCATGTTCTTCTTGTTTCTTAATTTCCAGAAGTTTAGAATGTTGAATCTTGGCTAGATCTTCTGTTTTCCTCCCTAGAGGAGATGAAACTCATGTAATGGCTTAGTTTAATTCATGGTTTTTGATACTTTATTCATGTTTGATCTTGGTTTTGCCTAATCTATGTTTATCCATGCTTATGAATCTTTCTTGATTGCTTAGAATCTGATATTTATGTTTTGAGAGACCACTTGAATCATAAAGTTTGCATCTTGATTATCTAGGACCAATAGGTGATTGAGGAATAGTGATTGATTAATCCTATGTTTTTGAGCAATTAAAGTTAGAGTCTTTTGCATGTGATGTCCATATAATGACCATTTATATGTTAGTTTAATGTTTTGTTGATCATACAAGCATTAGGATTAGTGCTTAACCTATTAATCGAATTATTGCTAATTTAACTAGTTGATTGCACTTTTGACCATAAAGGTAATTGATTAGGTTAATTAGACGATTATGATTGGACCAAGATTGTAATCACTTTAGAAATCGATGCATGAATATTAAAAGTATCATTAGCTTATCTTGCCATGAATTTATTGCCATGAAAAGAGTTGAGTTGAATCTAGGGAGGGAACATCTTCATTATTATTAATTCTCCGAGTTATTTGTTTTCTTGTCTCTTTTGCATGCTTTTAGTGCTTTTAGATAATTTAGTGGTTTGAGTTGGTAGCAAGTTCAAATCTTTTACAACAAATCCCCCATTTAATTGCTTTCTTTATTTTATTGTCATTAGTTTAGATTTGTTTGCTTTTTAGTTTAGATTAGATTAATTTGTTTAATATTTAAATTAATATAATTTTATCAAATCATACTCGTTCCCCTTGAGTTCGACACCCGTACTTATTTTCTATACTATTATACGATTAGGTCCTCTTGCCTATTTGTGTTGTAGTCGTACTAAATAATAACGGATTTTATAAATAAAAAACTGGTACGCTTTACGCACATCAGTATGACTGCAAATTTTATTATCACTTTATGTTTAGTTTGGTATATATAATAACTTATTTTTCATATATGCATTTTTTGTTTGTAGGTTGAAACTGATGACAAGGTCAAAGAAGGAACCTTGTTGCTCATGGCACTGATGCCCTGACATTTGTATTTGGTAAGGAAAAGGGAGGTTATGCAAGATGGGTTGGAGGTGGAGTGACATACAATAATGAGAGACGCGAGCGTCGAGAAAAGGAAGTAGTAATCCAGAATTTGTCCAACAAGGTGACAGAAACAAAAGGAATGGTTGCTGAACTGCTTGCTCAGTTGAAGGCACAAGAGGAGAAGATACAGTCTTTGACAACTCAATTACCAACATCAAAGGAAAGACATTTTTTGTATTTTGCTAACATTTATATTGTGTGTTGCTAACAAATGCATTTTTTAATTTATATTGCAACTATCTAATCATGAGGCCAGAACACCGTTAAGTGATGATGTTGCATGTGAGATGGAGGCGAGCATTCAGAAGTCTAATGGACTTGCAACTTCTGACAACGGAATGGAAATAATTGTAAGTAATAAAACATCTACCCTGTATCCCTCTGTGATTTTTGAATTTTACATACATGTCGCGTTTAATTAACGTATTTTATACATATAGGAAAAGGTTAAATCTGTTAGATCTAACAAAAAACCTGGATCATAAAAGAAACGAGTCTCGATGTCGAGACTCTGAATCGCAAGAAAATATATCTCCACCACTAGTACAAGTATGTATTCCACATGTTCATATATTGTTTACTAGAATTTATTTCTGATGCATATATATATGATCAAATGATGTGTGTTTGTGTGATCAGCTGTCTTGTTCTATCAGCTGATCATTGTGTCTTGTCTAGTTGATCATTTATTTATTATATTTTTTAGTTTCAATAGCTGATAGATCTTAATTTGTTGCATCAGCGGATCATTCTGTGTTGTGTAGCTGTCTTGTTCTTGTCATTGTGTGTTTTTCAGGAAATTAAGTGTAAATTGTGGCACTCAAAAAGAACAATTGTTATTGTTTTGGGTACCGTATACAAGTCTGCTGGAAAACGAACTCTTCATAACGCACTACTTCCAAAGGATTGCTACAGAGTTTCAGTTGACAAATCGTTAGTGATGGTTTCAAAACAGTCAAGGACGCAGTAGGTGAATTTTGCGCATGGGCAATGGATCAAGTTATTTTTTATGAAAAGGTACATACATACATCTATTTTATCAACCTAGCTATATATATTATTCTTCATATTTAATGTAATGTTTGATACATGCGAATTTTATTTCCTACAAGAAATTACACCACCAAATACCATAGAGAAGATTGGTGAGAACGTTGTTGCACCTAAATGACAAACAAAGCGTAAAGGTGTTTATGTGACAACTGATAGCATTATAACAAAAGCGAGGCCCAACTTGAAGAGTCAAAAAACTTTAGATTTGTGATTGTTAAAACTATGATAGTGTACAATTTTATTACATTCCAATTATGTATTTGGTTTACTTATATACATTCAAATTTTGTTGTGTAATTCGAATTAGTTTTGTGTTTTTTTTCTTTTGTTATTTATATATATATATATATATATATATATATATATATATATATATATATATATATATATATATATATATATATATATATATATATATAAAATTCACACTGTGACACAAATTATTGATTTCTTAAATGTGACTAAAAGGTGTCCTCACATAATATAATCACATTTATTAACAATTCCGACCACTGTTTGGTTAATTCGATGTGTGACTAAATATTACAAAAACGCCACACAAACATTAAATTCATGTGACCATTGGGTGAACAATAGTCACACAAAAATACACATTTACATGACTTTAAAAAGCATATGGTCACATATTTTAATACTTTTGATCCACTTTTAATTACATCTATGTGACTAAATCCTCAAAAATAAAGTGCGTCGTGTGACTAAATATTACAAAACGCCACACAAACATAAAATTCATATGGCCATTGGATGAACAATAGTCACGCAATATACACATTTACTTGACTTTAAAAAACATATTTTTGATTACTTTTTAATTACATCTATGACTAAATCCTCAAAAATAAAGTGCCTCGTATGACTAAATATTACAAAACGCCACACAAAAATAAATTTCATGTGGCCATTGAATGAACAATAGTCACACAAAATACATATTTACTTGAATTTAAAAAGTATATGGTGACACATTTTTACACTTTTGGTCACTTTTTGATTAATTGTATGTGACTAAATCCTCAAAAATATAATGTGTCGTGTGACTGAATATTACAAAACGTCACACAAACATTAAATTCATGTGACCATTGGTCATTTACATGACTTTAAAAAGCATATGGTCACACATTTTAACACTTTTGGTCACTTTGTAATTACATCTATGTGACTAAATCCTCAAAAATAAAGTGCATCTTGTGACTAAATATTACAAAACGTCACAAAAACATAAAATTCATGTGGCCATTGGATGAACAATAGTCACACAAAATACACATTTACTTGATTTTACAAAGCATATAGTCACACATTTTAACACTTTTTGTCACTTTTTAATTACATCTATGTGACTAAATCCTCAAAAATAAAATACATTGTGTGACTAAATATAACAAAACACCACACAAACATTACATTAATGTTTGTGTGACCATTTGGTGAACTATAGTCACACGAAATACACATTTACTTGACTTTGAAAAGCATATGGTTACAGATTTTAACACTTTTGGTCACTTTTTAATTACATCTATGTGACTGAATCCTCACAAATAAAATGCGTTGTGTGACTGAAAATTACAAAACGTCACACAAACATTACATTCATGTAACCATTTGATGAACAATAATCACACGAAATACACATTTACTTGACTTTAAAAAGCATATGGTCACACATTTTAACACTTTTGGTCACTTTTTAATTACATCTATGTGACTAAATCCTCAAAAATAAAATGCGTTGTGTGACTAAATATTACAAACGCCACACAAACATTACATTCATGTGACCATTTGGTGAACTATAGTCACACGAAATACATATTTACTTGACTTTGAAAATCATATGGTCACACATTTTAACAATTTTGGTCACTTTTTAATTACATCTATGTGACCGAATATTAGAAAACGTCATACAAACATTAAATTAATGTGGTCATTACATGAACAATAGTTACACAAAATACATTTACGCTTGACTTTAAAAAGCATATGGTCACACATTTACGACCTATGGTCACTCGACCTTTGGTCACATACGCTGAAAAAGCAAGTGTGACTATATGTATACCGTCACACATTTTTCGTGTAACGAAATTGCATTTTTCTGCTAGTGTAAGAGCGTTATCAAGAATACTCTTTGCCTTGTCATCCGGCGCATATAACTTCTTATATTTTATCAAACAGGAAATGATCTTAACCAAATAAAACAATACGTATAGCAAGTAATTGCGCAAATAACATAATTATTCAAGGCAAAATAATACAAAACAAATTGTACAACAATGAATTAAAATCACAAACCACAGGATACATGAACCAACTTCTTCTTCTTCTTCCTTTGTCATCCTGCTCTTTTCTTTTGTACACACTGTCCTTATGTTTTTTCTTTAAAACATATATACAACAGAAATCTAATATAAAAACACGCACAAACACTTTATGATATCGATGGAAAAAAATAAGTTTTTTTACATATACAGAAACCCTAACAAGTGAATGAAGGATGTAAAACGGTATTTGTGTTCTCAAACATCACTTGTATGGTGACGCTAATGTCGATCGAACTGTATATAAAAATGAAAGTATATAACGAATATTTTGTCTTCTAAGAGTTGGAAACATGAGTTCCAACATAACCAAACCCCATTATGAAGAAGGCCAAAGCTTGCACAAACAGGTAAATGAAATATCGGTACTTCCCAAATGCAAGATCGTAACAGCCACATGCAAAAAGAAAAATGCCCACGCTAACCTCTAGAAGAAGAACCCTGCATGTAGCGAACCCACATAAACTTACTTTATCACAAGTTTTTCTCTTTCAAAACGCTACAATAAATTATTAACATCTCATTTCACTACAAGAATTAAGGGCAATAGCGGTGACATTATTAACAGCTACACATTCAATAGCGGGGACACCAAGCTGGACGTGCCAGGAGTCGCCGCTATTATGGCAATATCTGCCAAAGTAATTGCGACGACTAAATAGTTACGACATGTCACCGCATGATAGGTATTACCGCCAACTTCTAGAGGCATTAGCGGCCGACATACTAAAGGGTTCGTTTCTTGTAGTGTTTGCATATATTTTCTATAAACTCTCCATATATAAAAAGGTTTACTTCACTAAAATGTATCTAACTTGTCACGTGTTGATGTTGTGTATGTCGAACTTTTAAATTTCTATTGCGTGTATCAAAATTTTAATTTGTTGCTATTACGTATATTTTTGGATACTCAAAAAGGAAAAAATATAAATTTAGTACATACAATAGAAAGTACAACATATACAATTACATGTTCGATACACACTATAAAAACCCATGAAGTCTGATACACACAATAGTAAAACGTGACAATTTGAATATATTTTGGTGAGCTATACCCTATATAAAATGCATTTATAAATGTAAGGTAATATAGAAAATTGTATAAATATTCCCTTATAACTGCATAAAAAAAAGTTCACACTTATAAGTACGTATAAAGTAAACTGTCTACACCTAAACAATATAATTTTTTCTGTAATCAGTGTACTTATGCTCAGTGGCGGAGACAAGGGGGGGCTGAAGGGTGCTTGGCCCCCTCCAATGAGCCCAAAATCCTTAATATTTTATAAGCATAAGTTCAAAACATATATATTAACCCCCCCTAGTAATAGTTAATCAATAACCCACGTATTTCTCAAAACACAAAAAAAGAAAGAGAATGCTAGAAGTGGTTGTTCTGATATATTAAAGAGCTTTCTCAGAAATGGAAACTAAAACAAGGTTTCATTATAGCATGAGTGGTGATTATCTTTAAAACAGTTTGGTTCTTTATATTGAGAGAGATTTCTGATACTTTCTCTACAGACAATATAATAGAGAGTTCTATTCAAATAAACAAAGTCGCGTCCAACTAAAACACACGAAGTATGATTTTTTATCGTTATTTTCTGGTTTCATTGAAGTTTTATCAAGATAAAACATTTGAGTTATTGTTTTAGTTAATATTATGCTTGTAGCACATTAATTCATGACAACCGAAGTCAGCTCACTTCGCTCTTCAAGCTCCGGCCTCCGACGATTGTGAGAAAACTTCGGCCATCGAAAACCGATATTGGCAAAACTTAAGTGTTGTTTTAACACGTGAATTTCTTGTTTTTAAACAAACTTTCATTATCTGTTTATATATACCGATATTGAAACTTTTTTCTGTCGTTTATATATATGTGTATTATTAGAAAAAGTAAGACCGACCCCCGTTATACTAAAATCCTAGCTCCGCCCCTGACTTATGTTTCCCTTTTATGGAAAAATAAGGCGTACAAATTACTCTGTAAAATTTTGAGTATACTGAAAATTTATTTTTTACTTACTTATAAGTGGGAACATTTTTATACTCTTAGAATATTTTATATTTATAAAAATATAACCATTTTATAGACAACAAATTTTGTTTATAATTTAAAAATCGAGTAGGTTATTGGGTAATTAAGAGATACCTTTCACCTATGTTGAAGCGAGGCTTTTTAAGTTGTTTTGATAGTAGTTTAAGCTTGGAAGCATCTCCATGCTTTTGGGTGACAACCCATTCATTCACTCTTTGAGCCTCAAAAAGTCCGATGAATGTAGCTTTTGTTCGGTGGAGGGACATCACATTTTCAAATAGAATCCAAAACACCAACAAATGGAAAGACCTTCAATATCATAATCAAGAATCAAAATTCGTTTCTAACTAGTAATTAAAAGAAAAGTGTAATGATTTGTACACAGTGATAATTTGTTATACGTTAGAGTGATATATGAGTTTTATACCTGGGAGTTCCAGCTGCATTTAGAACGGTGATGATGATTGGGATATAAACAGCACCCCACTTTGGAATCTCGACTTCGGGCACCATCACACTAGCGGGAAGTACCACACAATAGAACACGAATGTAACGATATGAGCAACGATCTTTCTTACAAAGAAGAAACTGTAGATTACATATAGTTTCGTCCACAATGTCACTCTCTGTATCCATAAGAAAGAAAATCTTAGCGACATATGTATATGTATATATGTATACTAGCATTGGACCTGCGCAATACGGCAACGGTGAATTATTTATATTCAATAACATGTCGATTTCATATATATTTTTCTTTCATCATTGTTTTATTATCTTTATATCTCCTTTTTTCCATGAATTCTTGTACTAATTTTTAAAAATCAATAAAATATTAAAATATATATTGTTGTTTAATAATTATAGAAAAGTATTCTTGTTTTGGAATTTTTGTTAATGTTAGTGATTTTAAACTAGATTAATATATTGTTGGTGTCATGTTGGATGAGTTGTTAAAAGTAATTACATTAATTAGTTGAGCTAATTAAGGAGCTAATTGATTGAATTATTGCTTTAAGGGTTTGTATTATTTGCATAAAATATGTACTACTTAAAATTAAGTAGTCTTAAAAATTTTAAGAGAGAGAATGCTAAATGCATTATAAGATAGTATAGATTAATGGTGCCAAGTAAGATTCAGTCCTTATTCAATTATATAAGACTAGTATTGCACATGCGTAATGCGGCAGCGATAACAATAGTTTGTGCTCGATAACATGTTTGCTTTAAAAAGTAGGGTATGTTATGTGAAATGCGATGCTAGTCAACCTATCCATGTATTTTCTACCTTTTCTGATTTCTTTATTTTTTTTACAATCCACCATTTTATTAGTTGTTAAAATAGTTTTTTGAAAAACAACTAAAAAATATTATTATTGAATAATTAGAGAGAAAGATATTATAGCCTTAATATTGTATTAATGTAATTAATTTAGCCATAATGAGATAATTAAATAATTTTTGTGATGTTTAATGATTTATTAAAGTAATAATTGTCTTAAATTAGTTGAGATAATCAAAAGAATGATTGGTTAGGATATTGCTTTAAGTGTTTGTATGTTAAGCAAATAAATTTGTACAACTTAAAATTAAGTAGTACATCTTAAAATTTTTAAGAGAAAGAAAATTAAATGTTTTATGATATAGTATAAATATAGATATATCCTAATATAAATAAAAAACTAACATTTATTAATTCAATTAAAGAATCTTAACCTTTTATTTAATTAGAATTAAATTCAACCATTTAATCTAAAATAAAACTCAACTTTAACTGATCAAAATTGAAACTCGGTCAAAGTTACTCAATTTTAACTTTAAATCAAGAATTATTCAAATATAATTCTATATGAAATAAGATATGAGATAAAAAAAAGTAATGCTTAAAATCAAAAAATTATTTTAAAGGAGGTAAAAAACCAAATACTATGCTAAATTTAGTTCATCTCTTCCTTATCTTTTATGTCTTATGTTTTATTCTAAATAGTAAGAGTAATATAGTAATATTAATAAAAGACTAATCTTTATCAAATTTGGTTAAAAATTATAAGCTTATATTTAGTCAAAATTAACATCATTCTTACCGATTCTAACAATTAATTTGGTTAAAATTGAATCTCAAGACTTTAAATCAATTTAAATTTGCTACTATTTCTAAATATGAAGTAACAAATACTTAGATTTAATATGTTGCAATTATCCACAAATAAGATAGAAGATTTTTCAATGTTTACAAAATAGATAACAAAAAATTAAGTGACTACATAAATTTAAAACACTCCCACTTGATTAATTTAATACACCATATAAATAAACTTTCTTTTAATATTAATATAAAACTACCTTTCACCTATTTAATTAGAAAATTCTAACACTTTATTTAGTTAAAATTAGCATTATTTTTCAATTGTCTACCCGTGTATTATGTAAAAAATAATATAAGTAAAAACCTGATTATCAATGAGAATACACATTAGATTTTGCAGTTATACTTATGAATTATGATTAGTCGTCATACCTTATTTCTTATAATCTCGATAACCATTTTCCTAAAAAGGTTTGCCGGACCACAAGACCATCGGTGTTGTTGGTAACGATAGGCTTTCAATGTACTTGGCAGCTCGTTTTTGACCTAAAAATATCAAAATACAATGTAATTAAGGTTTATTTCAAATGTGGCTAGATACATACATGCTTTCTTAGTTACATTCATGTTTGATTGTGACCCTACATTAAAATTTTCGATTAAGTAATTAGTTACTTTTTACGTGTACCATACTCTAGTTAAGAAGAAGAAAGTTAATTTGGAACCTTTAGTGAACCAAGGTACAAGAACTTCCATCCTTTAAGACTAGCTCGGACTGCCAAATCCATATCTTCGACTGTGGTGCGATCCTTCCACCCTCCCGCCTCGTTAATTGCAGCCATTCGCCAAACCCCCGCAGTCCCTAGATGAACATACAAGACTATATTTCAATTTGAACATAAAAGTAAGCACTTGAAGACGATTAAAGCTTATATATAACTTTTAATGCAACATACCATCAATCACTTAGTCCAAACAAACACACAGATAGGCTTTAAAACACTAAACCACCCATGAATGACAAAATGGTATAAAACTATGAATGTATGTAACAACTTAAAACCCTAATATTAAGAACAAAATATCTGTACTAATTGATTTGATTACCATTGAATCCAAAAAATGCATAAGTAGATGAACCAACTTCTTGTTCCACTTTGAAATGGTAGTCAAGTGACATCTCTTGCATTCTTGTCATTAAGCATTCGTCCGAGTTCACTGTAACATCATGTCAACAAAGTCTGTTAGTATAATTTCTATAAGTATTTGCATTTATTAGATATAGGACTTTTTTTCTTTTTTAGTATTTCTATTTTTGTTTGTTTAATGGAGTAGTAAATGTGTCTTATAATTTTGTGTGATGATGAAGATAGGAGTAGCGAGAACTAGAAATTGACCACATCTTGATTGAGTGTTAAGAACGAAAAATTAACATAATATAAACTAATACTATATTAAGAAGTATTGAGATATGATAATTATCAGCATTATATATATTAACATTTTGCAGGATAAAAAATTAACATAATATATATTAATACTATATTAAGAAGTATTGAGATATGATAATTATCAGCATTATTATATATTAACATTTTGCAGGAGGTTATAAACAGTAACCCGCTACTTATGTTATATATATATATATATATATATATATATATATATATATATATATATATATATATATATATATATATATATATATATATATATATATAAACGAGAACTGTTTTTCGTACGGGAACCAATCTTAGCCGTTGATTTGATAAAGCGGAACTCATGGATGTGGAGCGTGGGGGGATTAAGTGTGGCAGAGTGCATGTGAGGAATTAATGGGTGGGCAATGACATTTCTCGTTTTCGTACGAAAAACAGTTCTCGTTTGAACTTTTGCCTATATATATATATATATATATATATATATATTCATTAAACTGTATTGAATAACAAAATTTCATCTAGATCAGTTGGTTAGGCGTCTTTTAGCTGATGAAGCAGATGCATGTTCGAATCCTGCTGATAGATTTTCTTTGCTTGGTTTTCTTTGTGTATTCTTAACCAATTATAAAGACTCTCATTTTATTAGCTACTTGGATTATATTTGGATATTAATAAAACAAAAAATCTAACCTTTAATTTCATAAATTTTGTAATACAAATATTCTCTTTAATAAACGAAACATATAACTCTATACATTATTATTATTATTTTCAAGCTTCATTTTTATTATTTTAGATAAAAAAAATTAATGGTTGTAAAATATTTTTTTCATAAAAATCTTTCTTTAATTAGAGATTGATAATGTTAAATATTAAATTATTC